>JAODLC010000028.1:9853549-9882346 GCA_026781145.1 Hippopotamyrus pictus
TAAGCGTCTGCTTTGAAAACCCCCCCCCACCCCACCCATAGCAGCATTCTAGCTGATAAATCACAAGCTAATTTATGGACTGTTTCCCTGCAGATTTAATTTGTTTAGGATAACGAACGCGCCCAGAGTGTTTGCGAACGGCAGCGGGGGGCGTACAGAGGGATTTGGGCGCCCCGGCGCGGGGTGCGGTGTCGATCCGTTCCCGTAAATGAGATGGAAAACCCACAGCCCCACCGACCTCCCAGTGCAGGGCCAGCGTTTGTCATTAATTATGAGGTTGCTGTACAACCTTGGAATCCTAGGTGACCCAACAAGGACCTCGCAGAAGGCGAATTAATACATTTTAGGGAATAGATTCTGGGGAGAGGTTTTATACATAGGTGCCGACCACGTGGACCTGCATCCTAAAAGGGTTTGATTCTGATCCCGCAGATGATTCAAGCTGCAGCAGGCTACAAAAGGTAATGACTTGTCCTGGACTGGCAGCCTCTAGATGCTAGTATAAGTTGTACATTTTTTTTTTTTTTACTGCCCCTCCCCCACACCCCCCGCCGCCCCCTCCGGATTTTCCTTTTACATGATGCACCCTATATCATTATATCCATAATTTGCTGATGATCTGGACAGTAAACTCGAATGCACCTTCTGCCGTAAAAGTGCAACCAATTCGCCGTATTGATTAATGTATCTATTTGTCTCTCCCGGGCAGCGCAAATGGATGCTTAAGGCGCATCTCCGCATGTTGCTCAGTATTTATTGGGGAGGGCGGATGTTATGGGGAGGCACTCGGAATGGGCAGGAGCCATCAGATGGGTTTTTCAGGGAGGGGTAATCCCCCCCATGCTGTGTCAGACATCATTTCCTGACTCGGACATACTCACTGTCTTCCTTTTTCTTAGCCACCGGTTGCTCGGCTCTTTCTTTTGGTCGCCATGGTACTGCCGTTGTCCGGGGGAACATTCCGTAGCAGGGACAAGGAAATTAATCATGGCGAGCCGAGAGAGGATGGCTTCATATCCAGACAGCATTCTTTGGATCCTCCAAAGTATTTTACAAGGGTGATAAACCCGGGCGTGGCCCAAATTGTATGCAAATGAGATGCGCATCACTGTCCAATGGCAGCGTCTCGCCAGTCTGCTGCGACGGGGGCTGTGTTTGCTTTTAAGGACTCAAGAGGGGGTTTGTTCAAGGGCACCACTCCCTGGACTAAGGTGAATGAAATCAGAGCCCATTAATGGAACAAGGAGCAGACCAGGATCACAGAAGCTGAAGGAGGTTGGATCGAGATGCCACCTTGAATTCGGACAGCCGCAGCATGTTCCCCGTCTTGGGTGGTCATCTAATCCCTTTGACTACGAGCAAGTTAGCCGACCCAAGTCTCGTTTTTAACGGCAACATGTTGACTGGGTGCTAACACCTCACTGCTGCTGTGGAAGTCTGTGACGCGCACAGGAATATGTTCGATGAAACAGCTGATAGCTACCTCTTATATTTGCTACTCCCTGGAACACCCTTCACAGCATTACACTGACAGCTTAGTGTCTGTTAATGTGGGCACACAGAGTATTCAGCTTGGGTCACCGGCAGGCCCGTGTAAAAACAGCTAAATGATCATCACGTGCTAAATATCTCGCTACACGGGATTTTACTGCGTTTCGCAGCATTAGCAAGCAGTGGTATAATTTTATCTGCCGCAGGTAAACAGAGATAATACTAATTTCTTTGACAGTACGGTATTGGTCGGATGTTTAATATTCTTTCCTTTTGAACTTCAGCGTGTTATCAGTACACTGGGCAAACTTTAAACTGGAAGACCATAGGCCTCTTTGCCCTTCCATACTGGCATACACTGGGTCCACGGTAGTCATTAATAGAAGGAGATAGGGGGATAACAGATTCAACCAGTAAGAACAGAGATTGCAACAATGTTGCATTTATAACCCGTGAGTGAGTGCCTTAAAGGCACAGTACGCTTTTCCCCCCCTTTGCTCATTACAGTAGAAGGAGTGTTCCGCCTCCGATTAGGATGTAAACCATAAAGCTGCCAGACAGCAGGGCGTTCCGTTAATCAGCCGCTTCGCCGTGTACAAGCGGTTGCCGTTGTTAAACACCTCCCTCTACCACGAGTGCCGGCGCTTTCGCGAGAAACGAACTGAAGCCATCCTTTCTTCACCCCATTTTCCCCCTTTGTCTGTCTGTCGCTCTTTCTCTCCCTCTCTTTCCCTCTGTCAGTTCCTTCACTCTCTTTAATTCGTTACTACCTATGGTATCCCCCCCCCCCCCCCGATCTCTTCATCCTCTGTTGGTCTTGTCTTGTCCTCAGAAGGAGGCTTGGAGAGATGTGTGGCACGCCCAATTTGTTCTGACATAAATAGACGTTGGGGTGTGAGATAGGTGCTGTGGATGGAGACGGGGGTGGGGCAGGGTGGGGTGACCGAGGCTTTGGCTGACACGTGGACCGGCTCGTCTTGGGCCACTGCCCGTCTCCCCCCTCGTGTCCCCTACGGTCGTAACCATGCCCCGCTGCTCCGCTGCTGGTTCTGCACACGCGGCAGGTGCTGCCCCACTGAGCCCCTGCTTCCACGCCTGTCATGCTTTGTGCTTAAAATCTCTATTCTGTTCATCCGTTGGCCAGATTTAAGCGGTTGTTGCTGTGATTTGGAATCAAGCTGAGAAAACTGTCTTTATATTACCATAGTGTATGTACTGTAATATTTTTGCTATGCATTGGAGAAGCATTTGGCTAAATTATACCAGCATGCTTTGCAGTGTTGTTTTCATACGTACCTGGAACATTAGGATGCCCCTAGTGCGACAGTGTTCTCCCTCAGCCAGTCATTTTTTTATTTGTCTGCTCTAACATGGATAAAAAGGACATCTTTGCTGATCATATGTACATGCTGGCTTTCGGTGTTTAATCTTAGCCATTTAACAATGCCACAGTGCTGCATGTGTGGAAGAAACACATGAATACGTCAACTGATCTGTAGACCGGTGTTTCTTGACCCGGACCTCAGGGACCTCCAGCTGCTCCATGTTTTCACTCCCTCCCAGCTCCCTGCCGGACCGTCATTCACCGGGAGCTACGACGTCACTAGGCGATAGTAATTCTTTAACTCCGTCATAATCTTATGGAACCACCGTCATATATGGGGTCCGTTGTTGACTGAAATGTTATTTGGTGCATGACCATATATATACATATATAATTGTCATGTTGCTAAAAGAATGCTAAATTCCGTTCTTGCTTTTCTCCTTTTTTCACAAACGTGAAAATCCTCTTTGGGTTTCTTTCAGTTACTGAAAAAGTAGGTCTTCCGTAAAAGTGAAGTGAACATTCGTAAAGCTGGGGATACCTGTAATATAATGATTGCTTTTGTCATAAATTCTCCTTATATCATTCAACAGCAATAGCAGTTTGAGACAAGAATTTGCCATCCTGTTTCTAGAACCTTCTAATACGCAGTTTCAGTGGCCAGCGGGACAAAATTAAATACCACGTCATCGTGAAAGGATTAGCGCGGTAGAATCCCTCAGCATGCAGGGGGCAACAGCAGTGACTCGACTACGATGTGTCTGGGCAACTCTTGTCTCTTTCCACAAAGAAGAAGCCATAGAAGCACTTCAGAGCAGACTGCAGAATGACAAATTGATTTTGGGGTGGGGAGATAGCAAAGAGGGCTTGGGATATAGTGGGCCATCCCACCATGGGTAGTCATGGGTACAGAAAATCTCCTGTTTCACTGCCGTCGCTGCCACAAGGCACATTACTGCTGGACTAAACCTTGGGAGAAGCTTGCTGGAATAAATTAATTGAGAGGATTATTGATGGATTTGTGGAAGCTGTGGACAAGAGAGACAGTTTAGGGACATCTGGATGAAAAAGTGGTTCTTCTAAGCCACTATATATTAGCTTGGCAGTGAATGAGAAGGAAAACAAAAATAAAATAAACTTTTAAATTTTGGGTGACACCCTGTTATTTTACAGTTTCAGACAAATATCCCCTGTGTGTGAATCTCTGTTCCCATTTTCAACGTTACAGCGTGACAGTGTGTAATTAGTATATGAATGGTAAGCAAGCTTCCTAAACACTTAATAATTATGAAGTCTGCTCACCGTGACCTAAAGTCGAGGGGTAATTGTCCCACAGCAACATGACAACTCCAATCATCTGCCAGAATTAGCTGCTCTTTACAACCGTACGTTAACGCGACTCTGGGGCTTCAATGGGGGAACGATCAATTTTGATAAGTGGCTGTGGAGTTCGCTGTCTCACATTAATTAGGCTAATTTCAGCACGCCAGTCTTCTTGAAAGGGATTCCAACAAGAGACGTCGGACGGGTCCGTTCCGCCGCCGGTGCGTTTGAAGCTGAAGCTTGATTTATGTATGCGAAACAGGCTGAAACGTTATACATCACCGTCAGACCAGGCTTAGCTCTATTGCTCATCTCCTCATTTTCTTTTTTTATTCCTTTACTCCATTCCTTTAATTCTTTAATCACACGGACCTCTTTGGCTCGAGTGTTCTGGACTCCAGAAAAAGGTCAGTCCGTTAATAGAATTTTACGCCACGTGTACGGCACAAAGACAGCAGGTATCCTGGCGACTGTGGATTTGTCACCGAAAGGTTGCAGGTTCAAGTTCCTGGAGATGATCTGCTGTTGTATACTTGATAGTCTTGAGTGGCCTTAGGAAAATATCAAGCTAAATATGTACAACTTAAGTCACTAAGCACCTGTTTTTTTAATTCCTGAATTGTAAATAATGTGAATCTTAGCTACTGTATAACACAATATACATGGTAGGTTATTATGATAATTATTATGTATAAATTCAGCTTGTTATGGGCTACAAAACACTGAACAACTAGCTTGCGTCCATTTGTGCCTGAAGGTTTTTGTTGAGTGTGAAGTGCAAGTAACAAAAAATGGCAGGTATTTTTTTAATCTGTGTTCCCAGTCGTCTCACATGCTCATTGAAAAACAACTAGATATTGTTACAGGTGACTCCTCTGGCATACATCAAAAGGTACGAATACTGAGAGAGATATTATCTATTTTGTTCAGTAGTCAGCATTGTGGGCCCTGTATAGTGTAGCTGTCCAGGGTCCAGATACTGTATTGTCTATCCATCCATCCTTCTGTCACAGTCAGCTTGGAGTCTATCTCAAGCAAAAGGCCTCCGAACAGGTTTCCACTACACACGCACACACACACACACACACACACACATCTTTGTGGGGACTCTCCATTCATTTCTATGGCAAAAACTCTAACCACAACATGAAGACCTTAACCTCAACCCAGCCCAAACAAAACATTTGGTCCCCGCAATGTAATATAAAAATAATCCACTCACACACACACACACACACACACACACACACTCACACTCACCACAAGACATTGGAACATGTCTAACCTGATGTCATTGGACCTATAAAGCAGAGCACCTTGACGGAACGTGCAAACACAGGAAGAACATGCAGACTCCACAAATGTCACACCATTGATTGATTTATGAGGTAAGCGTGTTCCTGGAACTCGGTTTATATCCGTGCGGTTTATCAGCATTGTCTTCCTTTGACCTTTTGATGCATAATTAGACATAATGCACCCAGGTCCCCCTTCCACTGTCCCGCTGCCCTTAAGGCCACCAGCGCATGGCCAGTCGCTGGGTTTAATTAGCACCAGACTAAAGGCCGGCACCTCCAGACCCTGGTGCATTCCAGTTTGCGGCCAGTGTGTCGAGCGTCTGTTTATTCCGCAGCCCCCTCCCCCGTAAAGTGAGGTCAGGGAGTTAAAATGCAGGGAAGGCTGCCTGCATCACCTCTGGCCTCCTTGCAGTGCCCCTGCCCCCGCAGACGGAGTGCACCCCCCAGCCCATCTCACTCAGCGGACGGTTTTGCTCCCGGCCCCATAGTGACTTAGGGCACCCCTGACCCGGGTGTCCTTCATTATGCGTCTCTCTCTCTGCTGCCCCCGGAATGATCAGACATAAGTGTTTTTTGGGGGCCAGGTTTGTCGTAAGATCATTGTTTTTGAGTCTCGCAGCTCATTTCTCTTCTGCCGTATTCAGTAGCCAATGCGACTGGACGGTGATTTGCGTTGAAGGTACAGCGGTCATATTTTGAGGACAGCAGTGGTGAAGAGCTAAGGCGTCAGGTCCTATTTCAAAAACATCCGTCTATTCAGTCCCTCCATTTTCTGAAACTGCTTATCCTATTCAGGATTGTGGGGGGGTCTGGAGCCTATACAGGAGTCAACCCAGGATGGGGCACCTACCCATCACAGTGAGAAACATCTGTTGTGAAAATTTACTACATCGACTGTATTCTGCCCTCCGCTTTGGGGGGGCTCTGTAATTTAAAACATTAGCAATGCAGACTGCCTTGTTTAAAGAACCCGTTCTTTGTGGACTCATGATGTATTGCTTTGAAAAGGAGTCTTTGGCCAGGCTGTAAGCTTGTACAGATCTGACCTTAAAAATGCAAATATTCTTTTTTTCCCTAAAAGGAGAGAAGTGATCAGGATAGTGTGTTTTGTCATTTTTTCCAGAAAGAGGGGTTTAAAACCGACTCTCAGACTGTCCTATCAGGGAGCAGCTTTGTGCATGTCAGGCATTGCGGGGGGGGGGCTGTGCTGGGGGTTCCTAAGCTGGCTTCTTTTGCCCCACCTATTGAAAGTGCCCCACACCCCCTTTAGTAATTCCAAATACCCCCTTTTTGATGTACGGCGGTCACGCAGAATTTACCAACAGGGTCGGAAAATTATCCCACCAGTCACGCCCCCTCAGTCCTCACCTCCAAAGTCCTCGCCACTAGCGAAGCGGGAATTGTCCGAGCTCGCATCAGAAACAGAAGCTGAAGCCACCTCTAGCTCTTCTCCTGAGGTGCATTGGACGCCATGGAATCCACTGCCAGCAAGATATGAACATGAGCAGTGACCCCCAGCCTTGCCTCTCTGGGGCATTTTACTGAGCAAAACATTTTGAGCTCACAGGAGTTTTACTTGCACAAAAATGTTCTGAAAGACGTTATATACAGCGTAAGACATGTGGAGTACAGTGCTTCTGCTGCTCATTTGTATTCCTGGCCTAAGCCCTAGAAATAACCACAGGTAAGGTAATATCTGTGTATGGGCTGAAATGCCCCAATTCTCCCCCCACCACGTTTCCGCTTGACCATTATCACATGACCGAAATTGTCACATGACATTGTCCATAAGGTAAAAGTCTGCCTTTAACACAATAACCGTTGTCACCTTGGGTTTGAAAGCCTTTGGTTCCCTCGTGTGACTCTTCCTGTCCGTCCTTTGTGTATAAACATTCATCACACGTTCCTCTGGAGGCATTAAAGATAGAAAAAGGTGGACTTAAACCAGCCATTTAAGGCCCTTTCCCCACTTTGCTAATGCTCTTGGGGCGTCATGTGACTTCATGGGTGGATTTCATACATGTAAGGCTGTTGGAAAGTAAAACATGCTATATATAACCACCGCATCACGTCCAGGAAGTGAATTATGGACATGGGTGAATAAATGTCAAAACACTGTCACATTAAGCATGTTTCTTACGTTGATGGAAGGAAATGTTGGCCTCTTCATATGCGTTTCTGACACAGATCAATACAATTCTATAAATAAGCTGCATGAACTGCGTGACAGAACTTTATTTGTGGACCTTCAGTTATTGGCATTATTGATGGAACCTGATTTGATCAGCTTGCATTCTCCAAGACTTATTTTTAGAAGGGGCTAACATTAAAAATAATTCTCATTGCCCTGTTTGCAGATGCATTTATAAGGTAATTGTGCATCATTGCTTTGTAGTGGCTTTGCACAGGGACATACGGCTTGGTCACTGTTACAAGGTTTAGGAAGGTTTTTTTTTTTTTTATTATTTAATTAGATTTCATGAATGGACCCAAGGTACCCTTTAAGGACATAGATGTGACCTGGTGTTTAACCCGTCGTGGCGTGTCGCCCAGGAGATTTCTGTCTGTCGATGTGAGCGAAAAGCAGCTTAATGGGTGCTGTTAAACCCCTTCAGCGTGAGTGATGGGAGAGTCAAAATGTGTCCAGTGAGGCTTCCTTAATTAAGAGAAAGTGAAAACAAAGATATTTCCATCCAAAGTTACAAGTCTCCCATTTGTTGGAGGTACAGGGTGTACCTCCCAGCCAGGTGACGATAAGCCATTGTGATGTCATTGTATTTGGGGGCAAACATATACTCCTGCTTGGTGCTTAAAACAATGGCTGGATTTTTGTTATTCATCTCATAATTTCCATTGTATCTTTAGCATGTAGCGTATTGTCATCCTCTCGATTAAGGCCGTCGGCTCTTTGACAGCGCTTGTGTTTGTGCTGTTTCCCCCCCTCACTCACAAAAGTATCTGCCGATTGTCTTCATGTACGTGTCAGTCAATTTAGGCAGCAATTGTTAGCAAGTTTTTGTTTTTTTTTCCAGAAGGTTTAGAAATGACCTATTTTAATCACATGTGAATCCTCAAAGATCTATCCATCCACCCATCTGCGGGATGAGATTCCATTGCAGGGTACACCCTCAAAACATGCTCAACAGGTTACAGACGGGGGGTGTGGGGGGGGTGCTGAGCACCGCTGCATTTTACCTAAACTATGAACTTGAGCTGTGAGTTTTAAAAGTACTGATTGCACTTTTTTAACCTTTGGATCCTGCACCTCAGAAAGTTTTTGCACAGCCTCGATTTGAGTTCAGACTAGGTAATTTGCCAAAACTGATTTCAAAGGGGGGTGGGGGCACTGCGGCCTCCTGGGCTGGATATTTGAGTCCCGCCCCCACCGTGTGTGTGGAGTTTTCATGTTCCCCCCGTGTTGTGTGGCTTGCCTTGTGGTGCTCTGGTTTCCCCCTGCGGTTCACAGGCTCACAATCTCATAGTCAAGCAGGTTGAGTGACTTGCTGTGTTTGCATATCCCCAGCAATGGACACTCCGGGGTATGTCCTGCCTTGTGACTCTGTAATGAATAAGCAAGTGTAAGACTGATAATTCCAAGTAATTAAATGCAGCTTATAAGAATTTGAAGCTTCAATAGTCCTTGTGTCTGAAGTTAAATATAAATGCAAGTTCATTCCATTTTGGATGCCAAGCAATGAAAGAGCTCTAAGGTACAACAGCCGGGGCTGGATGTGACCCTTGTAACCTGTCCTCTAACCTTTGATCTGCAGTGCCACCTATTCAGCAGGATGTGAAGATTTTACTCTTAGAATGTGATACTGAGTACTTTGATTTCCGCAGGTTCTGGTGGGGGTGGGTGAGGGGGTGGTGTGGTTTTCTCTGAAGGGCTACGGGAGAAGAGCAGTGGAAAATGTGCCTTCATTCACCCCTGCTGCTGGTTTCCCTCCTCGTCCAAATCGGGCCGAGAGCGTGGCCCCGGTAAGCAGATCCAAGTTAGACATATGCTAACAAGGTCAAAACTCAATGGCTGCTTTGCTTCGCCGTTTGGCATCGAAGACGTTTTTATTTAAAGGCAACAGAAATAGATAATGTTAAAGGGAAAAAGGTGATCTGTCTGTTCATTGTTTCTGGAATAATGCAGAAAAATTCTATAAGGGCAGATTTCTGGCATTCTGTGAGATTTTGCAACTTTAAAACACCCCTGCAGACATAGCTGTATATTTACCTTAAAAAAATTCTGCCTAAACCACACAGTCATTATATGCTTTGCTGAAAAACTGCCATAGTGATACGGAGCGTATGACAGGAATCGTTTATAACTTCATGCCATTATATGGTTTGTTAAATGTTCTTTTTCTCACTGTCGTTTGCTTGTTTTCATGCTATGGCTTTTATTCTGCTGGTGTTGCTATAATTATGCATATCATTAACGTCTTAATTGACAGTTACGAAGTGTTCCTATCGCAAAGCGCCATTTCTTTCTTTATACTATAAATAAAGGCTTGCTGATAGTTAATGAATAATTACCTACTTATTTTATAAGCAAAGAGAACAAGTAAACATGGAAACTGTATAGTGGTGGTTTCTCTTAAACACATGCCAGAGTTGATCACATGTGCTAAAAGTCCGTTATAACGTGTGGCGTGTCGTTAGGGGTATAGCCTGTCTGACTGTCAGCAGCCTTTGACACTCGATACTGTACTGCGGCTGCTAAGCATCTGAAACTTAGCGCAGACTGCAGTTAAGAAGGTCTCCGTTTGCCATCTTTGATCTCCGGCATATCGGACCATTTGCACGACAATCGGTTGCACCCTCAGCCAGCCTGGTCCGTTTCCGAGGCCGGGATAAGCACTTCACAGTAACGATAAACAACGTAATTAGCTCCTGCACCTCTAAAGTCGGTCTGCTGTGCGTGTATTTTGTTTTGACCGACAGGACTCCCTTCAAGGAGACCCGATTTCTCACCATTTCCTGCACATGAAATCGGACCGTAAATCCTGAACCGTCAGGCATGGTCTTACCTTTCATAGCCGACAAGGGGACCAGGCAATAAAAAACTCAAATTGTCAACCTTTTTTAAAATTGTGGCTTGTTTATCTGTATCTTTATGGGCTTTTAAATCTTTTCCCTGATATTAGTGGGATTACATTGAAAGTCTTACAGTCCACGTTTTAATTAGTATCGCTTCAAAATTAAAGATAAATAGTTGGAATGCTGTCATTTTCAGGGGGGCGTCCTGAAAGGATGGTGCAGTCAACACCCCACCTAGATTAATTACTTGTACACATCTAACTACACACTTACCAAATGGCCTGCAATTTGCCATAGTCATGTTCTGCAAAGCAATCAATAATCCAACTATAAATTTTCTCCATTCCAATAGATAAATTATGTTTATTAATATGAGACATCGCTGTTATTAATAATTTCTGTCTGGGAAATAATGATATATTATCGGTGTCATTGTTTAAAAATCTGAATATTTTACAAAAACCATGATGCAAATTATTGAAAAACAGAAAGTACAAAAAAAATTACTAACCACCACATCCCACCTCATACTGTGCTATAGCAAAAACTTTATCAGCCTATTTTTTTCTTTTGAGAATTTATTCAGTTTATTAAAGTCATGTATCATTACAGTATTAATTTAAGCTAGGCTTTTGAAAGATCGACGATGGGATAACAGTCAGGCCCCCCCGTTTCCATAGCGTCTCTCATCCCTGACGCCCCCCCGACGGCCTGCTCGCCATCCCAGCATAATCATATTATGACGCTCCATGGTTACAGGTGGGGTGACTCCTAGCCAATCCTCTGCCATGCAGAGGGTCACGCCGGGTCTCTGACCCGCGGCCCCCCTCCCAAGAAACACCCGGCGCCGTCTTGCACGTTACAGCGACACGCCCCCGGCAGGCGTCCTTGAAAAGCCGCCGGATTGCGTCTTCGCTCGCCTGTGCGGATCCTCCGGTCGGCTTCACTGGATCGTCCTTGACAACCGGACGTGGCCAGGTAACCGGGGAGGACCGGCGTATGCCCGCCCGCCATTAACGAAGAACCACGTCCACTTAATCCTGCCAGAATACTGCACTCGTGCTCTGTGCAAAACCGGCATAATTAAAGTCACCCACTAAAGTAACCTATTTATACAAAGAAAAGCTCTTTTACAACCGGCAGGGCTGATGAGTAACCCGTAGGAGGGCCGGCCAGGTAATTACTTCACGTTTCTAATTTAGGCAAGAGAATATTTGTTATCAAAGAAGAAGGAAAAGAGTGGGCACTGGAATAAGGGGGCGGGGGGAGGCGGGGGAGGGCATTTGTTGTGAGAGCGCAGACAGCTTGGGCGGTGGAGTGCTTCACACAGAGCAGTGTTGCGGTTCACTGCCATGCCGCAGTTTCCACTGGAGATCGGGGGAGGACGGGGGGGCAGGGGGCATGCGACCCCCGCTCGAAGATGGCAGGCACTCGGTTTGGGTGATCCCCTTTAAATCAGGAAACCCCGACGGAAGTCTGCCGCCGTTCCAATGCCGGTATTTTATGCCTCTGGCCTTACAGCGATCGTCCTTTGCCGGTCATAACCGAAAGTTCCTCCCACTGAGGCAGCGAGCATTCGGACGTACGGGGCTTTCCCGCACGGCGAGCCTGTTATGTCGTTTTATTTGATTGAATTCGGTTCATTTGCAGGGGCCTACAGGATAACAGGCAGCAAGGTGGGCACCTATAAACGCATCCCTGGGCCTTGGCCCGAGCGGGGCGCTCCGCGAACCCACCGTGGTATATCATAAAGCCGGCCTGCCCTCAAGGTGCATATTAGCGATAAAGGAAGGGGGGGTGGAGTTGTTCTCTTTTAACAAGCTGACACACTCCAGGGGGTTTATCTGTGGAATAAACCTTCCGATAGGTGGTCTCTCCAGACCTGCCCTTTACCGGGGAGGGCAGGAGGTTAGGGAGAGGGGTGTACAACAATCGCACCCCTCCCGTTCTGGTTCCCTGAGTCGGGAGCCAGACACAGTGAATTCGCATTGGTGGCGCCGGCTTTCTAACCCCGTTGCCCTGTTCCGGCAGGGACGAATATAATCTTCAAGGCTGCGGCCTGAGAGAGGAGATGAGCGACTGTCATGTTTACAGACAGTGCGGCATTGTGGGTACCAGACCTTCCCATTCCAGATTCTACGCTGGGCTTCTTCACCCATCCAACGTGACATTTCCATTGAGGAACCAGAGGGGCAAATGTAGCTTTTTACATTAATAGTCCTTTAAGAGATTATAAATGATTTCTTTTATTCCTGCTGCCAGGAGGGACTGGGAGGTCCCACTCTGAACAAAACTGTATTAAATTCAGATACATTTCATTCAGCGTTCGACTTCTTATTGTTCCTGTCTTTATTTCTTTGTCTTACCATTTTTCGCTCTCCAGGTGTTTGGGCTGTTTGTTTGTATTACAAAGCGGTTCAATATGCCCAACCCTGAAAGGACAGCAGTGCCAGGCGGGAAGGGGTTCCCTTCAGGCTGCAGGTGGGGGGATCTTACCATCATGCTTTTGTTTGCGACTCCTGAGCCAGTGGCATGGTGATGAGGTTCTCGTGGTGACACACAAAAAAAATAAACAACGTGACCAGGAAGGTGGGTCTGTATGACATCCCCCCACTCCCTTTATGTGCTAGGGATTTTTGTGAAGACCTGAGAGAAGTCCTGACTGAATTGAAGAACCCTCAACCACTCGTTGCTCTCCTTTCCTTGCCAAGACAATTACCTCTTTGTTTTATACCTGGGGGCTCCCCGATAGCGAGAGTGAGGAAGAAGGTGAGACGGAAGGAGACGTGTTTGTCTACATTGCTGTGAGAGACCTTGTTACTCCTGCTTTTGTGCGATGAGCGTTTTCTTGCCCTTGATGAAACCCCTCCCCAAATTACCGTCGCCTGCAGCACGCCGGAACTGCTATATCAATTCCCCAGTGCCGTTTCAGTGCCTTGTGACAGGAGGTGCCAACTCTGTCGTGCAGTGCGAATATTAAGCGTTATAATGTTGTGGTTTAGGATATTGCACCTGGAACAGTTACCACTGGTCAGAGTGCAGCTCCTGCATTATTGAGCGACATACCAAAACTTTCCTATGTTTGCATCTGTATGTCAGCATGTAGAACTAGGCCACGCGTCACGAAGGTATAACCCCGCAGTTAAACAAAATAACGCTAAATAAAATAACATATCAAAACTTTCCTATGTTTGCGTCTGTAGGTCAGCATGTATAACTAGGCCACCTGTCACGAAGGTGTAACTGCACAGTTAAAATAACGGCGCGTTGGGTCGAGCATACTCCTTGCACATTGGCACTGTGAATTATTACAATTGTTTACTCAACTCAGTGTGTATACTTTTCCACAGCTACATTTCTGATGTACTCTTTAGATATTGCACACTTGCACGCTTCCACTTTCATACTTGGAAAAAATACAAAATTGTCTGTTGTATATATGAAGCTTTACGTACATATACTGTTTATTCTATTTGTTAATCTATTATTCTATTTTTGTTATTGTACCATTATACTACTCTATCCAGTTATTATATTCTAAACTTGTTGCGCCAATTCTAGGAGTCACAAGACACTTCTTCTTGTATGTGTATCTCTGTAAACTATAATGACAGTAAAGCTGAATTGAATTGAAGGTGTAAATTTGGGAGACATTAGCTGTGTCCGAATTCAGGCCTGTATCCTTCGAAGGATGCTGTCTAGGAAGGCATAGCCTTTATAGGCTGCATTCTTTGAAAGTCAAACCGAAATCGTTGTCGTATGGAATGGTCTGGCCACCTCCAGCTGTCTCCGCCCTTGAGTCATGAAGTCCACCTCCTATCACACACCCACTTTACCTCTGTGCAATGAATCTTGGGATATGTTGGGTGGATCCTTCACAACTCTGCAAAAGGAGGACACATTTCTAGGCTCCAATTGAGGGAGCCTTTGAAATGGGACAGCCTTGTTGCGTCGCTGTGGCACATTCGGTCTTCGAATGTAACCTTAGAAAGGTGCAGCCCCTGAATTCAGACACAGCCTTTCTCTTTTGTAGCTCAAATCAGTTTTTTATGGATGGTTTTCATTTCAGTTCCTTCCATGGTTCACCCAGTGGTGTTACCCAGATTCCTAGCTGGGCATTTTGGTATATTGGGGAGGGCACCAGTATTTGAACTCTGTCCATGACCTTTGGGGGTCCCCCAGTAGGCAGTTGTTGACCTAGGGGTGCTTTGGGCGGACAGATGATCTGTTTGGGTGGCCGCTGTCCACCTGTAGCCACGCCCATCTGTTTACCTCTGTGATTTCCCTCCATGATGTGTCTACCTGTGTGACCATGTAAAACAGGCTTGGCAGTGTGGCTTACAATAGTAGCACAGAAGCATCAAGTCAGCAAGAAAGGTGTTACTATGACACAAAAGTGAAAAAAAACATTCTGTGAGACAAACACTGGACGTGCCCAGGCCTCCCGCCAATAGTGAGTTCACGAGCAACCCGCCCCCTCCTACTCACCAGCGTGTGACACCCTGAGAATCACTGGCACTCAAAGGACAGTGAAGTCGGTACTGCCAGCTCGTTCCCTCTGTGTTTGTGAGGCATAAAATCTGACTTTGTAGCTAAAGCCTGTTAAAATGATCAAATTTTTCATGCAATGCCAGTTGCTTTTTTGCTAGGCAACTAATGTGCAGTTTGTTTGGTAAATGCAGTCAGTCAGATGCCAGAAGTCATGTTTTAATTTTTATCATGTCACCATTTTGGCAGTCTTGGGTCTGTATCACCAAAATACACAATATTTATATGAATATGAATACACTGGCAAAACAATTTAGGATGAACAGGTCATTTTTTTAGTTATTGGGGGTATCAATCGTATGGTTGGAAAATACAGGACAAATAGCATGTTATTTATACAGCCTGCAATGTGTTTATAATTCATTGTTAAATATGGCCAAAAAATGATGTAACATTATTCCACTAATAAGTGCTGGCAACTTTCACCGCGATATCAGACAGAAGTATGTCGGTTATCGATCAAATTTTCCAGTGCAAAAATATGAAGACGCATTTAATGTAATTGTTATAGAAAAATAATTCCAATACAATTTTTATTCAACTACTTCGATGTTTTTTCCCTGCACTTCTGTGTCATTGCTTGTGCACAACCAATCAACAAAATTTATCACTATAAGCCCCACCCAGTAACTGCTGGTCAAGGAAAAAGTACTTACTCCAGAGTAGGAACTAAAAGAAGGTTCAGGAACTACAGTGGGAATGCAGCAGAAGGTCCTATTTCCTGAAAAAAGGTTCCTGCGGTGGTAAAGTGCCTTTTTTCTAGGACCAGCTGCTTCTCAGTTATAGCAAACAAGCCCTGCAGTGTGGGCTAAACAGGTAGACCCAGAAGCTTTGGATACAGTTCTACATCAGGCATGTTTACACTGATTTTAAGCACTTTCTGTTGACGAAACAGGCTTCTGAAAACATGCGTGGGCCGTTAAGGTCTTCAGGTGCGCCAAAGCAAAAGGGGCCCCGCCCAAAATCTGAGCTTCTGCACCACTAGCTTCTCATTTGTCCTGGATAGCTGAGGCTTTTGACAGTTGCAGGTTTTGCGGTTGCTGTGGGTGTCCGAGTCTTTCTGTCTGTCTCAGAGAGGGGTGCGAGTGAACAATGACATAATCAAGGAGTGATCAGCTGTTTTCCCTGTGCACCTTCATGTATGCGAAGCTTTGATGGCATGAAACAAAACCTGATGCTCAAACTTGAGATAGTATTCAGGTCTCCGACGCCGTGAAACTCGGCCCATATTTCACATGCAGTTTTGGTGTTCGCCTGATGAGCAGAATCACATTCCAACAGGCTCATGGTGTAGAGGTAACAGGGGCAGCTCTCCCCTCCGACGGGATCCCATCACATTTTCAGGCATGCATAATTCACGTGTCTCATGATGCATTATCTATGAGGGAGACATTCTTCACTCGCGACACTTACTTACGGCCTTTCGGGTGGCCATAGCCTCTGTGAGCATATTTACACAGAAACTCACGACAGATTAACCGCTTAACAGGAGCTCTTTGGCGGGGAACGGCAGACGGACAGCCCCGAACGAGCGAGACGATCCCGGGATCTCATGCCATCTGTCTTAAGGGGCATGGATGCCACCCTGGGGACCTATCCCGACTCTTACAGAATCGCATGTGTGTAGCACATTTCCAAGCAGCCTAACTGTGGGAACATGAATTTCATACTTGGCAGCATGATGATACATTAAAGCACACTTATAGACTGTATTAAAACACTTATGGGACCAATTTAAACCAAACACAATATCATTCATCCCGGTCCACCAAATATTAATTAAAGCCATTCTCGACGCAGCTACACCCATGTTTTTGCCAGCAGATCATAGAAAACCCGCTGGCTGTGGATGTAAAATGCCCCCCCCACCCCCCATAATGGCGCGGACACCAGACAAATCAAGAAAAGGGAATTAAATACCGATAAGTCTAGCCGTTGTATCCCTGCCCATTGTGTTAAGTACATTTGCCCAATATTTACACTTAAGGTAAAGAAAGGGCATGTTGGGGCCAAACGTGATTTCGTCTGTGGATTCCGAAGCAATGTTTATTCGGGCATCTGCGGTGAGGTTCAAAGGAAGAGCAAGGGCACTAGTAACCAGTTACATTTATTCAGCAGACACTTTTATCCAAAGCAGTGTATGATTGAGAGAATAGGGTCGATCAGTCCCTGGAGCAGTCGGGGTTAAGGGCCTTGCTCAGGGGCCCAATGGTGAAATCTCTTTGCTGGCCGTGGGATTTGATCCAGCAACCTACTGATCATAATCTGAGGGAGCCACACACCGGCGACAGCAGAAAGTCAACCATGGGCTCCGTTTGACATGGAGGGAGCTGGGGGCTGGAGGGGGTCCTGGCACGTGTACACCAGCATGCCTTAATTGCAGCCCCCGGATCAGGATTACCAGGTTCGCCTCCTCTTCCTGCCCTGGCAATTTGCACATACCTGCAGCTGACAGGTGTTTTACTGCATTAATGTGTGTCACGTATCGGGAGCCGTGATTTACTAATGTCTGGCTGTGTACGTGCGAGGGGCCGGCAGACACAGCAGTGCGGTGGCTTCTGTGAAAGCTGTGTTTGCCCCTTTTCAAGACCACCATTGTATCACCATAGTATTCTGCATCATTTTGCTTGTAACAAAACATGTTCTTTTTTTCTGTTAAACTCAGAAATACAATCATACAGATCAATCCATTATGGTAATACAGTGACCTTCATTTAATAAATCTACTTCAGAAATAGATATTTTGTTTGTTCTGAGCTATGTTAGGTGTGTCAATATATAGATAAGTCGATGGATCGATGGTTACATGGATAAATTGATCCTGAGATTGCTACCAAAGACTTTTGTAATTAAATTTAAAATGTTAGAAGTGAGGTATTGCTTGTTAGGTTTTCTGCCTGTATGAAAGTCCATCCTGTTCTTTGAGAACAAAGATTCAGCCCCCCACCCCCACAGTAACATCAATTCTTCCCGGCTGTTTGTTCTTGCTGTAAAACCTGCTCTTGTCCCGGCCCTGATCTGAGAAGACGACTGATCATCATCTCCAGCCGTGGGACCCCCTTTTCATTTCCCATCCTGCACTGGGAGAACGGGGCTGGCTCAAGGGGGAGGGCACCGGACGTCAATGGAGGGTCCTTGCTTAGGGGGGCGGGGGTTACAGCAGTCAGCAAATCACAGAAAGGCTAGGCACCCAATCAATGGCGGGTTTCCCCTACGCCTGGAGAGCCTGTTATCACACGGTCACGCAGGAGGCCTCTGAAATTGGCACTTCCCTTCATGTGACAATTGTACCCGCTGATACACCATTAGATTACTTAGCCAGCCGCTCATTTCCAGCCTCGGTAACCCCGTGTTTTTCCCTTCCTATAACAGTGGTTTGTTCGCACGACCGTTTCCACTCGTGCAAGTGGTGACAAAGTGGTGCCACTTGTTTACGAGGAAACGCGACGTTCTCCGGGGTCCGTTCCGCTTTTGTGTCCCCCTAGCATGTGAGGCTGTCTCTGTTATCCATCCATCCATCCATTTACCAAGCCGCTTATCCCACTGGGTCGCGGGGTGTCTCTGTTATATTCTGTTATATTTTTCCCACACAAACACATTTTATGATGAACTTTAGGCAAATGTGTGTTTATTTAAAATTCAGCTTGCAGGCAGGTTGCCAGTGGAATTAGTCTGGAAGGTGTTTTTTACTCAACCAAACGAAGCGGATTGAGGTTCGTTCACGTAGCAGCACCCAAAAAATACCAAACTAAAACAGCTCCCCCTTGAAGAGCAGACATACGTACAGAAACGCCAGGCCACGCAACCTGGGTGTCTCAGTCCCCCTACCCAAGCAGCACGGCCTGTGGCTCAGTAATAAGCTCACAGCCAGTAGCTCCCTCTGTTGTCCACTGCTGAATTACATACCATATGTACATCAAAGTGCTATCTTTGCCATTGTGCTCCCGGAAGAATGAGGTGGGAGTCCCCTGAAAGAGCAGCTCCGGGTGCATGCGGGGGGGGGGGGCATGGCGCTGAGAGTATTTACCGTGTGTGCTGTATGCATGATTACGCTGGGTGGCAAGATGGACACGCTGATGAATATCCCCAAGGCATCCCCCCCCCTTTTTTTGACTTGACATATAGTCTTATACAAATGCTTTCTGATTAGAAGTGCTAGAGTTAACTAGCCTTTTTTTTTTTTTACTGTATGACAGCGGTGAATAAATTGATGGTGTCGGATAAGTAAGTAGCGCCTGGGCCCGCCTCCCTTCAGCGGCGGCCGTCTGTGCCTCTCCATAGCCCCCGCCCCCCCACTGAGCGTGTGGCTAAACAGAATCCTAAAGCCCTCAATGCAGAGCTGGAGGGGACGGAGGAGGAGCGTGCATGCGTGTGTGTGTGTGTGCATGCGTGTGTGCATGCGTGTGTGCGTGCATGCATGTGTCGGCTACCTGTCTTTGTTTCTGCCTGGGTGTGTGTGTGTTCGTGTAAACAAATTCATTTCACATCACAAAGAACTTTGCATGCA
Organism: Hippopotamyrus pictus; assembly: GCA_026781145.1. NCBI lineage: Eukaryota > Metazoa > Chordata > Actinopteri > Osteoglossiformes > Mormyridae > Hippopotamyrus > Hippopotamyrus pictus. The sequence continues at coordinate 9,873,072 of JAODLC010000028.1, forward strand.
CATACGTTCAAACGACTCCATTAGGGATGGGATCTTGCACATGCAGAGCCTGTGTGTGTGTGTGTGTGTGTGTATGTGGGGGGGGGGCATGTTCTAGTTTATTCCCACAATTTCCACAGATCATCCAAAGTTACTTTGAGGACTCCCTAATTATTACAGATTTAATTCTCTGCAGACAAGTCATTATTTTTAATTAACAAGTTGTAATATTTGGTATGCATTAGTTGCTAACAGTATTTTTTTACTAAATTAATAATTTCACTGCAGGAAGATCATTATGGCAAGAATTTTATGCAGAACGATGTTAACTTTAAATTATATTTTCATAATCACATTTACATGCAAATTACTATATTCACTTCAGACACTAAACATTAGACATCATAAAAGCAAGTTGCGGGAAATGGTTGCCGACATTCTGCACATGCAGGCATATGTGCCCGGATGTTTCTAATGTGAGTTTCTGTTGTAAATCTGAAAAAGTCACAGTTATGTATGATCCACGCAACTTTTTTTTTACTGTAATCTTCTCGGTGCATGAAAAAAGATTCCCCCTCCCAACCTTCATTGCTTCCGTTCAGAAGGTAAACAGGCGGGCAGAGAATTGCGAGCAGGCGGGTAAACAGGCCACGTCTTGAATTTCCGAGGACCCGGCTGCTGACAGACCGCTCACAGACAGCTCCGGCAGCGGTGGCCCCCGCCACACTTTCCAGGCTTAGACGACTGACATGTGACCTAAATGAACTTGCCCTACCCTATTGACTGCCGTGATTGATGCACCGCCGAGCAGGGCCCTGGTAATTCCGTGGCGGATGTCAACAGTCTGTGACCAAAGGGGTCATCATATTCGTTAGCATTTCTCACGCACAAGGAAGAGAGAGAGAGAGACTGGCAGCCATCCATATTTACATGTGTGACCGGCAGAGAAGGTAGCACATATTTATGTGTTATGGCCTAAAAAATTCACATAGAAATACAATAGATATAAATGCAGTGCTTCCTAGGATTCGGCAATCTGTGCAACCCTGGTTAGATGGATGGATGGATGGATGGATAGATGGAGAATGGGATGGATGGATGGACATACAATGTGACCACTGGTATGTTAAATTCTGAGTTCCTATTTTGCAAACTTGCCTCTTTTGTTTTGGTGCCCCAATGAATGAGAAGGGGGTGTTGCGTGAGTGGACTGCAGTGGTGAGGAGACCTGCAGCGAAAATCGTGCCCGAAAAAAGAAGGTGCAGCTATTGACACGTATCGACACGTGGAGGAAGGGGTCACGCCTGCCTGTGCATAGTTACATTTCCATGTATTCATGAAGGCACCAGGGATTAGAGGCTGTTACAGAGAACAGAGGCAGTTGTGAAGAATTTGTGCCCATTTAATCTTATTAATAACTTAGTAATGCCAAAAGCTACAAGTCGGCGAAAAGAGAGCGGAGTGCACAGAACATGGGGGGGTCCATTAGCAAGCATGCAGCAGTTAGCAAGCGTTAAGAGCAGGGTCGACAAGTCGGAAGTGCCTTCTGGTGGGTTGGGGTGCAGGAAACCGGGTGTGGGGGAGGCACATGAAGTAGGCAAGGTAGATGGGGGACCTGCGTTGTAGTGCAAGGCAGTCCGGCCACCAGTCACTCGCTTTAGGGTTACACAGGGCTGCTTGGCACAGATATGGTAATATGACCTGTGGGGGCGGTGATCTGTCAACCAGAGAGGGCCAGTGTAATTGAATCAATACATCCGGACAGAGTAATGTGGCCCACCGATCAGGTCGGCTGGGGGGCTGTTAAATTCCCAGTAAAGCCATTGCCGCACCCCAAGCACCCACTTAGTCCGTGTTCGCCCTTGGGGAACCCCAGAGAGATCACCCGGCCCATCCCTACTCCATTCAGCAGGCTCCTTCACACGTCATTGCCCCACCTTAAAAGAGCCGGGCTGGTCGCTAAGCGTCGGAGGACAGCAGCAGGCACAGGCCGTGTGTTTGCGGGCATTCCGGTGAGCCATCCCGGAAATCAGGAGCGTGAGGCGGGAACTGCGATCGTTTCCCCGACCGAGAGAAAACGCCGCAGCCACAGAGTTGTGGAAGCGTGCGCGTTTGATCCCCTGTCAGTCCCCTGGGATTTGCTGGTACTCAGGAACCATCTTCAATATTCAAGACAGCAAAACAACACTATTTCCTCACTCCCCTACCATTTACATTTGTTTCAGAGCAATTAAAACACATTTAAATCCGCTGCTCTTTGAAACTTTTTTTAATCTTTATTTTTTTACTTTTATGCAAACCTTTTGTAAAGACTGAATACAGTGCTTTAAACACATCACGCAGAAGAATAAATTAACTTGGTATGGAATTCCAAATTATTCCAAGATGCGATTTATGTGCACGTTTAACGATTGAACAGCGATCATCGGTGATTAGGTATTTTTTTACTTTTATTCAATGTTTTTCGGGTTTTATGTATGTAACAAGGCTTCATAGTATGTTCATTAAAAAAAGAAAATGTAGTCTAAATGTCTACATGTCAGCAGTGTTCATCATCGTTATTTTAGACTTAAGTGCCTGAATTATATATTTTAAATTGTTGCATTACTTTGAATTATACAGCATTACATTATGTATATATAAGCACGATAAATAAGAACACGGCTATAGAGTGCATTCACAAAATAGCAAATCCAGTGTAAAATGCATGCCGGAGAAATCAGTGCATTGGCTCCTGATAAGTCCTGCCGACGCGCGGGCATTATGCTGAATATCTGGTAAGCCTGTTGTTTGATTGACTTGTGCAGGCCGCCTTAGCCACAGGCAGGAACCTGCGTTCTTCTCCATCTCTCATCGCCTGGAGCTCAGTATCTCCGGAACGGTCGCTACCCATTTAAGGAGACATGCTAATTTGCGTGGTCACCGCTGTATTGTTTTTTTTTTTCTTCAAGCAGTCAGGCTAAAAAGATAAACATAAGGGAATGTGTGAAGCGATATGTATGCTACATTTATCTTAGTATTAGCAGAAGTACTTGAGTTATATAAAGTTGCATTTCATATACTGAAATGTAAACGAGTGCAAGGGAGCTAGTTATTTTTATATAGTCATGACTGCATGAAATGTCATTATATTTAATATTCCAGAAAGGTCTTCTTTTGTTCTTTGAAACGGGCCCTCCCATTGTTATAAGCTCATTATGAAAAAAATTATTTATCAATGAAAACAGCCGAAGCCAGAGAGGCGCGGCGATGCGAGTTGATAAGAGCCGCGCGCGCTCCCCCGTCTCACAAGAGCGACTGTAATTTGTTGATACGCGCGCGCAGCAAAGCTCGGAGGCTGAGGGGTGCCGCGCGTGGGGGAGCATCCTCCCCCGGCGGCGTAATGAGGGCACGAGCCACGAGGGGAGGTATCGCCGGCTCGCTCCGTGGAGGAATCCGGACGTCCTCGCGGAGGCCAGGTTGGGGGGGGGCGCTTCTTATTATAATGGAAAAGAAGAAAGGCATGTTCGGGGAAATGGGGTTCAAATCCCTGCAAGCTGGAGGGAACGGGAGAAAAAAAGGGAAAAAAAACCCCGCCCGAGACAATTTCACAGGCGACGTGGTCGCGAGACACAATAGTTAGTGCACTGACTGGTGCGGCTCCTGAATTTTCTTATCAGTGGGGAATTGCGCTGCGCCGAGAAACCAGCAATCTGTTCCCCGCTGCTCGTGGAAATACGGCGGCCCGGCGGCTGCCTGGCCCCGGCCAGCTGAGATAAAAACGCGTCGGAATGACTTCCTAACAAAGACTGCGCTTTCTGCTCCCCAACTGTACAAATACAATCCAAGTTAAGACAAGTGAGGTTTTAATAAATCAACCTTTGAAACTCCATTCACAGTTCCCTTTATGAACAAATTGTGCGTTTAGTGTTACTATGACATTAAGTATTATTTTATTCTGTAAGGTCTTTTTTTTTACAAGTTTAGAGGAATATCTTCTTAATGTAACAGTATAGTTACCATTTACAGCTGAAAAATATTTAATTGGCGGCCTCACGTCTTAAGTGTGTTGTATGAATGTAGGTTTTACTTTGCTACTCAGCCTATTATGTCCAGTCCACTCCTAACAACAAAACAAAATTTACTGACATATTAACTGTACCTTAAAATGGATTTCTTATGTATATATTTTTTATTCTGAGACATAATATCTACATATTAAAGAACAGAGAACTGGCAAGCCCTCTCACCAATAGATGGATACTGCATTACATTTAATTGTTCACAGTCATCTGTGTCAACAGGGTTGGAGAGGTTTGACAATGGAAACTGAAAAAGCCTTATGAGGGCGAACGCGCTGCTTCTTTAAATCCCCCTCTCTTTCTGCGTCTCTCTCTGCCCTCTCTCTCTCTCTCTCTCTCTCTCTGCCCTCCCTTTTCTCCCTCTCTCTCGCTCTTTGTCTCTCCCCTCCCTCTCCACCTGCTCCGCTCCTCTCAGCGTGTGCAGACAGCACCCTGTGCGGCTCCGATTGGCTGGGAAGGCACCAATCTGGTATCCGGATGGGCCAGAGGGACTGCATATGCAAAGCCTTACTTCATATTAATGAGCTCCAATCGTGGCTTTAAGTCCTTGATTAGAAGGAGTAAGAGCTTTTGGTCCCAACTGGCTATGCCTATAGGCTTGTCACCAGGAGAACATTTCTGTTAATTGCAGCGCTCTGACAGGAGAAGAGAGAGGAAAAAAAAAGAAAAAACTTTGATTTATAGAGGGGGTTTGAACAAATTATGGTTTCAGAGCACACATGGATTCAGTAGAACTTTCCCTTCCTGAGTGTTTCACCCTGCACTCTGAACAAGAGTAGGTAAATTTTCTTTTCATTCTTACTCTTCTTGTCTGTGAGAAAGCTTGTGCTTTTGTGCATGAGTGTGTGTGCCCAAGAGCTTGCGTGTCTGTTTGTGCTCCGTGCATGGTCCGCTGCTCCATCCGCACTCGTGTCACTGAGGTGACCGGCAGCACGTCAAGGTTATTTTGTGCTGTCAGGCTCAGAGCGTGAACCCTCGTGGCGGGACTCTGTGCGTGCCGTCGCTGCCGGGCTTTCGCATCCGGGGGGGCGGTGGGTGCTCTCCATCTCGCATGCCGCGGCGTTACCTCAGGAAAGCGACATCCCTGATGACTCGCATATCCCTAATATTCAGGAGGCTGATTCTGAGCAGCAGCAGGGGAAGCCTCTGGTCTTGTCTTAAATTGCAAATCAGTAGAAAACTGCACGCGTGACAACAGACTGCTGTATTTTTATCTGTTGCTGTATTTTGTTAAGTCACGGACGTATGGAGAGGGCGACATGCGGCGAGTGTCTCTCGTGGGCTCGGGATCGAAACGGAAAGCGGAGCAGGGAAAGCTGTTTGAAATGCCAGTGGAGCCTGGATATCAGACAGCCTGCACAGTGTGTGGCCCACTAAAGGTATCAGAACTGCTGCAGACACACAGAATGGACAGCGTGGGGGGGCGGCCAGCATGAAAAAAAGAGAGGGGGGGGGTCAAATTCACAGCTGCACTCCCAAACCAGTCATTTTATTGCAGAATACTGTGTCTGTCCTGTTCTTATTGGTCTGTGGTGGATTAAGGTGAGAAAACTAAGTGGCTGAGAAGGAGCCAGATTAGGCCAAAGAGGGAAGAGGCTCTTATGCATGTTGTGCAGAAAAGATTGATCAGCTGATTGTGGATGTGTTTCAAAGTGTCCTCAGAACTCTTTACACTCAAAGTGCGTGAAGACGGCGTTGTGACCGAATTCCCACCCCCATCACGCACGGTTCATCCTCAGCACGCACACACACGCTCTGCTTTCCGGGTGTAAATGCAGTTTTGCTTCCAAAACGCACACTGCTGTGTTTACTGTTTTCCGACGCTGTTGACCGTACGCAGAAACTGTCTCTTTAGCTGTAAGGTCTCGCCAGAAAACCCTAAACGGAGTGAGTGTCGGGATCAAAAACAAAAAGGGGACTACAGGAAGTTAACGTTCCCCGCGTTCCATGAGAGTTAAAACCGCAGCTGTTAACCTCCTTGGCCCGGACACATCAGAACACTTGATAAGGGCATAAAAGAACAACCCTCTATTAGCCTGTGCGGGAATCACACGAGGAGGTGGAATGGCTGGCGTCTGGTGTTCCATGCCTCCCAACGTTCCGCGTCGGAAGTGGGGAACTGTGATTTTGCGAAATGCCACGCTGTTGTCTCACGTCCCACGTTAACCTTGGCCAAACGATTACGAAGTCATTACAGAGCCTGAAAGCCAGGTTTCAGTTTCAACCTCTCATGTCTGAATTTTATCGAAATATCTGCCAGTTAGAGTCAAAGATTATCGTATTGTCCCCCCTTGCACTTGCTATTTTATGCTTTTTATTTAATCTTTTTCTTTTGTTAGACCGTATGCTTGAATTAAGTGAAATGCCTTAACCCGATTGCATGGGTGGAATAGGTGCATTTATTGCGCGTGGCAGATTTCTCTTTAGCCATGCGCCTTTCTGCACTTTCGTCTCATGCACAGTGGTGCACGTCAGTTTGTTAGCTGAAACAGTAATTGTTATATTGCTGAAAATGGTTATGCCAGAACAGAACGAGTGCTGTTTTGGTAATTATCATAATTGCATGGGATTTATGCCTGAACACATATATTTTAATTGCCGTAAAATTGTGGGTTGGTTTGTTTGTTTATTATTCCTGGAAAAAAAATTTAACGTTTGGAAAAAATACAAGTGGTGCATCCCTCAGGCACATCTGCATATAAATACAAAAACACTATTTAAAATTATATTTCCTCTATCTATTCTTTTTCTTTAAGTACAGCATTAGTCATTAGCAGAATTTTTTGTCATTTCTTTTGAATAAAGAACATAAGTTTAATATGAAAGAGGATAACTTCATGTTTGGTGTATTAACAAAAGTCATCTGCATTAAAAGGGTGTGGACTTATTCATTTGATTGACTAGTACGGTTTTCTATCCTGTGCTTTAGACACTGACATCGTTAACCTTTTTTTTTGCTATATTCTATTGTTCAAACGCTTAAGGAATCTTAAGGTATACATAAAAACCAGAAATGTGTAAACAGACTGTTGGGCAGTAAACAGTAAAAATGTATTCATAAAAAATCTCATATCGCATGAAAAAAATTTTCTCCGTATAAAATTAAAATGATATTTTGCTGTTTACGATTTTGTCTGGAGCAGATGCAGTTACCTTCCTTAATTTGATTCTGTTGCTTTCATTCAACTGCGCATTAAGCTGAGACTAAAAGTCTTTAAATAATAATTTATTTTACACGAAAAAGAATGTTTTTGATTGCAATACATTGAGATACATGTGCCAGGTACAGCATTTTAGATTAACTTACATTTTTCCGCGGGTGTAATTTCTGTGTCAGTGGAGAAAGCCACACAAAATATTCCAAGCTCCAATTTCCTGATTTCTCTGGTGCATTTGTAGTTTTACTTGTCATTCTAGCATTTGTTAAACCTCATTCAGCAGCTAAAGGTATGAAAGATCCTTTTCTACTCATCTTCGGATAAAAGGTGATCATTTTATTTCTCTTTTTTTCCTTGTGAGAAGCGCAGAAAGCACTCGAGGCTGGGATCAGGGGAATAAAGGGAGATTGCATGAATTAAATTCCTCTTAATCTCCTTATAAAATCATTTACTTAATTCATCCATCAAACAATGTCAATATCAATATGTGCCGTGCTGATGTTTTAATTCGCCTCCCCCCCATTCTGCCTGTTCCTCGCTTACTGCGAGTGCAGAACCCGCTCCTAATTCCCCCCCACCATCCCTCTCCCGCTCAGAGCAGGGAGCCGCTGCATTTAACACGCCTCTCCCTATGCCCCCCGTCCGTTATCGTCTGGCCACTCGCTGCCTTTATTGCGGCCCAGGTTATTCGGACATGGGCGAGCCTTTGCTCCCCTTTATTCCGAGGGCTGTGGCACATTCCGAGGGTAATTAACTCCAGCTGAAAGGAGGGGGGACCCTAGCGGGACACGCCAATCGTCCTGGGCCATGGGGGAACTTAAATATCTATGTTATTTGTTTGTTGGTTTCGTTTTTTGCATTGTTTGCCTTTTGTTTGAAAGATGCAGAGAGGGGCTTGCATAGACATGCACAGCACAAGATGCCTTGGCCAAAAAACAGAAAAATAAGTCAATGCATGATAAGATCAGCCCTTGCTGATGTGCTGTGTCGGCCAGCGCTTCTGATTTATATCAGAGATCCATCAGTACATTTCTGACAGGATGGATGTGATTTTATGAGAAGTTTTAAAGTGGTTTGGGGGAACGACGCCAGCTGAGGCTCACCGGCATCAAGGAGCACGTGTCGCAATTAGTGCCGACGCCCTACCTCTTCGGCGCGACGGAGAAATTAGCCAGCGTGAAAGGGGGCTGTCCTTCTCTGGCCACCACTGCTTCAGTCCCCATCGACACCGTTTCATTGCAGATTTCCCGTTTGTTTCACTGTTTTTTTTTTGTGTGTTTTATCTGGTAGCTTGAAAATATAGATAGCTTTATTATTATTATTATTATTATTATTATTATTATTATTATTATTATTATTATTATTTACCTGCTTGGCATCTTACAAAATAATTGTTTTGCCTAAATTTATTATGTTTTACCAGTATTTCAGCAAAGTAGCTCCAGATCATGTGATTGTTAGTGAGTCTGGTTATTTAGCTATAGTGCATAAATACTTAATTCTAATCACTAATACTTTTTCGTAAGCGAATTTCATTTAGTCAGTTACAGGTTATTGAGTGTTTCTTTGGATATTTATGATGTTTTTGGCCCACCTCTGTCTAACAAATTAATGTATCCTGATCACAAGCAAGAATATAAAAGTGTGTGTGTGTGTGTGTGTTTGCCTGTCCCCTCTTTGTTTTTACTAGAGGTGCTAACCCCATGCAAAGGCGGCCGTCTCTATAAGCTGGCAGCTTTGTTTAAACAATCACCAGCAAACAGGCCGTCCTGTGCTGTGCAGAGATCCGTCGGTCAGAAAGTTCAAGCCGGTTTGCTTTCCAAATGGGGAGGGCCGCTCATTTGCATGCCGGCTGGCACGGATCCGGGACCGGCCCTTTATGGTGTCCAGTCGCGGATTTATTTTATTTTTCTTCTGTTTTACTGTCCTCTCTCACTTTCGCTGGAGACGCAGAGGAAGTCCAGCACCATAAAATGTTGATTTTCACTGAAGAATGCCCCCTCCCTCTGTGTGTGTGTGGGGGAAGTCTAGCAGGCACAGCATGGAGGGGCTGAAAGGGTGGGGGGGGAGGTGAGCT
>JAODLC010000028.1:9882446-9905255 GCA_026781145.1 Hippopotamyrus pictus
GGGGGGGTGGGATATGTGACTTCACGGTGCAAGGTTGTGTGCCTTTCATCTCCTTTACATCCACTGGCACTGGCCCTGCCTGACAGTGCTCTGGGTCTGTAGCAGGCAGCCGAGGGGGGGTGACTGATGGGGAGATACTTAGCCACCCTGTGCGTCCGTCCCGTGCCGGAGTATGACTGTCCCGCATATCCTCTGCCGCCCCCCCCCCCCTCGCCGTGCTGCCTACGGAGTATGCCTGTCCCGCTTATCCTCTGCCCTCCCCGTCCCCCCACTCTCGCCGTGCTGCCTATTCGTCTGTAAACTCATGGGTTTTTGTGTGACCCTGACCCCCCCAGTACTGTCATTCCCTTCTTGCCTTTTCTTCCTCAAGACGTGATCTGAGAGCGAGGCAGTCTTATTTGTTCATCGTTTAAAGATTATTAGGGATTATTTTAAAAATAGGTAAAATAATAAAAATAATAATAATAATAATAATTCAGAAATTAGTAAATGCAATCAGACTTACTTGGGTTCTTCCTGTCTGATTTACATGCCCTTTCTGCAGGTAGTAACTGCATTTTTAGCAGTTATCATTTGCCGAAAACTGGGAATGTAAAATTAACAAAATGAAATTTGCCTGTTAAAAAATATATATTATATAGGGTTTTCACACTACAAATACATTGCTTTTAATTTGTATATTATGTAAGTAATTCTTAATTTTTTTAATTTTTATTTTTTTTAAATTACGAAAAAAAAAAAAGCGGGGAAGGTAGACAAAGGAGTGGCTGCCATCCAGACAGAGGTTCACGCTATGCTCGTCCACATCTGCAGGTTATGCTCGTCCACATCTGCAGGCTATGCTCGTCCACATCTGCAGGCTATGCTCGTCCACATCTGCAGGTTATGCTCGTCCACATCTGCAGGTGGAGACACATCTGGAAGGTCTGTTTCATCACCTGCCAATTTCGTTATAAATTCTTAACGTTCAGGTGACTGCAGGTGACCCTTGTCGCACCCCCCCCCCCCCGACAAGTCCACGTGGACACATGGCGCATGACACAGGCGGCCTGGCCTCGGTCGGGGGAGCCAGGACCACCCGCCCCAGCCGAGAGGGGGCAGGGAGGGCTTAGCCGTGCTTGACCGCAGCGGCCGCTGAACAGGCCGCGGGGCACGGATGCGTCCTGGCTGAATCCCCCTAAGGTCACACAGCCCTCCTGCCCCCACACCCCCCAAACCATGACCCTTGCAACAAGAACAAATTCATCCACAACACAACCCCCCCTCCCCACCTGCCTATCTGCAGTTTACGATATAAACATCTCGGGATACCGGCCCGTTCTCCGTCTTTGACAATCATGCAAATTGCACTGCTGACGATTTTGAAATTCATTGACAGTCTACGAAAAATATGAAATATAAACATAATAATCAGAGGTCTTACTCAAGAAGTCTTAGTCAAGAAATGTTTGCTTGTGATAGAGGACCATCAGATGCTAAATTTAAAACACACAACTTCAAAATTCATGATTGTATTTGAAATTAAATGTCTTCTAAGATTATACAACCCTTGGCAATGTCATTTTGTAAAATAATTTTCACACCAGTAGCTTATGTGCTATAAAAGGCGTTAAAATTTCCCACCCACTAGGGATTCTGTCCTTATCCCAGCGGAAATACTAAACAGAGCAAATACGGCCAAAAGTTCGGTCCGTGTTGACCATCATTGCAGGCCATCACGCACAAACCAAAACATTTCATTTAAGGTTACAGATGTTGGGTACAATTGTACGAGATGGTGCTCTAAAGTTCACAATCTGTTTTTGGCCATCCTCTGCCTAACAAATTAATGCATTTTTAATGTGTGTGTGTGTGTGTGTGTGTGTGTGTATATATATATATATATATATATACACACACACACACACACATACATACATACACACACACACACACACACACACACACACACACACACTCTGTTCACATGATCCGAACATGCATGGCCATCTCACTACGTTCGCTTTTGACGCGCCGCACGTAATACAGCATCACGTGTCATTCACCATCTTTCTCCCTTACGTCGTGGCATCTCGAAATCTAATTTACCCGTTAATTACTGCCAAACCATGGAGGTTAAAGAGATGTGTGACAGCTAAATAAAGGGAGCCCACGGAACGCGGAAACTATTTCTTTACACTTTCCACGCACAAAGTTGCCTGCTTTTATTTATTTATTTCTTTTGCTGAATTGACAATGAAATTGACCCTGTAGAGGAGACTGGTGAATTTCGGAATAAAAGGGACATCCTGTTCTCTGCTAAATAACATGTTCGCTTGTTTAGCTTTCCCCTGTTGTTTATTTTCGCGTAAAATCATGCATTTACGCACGTAATCGGTCTGCCTTCTGCCAACCAACTAGAAAATTACAGCAGCCTGCCTTGCGTGTCAATTAGCGGGGCCCGTTGAGCCCAATCTAGTCAGCCTTCGGAGGGCACCAGCGGCGGCATGGGCTGTCTGTAGGGCTGCTGCCGCAGCGTTAGCGAGAGTGGCACCTGTCTAATCAATCAAGGATCTTCCGGTTCACAGATGGAATAGCAACACCCGAGTGAATCGGTGAGCACCGTCACAGACACAGCGAGGCATGTACGTGCGCGCACACACAGGAACAAATGCGCGCACACGCACACACATTTGGCTTAATTCAGCTCATTGTCCTCTCTGCTAATCCTTGGCTGTACTTACCCATTTTGACAGAACCATGAAATGGAATCAGGTATTACGATGTCCCTGTCGATTTAATTTATTATCATTATTATTGGCTCCATATATAATATATAAATTTGATATTTTGCAATTTCCGAAAAGGGCAAAAATAAAATAAAAGTATTTCCTAATTGTCTTACAGTATATGATTTCATCTAGGGAGATTGAAAGCAAATTTCCTAGAATTAAAAATACTTATTTTACATAACTATTTTCCCGGCTTCAGTTAAAATGTGTCGCCACATTTCTTTTTAGATGTAATAATTACTATTGATTGTTTGAAAATGATTACGCAGAGATTTTACGGAGCATGGCTGCTGTTCTGGCCCCTAGAGATGATATACTTCCATTTAAACTGACCTATAAACCTCCAAAAGTGTTTCTTGTTGTTGTCATTATTTCTTCAAGTTGTTATTGATGATAATGGTTGTTGTTGCTATATAATAATAATAATAATTATAATAATAATAATAATAATAATAATAATAATAATAGGTTTTGTCAAGGTTCAGGAGTAGAACATTTTCAGATTTTCTTTTTAAAAAATGACCAGAATTATTGACAGAAAAAGGATTAAGGCAAAAATGTTAAGAATTACATAAAATTTCACAGTTGAATATGATGTATATATTTTTCCAGTATATATTCCACCAGTTTGATTACTGACATAATTTCGAAATTTTTATGTTTTGCAGTACTAATTTCAAATTAAAATCTCGTCTTATTTAATTCAATGCAAATGAAGAACATTTTTTATATTCAGCATTCAGGGCTTAGCTTTTGAAAAAAATCCTGAAAACGGAATTAATTTTAAAATATTTTACAGACAGAAAAATGCATTTAAAATATATTCTAAACATGAATGCATGTGTTATTCACAAATTTTAATAAAATATATTAATGTTCGTTTCGGCGAGTTTTAAATGATGAATTTTATCTTTTCCCTATATAAGACGGCCATGAGATGAGTCGGTTCGCAGTAGTATTTTGAAACCGTTTTTTGTTGTTTGTATAATCAGAAACTTTACAGCCAGGTGCCGCAGCTACACAAACGGCCTGCCATCATCTGGATTTACTTCCATAGCTCCAGCAAGTGAACTGTAGCCCTGTCTAGTCCAGCACCTTTTATGAATCCAGGATTTATGAATGCAGCCGATTATAAAGTCATAAAACATAGAGTAATACGCTCTTTTTTTCCATCCCCTCTCGACGGCAGTATCGCTCGGCGGCGCGCATATGCAAGCACGTGCGGCTTTCGTGAACGGAGGTGACGCACTTTCGCCCGAAATCCGATGTGACACGGGGCACCCTGTCTGGAACACAATCTCCACCGATTGGCCCATCTCTCTCTCTCTCTCTACCCCTTGCTGTGCGTATCGATTTGCCGATTCACCCGACTGAAACAAAACCGTACGTGTCGTGATGTTTTCTCTTTTTTCTCCTCTTTTTTTCCGCCCCCACTGAGCTCGGCACTGGGCTCCGGGTGCCTGTTCGTGTGAGAAAGTCCGAATCGCAGCCCGCACGAGCGGGCCTTTTGTTTACTCTCCAAACAGGAGCACTTCCCAAATGGGGGACAGTTTGTGTGGTAAACATCCCCACGGCCCTGCTCTGCTTTTCTTCGACTGGAACCATAAGCCCATCAAAACGACAGAGGCCCTCCTAACTCTACAAGTAACTTACGTTACTAAAGCTTTATTTTTTCATTTGTTTCATTTACTAATGTTCACCTGCTAATATGTTGAATTAAAGTACCAGTGACAAAAAACAGTCCCTTGCACCTTATCTAGCTCACCCCCCTGGAATTATGCTTTTACAGATCTTTTCAAAATTACACACGTCATCAGTTTCAGGAACGAATCTTTTTTTTTTTGGAAATGTGCTGTTAAACAAAACAGGAATAAGCATCTGTGCTTTTGTTGGTAAAATTCCTCTCGGTTGTTGGGGGGGAGGTTGAAGACCAGTGCTTGATAGGCTATGTAATTTTGTTATTTTAAGACACAATTGTTTGCATGTCAATAATGAGACCGAGGCAGCGATGAGGGTGGATTGGCGGCAGTGGGTGGGGGGTAGACAAATCCGGCTGGGGGGGGGGACACGGTGTGTGAAATCTGATTTCAGACAGAGGCTCGGGCGGCATATTAGCTGACTGATTAGTTTCATTACTCAAAGTGCGGCAGGAGTTGGGGGGCCGTGTGGCTAATGACATTGAACGTGCCCGCTGAGACGGAACGGAAGGAGGAATTAGGGAGCCTCCTTTCTTAATTAGGAAGACGGTAGGGGACCTGTACACCGTCCCGTTAGGATCCCGAAGGCCGCTCACCCCACAAAGGTGCAGCCGCAGGTACCTTCCCGTACCCCCCCACCACCACCTTACTGCGTGCGTCTTATTGTTTTGCTTTTTTTTGGACTGTCTAGGTGTGGTGGTGGACCTCGAAAGCCACGTGGCGTGTGAACTCCAAATGCAAAACGTCACGAGCCGAGACGCCACCCCGAGCTGTCAGAAATGCTTTATGTCTGTCTGTCTGTCTGTCTGTCTGTCTATTTATTTGTTTGATTGTAATGAGCTTCAAATCTTGCCCTTTGAATTCATTTCCATATTTTTGCCAAACCTTTTTTTTTCCTTAATCTCTAATGTAAATATTTTACACGAGACGTGAGGTTGCAGGATGACAGCTAGGAATAATATCAAAAGTATTCATTAGCGTTTAATATTTTTTGTAAAATAACTAATGGATAATAAACTCTGAATTAAAAGAGCAAAATCAACTGCATCTTATACCATATCTTACATCTCAATGAAGAGTTTTTCAAAAATTTAAAGTAATTATCTTCCAGTTTTGAGCCTTTTTATACTGAATTATGTATCGCTTCCGTAATTTTGTCTAATGCTGACATTTCGCTGTTGAAGCTCGAGCAGGATTTAACGTTTGGAGTCTGTGTTGTTTAGAGTTTCCGGCCTAGCTCTGCAGATAAAAATCTGCCCAGGATAATTAAACGTGCGTTAAAATAAACAGTTAAACAAGTTTCACACAGATGCTGATTCACCTGCGTCAGTCCTTGTCACGCCGTCTGCTCTTAGGCTGCTCCTCGGATTCACAAAATCGCATAAAAACCAAAATCGGAACAAAAAACACCGCTTGTCCGTCGGGCTCCGTCGCTTTCTCTAGGCATGGATCTCTGCCGGCGTTCCTCCAGTTTGTCACTCTGACGCATATTTCATTCCTTTCTTGCTCTCCCTTTGTTGTAGAATGAATTTATCAAAGGCACAAGTTAATAGTGAAGATAAGTACGCCAAATGCGGCACGTGGAGAATGCCACAGCATTTCAACACCGAGGACAGTTACATACTCTGTGATGCACATGCTCTGTATTCCCCAAGGTAAGGAAGGAAACGACATCCAAAGCCAATTGAACACAATTGTCATTTATAAATGATATTTATTTATTATCATTCAGATATATTGTATAGTAATTGGTTTTGTATTTATACTAGTACATTTGATTTAATTTTATTTGTTTTAATGTACGAAAAAATGCATGTATGTTACACGGGTGTCACGTGTGTGGGTCACGGTCCGAGCTGCCCGGAATAGCCGTGGCCGCGACGTGTAAAAGATAAACGTGGAGCACGTCGGCCCCCACACGTAGGCGAAGGGTAGCTTGGGCCCGGACAGATGGAGGCGCAGGGGTAGGGGGCCGTCTGCACGCGGCTTGTCCGGGGGCTGGCGGCCGGGTCTACAGCGGTGGCGGTGCGCGACGGACGGACGGACGGGCAGTGTTGGGGGGGGGATTCGGTGTTGTGTTTGCGGAGTTGTTGTTTTTCTTTGTGCCGGCGGGAAGCTAATGTGCCTGGATGCGCTGGCGGGCCAGGCCGCGGCCATCAGCGGCCCCCGGTCGGCCTCGGAGAGGGAGCCGGGCCATCTGTCTCACCTGCCGCATGCAGGTGTCCATCTGCTTTGCTCCGGGACGGTGCGCGCAGTGCGCCGCGGCGGTGCGCCGCCGGAGTGCCACCGGGACGGGCCAGCGGGCAGCCCGAATTATTCAGCCTGCCAAAGCAAATAAAGAGGCGGAGAAAGGGAGAGCCAGGCAGAGAGAAAGAGGGGAGGCAGGATGGGGGGGCACAGCACACGATGCGGGGCCGGATAGCTGGGAAAGGTGATAGTTCTCGATCCCAGATGCGGAGGAATGTGTTATAACTGCCTGAAGGGTTCCGATTAGCATATAAATTTAGATGTATGGAGATCATTGCGCCGATCACGAGCCGGTGAGTTTTATCTAGATTTAGTGGAGGCTGATTTGCGTATAAAATACAGCCAGATGTGACCAGTTAAGGGCCTTCACTGGGCCCCCGCCCCCCCGCTCTCATCTGCCAGCAATCGCACAGTCCTTCGCCTTTTTAAAACCTCTCTGTTTGATTAATGCAATTTGTTTGAGGTCACGAGTCTCGCGCGTTCGGTTATCGCTGTGCGAGCAAGTCATTAGGAGAGCGGCCGGGAGAATCGGGGAGTCACATTTTAACTGCTTATTCTCCGTGTTGGTTGTGTACCTACAATCTAATTATCCCTTTTGTGCATATTAGTCAGTGTCTAGCTACGCGCGAGTAGCTTTAACGGGTATGAATGAGCCTTTTTTAAAATACAAAAGGGTGTTCTTTCCAGTGTTCGGTAACTTGCTGCTGTGAGGTTACTGAAACAGCAAATATAGACGACCTCTGAAATAATTTACTCATCATTGTGATGCCGGTGAAGTTCTGTGTTGTGTTAATGTGGTAATCTGGTAGGGGAGCTAAGGAAGGAGGGATCTCATCGGTGGTTCTTGCAGGTCTTGGATGGCTCTCACCTGAAGGGGTCTCTTCATCCATGAATCTGAAAGAGAGGCAGCAGCGCTGGTGCCCGGATCTGTGTTGTCAGCGAGTTTGGGCCAGACCTTTGAGGGTGGGGGGGGGGATATCGGCCGGGCCGTGATGTCACCTGGACCCCCAGAGGTTAGCTGGGGTCAGGCCAGTTAGACTCAGCCCACGCAGGGAACTCCGCTAGGGCCCGAGCCAGCCGGGCTGACGTTGCTGGCGTGTTGCTGGCCCGTGCTGGGCAGGGGGCGCCGCTGGCAGCCGGGGCCGAGAGCGGCGATGCCGGATCCTGGGGCGGACGCTCAGATCCGCAGCGGGACCGCGGCTCCTGGTGCTGTCTCTCCATCGTTGATTAATAGGCTAACAAATCGAGTGCAGCTATTTTGGCACCACAATGAGGAGAACAGGCTCGCTCTGGGAATCAGAATATGCCTTTGACAGTATTAGTAAAAGTATCCTATATACATGGCTATTTTAGAAATAAATCCTAATGGGAAAAAATTGGTGTACTTGGTTTGTTCTGACATTTTATACATGTAATTTATTTATATATGTATTCATATTTTTTTTAATTGCGTCATTTTTCATCTAGACACAAAAATTAGGTATTTCCAACACAAAAAAACAGCGGATTTTGTTTGAAGATACTGTATTTCAGCATCAGGTTTCCCGTTTATGTGGTTTGGCTAAGTAGTCTTCCAGCATTACTGTGGAATCGCACCCATCCCGTATGCAGTACACTGAGCAGTGCAGCGTGGAAATCTTTAAATAAACGTACTATAGGTCGATAAGTAAATGCTCCTCTCCCCAGACACATCAAGCACACATCTTTCCTTGCCTTTCTCTCCTTTTGTCAGTCAGTAGAAATACATGTATAACTGGAGTTGAACTTGCTTACTGTACCTGAATACTGTATATATGGTATTAGTTATATAAAATAGGCAAAAGAATAAATCACTTCCTGCTTGCCCCTGTAGGAAGAATATTGCCACAATGTTAAGCTGACTTTCTCACAGAAGTCTCAATTAGATATCAAATACATTTGTCTCTGCTGCATCTTAGAAACTCAGGACATGTTGAAATGAGATTACAAGACCTCGGCTCTTCCTCCTGACTTCCTGTTTTTCAGTAGAATATAATTTAAAGACCAGTTATACAATAAGGTATAAAATGAGGCTTCCAGTAAGTTAGGAAGCTTCAAGAAGTTAAATTCTCTCATGCTTAAATGCTGGATCAAAGTAAGTGAGTCTCAGTTACCAGTGAGACCTTCAGCACGTACCGGGAGAAATATTGGTTGATGGGGAGTGACTTTCTGTGTGCGTGCAGTCAGCCTGCTTTGTGTGTGTTAAATGCAGTGAGAGAAATGGGGGGGGCGGCGTACAGCCAAGCCCAGCTCAGAGATGGAAATAAAAATCTCACAGGCGGATGCTCACTAGAGCCTGGGAGTCTCCACCACCTGCCGTGAGACTGACACATGCGGCACACGGCTCCTGGTCGGTGTTCACACACACGCAAGCACAGACACACACATGTGCGCGCAACTGCAGACACGTGTCACATGCCGCGGGGTCACGGCCCCGGTGCAAGCACCACGATCGTCACCTCAGGTCGATCACCTTTTCGCAAATAAATAAAAATATACAAACGGGCTTCTCTCTGGCACCCCTCTCGCATGAACACGTGCACAGAGACAGGGGGACGTCATATGCGCCCCCCCCCCACTTAATATCTCACACCTCAGAGCACCCAGATTCGGGGAGACAGAAGCCTAGTCCTCAGGTCAGTGGGAAAAAAAAGTCCATCTGTTCTTGAGCAATTACCACGACGATTGCCATTTCCCTGATAGATGGGCTGAATCAACTGATTTAGCTTATATCTCTCCAGAGGTGATATTTTATTTATATGATAAAATGCTCAGAAAGTGATTAACTTGTCAGAGGAGCGGCTTGTTACTGTAAATTTACCGGACGTGTAATAAAGCAGATTGCATTAAACACAGACGGGCAAACAAACAGCTCTTCGGGGCAGCCTGTCGTTAGCGGAATGTGCCGCGGAGGATTGTCACCAAAGAGTCAGTAACCGCGGGAAAAATAAAAATTATTTTTGGAAAGTAAGTCCACCCACACATTGCCTGGCCTTACGTTACGTTGAATGTTGCGGGAATTCTTAGATTTTATTTTAATTATGTTTTTTGTTTGTTTTTTATGTGGTGGTTGAATGGGAGGTAGTTTAATTTTACTGTCGCTAAGGCACTACTTTATGCATCTTGGCACTTCTGTTCAAATCCCTAATCCAGGCTTTGTGCCAAAAATAAATATAATATTCATAAAACTGGATGTCCGGATATTGTTCTCACCCTGCAAAAAACATCTCAGGTTTTGTCTTGGTTTCTTAGTAACTCAATAAACTGAAATAAATAATCATAATAATGAAATCCAAAAAAAAATTCACTGAAACCTCCAAAGCGGAATGGAATTTAAAAAAATCAAATTCAGCCTGTTCTATATGTTATGGTGCATTTAGGGACAACTCTAGCCTCCTGTGATTACAAACTGTTAAGAGCATCTAGCATGAGGGGTAAAGTTACCCCCCATGTCACGTGGTTCAACAGCCCCCCCCAACCTCAAAAAAAGAAAGGTAAAATTCGACAAAGGGTAAGGCCTAGGTTATGCTAATGTCGTGAACGCCGGACAGGAGCGGCGGAGCGGGTATTACAGAACCAAACCCGATTATGGGCGGCAACGTGAATTAGATTTGGTAACAGATGGCGCCGTTGGAAATTTAAGGTGCTTTGCGGGAGCGAGGGAGGCGTCAGGAGCAGCCGGGAGCGTCTCCCCGCGCCTGATAGACGCGTATAAATCACAACAATCCCGACTTGACAGCCAATTTCGAGAATCTGATCTGGTTAAAGACGCGGCCCTCCTGCTCCGGTCACTGAAATCACCCCCCACCACACACACCCCCAGTGAAATCACCCCCCTCCACACACACCCCCAGTGCCTTTTTCTTTTTTCTCCGTTTTATAGGCTTGTCATTTCCTACAGGAAAATCCTCTTTTACCATCTGTTTAATAGAATGTGGTTTTAATCCAGATTTTTACGTAGTATTATTATTGTTATTCGTGATGCCATTTCATTTGGGCTGGAGTCTGTCTGTGCTTATCTGGCCCATATTGCTCTGCCGTTAAAGAGATGAAAGCTGTAGCGCTCCGACGATGCTGCGATTTCACACATATTGCTTATTGAAGAAGGCCAAAGCGTATTTACTCAGCTTGACCCCCCCCACCCCCCACCCTCTGGTTTGTGTCAGAGAGGTGTGGGTTGGGGGTGCACACCCACCTTTCTGTGATAGCACTGGCTAATCCGGCCGTGTTAAGGGAATCATGTAAAAATGGGGCAGGTGAAGCCTTTCGGCAGGTGAACACGAGTCCCTCTCTTACCTCCATGGATGCACCATCTTTACGCGAAAAGGTGATTTCTTTTCTTCTGTTTAATCAGAGGCTATGTGTAACATCGTAATTTCGCGATTCGTCCTTAATTCCTTGGGAGGGGAACCTTTTCGTTAAAATGAACGTAAACCTTGAGTGAAGCAGAGGAGGCTCTCAGACGTTTACGGAAGAGAGATGCGGACGGCCCCCACAGGCAAAGGTGCTGTAAGCACGAGGGCGGACTCAGCAGTAACCTTGTGGTGGCGGCTTTCTGAACTAGATTATGTTACTTAGGAACCAAATCTCTAATCTGACCAAATATTTATATTCATGCACCCAAGGGCGTAACTTTGGTTTGCACATTGGGGGGGGTTGAGGTCTCTACTCATTTAGGGGGAAACATGATTATTGGGGGGGGGGGGGGGTGTATTAGCCGGGTTTGATTTATTGGGGAGGGTACAACCCCTCCAAATCCCCTCCTGTAATTTACACCTATGCATGAGCCAAAGCATCAGAAAGGGTCCTTAAAGGTTCCTCTATACACGATGCTGACTGCAGGGAGGTGATCGGGACTGAAACCTCAGTCGCTACACGCTTCCCTCATACTCAACATTGCAGTAACAATGGGGAAGGTCATAGGTTCAAATCCCAGTGAGCTCCAAAACACTGTAACCCTTTTACTTTGAATCACTTTGGATAAAAGCGGCAGATAAAATGAACATATGGGAGCATAATGAATAAATGTCCCCCCCAATCGAATACCGTGGCTCAAAGAGGCACTCAGATCAGCTCAAGGGAAGGAGGTGCAGGTGCCACTGGGAAGCCGGTGACTGGACTCGGCCTGCTTCTCATCTGGACAGACACACGTGACACTGTGAGGAACGTAGCTACACGCAAGAAGCTCAAAAGACGTACAAAAGGGAGGAAAAAAATGGGGGGGCAAAGCATTGATTTAATTGTGCACCGTGAGTAAGACCCTTTTGATGGGAGCATCTAAATCAGTCATGTGCCAGTCCTCGTGCTCGCAGGCGGGTTTAAATGTCCGGCCATGTCAGGCAGCGCGGGGGGGGGACGTTTTTATGGCCCGATCACCCCTCGTATAGATGTGTTTTTGCCATTATCGCATTGATTGCATGTAATCAGAGGTGATATTTTGCCAGCGTTCATCGACGACGATGTAAATTACTACTTTCCAGGCCCGTAATGTTATAACAATTGATCTGCTCGAGCTGATGGAGGAGGATTTAGATTCTCGACGTGGGGAGCGGGGGCGGGGGGGATAGCAGCCCGGCCGGTGCTGCCGTCTGGTGTGGCGGGGCTAACATCAGAACTGGATCGTTTTAAAAAAGAAACCAGGCGGTACTTCTTGTTTTTGACACCCATTTAGATTTCAGTGGTCCATTGATTTGCTTCCTGTTATGAACGAAGTATGAGGGAATGAGTCCCTTTTTGGATTTTATACCCATTCAGCCAGAAAAAACGCATCCTTACATTCATACCTAATAAAAGGATAAATCACAAATCAGAAGTTATTTCGAATTTGGGTTTTTCATTTTCGATCGTCCTCTTCTGCAACCTTAAACCGTTTACACTTCTGCTGTCTCCCCCGCCCCACGCTGGTTGTGTTTTAAAACCGGCTCTATTTTTGCACAAGGAGGAGGGTGGTGCTGACGCGGGCCCCTCACTGGCTGCACCTTAATGCGCTGATTGCACGTTTGGCTCCGTGGCTGTCAGGCCGCTGAGCCAGTCAAACAGTCTGACGCCACCTTGTCACCGCGCGAGTGCCGGCGCTTTCCGAAATCGCTTTCCCGTTGATCTGTGACACCTTGCTATTTGCAAATGGGGGGAGAAAAAGTATTCATAAAAACAGAGGAAACTGGTGAGGATGGTTCTGTATGTTTTTGCCAGCCGTTTGATGTTAAATTTAAAGTTTTTTTTCCTCTGTCAAAGTGCTTTTCATTTTGTCATTTTATTCCGTTGATAGCGTAAGCGTCACCACATGACGCTAACACCTGTCTATCTGGGGCAGGGCTGCACCTGGGATGGGAGACCAGCAGCTCACAGGCCACACCAGCCAAAATAAAACCAGCTTTGAGAATATTCTTTGTTAAGGTGTCGTTAGTTTGAGCCCAATAATCATGCTTAACTGTTAAAGGACGGAAGGGGGGGACGATCTAATTTCTGAGAGGAAGGCATAAAGATGTCCCCCGCTCCTCTTCAGTTTCACCTCCCTACTTCCCTTCTGCCTTTGAAATCCAGTCACTCCGGACTGCAGCCCATTAATATGTCGGTGACATGAAGTTATCCGTCGCGCGTCACTTTCTAAGCGTCCAGCGTCACTCCGGCTGACTAATCGAGTCAGGTTTGCCTTCTCTTCTTAGCCTACTACAAGCAAAGAACAATGTGAATAATCGGGATCTTTGAATGCTTATAATGTCGCTGGGGTACCATTGTCCTAATTACACTATCACTACTATGTTTGTAAAAAAAAAAAAAAAATGTTGTTTGTATCAACAGTTTAAAGTCAGAATCAGAAATGAGTCCCTCAAATAAAGGTATATTTTAAATTCCCGATGCCCCAAACATAGGTATAATTGGCCATTCTTTAATGTGTATAATTCAAGTTTATCACTACTTATGCATGCCTTGTTTTGTCTTTTTCCCCCCCCACTTGACAATTATTATTTCCATTCATGACGTCTAACTAAATTTCAAAGCTTTTCACAGTAAAATCCACCGTTAATGGCACGCCACGGAATTGGAGCCGCCTTGTGTGCAGAAAACAGATAAAATTGTTACCTCTCAAATAGTCTCTTTTCTGTCGGAGAGGTTTTCTTTTCTTCTAAAATATAGCCTTTAGAATTCCATTCCTCTTAGAGCTAATGTGAATTTTACTGCCTCTAATTTTAGATTCAAGTGCGGCCTAGAATAAAACCCACCATCTGACAATTGAATTTATAGATAGTTGTGAATATTGCGGGCTTGAATTAATAGAGTCATAGAATTTCAAAGACCGGGAGAAAAGGAGAGGACGGAGACAGCTAATAACTTTCAGCCGAAGTTATAGAGCGTAATGTCACTCGTAGAGGAACTTAAGGACGGTGTTGTAAACTAGACAAACGGCTACAGTGCTCAGCCGCCCCTCTTTGTTATTCACTCCTGTGGCAGACACATCAGTCGTAGTGCTTTCATTGAGCTACCTCCAGTGTCTTTTCACACGGTATTGGATTCATTAAAAGGTAAATGGCACAAGGCCCTGAAGGAGACCTACTGCCACCTATTTATCTGGGGGCGACCACGGCAACCGCGGAATTTCCGGCCCAAACAAATGGAAGTGCAGCGAGACAAACAGGCACTTAGGCCTGATGTATTGATACTGCAGGCAGTGAGATCTGTCCTTACAGTCATGTATGTTTTTGTGCTCATAAAAAAAAAAAAAAAAACAGCTCGCGCTTAATAGTTTTAGCTTGGCGACGGAGCCCCCGTGCTCTTGAGTTTCCCTTGTCTTCTCTTACTGGCTGTCGTATGTCTTTTCTCATTCTTTTGCCAAGTTCTCTCATCTCTGACTACGCTCTCTCTGCTGGAGTACCATAAGGCTCAGTGTTTGGTCCACATCTTTTTGTTGCAGCACAATACAATGTTAGAATTCTGTAAAGAAATCTCTTTTTCTTCCACCTGATTTCAGATTCTTAAACCCAACCACCACTAAACTATTTTTTGCGATTATCAATTAAAATAATTTATCAACATGTCAATTTGTGCAACATACTCATGTGTTCAGTCTTTTCATTTATATACAAGCAGTGATCTTATTGGACACAGTAATTTTATCTTCTTATTTTTATATAGACTTTTGCTGTATTTTGTGTTTTCTTAGGCTTCTGTATATTATTATGGATATTATAATTATTATTGATTTTTATTCAGCTTAAAAAAAACAGAATTTTTCATTTCGCTGCACTCACCACAGAGTCAGCCCTATTAAATTAGCCGTGTTGAGCCTGCGTGTGTGGCTGTACCTGTCATTCCCTCCAGGCTGAACTCCACTGACCCAGTTGTGACTGGATCTGCGCAGACGCATAGATATGCATAAGCATGTGGATTCGCACACGTGCATAGATATGCACTGGAGCATAGATATGCACAGAGAGACCGATACCTTTGGTAAGCATGTATGCAAGGGTCCCATATTCCCGGTGCATTACAGACGATGGATGATAAAGTGATCAGACAGATGACCTGGGGGTCACTCGCCATTTAGCCCTCGTCTGACACGACGGGGCCCCTGCGGGCCGCACCGTTAATGTAAAAACAGTAAAGCATGTCTCCGCCAAACGCAATCCGTGCCCGTCCCCAATCCAATCTCAGAAAGGCTTCTGTAAAATAAATGACCGTGTCACCCTGCCACACCCACCAAGCCCCCCGCCGGCCCTGGACTCACGCTGTTTAAATGTTACGCTTTCTCACCGGCGCCTACCCCCCCAAACTGGCTTCCCGGACGCGGAGGTCCTCGTCCTTTGAAAACGGCCTTTCTCTCGGCCTTGCCGGCCATGTGACTCCTGCCACCGTTTTACAAGCGCCAGAAGAATCTGTCCTTTACGAGCGGGGTTCCGTTTTTTTTTTTTTTTTTTTTTTTTTTTAGAGCCCTCGTTTAGAAACAGGCTTCCTTAATTAAAAAGCCCTTTGTGTGGTCTTGCAGTCTGTCGTTGCCGTCCGTTCCCCCCTCCTCCTGCCTTTGAATCTCCTCTGTCCTCATGTCATATTACAAATTTTCTTTGCTCGTTTTATTTTTTCCCATACGTTGACCACCTTGGGTCATTAAAACTTGCACCACCAACTCTACCCTGTTCCAAGGAACCAGGTCACAGCGCTTACATGACGATTAGTGAAGTGGACGACACCTGCACCACTAAATTAAATAATACTCAAGCCAGTTTTTTTTTTCTTTTCTGAAAGTGAGGAGCCTGGTGGATTGTTGACTGGGGAGATGTTTAATCCTCTCTTCCTCAGCCTGGGAGCGTCCTCTTAGACAAGTGAGAGATATCTATTAATTACAGGCCTCATTAAGAGGCCTTTCTCCCAGGGACCTGTGAAAGCAGAGGTGGGGGAGGGAATGGGCTGGCGGGGTGTGTGTGTGGGGGGGGACCTGGCTATGGAGAGGTGTCTCCTTTGTTAGCATGTCTGTGGCTTTCACTCATGGTGCTGCTCTCGTTGTTGTTGTCCGTGTTGACAGGCTAAAGCAGAGCTTGAGGAAACCACAGTCAGGCCCTTCACTGGTCGCTTTTATGTCGGACAAGCTAATATTGACTCTGTAATGATGTACGGCCACATCCTCTGCATTTCCGGGAGCAGCACTGAGGCTGACGGGCTCTGTGAGCCTGGCATCATTTGCCTTCACGTCGTTGCCATGCGGATCACTGTGCCCGTCCACTGGCGGTTAGACCCCAAGGTCAAAAGGCGTCCAACGTCCTGCCCGATTTGAGCGCATCTAGATCTCAATTCTCCTCGCTTGGTTCCAGCCGGCACTGATTTTTGCGTCGCTCTCCTTGCTAATAATCTTGCATGTGGTGAAAGAAAATGGCCCGTGACGGTAAACAAAAAAAAAAAAAAACGTAAATGTCGGTGCTCGGCCATTTGACGCGCTTCTTAAAAGAAAAATATGTCTCCGTCTGTGGCCGTGCCTCAGAGCCAAACACACCGTTTAGATATACAATCGCTCTGGCTTTTTACGAGGAGCCGAGGGACACGGGTAGGACGCCGTCTGTGCGGGGGACAGCACTGCGTTCCCCCCTCGAAGGGCAGTCATTAACATCCCTTCATGATTTTCAAGGCTTTTTTCTATCAGAGGACAGTCTGGATAGTGTGTGTCAGTCACAGAAGGTGAGATGGGCAAAATGTGATGTCTTAGCTAGCTAATTTGGGTCTTGGCTGGCTGTGAGAAAGTGTCATGCAAAAACATTTTGAGGGGCGGTTGCTCAACTGAGTAAAATGACTCAACTGACTCATTAGTAAAATGAGTAAAATGACTCAACTGACTCATTTAAAGACTTGCTTGATCAAACACACACTACCTCAATAGGAGAGGCACTTTCAATTGCTCGGACAGAAGGGGCAAGTACCCCATCCCCCCCCCCCAAATCTCCCACCTTCTGAACATCTCATCACTATGATGAAAAAGGTGTAAGGAGGACAAGAGCCGGCTGCCGTGATGGCGGCGTCGCGGAGCAGTATCTCGGATACCATACAGACGTGGGCGGATCCACAAATGCCAAAATGCGGTTTCTTGACATGAATGAGGTTCTCCCTGCGACCATTGTGTCGGTGTCAAGTTAGGGGGTAAAAATGACCTTAAGGCCATTGGCTGATGTTGTCCTCCTTTCTCACTTTTGGCCAGGCTTCTCTGCAGAATGTCAAGCAAGGACCGCCACATTGAGTCCAGTTGCCCCTCCTACATCAAGACCGAGCCCTCGAGCCCCGCCTCCCTCACCGACAGCATCAACCACCACAGCCCCGGCGGCTCGTCGGATGCCAGCGGCAGCTACAGCTCCACCATGAACGGGCACCAGAACGGGCTGGACTCTCCCACGCTGTACGGGCCAACGGGCAGCTTGGGCCCCAACGGCGCCGCCGGCAAACGCTATGAGGACTGCTCCAGCACCATCGCCGAGGACTCGCAGATCAAGTGCGAGTACATGCTCAACTCCATGCCCAAGCGGCTGTGCCTGGTGTGTGGCGACATCGCATCCGGCTATCACTACGGGGTGGCCTCCTGCGAGGCCTGCAAGGCCTTCTTCAAGAGGACCATCCAAGGTTGGCTTTCGTGCTCCTCAAGTTGGGGACCTCTCCCTGTTTGCTGGGATGGAAGTGCTCCCAGTTAAACATGTATCACACCTTAATTTACCTGTACACTAGTGGGCAAAATTGTGGAAACAATACCAATTTTTAGAGCTTGCAGATCTTAATTCTACTGTTGCTCCAGTTACTTATTTAATCATCCAATGTATAATATTTGTAATGTTCTTTGATTATTCATAAGCATTACCGCCAGTATTTGTGTAGTAGTTTCTAAAGTGTTTCCACAATTCTGGCCACTAGTGTATATTTCCTACACCTTGATTTTACTTGAAAAATACTTTTTACTTTATTTTACCTGTACATTTCTCACACTTTATTTTACTCGTACATCTCTCACATTTTACATTTTGCATGGATTATTTTGCATATGTATTTCTTACACCTTATTTTACTTCTACATATCTCACACCATATTTTAATGATACATTTGCCTTGCATCATTTTATTTGTTCATTTTGCACATTTAACTTATACATTCGTCATTTACATATACCGGTACATGTCTTTCACATATGCTATACAGACACTTCCCGGGTTACGATGGGGTTACGTTCTGATAAACCTGACGTATGGCAAAAATACCATAAGGTGACAGTGCATTTTAATACAGTACACTTAACCTAACAGACATCATAGCCTAGCCTAGCCTACCTTAAACATGCTTAGAACACTTATACTAGCCTACAGTTGGGCAAAATCATTAGCACAAAGTCTGTTTTATAATAAGGTGTTGGATATATCATGTAATTTATTGAATAATGTAAAAATATTTACCCATCATGAAGTCGAAATATCGTGACACAGACCATCGTAACTCGGCAAGCGTCTGTTTATTTATTTCACCTCATTTTGCTAATATATCTCATTGTAGACTTATTTTAGGTTTGACTCCATTTCAAGACCAAAGCCAGTATTGACTGCAGGATGTGAAATAGACCAAGCTTTCTATCTGAAACACATTTCATTAGTAGCATTTCATTTAAAGCTTGCTGGGGACGGATATATTTAGACCAGCAGTCGGGTCCAAATGTTTTTCTTAGATGGAGACACAGTCCAAGCTCCACAACTACCAGGACATATTGGTATGTTTCATCCCATTAGCCAATAAAACTCCAGGTAATGGGGGGGGGGGGGGACTCATCCAGCTGGGCGTTTGTTGACTTCCAGCCTGTTGGGTTCTGGGGGTGGGGGCGGCCGGTTCAGCTCTACCTTCCGTCTGAGGTGTTCTGAGCAGCGGGTGGGCGGGACCAGTATCACAGGCGAGGCGAGCGGTCCGACGCACTGGCATCTGGCATAGCGAAGGCCCCGCTCCAGTGCCACCTGACAACCTGCATCTATCACTCCCCAATTGAGCCACTTGCGGCTGTATGGGGGGAGGGGGGGATCTCGCGGCCACTGCCGCCGTATCCGTGGCTGGCGCGGCGGTCGTGTTTAGCCAAATCCACTCACGTGAGGTCGTACGGCTCTGCGCCGTCGCCGTCCATTCGGCCTGCGGTGAGTTTTTTTGGAGCCGCGGAGGTTAAGTGGCTTTGCTGAAGGCTGAGGCGTGAGCCTGAAGCCTTTGTGCGCGTTTCCTGGTCAGGCGCTGCGCCTCACTCTGAAATGCATTCAGCACAGGAGAGCAAATGCGAAGAGCTGCGAGCAGTGCAGACTAGCCGTGCTGCATTTTGCGGCAAACGCCATGGATTTCGAACAGCCGACGGAATAAACGGTGACGGGCGCTTTAACGTCGGCAGCTGAGACACGGCGCCATGCCGGGTAGACGGGGTCCAAAAAATGTCACACGTGAGATCTGCGGGCTCTGTGGGCGCGGGGCGCAGTTTTGCGACCGCATTGTGATTCCGCAGTAGGTGCGAGGTCTCACGCCAGATAAGGCTTTGCATGGATTTTGCATTTAAATGTTTCCCCTTTGAGGCTTGAGCGCACGTCTACTAAAGCCCCATGCAAATTGGCCGGCCCTTCAGAATGCACCTCCCACTGCATCAGACCTCAGGCCCTGCCGGTGTGGAGACCCTAACGGCTTGCGGAGATTACCTTCGCTAATGAATATTGGACCTCTGCTTAATGGACATGCATACTTTGAATACTGTTTCCTGTTGAATTAGCAGACTTGGGCGTTTAGTCTCCCCCGCTCTGGCGCTAATCTGTTTTTTAATGAGGAAACATCAGTTCACAGAAGAGAAGTCAATATAAATCAGTGTTTACAAAGTCTGATTAGCCCTGAAATATTTCATCAACGAGGAGGGTCCCAGACGGGCCCCAAGTTAATTGCAAGAGTCGGCGCTCTTTTCAAAGAGCCTCCTGGGTGCATGAGGGGGAAGCATTACCACCCAACTCACTCGGCATACACGCCGCAGACACGCCGCACACGCCCTTAGCGGGTATATACCTCAGCGTGTACCACCCAACTCACTCTCAAGGGAACATCCATCCATCCATCCATCTTCCATAACATCCTATCCGGTATAGTATCATGACGGACATGAAGCCTGTCACAGGAGGCCCAAGCAGGGGAAGCCCCGAGGGCAGGATGCCAGTCAATCGCTGTGAAAACGGTCGCACGCGCAACTGACCTCACACTGTGCAAATCATAAACACACCGATTCAAGTCAAGTCAAGTAAAGCTTTATTGCCATCTCAGCCAGGTAGAGTATGCAGTGAAACAGAATAATGTTCCTCCTGAAGCCACAGTGAAGCTTTCATGACGGGACCGACGGTACAGTGCTAAGGACAGGGTGATGGATTTATTTGCATAGTGCAAAACAGAGTTATTGGAATAATCCTGTACAGTTATCAGTAATTTAAGGGCGGAAGAGACAGAGGGACGACTGCTACTATATTTTCGGCTTTAAATACAAGCTTCCCAGCTGCAGATGATGGAGGGAGAACATTCTCTCCTCCTTCCAATGTTGCTTTTACGGACCCCACCCCGCGACAGATGTCCTGCCTCCTAGCCGCTTGTCCACCTCCATCCGCAATTGCTAACACGCGGTCGCGTTAAAACGCAGAGCGCCAGCTTAGCGACCTGCCGCGTCGATATCTCTGCCCTTATTAAAACACACAGGACGTTTTGCCTTAAAGCCGCGGACGTCTGCTGTGACCCATAAGAATCTTAATAGGAACATCTGCTGAACAGTATATTTAAGGTGGACCGCAACACAGATAGCTGAGCCACTAGCTAACTAGCTAAATAGTGCTCAGATTGTAATGAATGTGTTTTGCTTCTCTCCTGTTTTGTTTGCACACAGCCCCTTGTAATTAAGGCAGGGGGGGACGACGCAGGAGCTGTGCGCCACAATGTGCAGAATTAGGAGTCTAATGTCATCTTTTTGCACAATTACTTTGTCAGCAGGAGAACTCCATGGGGTTTGCCACCTTAATGAATGAGCCAGCATAAGTGTATGACATATCACCTCAAGCAAGCTGCAGTCCGACCGGGTCGGGCTTCACTGGTGCTTCAGGACCGCCTGTGAAAAATATATATAGGCCTTGGTGCCCCTGTGATCTGAAGGTTGCTGGTTCAAATCCCATTCTGGGCAGAATGGTGACATCCTTTGGGCCCTTGGGCAAAGCCTGTATCCTCCCAAAATGCTCCAGAAGTGACAGATAAATGGCCTGTTGGGTCAGACCCCAAGTTTTGCATATATATATATATATATATATATATACACGAACGCACACACACACACACACACGTGCACACACACACGCATTCACACACACACACACACATTCACACGCACACAAATATCATGATGGGATATGTAAAAAGAAGCATTAGCTGTACCTATGCTTGAGCAGATTCAGCCTCATTTCATATTATATGGTCTGAGAAGTGGTGGATCTTGATTTAGGTAAACAGGTTATTGTGTAAGTGTTTGATCTTCTCTTGCATTCCCTCTGTTATTCCCGGCCGCTTTTTTGTCCGCCCCCCCCCCCCCCAGCAGGCGCTCTCCCAGCAGCTGTCAAATGCTCTCTGTTCCTTCTCTCTACATGCCTTGCCACAGGAAACATCGAGTACAGCTGCCCGGCGACCAACGAGTGCGAGATCACCAAGCGTCGGCGAAAGTCCTGCCAGGCTTGCCGCTTCATGAAGTGTCTGACTGTGGGCATGATGCGGGAAGGTAAGGCCCCTCCTACCTTCGCCAGGGGGGGAAGGGGGGGTGACAGGGAGGAAAGGAGCCAAGGCAGGGGAGGAGGGGGTGACTTCTGGCCTCAAGCCTGCCGGCTACCCAGACGATGTTCTTCTTTGACCTCTTAGCCTCAGTAAACGACAAAATTGAATGTTTAAAGAAAAAATGCAAGGGGGAGATATTAGGGCCTCATGTTCTGGATCATAAGAAACATTTAAGCAAATTTGTCCTCGTGTGTAATCCTTGCAAATGACCTGGTTGCAAATGGCCACAGGGCACAGAGTGTGGCGTGACCTCGCCACTGACCTTTACATATGGCGGGGACAGGATTATTCCCGATGACCGCCGCCGATACGGGTTACCGCGGCCTGTCGCCACAGGTTCCCGGGGACCTTTCCGGCGGGACGCGCTTTTGTCTTCGTTCAGGAACCATTTTCATTGCCACGCGGAGCCTGACCGTCTGGGTGGGGCGCGTTCGGGGTGAAGGGTCCGCTCGCGTCGGAAATGGGGCCGGGTCCAGGTTCCCGGGGTCGGTGCCACAGTGCTGCCAGCCGGACCGTGCCACCCGCTCGCCGTCCGCCACTCAGGGACGCATTCTTCTAGGTCACGTGACATCTTGATGGGCAACGTGCACCAGATCTCGCCGGTCGGTTCACATTGTCCCCACCCCCCACCGCCGCTGCCCCCCACTCATCTCTGCTACTCCGCCTCTACTCCCCTAATGACCTCATCAGGAGTGTCATCGGCCAGCATCTCCGGTTGCTCAGCTAACAATCCCCCCCCCCCCCCCCCCCCCCCCCCCCC
>JAODLC010000028.1:9905369-9919844 GCA_026781145.1 Hippopotamyrus pictus
AATAGCCACCTTTTGTTCTCGCTCCCAGCCGGCCACACGCACATATATCAAAATGGCACCGAGTCGCGCTGCCATTTATTGTAAAAACGCCGATTTTAATACAGGCGTCCCGCTCTACATATGAATAAGGGTCATCTGCTAAATTGATTAATCAATTTTCCCTTTTTTTTGCCCAACATATAGTGTTTAAAAAAGGGGTCCACAGTCCAACGCGAAGGGACCTTTTTGGCTATGGATATGAATCTCTGACGCCCTCCTCGCATGTTTTCCTGCTGCGGCACTCACACGCAGGCGAGGTCGCGCTGGGAATCGCTCGCTCTGTGTTTTTTCTTTTTCTTTTTTTTATTTTTTAGATCCTCATTGTGTTTTTTTCCCCCGAATTCCTGGGAAAAGCACGGATCGGCAGAACAGCCCGGTCGCTGTTTAGCTGCATCACAGAGAATCTCCGGGAGTTGTCAGAGGACGTTAATCGCACGGGGTGGGGGGGGTTGTCGGTGAGTCGACGGGCGGTAGGGGGGTGCAATGCCTTCTGCCTGTGGCATTGGGGGGAGCCCTTGTGGTGAGGGTACCACTGCATGAAATCTGCCTAGCTGCCACAGGGAGATGAGCGAGGACCAGCTCACATTAATCGCAATGAAACAGGATCTGCTACTGCCCCCCTCCTTACAGAAAAAAAACACCCAGCCTTCCAGTCTCATCGCTCACTTCTGCTTTGGTTTCTGTTATGTGTTTGTGCATTTTTGGACAGAAGCCAGAATTCACCCCTTCTCCCGGAATATAATCCCCATCCCCCCGACAAAGTCGCAAAACCCCAGCCTGTGGTCAGCTGGGCAGCTCAAATCTCCCCAGGGGGCAGGCAGTTTATCTCCTGCAAACGCCAGGGGCCTGTTTCACTTTAAACAGCAGCTTTGCTGGGAGGGGGGTGCATGCAAGGAGTATGAGGGATAAAGTATGGTTGCTGGTGGGCGGAACCTTTCGGAGGGGCGCTTGGTTATGGCCTTGAGCTTCTGTCTCCTCCCGTATTTCAAAGCTGGTATCAGAGCTGTCCACTGAAGGTGCTTCGGCGTGTGGTGCACTGAGCCATGCTCACACGCGTGTGTGTAAACGAGGCTGCTCGGGACTCGGGACTCGCGCTCACACGCGTGTGTGTAAACGAGGCTGCTCGGGACTCACGCTCACACGCATGTGTGTAAACGAGGCTGCTCGGGACTCGCGCTCACACGCGTGTGTGTAAACGAGGCTGCTCGGGACTCACGCTCACACGCGTGTGTGTGTAAACGAGGCCGCTCATGCCTCGGGACTCGCGTTCACGACCAGCGTGTGACACGCACCAGCGGCCTCATAGCGTGGCGCTCGCCGTCGCTGCCCGGTGCTAACGCGGGGAAATTGCCATTTGCCGTCCCCTGCCGCTGCTCATACTCTGGCTGACCCCAGGGGCTACGTTCCCTCATGTCCTCGTACCTCGAGCCACCCAGCTGTAAAATTACATCCCCAGACAGGTCTGAGACTTGGGGGGGGCGGGGGGGGGGTCAGTCACGTGAGAATGAAGTCTTTCTGTGGAAAGCAGCACAGGTACTGGGAGTGTTGTGGAGCAAGAATGTACGGGCACCTCAGTGTCAGTGGGGGACATCGCAATTAAGATACGTACCTCGGTGTCACTAGATGGCCGCGTGGCATAAACCACACCGTGGGGGGCACAGTCAAGGAGCCTGGTCACCATCCATCCTCCTGAGGGTTAGGCTGTGCTCCAGCAGGGACAGTAGCTGACTACGTGTCATCATCAGTAAATAATAATAGCAATAATAATAACCCAAAAATTACAAGTAAAACTGGGGCTCTGCTCTCGCTATCAGTCTTTGTTCAGCACCACTCTGTCTTATTAATTCACCGTTAAATGCAAAGGAAAACAATGTAGGACTTCAGGTGGGACTGGGGAAGCGGAATCTTTTGGGAGGAAGTGACACCCCTCGTTAGCCGTGGGGTAAAACACAGGAGCCTCAAGCATCAGCGATTTGATACTGCACTTTGGGTTGCAGAGGAACTCCCCCCTCTTATTAGTGATCCAGTAATACGGCTGTTTTCTGTGTGGACTAGGTAGTCTTGTTCATCTTTTCTTTGGGGGGGGGCACTAGCTGTTGTAACATTTGAACAGTCTGTCGATTTTGCCCAGTGTGTTTGCGTGGGGTGCAGAGACCAGAGTGTGACATCCCCCGGGCTCTTTGGTGCGTATCAGAGTGCCGAGCACCGCACTCGTGCTAGAGGTGTGTTTCAGATGTGGACCCTCATCTTTACATTTTATTTATTTAGTAAATGTGTACATTTGTATAAGTGACGTACATTTTTAAGACAGTCCTGTTGGATAAGTCCTGGAGTAATTGGGGGTTAAGGGCCTTGCTCAGGGGCCCGATGGTGAAATCACATTGTAAAACCTGGGATTCGAACCCACAACCTTCTGACCAGAAGCATGGCTTTCTAGCTTTTTAAGGTTGTCTGCTGTAAGTTACACAGGGCCGTAGTGTGAGGGTGTGCAGAGCATGGCACTAAAACAATCTCGCCTAGTCTGTTGCGCAGGGAGACTCATTCAGCATGCCGCTCATTCACATGTGCCGGGCAGCCTCAGAACACACGGGGGACCCCGGAGAAAAGGGACGGAGGATCACTTACGGATGTGTGACATCCTGTTCCCAAGCTACAGCAATTAAAGTCCCCCTTTAACCAAGTGCTGTGTAAACCCAGCCATTTTAATGAAGGCGGCGATTTAGATTCCAGTCCAAGCCAGCCCTCGCGATTGGCCGGGGCCTCCAGAGACACAGAGGCTGTCCAATGGGAGAGCGTCTTCCTCATGCACAAACGGGCAGCTGAACTGTTTCTCTTTTGGGTTCCCTGTG
This sequence comes from Hippopotamyrus pictus, assembly GCA_026781145.1. NCBI lineage: Eukaryota > Metazoa > Chordata > Actinopteri > Osteoglossiformes > Mormyridae > Hippopotamyrus > Hippopotamyrus pictus. Next base: position 9,908,258 of record JAODLC010000028.1, read on the forward strand.
CCGCTGCCTTCCAAGTCGGAGTAAAGAAGTGAAAGTGTGTCTGTGTACAAGTTTAGCTATATTTTGGTGGGGAAAAATGTCCAAAGAAAAGAAATAAGAAATAAAGAAATAAGGGTTTGCAGAATGTTTTCTTATTGGTTAGTCTTATAGTGGGAGAGGAAGAGAAGGAAGGGAGAGACAAAGAAAGAAAGGCTTGTAAAACTTCGCCATATAAATTCCTCCCTGGCTTGCAGTCTTCCCCACGAACGTGACTGGAGGCTTTGGCCCGTACAGCCCATGGATTAATGTCCAGGTCTTCACCTTCCTGAAGCAAACAGACGAACAATCAAAATCTCCAAACAAAAATACACAACATGTGTTTACATGTATTGTCTTAAGGTTTTTTTTTATGTTTTAACATATTTAGAAATTATTTTACCATATTTAGAAATTAAGTATGAACTGTTCCTCGGAGAATATTTCAATTCATTAAAAAAAATTTATCAGAAATGTTATTTGAAAATCATCATTGCTACTAGTTTTATGTAGTAATGAAACAAACGATTGGCACCGCTTTTATGTTTGCCTGCCACATCATCATCATCATCATCATAATCATCATCATCATCATCATCATTATTATTATTATTATTATTATTATTATTATTATTATTATGTGCTCCCTAGTTCACATCAAGTTCCATTCTTCCAGAATGTTCTGTCTTCTGTCTTTTCGTCTTTTATTATCTTCATTTCCCCTGGTTGCCTGAGATATTTCAGTCTGGTTGTCCATGACTCAAACGAAAGTTCCAGCTTGTTTTCCCTACTATGCAGAGTAACTTTAGGTGAGATATTACTATACTGAGTTCTGTTAGTTCTTAGATGTCTGGAAGTCAGGGCTTGTACATAGATCTCCTGTAGCATTGTGCAGATGCAAATTGCGAGAGGTTACCTAACAGAAGGGTTAGATAAGATTCTTTCACTAGTACAGCATGAGGGGGGGTATGGTGATAGAGGCCAGGTGTTAGAGCTTACATGGGGGCTGTAGTCCCTTTACAGGCCTGGGATCAATGGGACAGCAGGACTTTGTGACATAACTTCCTTCCACCCGTGTCAACAAAATATTCCCAAGTATTCCCAAGTGACCAAATATTTTCATTTACAATACTTTAGAGATGGAATTTCAGCATACAGTATTAACTTTTTACGTATAGTTGAATATTTTATTGGCCATTCCTTTCTTCATTAATTAATTTTTTAATAAGAATTTTCATCCAACAAAAAAGTTGACTGTCCTTGTTTTAATTGACGACATTAGCATTACCTGCATAACCTGGCATATCTGTGACCTATGACCGCTAGTCATCAAAACCACGCCTGGTGTGGTCGTCCGTTTCCCCCCTGGGACCTCCCTGTTCTCTTTGACATTATTATATTAGCGCACAGCCACTGACTGCCGGTGTAGCGCACGGAGATGCGGACAGACAGAAGAAGTGATGACGGTGGACAGAGAAAAAACGAGAGGAACACGGAGGTGCAGAGCCGACAGTCCCGCGGATAGCATCTGTCTCAAACGCGGGCCCCCCCCCCCGCCCCCCTCCCAGACCTGTCAGTCTGAGAAGTACAAGCGCGTGCGCTCACACAACACGCCCACAAAGATGTGTGAGTCTCTTCCACTGGCCACCCTGTGTCAGTCTGGCTCGCTCCTTCCTCTGATGAGGAGCATAAATCATAAATCATCTTGTTGTCAGGCGCCCGGGTCCTCCTGGATTACACAACGGCGTCACACGGTGGAGAGGCCGGGAGCGTCAGGAGGGGCCACGTACGGAACTGCTACCATCCTCTCTCCTTCACACCGTCCCCCCTCCTCACTCCACCACTAAATTAGAGCCCCCGTCTTTCATGGGGATCTCTCAGGGGGTGCCGATTATGCAGAGGCCCTCGCCTGCGCCCCTGTCCCAGTTTCAGCCCTGGAAATACCCCTCTTCCTGTTTTCCTAAATGTTTTTTTTTTTTTGTTCTCTCTGTCATATTGCTACGAGCAAAGCCCTCGACGCTATTAGGGGACGAAAGCCAGCGGCAGGCAGGTCAGCAAGCCCCCACCTGACTACACGCAGTGCAGGCTTCCACACTGCCTGGGAGGGAGGGGTCTCTGATGGTGGTGCTTGGGATCGGGAGCATTCGACAACGCCATCGGTGTGGCTGCAGACAACATCAGATAGTGTTTGGGAAGCAGGTTCTTGTGTGTGTGTGTCTGTCTGTCTGTGTGTGTGTGTGGGGGGATTAGGTTTATATTACATTGTGGGATCAACGTCATTTTGACGTTGTGGGGACCATATTTGGCGAGTCCCGACAAAGATATAATTACAAACCTGTTGTGTGTGTGTGTGTGTGTGTGTGTGTGTATTACCCTGTGTTGCTTTGGTACCCCATCACGGATTATTCCCTGTCTTGCACCAGTAGCTTCCAGGATAGGCTCCGGACCCCACGACCCTGTAGGGAAGTAGATTTTTCCCTTTACACAGAGTATATGATGCACTGGAGTTGCCGCCGTCACATGTGAGCATGGCAGCAGACTCATTATCACGTCGCGAGTGATTGGCGGCCCCATGCCGACTGAGAGCTCCGGCCCTCTCTCTCATCCCCCCGACCCCACAGGATGCCGTCGGCCTGGCAGCCCCTAACACCCCACGGTCACATGTCCCGAGGCCGCGTGGCCCCATCTGAAAGTGGCGTCAGCGTGCTAAGCTGCGCGAGACAAAAGGACGACAGGGTCGTGTGCTGTGGACCCGAGTAGCCGTCCCTCCAGAAGCCTGCGCGGCCAAATCTCTGCGTGTGTAATCCTATATTAATCATTTGGCTTAAAGGGGGATTTTTTTTGGCCAACGGAAGTAAAGCCCAAAAAAATAAGCAATCATTTTTTATTATTATCGTTTAAATTTAGTCAGATCCTATTTGGAACGGATTTCAAATCGAAGCATTTAATATAACAACATATCGTAGCTGTATTGGCAGAATGTTTAAAAACATATAGCTCTTCCTAAGCCCTAAATTAGATTAGGCTCTGAACGAGCCAGCTGGGGTCTCCTACCCACGGCTTGGAATTTAATAGTGACATCGCATTGCAGCGCGTCCCATTCACAAAGCGGGGCAGGGGTGTGTGGCGCGTCCCATTCACAAAGCGGGGCGTACGGATCATACGAGGAACAGGGGTGTGCGGAGCGTCCCATTCACAAAGCGGGGCGTACGGGTCATACGAGGAACAGGGGTGTGCGGAGCGTCCCATTCACAAAGCGGGGCGTACGGGTCATACGAGGAACAGGAACAGCCCCCCCCCCACATTTCTCCTCATCTGGTTTGATAGCTAAGACTTCGGGCAGAGTCTGTAGGGCATGCAATAGTGATCGACCCCCCCAACCATTGCCGGCACCTTATTTAGTGTATCCCCTCTGGCGCTGCCTAAAACGACATACCTAATTAGGGCATTAACGAGCAGTAATTGGTAACTGCCAAGGCCATGCGGCGAATGGTAAAGGTCAGGCGGGCGCATCGACGTCTAACACAGCAGCAGAAGGTAGGGTGGGGGTGGGGGGTGCAGGTGAGGCTGCCCCACGCCTCTGTCCTCCTCCTCAATGGCCTTCCTCCCTCTCCCCAGTGCCTGCTCTTCAGAATTAAATGGCATCTTCAGGCATGTGAGTAACCTGACAGGAATGGCGGGAGTGTGGGTGCGGAACTCGAATCAGGAGGGGCATGTGTTTGGAAGGCTGCCAGACTCACTGCCGCTGACTCAGGGCCTCATTATTTATTCGTTTGTTTGTTTGTTTTGGTTGTTTGTTTGTTTGCCATCCTCACCCACCCAGAACCACTTGTCAGTAAGTGGTGGGGACAGCTGGAGGCCCGCCCATCTTATTTGCCGGGGGGGGCCTTTGAGACCCCCCCCTCATTTCCCTAATTCCCCAGCATGAGGGCAGGCTGGTGGTGCAGGATCCTCAGTGACACTCTACCCCTTAATTGAAGAAGGGTTTGCCCGAAAGTGTCTTGGCGAGGAGCCGCGGTTCTGGCTTGGTGCCGCTCCGTGTGGCCGCTGCCACTGCTGGGGGTCCCTGGAGAACGACTTCGGTAGCGCTCTCCTGCCGAAACCAGCGGCAATGTTTCCGGAAGTTTCCGCATAAACCTAGCCAAGACATCTCCACAGAAGAAGTGAGGAACGAATAACAATGGAATAATGTAGTCATAATAATATAGGTGGTGCTTTATTACATCCCCCCGCCCCCCCCAGAACTGCATCCTTACAGCCTCATTGGTGGACAGGAATCAGGTGACCTTTTGCCTGCAGCCACAGAAAAAAGAGTCCTTAATGCAAAAACTGGCCCAGGGGAAAATTACATGTGTTGTGTCAACAGAGGCTGGCGGTGGCCATTCCTGACAGACAGGAGTAACCGGTCAGGCCTAAACACCATGTTCCACGTCTTGCTTACTCCCAACCTATGTGCTGTTTGGGGCAAAAACACATCCCTCACTTAGCTGTGCTCTTCCTTTGTCTGCCTCACCCGAAAGAGGCTGCTCTGTCGTCAGGCGATACGTTCCGGTCTCCACACAGAAGGGAAATGGTCTCTGCCCCTACTGTTCGTTTTAGAGAGTGTGCGGCGCTAACTAACCGACGACGACTTTCCCCTCATCCGTTCCGCGGTCCTTCAGCATCCTGGCCGCTGACTCGTCTCTGCTTCTGAATCCTGTGTCCAGCTGGTACGGTTGCCACGGAAATGAGCGCATCACATAGCTGGACACACGGACATCTCTGCGCCCTACACCTAAGAAAATATGACTTGGAAGTGTCTTTCCCTGCTTTTTTGCTGGGGTGGGGTGCGGCTCAGTTTATTGAGCCTGTGATTGGAAGGTCGTTGGTTCAAATCCCAGGTTCAGCAGAGTGATTTCAGCATTGGGCCCCTGAGCAAGGACCTTTTTTTTTAATTGTACGTTCCATCGGATAAAGGCAGCTGCTAAATAAAAATTTAATGTGAAATACAAGGATGAGGTCCAGTGACTCAAGCAGCAGAATCACACCCCAGCCCAGCCTCCCCCAGGGGTCATTTCTGCTTTTGGCAGTTCCTGGGCACAGTTTGAGTGTCAGGGGATGCTGGCGGCTCACTGACAGGGTACTGCTGCTAAATTCACTGCATATAAAACTCGCTGACTAACTCTTTATGTAGAGCATGAGTACAGCCACTGTCCATTATGGGCAACTGCAGTTCATTTTTGCAGCCTTGGGGGCAAAAAAATTTGTATTGTTTTGGTTTTTCACCATCAGTCACTGATTTTGTGAATTCTTTTAAGGGCTGTAATTGTGGTTCTGCGTGTTAATGGATGGTATAGCTGTGGCTATTTCTGATGCAGTCATTTCAAAGTAGTTTGATTTCCTGAGACTAAAGAGGTTACGCTTTGGCCACAGTAGTGCTGACGTGTTGACCCCCCCCTCCTCCCCCCAAGCCCCCCCATCGTCCTCTTCTGCAGCCACTCTATTGCAGCCCATTTAAAGAAACAATTGCTCACAGACACCCCAAGAATTCTGGGAAAAAATAGTTGAAATCTTCTTTCTGAGCTCCTGGACCTGCAGCTTTTCTGCACCAGGACCACAGGGACGCTGGTCCCAGCTGAAAGCTGATTGGGCCCCTGAGTGCCTGCTCTCTTGTCACTGATCGATTCAGAGCTGTCATTGGCTAGTGATACAGTTGGCCCCTCTGTATGAATTTTGGCTTATGCCTCCTACCTGAAAAAATCCTAGAATTGCCCCCGACCCACAAGCTCCCCATTGATTAACATGGCTAAGAAAAAACATCTTTTTATGTTGTACAAGCTCTTTAAAAGTTGTTGTTTATACAGTGGTGCTATTCTCCAAGAAATCATTGATTTTTGTCTGTAAATTTTGTTCGCTGGTTTGCAATCACAGAAGTAATTCTACACTTTTGTATATTTAAAGGTATATCACACATGACACCTATATGGCTCTATAGATAGTAAGAAACACGCGGGTACACCCACAAAGGCTTGCATGCACACATTAACGTCTTGCCTTCTGTCCGTCCAATTAAGCCCTTACCTCATTTCATTGCAAAATTAATGGCAAGCCATTTGAATTCTTTTTATTTATTTATTGCGTTGAAATTGACTAATCCAGTTAAAGGCTGTCTGATTGGACGTGGAGGACTTTTTATGGTTTGACATGAGTTTGAGGAGTTTTGGAATGTGGTTACTTTCAGAGATGACTGGGAAGTCTTGTGAAAAGGTGTCTGAGAAGGAAAATAAAGTTCAGTTACATAATTTAGTCTTGAGCAATGGCTGAGTTGGGGAGACCCCGTTTATATGGCCCACTGCTCCCCGGGTGGGGCCCCTCAGTCTCAGGGGCCACACTTCCTTCTGCCGCTTCCTGGGTGGGGCCCCTCAGTCTCAGGGGCCACACTTCCTTCTGCCGCTTCCTGGGTGGGGCCCCTCAGTGTCAGAGCCGTGCTTCCATCCTCCTTCTTTCTCATTGGCCAGCACACACTGACCCTCTGAGTCGGACCCGGTTACAGACGAGACTTTATTCTATCCAGAGCCAGGTGTCGCTGACGCTGAGCCCGCCTACAAACCAGCAGCCACTGTTCGGGTCCTGGTGCTGCAGCTTGGCGCCCTGGCTAGTAAACAGGACTAATACATGGTGCTAAAGAGAGCGCCTGCAGTCAGGGCAATCACAGATCTGGAGAAAATGGGTCACCGGCATGTCTTTGTTGCGACAATAATTACATTAATGGATCAGTAATTCCATTACATTTGGCAGGCTACCAGCCAAACGCATTGACACACACACACAAACGAATGCATACATGCGCAAACGCATGCACATATACAAATGCATGCATGCGCACACAAAAACGCATGCATACACACCCAAACGCATGTATATATGCACACACACGCATAAGGTGCAGGAACACAGGGTCTTCAAGAGAATTCTGTGTATTTTCCCCAGATAAAACATCAACAGGAATCCGTGCTGAGCGGGATCCTGGGAGAGTTAGAGAGAGAGAGAAGAACCGTCAGCGCTGCCTTAAGAGGATGCGACTGCTGGACTGGACTGGACTGGACTAGCCACATCCAGACTCTGGCGGGGGGGGGGGGTGCTGTGTCAGGTCACAAATTATGTTGTACTTTGACAGATTGTAGCCTTGCTTCACAAGAGCAGTAACATCTCATTTGTCACTGTTTGATCTGTAAGTGCGGCAACAGGAAGGGAAGGCCCTCCATCTCAGCGGCGATTTAGCGGCCGCGAGCGCGACGGCGTCCGACAGCCACCTGCCTGCTCCCCACACCGCTGATCTGTTTTAATTTAATCGCCCGTCAGTTGCCATGAAGGCAGAAATCGGTTCCTTTTGATCTCACCGCACCGGACACGTCTCCGGCTTCCACTCCCCCTGTCTCTCCCTCCCTCCCTCCCTCTCTCCCTCCCTTTCTGTCACCTTCCCCCTTCTCTCTGTTCGCCACCATTTCGGGTGGCAGTCCGGTCCGGATGACACGACGGGCGTCGCGGTTGAGAAAAGCGAGCGATGTTTTAGTTGCGGTGCTACCATTGTTGTTGTAAAACAAAACCTAAAGAAACATAGTGAAAATGAAAACCCCTATAGCATCCAAAGAATTGGTTTCTGGTTCTGTCGTTGTCAGTATGACTGGCACCCCATCCAGGGTGTACTTTAGCCCCGTGCCACATGATGGACTGGCACCCCATCCAGGGTGTACCTCAGCCCCGTGCCACATGATGGACTGGCACCCCATCCAGGGTGTACCTTAGCCCCGTGCCACATGATGGACTGGCACCCCATCCAGGCTGTACCTTAGCCCCGTGCCCCATGATGGACTGGCACCCCATCCAGGCTGTAACCCTGCCTTATGGCCTTTGCTGATTCACAGATTCAAAGACGCTTGGATGTTAGCTGCTGGCCTACTACACATAATTCCGTAATCCCCCACCCCCCCCAAGCTTGGGACGGCTTCTCCAGTTGACCCCCCAGAGCTGTGGGCCTGCTGATTATTATATATAGAAGAAAAGACGGTGGTGATTTGGTGATTTAATGCAAGACGGGTCCTGTGCATTGGCACAGCGAGGGTGTTACGCGGGTTAAGGCGTGACGTGCAAGATGAGACCAAAAGAAGATAGATGCGCTAGGCTACAGTAACCGCAATGAATGAAGAGGTTTGGCCAAGTAGGATGTTCCCTATGAGCAGGTTCAGAAGAAGCTGCGAACTCGCCCCCCCGTCGCACACACATGTTTAAACCCCCATTAGCCCGGTGCCTCCTCACAGAGCTCGACCCGCCGGAGCCTCCTGTAAATTTAGTTAAATGCGCCGCATATCGGCCGCCGATCCGTCACCCCCAGCCACTGATAAGAGACCTCTCGCATTATTGAATCAACAATGGGGAGGCTCTGCGCGTGGCGAGATAACAACCTGCTTATTTCTCTTTAAGTCGGGCCGGAAGAAAAGCGACGTCCAAATCCACCCGGTACAAGCGACTCAATTATCATAAAGCCGCCGCCCCCCGCCCCCGACCCCCGCCAGCACTACGCTGCCCGGGAGGCCGTGAACACGCGTGATCTCTGCGTGACGGACCACGCGTGCAACCCTGGTGTGTCAGATGTGTTTGTAACATTTTTATCACAGTATTTTGGATTTTAAAATTTATTTTCATTGCAGACAAAGGTGTAATACATACCCTTTACTTTTCTGTTACATTAAGCTATATAAGAATATAGAATTTACTTAATTTCAAAGATTTAATTGATTCTAATCGTTTTTTTAAAAAAAGGTACTGTTGAGGCATACAGTGTAGAACCTTTAAGTGACACATTCCCCACTGTTCCCTTTGCCAGATCGTCCACATCGCCAGCGAAGTCTCGGTAAGCCAACCGCAGCACCGAGTTAGTGCAGTGCAAACTTCCACTGGCTTTAAGCTGGACGGAATGCTCATTTCTCCCATGATGCTTAGAGGATGCTGTGTGATAGTGATGCTGTTTTTCTGTCGCCAGACACCTATGTTAAATCACAGTTAAATCACAGAAACTACTTCCCCACCTACAGACCGAATCCCTGTCTCTTTACAGTCTCTCTCACACACATAGAGAACAATGGCATTTCTGACCCAGCTGTCCCGCAGCCCGCCGTATATCCGAAGGACGTTTTAGCCGCGGAATCCGACGGTGATCCGATCGGGACCAGCTGGGATATCGGCATTCAGCAGTATTCTCCCCCTTAAAGCGCTTTGTGCGTGTCGCTCTGTCTAAGTCAGCAAAACATGTGACGAGTTCACATCGAGACCCCGTAAGACATCAGGGAATGTGCTGGAATGGCGACTTACGTGAAGTCAGTCAATGTCATCCAGTACCTATTTCAAAGTGGAATGTGGATGATAATAATAATAATAATAATAATAATAATAATAATAATAATATAATATAATTATTTATTGTTTCATTTCTTTTAATACTTTTTTGATGAATGACTTATGATGTTGTTCTTTTTTATAAGACAGGGAGCGCAAGGTATAATTAAATGTTCACTTGTTATGTAACAATGGCTTGTAGACATTTAAAAATGCTCGATTTCATTTCATTATGACCCCCAGTAACAAATTCTCTGTCTATCCCACGGTCTCGCTCCCTCAGCCCCTCCCTTTAGGACCAGGCAGCAAGACCGGGACACATTCCATTAGCATCTCACTCTGCTCCTGGTCACCCTCTGCTGTTTGAAGGCTCATTTGTTAACTGGAAATTGTCTTTTTTTCTCTCTCTCTTTTCCCTTTTTCCTTTTTTTGTGGGCTTTGGAAATATAATTTTCAATTTTTAATTTGATTCATTTAGATTAAAATCATTAATCAGGGCTGAAAGTGAGTTAATTTTCTGGAAAATAAATGAGGTTGTTAAGACGGGTCTTTATGAAGAGAGCTCTCTGTGGCAGCAGGATAAGAGGGGACCTATGTCAGGTCTTCTTCCAAGGCTGGGATTCTCCTCCGGCCTCTTAGGGTCTTCCCCGCGTTTGTTTTTTTCAGCACTTGCCACCTGAGTTGCCGCCCCGTATTAACAAAAGCCGAAATGATTCTAACTGTGACATTCATTGTAACAAATAATTGAATCGTCTCGTTGGTGCAAATCTCTGCCAAGCACTGATATAGAGGTTGAGCTGTGTGTGCAGTCAGCTTTGCCTTCCTGACCTGAATCTGGGGGGGGGCTTTTGCAAGAGAAACCTAGTTCATCCTCTCGGAAGAGTTCAGCAGCAGAATTTTCCATCTTTCATAGTAACCGACACCTGTCATTACGTCTTATTCGTTTGTCTGATGCTGTTATCCAGCACAGGGAAGGGAAGCACTTTGTGAGTCTTCGCTGGGATTTGAACCCACAACCTTTGCATCATTAGCACAACCCTCTACTCATTGTTCAACTAAAACGCACACACACACAAACCGAACACAGGACCCAGAGCCCTCTTTGGACCGACCACCTGTGTCTGGCCGATGCCTGGCCTCTTAGCATTACATTTCCCTAAATGTAGTGGCCACTTATGAGCACAAATTTGCAATTCATTTCAATGAAATAGGTGACATTGATCACTGTATGCGAGAATCCTCCTGATGGAGTGTCCCCACGATGTGTTCGAAATAGGGTTTTGATCAGAGATCATAGTTTCCATAAGTGTGCAAGACTGAAGCCTTGGATAGGAGGCACCATATCAAGTGGAGTCAAAGGAGCAAGGACAACCCCCCCCCCCCATCTGAGCTTGGACTCCATAGCCCCGCCCCCTCCTTGTTGGAGGTGGAGCCAAAGGGCTGCGGAGCCACCGGCCATGTGTGTGGGACCATTCAAAGCAGGCATTCCCATATCGGTTTGCGGTCGGAGTTGAATGCAGAGCAGCCCCTCAGAGCGCTCCATTCTGGGGTGAGGGAGCGCTCGAGCCAGTATTCAGTGTGTTTTTGCTGTAATAATGAAATTGGCAAACTCCAGCAAAAATGTTAACATCAGAAATCTGTACCTGTGTTAACTGACATTAGACAATAATAAAACATTAGCCTCATATAACATTAATGTCGCAGCACAAAATTAGGTCATAATTACGCAGAGACTAAGATTTGCATGCTTTTATTTTATATTTAGGACCTGTCCCCAGCAGTCTTTATAAGCATTTATTTCTGTATAAGGTAAAGGTCCTGGCTTTCTTAGTAAGAGAATTAGTGTGAAACCTTGTAATTAACTGCTAATTAACATGTGACTATTGTCCCTCATGCTAGAGGAACATTGCAGAGACAGATCGCTGCCACAGCACCAGCAGGATAAACAGCATCTAGCTGAATATCAGCCTGACATTTAGGTTGTGGAGGTGAGGAGCGTGAAGCAGCTGTCCCGGCCTCTCCCCTCTCCTCTCCCCTGCCCGCTGTGGGGCATGGGCCGCCGCTGCTGTCTCCCTTTACACCCAGCCCGTAATCGCGGAGCTTAGCCACGGGTTTGATTAAAGCTCCCTGCCAAGTGGCCGGGTCCGGCTTTGAAGGCGCCAAGAAGGCGGGGGCCCCAGCCAGGCCAGGCAAGGCGGGG
>JAODLC010000028.1:9920120-9934065 GCA_026781145.1 Hippopotamyrus pictus
ACAACCCATGCTGATCGCCGGGCACTGCACAACCCATGCTGATCGCCGGCCACTGCACAACCCATGCTGATCGCCGGCCACTGCACAACCCATGCTGATCGCCGGGCACTGCACAACCCATGCTGATCGCCGGCCACTGCACAACCCATGCTGATCGCCGGTCACTGCACTACCCATGCTGATCGCCGGGCACTGCACAACCCATGCTGATCGCCGGGCACTGCACAACCCATGCCAGATTCATAACTTTAGAATGTGCCCGAGTTGGATTGTATGTCTGTGTCTGTGTCTTTATAACTATATCATATGTTAAAATCAAGATGAACTCCATAATAACTGACATGCATATTTATACTCATTTGAATTAATAAGTCATGCCGCTTATTGTGTGAAGGGTTCCCAGTATACCTACAGAGAGGGGTTAGTCTTCTTCCTCATCTCCCCCCGCCCCCCCACCCCAGCAACACCCCCAGCAATGCGTGTGCCCCCCCAGCCGTGTCCCGTTAATTAGCCGCCCCGGAGTGGCAGAGCGCCCCGCTTGCCCATCGCGCCTTCGCATGCTCCTTATAAATTCCAGGAGACGCCTTGCGGGATTCCACGACACCTATGAAATTCAAAACAAGCCTTGTAAGTCTTTTACAGTCATCTGTGGCGTACTAGTAAAAAAAAAAATGGAGGGGGGGGGTCATTTAAAACGAAGCAAAAAAAAAAAACCTGCATTAACACGGCCAAACAAAAGCCTATCTGCGGGCTTAATTAAAGCAGTAAAGTGTCTTGTAATCTGGCAGGGATTTATAACGGGATGAAATGGATTTCTTTCGTGCCCCCCCACTTTTGCATGCCCGCATGACAGTCACCCCACCTCAGGCGTTTGTCCTGGCAGGGAGAGGACATCTATAAACATCCACAACGGCCATGTGGCCGTTCGTATGTGAAAGTAATCAACAGATATGTTTGAGGCAATAGCGGGACATGTTATTTATTATCTAAAAGCAATGTAATCTGCTCTCCGTGGTGCTCGCAGGTGATGCCAGCCTGTGGTCATGCCATCGCCCAACACCATTGGCTTGTGGGATCCGTGATTTGCACATTATGCTATTGAGCCAACACCCCCTCATACGAAAAAAAGGGACATGGGGAGTGTGGAGTGTTGATGACAAGAATCTATATTTGTTTGTCTTATTAATTAATTATATTGCTTGTTAAGTACGTACGTTGGCAGAGAAATTCAAAGACAGGGCAAAGATTTATGGGAAACCACAAGAGAATCATGTCCTGCTGTTTCACCACGATCATAACGTCATGCACATCTATGTAACACCAGGCAGAAAGCATGGCCGAAAAGTTCCGCTTATAAATGTGTTATTCCTAAGCCCACACTGGTGGCCGAAGTATGACCCCTCATTTGCATAAATGGTAAAAATATCGAGAAATGATAACGGGGGTAAATGTGGAAAGGGTCTTCTGTGCTATTCCCAGACTGTCGGCAGGACATTCCAGCTTATAGCTGTGTTTGGCTCCTTTCCACCTTTTCGTGGCTCCATCGCTCCTGTTTGTGCGTTTCACTGCAAACGAGCCACTGCTTCGGCTCATAGCTCCGGAATGTTCCTCTGTCTCCAGCCACATGAGCTGTTGTTGCAGCCCCTCCTTCCACAGAACACCTTCACCAGTTTGACCTCTTTCCTGGGTAGGGTGGCCAGTTTTAATAGCGTGGCTGCTTTTCAGCTGGGTATAAGGCAAGCGGTGAAGCACTAGTTGTACTGCGTTGTGCTAGGCGAAGTGTAGGATGGCAGTGTGCAGCAGGGGGCGTAGCGATTAAGGACACGGCTGCGTAACCTGATGTGATGCTTGAACAAGGGACTTAGCTAGAACTGTATTTGCAAAAAATCTATATAAATGGAGAAAAAATAATAAAAACAAAAGATTATTTGACCTATGTAGACATCATGCAGTTTATGGTAGATTCACAGCTTGTAATTATACCTTCTAGCATTGTGGTTTACTGTAATTGTATTATAGTGCACAGTAAAGGAGAGCCAAGTAAATTCCCTTGCATACAATTTAGAAAATTATAACTATTTATAATCAGTGCCATTGCTTAATTCAAAATATAGCCATTTTGCATAACTGTATCCAGTACTGTGAAAAATCTGTCATTCTCTGGTTTTGAATTGCGTAATATTTACAGCATGAACTTTAGCATGAATGTCGCGGCGTAAACGCTCCTGTGGGGTCCTCAGCGCACGGATACTGTAAAGTTACTGGTGGAAACCTCAGGCTTCGGTATTAGTAACTTGATCGCTCTAATAAAAGCCCCATAAATCTCACTAGTATTAGCCCGTGAACAGATGCACACTTTGCAGCGGGGGATAAGGATCGCCTGGGGTTCGACTGATGCTATTACAAGAGGGGACAAAGGCACCTCCGTAGCTGTGAATTAGGAGCGTAAATCTCTGGCCTTGCTGTTAGCAGTGGGTCCTCCAGTAGATTGGGTTACCGCCGGAGCTTGTTAATAAGAGCAGCTGTCAACATCCCGGCCGTGTCTGTCGTCGCGCGTTTTCATTCCGCGAGATGATCGCGCTGTCCTGGTCACGTGACGACCCAGTAATATCCGATTTATTCCGACGTCTCTCGCGGAGCGCGATGCCGACGCTGTCGGCGGTTCTTCTTTTCGTCTTCAGCGTTATCAATAATTTGCTGTTTTAGCTCGGCGTTAAAACACCGGCTGTGACATCGTAATTAACAGCTGCACTTTAATTAGGGTTTTTGTGTAGTAAAGATGTATAATATAATATATTCTTCATCCAACTGTATAATCATTTACTAATTCAATTCACAAACAGCAGCACCTGAATAATTTAAAATTTATTCTGTTGAATATTATATTGTCATTCATTTTCTATTAACCAAAAAGACAAAACATGCCTATTCAATTAAAAAAGAAATCAGTATTGCTACTCTGGAGCATTGTCACAAAATAGACGGCGACCATTTTGAATGAGAATATTTGTAATTACGGTGTCTAAAGTCCTGGTACACGGCAAATGGAATTATGTAGGAGCTGCATTTTCATTGTTAGGACGTACAGTGCGAGGTGTTTAAAGGGAGAGCGTGACGTGCTGATTCATCAGAACTCCGCAGCCGCCGATTCTGAGGCTCTAATTGATAATGCGGCTCTTTGCATTGCACGGCCCTCAGTGTTTGCCACACACATCCCTAATTCTGCGACCACCTTTAAGCGGTTTCCAAGGAAACCACCTGTCCCGGGAGAGGTATGCATAATTAAATTAGGGCTCCTTTGTATGTCAATTAATTAAAAAAAAAGAGATGGGTCGTTAAGGTGCTGCTCTCACCCGAATGGGGAAAAATACAATTGGAGGTGTTTTTTACAACCGTGGTGCAGCGGATACAATGGGTTACCTGCCTATAGCCTTTCTTTATTTTTTGTCAGGCAGGGAAAGTATTGACGTTACCGTAATTAACAATTACCAAAAACAATGTATCATGCTAATAATATAGATAAGAGCCCAACTTTATCAGTGTCATGAAAATCCAAAGGAAAATCTTTATTTGGACACCGTCTTCTGCTGGTTTGGTTCCTTTGTGAGGTTTCTGTATCTTAACTTTGAAACAAAACAAAACAAAAAATCTTTCGAAATGTATCATTTGTTTTAGCAATCATACTGTTGTGTATTATTAGCACTGAAGTATAAGAATAATTTTAATAATTAATTTATGCTTCTGTCTCAGACTTGTTTTTGAGTGAATACACAAGTAGCTGGCATCATCTCCTTCCCGTTAAAACATGTGACAACTCAGTTTAAAAGTATAATGTTTGAGGTGGGATTCTAGCTAAGGGCTGGTATGACTTCTTGTCACCAAGCCTGTTTTCTTCTTCAGAATATTCACAAAATAGCTGCTGACAGCAGGCAGATAATGCATCAAGGTTACCCAGCAACTCGAGCATCCCTGCCCTTTAAGTGGTCACATTCTGTTACCTCTCCGCGCCCGTGACAACCAGAGTCCCGCGCCCGTCCCTTTAAATGTGTCTCCCGGGATTCTGATGCAAAGTGTGTCACTGTGTCTTTGTTCTTGCAGGTGTGCGGCTCGACAGAGTACGTGGAGGTCGGCAGAAGTACAAGCGCCGGATAGACGCTGAAAACAGCCCCTACCTGAATCCTCAGTTGGCCCTCCCCCCTAAAAAGCCATGTAAGAAAATACCGCCGCCCTGCACCTTCCAGGACCTTAGCTAGCACTGGAAAGAGTCACCAGCCATAATCTTGTTTCCCGCTACTGAATTTTGTTTCATTACTGATATTAAATGACACCAAGTAAGCCATGACATTTGTACAAACACCTCAGGAGACCTTATGAGGAATCCGGTGCAAGCAGGTGGCAGCAGGCAGTATACGGAGAACCAAACTTCACTTCTTCACCACAGTTGTTCCTCAGTTTCACGTTATGTTTTTTCCCAGTAAAGTTAATACTGTGTTATTTTTCGGAATAGGATTTCATCATTTTTTGGTCACATTTGAAAGCGGGATCAAACTGTGCTAAAAAATCTCCTGAGTTCAGTCAGTAAATTATTAATTTAATAAATTATTAAGGCTAATTTCAGTTGTGACTCAATGTTGCAGCTGCATATATATATAAAAAAATCATCTGTGTGTGCATGTTGTACACACAGAGATGATATTTTTTTTAAATTGTAGTATTAAAAAACGAAAGCTCAAAGTGAATTATATTTTGCTAACATTAGTCATGCTACAAGCTCAGCAGAGCTTCCACCTCCTTCCCATCCTGTTTCAGGGGAAGAGAGGGGGGTGGGGGAAGGGGCTTAATCCGGATTAAATCCAATCTGGCAAAGACATCAAACCCACAATGCGAGTCTCCCAAGCTGTCTGACTGCCCCACGTACCACGCAGAAATGCAGCGCTTAACAGATCTTTCCCTGAAGCCTTTTAACTTAATAGCAGTATATCCTCATGAAACACAATATGTTTTTATGTGTGATCGCTGCAGAAATTATCATAATAATTATAACACAAAAAAGTCATTGTAATTTAAGGGATATCTGAAATTCTTTTGGCTCATTTTAAGGTTTATTCATTGTCTGTCCATTGCTTCCTCCATTTAATTTTGTTTTTACTTTGAATTTTTCAGTAAGATGGCCTGTATGGACAAAGTAGTTTTTTATTTATGCCATTATTTACCTCAGGATAGCAATACTATTGCAAATAATGGGAATACAGATGCAGCCCTACATACTACTACTACATGCTACTAATAAATATCATTTATTAAAGGCGTTGCGTTATGTATCCCAGTATCGAAACACAAATATTGTTATGCCTAATGAAGTCCTCGACACTTTGACCTGAAACTCACAGTCTGCCTTCTGTGGCAGTGCCTGGGAGTACCCCCCCGCCCCCCCCCAATTGATTATAATCACAAATAACAAAAGTGCGATGGTTGAAAATTGGGTTGCATTGATTCTAATTAGGGAAACATTAAATAAGATTTAGCCAGAGATAGCTGTGCAAGGTCCGGCGTCCCGGGAACACAGGTGCTGCCCACATTGATCCGCCATGCTGCCTCCCTCCTCTGTCCTGCATGCTAAGGAATAAAGGAGGGCGTGAACGCGTTTTAATGTACTAATTGGCCGTCTGTGTCCCCGCCTCGCCCTCACATCTTCATTTAGCCCAGTACAATTACGGTACATATTAGCCCTTTGTACTTTTTGATATACTACACTCCCTGGTGCCGCGGCTGATGCACATCCTCACATTCCCTCCATATACTTCACTCATGCTCCTCTCTTTTTTTAACCTTAGCAAATTCAATACAGTACAAAACAGCAAAGATTTTACATCGAATCATCCTGCAGTAAACATGTTATGCTCATCCATCTATCATCCATCCTTCCATCCATCCATCCAACCAACCATTTTTCACAACTGTTTATGTCGCTGTGAGCCTGGAGCCCTTCTCAGGGTCTATAGGAATTGGACATGCTGGACAGTGATGCCACTGTTCCTATAGAATTTCTATAGAATACTTGATATATTGTAGCATGACTGATATAATGATACATTAATGTAGTTTGATATGTAACAGTTAATATGTAACATTGTTGTTATTTTATTATCCCAATTCCCTACTGTGAATGTCTTTAGTTTGGCAGCGAAATGAATTGCTCTGTGAATGTCATTATTACTGGATAAGCTGTACTTATTGTATGATTTGATATATATATGTCTGTCTCTTTGTTTTCTCCTTGGTGTTCAAATACAGTCCCATTTGGCTGCCTTGCAGATAACAAGATTGTGTCCCACTTGCTGGTGGCTGAGCCAGAGAAGATCTACGCCATGCCCGACCCCACCATCCCCGACAGCGACATCAAGGCCCTGACCACCCTCTGCGACCTGGCCGACCGGGAGCTGGTGGTCAACATCGGCTGGGCCAAACATATCCCAGGTGAGCCCCCACCACCAAAACACGTTTCAGTGAACCCAGCATGTTGATAAACTCAGGCCACATTTGCCACATTTTGATTTTTCAGCCCATATATTCAAATAAATATTGTCCGATGAAAAGGAATAAAGAAATACATGTCAAGCAAGAACTTAATTAAATGTTACAATTAGTTAATTAAGAATTTTAAAATGATTGATCGAGGCGAACTATACATTCACATTGGCATTTCACAGAAAAGCATTAAGCTTTTCATGCAGAGTTTAAAAATCAATACTTTGGAAGACAGGATTGCCGAAATAGATGGGGCGAAGAATGGCAGGAGAACTTCCGTTTTAGAATTTGTGGATTAAAAGTTAAAAATTCCAGAATTTTGCTAGATGAAAGCGGTCTCTTCCCATCTGGAGGTGCGTCCAGTGCAGGCTGGTTTCAGGAATGGAGGAGAGAGCCCACACCACCCGACCGAGACGAGAAAATGGCTCCTTTAGTCCCGCTTCTTGCCTCTGTGCAGAATCAGCAGACAGAATGAGGAATTTCCGTTAATCTACTTAACAAAGCCTCCTTTTTTTTTACTTTTAATCTCAGCCAGGCCTGTTCACTGAAACGAACATCCAATTCTAATCTGCCGCTCTTGACATGAATGGAACCGGGCGGTGAATAAGGACAGAGGAATAGTGGAAGCCTTCAGATTAGGAGTTGATTATAGGATACAGCTGATAAAATAGCAAGGCTTAATCACCGAGGGAGCGGGGGGTGGGGGGGTGGGTCTTATGGTTGGGGGCAGGAAAATAGACAGGCATCCAGTTGCTTCTGTATTTCAGGCAAATTTGGATAGCTTCCCTAATTAGATACCCAAACAGACACATCCTAAGAAAATGCCCACTTTTTAATAGTGTCACTGGGTTCTATGAACAGCATTCACCACACCCCCTCAATGTCTCACAGTCCATTTCAAAGAGCCACGGCAACATAAAGCGATTCCGGTCAACGACACCCTCAAGAGACGCCTCCCGGGACTCAAACCAACAACCTTCCAGTTCATTTGAGAGGGCCGGCACACTTTCTAAAGCCCTGCTCTCAAGCAAGAGGTCGCTTTGGAATGCCGTCTTCTTATTCTTATAATTATATTCCCACGAACTTCCACTCCAGCGGGTTCTGGGCCCGCGCCAGCCTGAGAGTGGAACACAAGGTTTATAATGGGCTTAGCCCCACTGCGGTGCCAACCTTTTCCCGGACACGAGTACTTGGACTGGGAGGTTATTTCTGATTCTCCACAGCAGATTGCCCAAGGCCAGGCCTGTAGATCTAGGGGCGTTTGCCAATGACCAGGGAGAAGGTACCAAAGTCGCCATGCTGGGGGCACATGAATTGCTCTCTGCTGGGGGTTCTCCTCCCGTGTTTTTTCACACTCAGAGGATTCAGCCTGCCGAGGGGGAAAAAATGGGGGGGTAGAGGGGGGCGGCGGCGGGCAGATTGATTGCATTGTTTCACACTCCATGTTTGAATTGCCACTCGTGACTCTGTGTGGTGTCGTCTGCTCCTGTTTTTTATTTCCGTAACGTGCACGTCTGTGGGTCGCAAACACCCCCACGGGGGATGGGATCCATCCTGTCACCAGTGTTTACAAACCTAAGAGCTTGGCACGCGTCACCCCAGAGTGATTGCCCAACCGAAGGGGGGGTGATTGTTTGATTAGACCGCACAGAGCTCTTCTCGCCGGCCCGTGTGGAGAAGGCGGGTCTGCCTGTCTCCGGCACCGTTCCTTTTAGCCCACGCATCTCTCTAAGCCACACATAGGGGGAGAGCTGGCCTGGATTTATGATGAGAACCAGAAAAACGTACCAAAAGAACCCAAAGAGTCGCCATTCATCTCCCGAATGGAGAAGCACTTTCCTCATTTCAGGTCTCACTACTCGAATCAGGGGGGAAAGACCCCCACCCTTGTTGGCAATAAGAAAGAACAGAAAACCCTCCAGTATTCCCCCCCCCCCCTTTAACTCCCAGCGAAAGCTGCTACTCTGTCCCCCTTTGTGTAGGTTATTTGTCTGCGAGCTTTCTATGGTACAGTAATTTTTTAATCAAATTGATGAAGCCCACTCTTCCCGGAGAGGGCCGCAGCCAATTTATCGCTCGTGATACGGCGGCCGTGTCGCTAACAGTCGTAACAAACTGTCAGGCAGCCGCACAGCAGCTAATTTGAAGTCATTAGGTGCTCGGCGCATGCGGGCGGCGATTTGTTACGCGGCCGGGAGTGCGGCTGACATTTCTGAGCGCCCCCGCTTAAGGGGCGTCCCGGCTGCGGAGAAGGCAAATTGTAAACTAATTTAAACATCACTCAGTATTACTGGGGCTGCCTTGTTGGGGAGCACTGGATAATGAAGCGGTCTGTGTTTTGTTGAAAGGAGTTAAAGACGCCTCGCTCTCCATCCCTGCAGTTCCCACTGTGCCCCTGTCCCCGCCATTTTATTCTCAGTTCTACCATAATTTTTTTTAAAGCCATAGCAACACAAGACTGGTCACCACGACTTGTCCTTTAACATATTAATGAGATCATGTGACTTGTCAAATGCTCGTGGTCACTTGTTACTATATAGCCACCATCCACAATGTTGGCGGAATACCTCTACTAGTCTCCATTCCATGTCCACGGAGTGCTCTCAATGCTGCACCTTCTGCTCACTGAATAGTTGTCTTATTAGGTTCTCGCTTTATTTGTACTGTAAGAGAAGGCGTAGCTCCCGCTCCAGTGCTGCTCACACTCATACCTGGGCATGCAGTGGGAGCTCAGCCTGGCCGCACTTATGCCCAGTTGACTCCTTGACAGGATGTGTTTGCAATGTGCTTTTTATCTCCCTCGTGCGTCGGTTTGGATAAAAGTGTCTGCTAAAGAAATAAATGTAAATGACCATCAGATTCCAGAATGTGGCGCTAGCTGGGTGTGAAGGTGCAGAACTACGTCAAACCCAGCGGCTCTGCACTGGGGAATCTCAGCGGTGACGTCGGGGCTCCTGACGGACAGTTTTCTTTTCGTTAATACGCCGCACGTCGCTGAATGACGGGGTGGGACTGTAAAAGGTGGAGGGCGGGGCCCTTGATATTTAAGGAGGGCTGAGAAAAAAGCCACCGGGGGCCGAGTTTTATCTGTAAACAGAATTAAGCTTTCTTTCCCCGCACAGTTGAAATGAAAATAAATGGAAACCTTTCTGTGGCGCGATTGTGAGGCACAATGGCGGGCGGCTGTACTTGACTTCCTGTTAAAGGAACAAGCAGAGACGTCAATGGACATGGCCGGCCGGCAGTGCCTTTTCACCGTGACAGGGGCCGTGCTATTACGGCTGCCTTTATGGTCGGTAAAATTGCCCGGGCATCCTCCTATTCTTGCCCCTATCTCTGGGAATTTTTCTTTCTTTATTTCATTTTCAATTTCCGCCAGTGCCTGGGATAAGCGTGCACAAACGCAGTATGATTGAGCTGTAAAACGCAGGCCATTGCCTCTAATCTCCTTTATGTAGATACGCAGGTGTCCTACACTCTGTTTCATTCCATTTCCTCGCTAACGCCCCCCCCAGTAACGGCACTGCCCCCAAGAACCCGCCCCACAATGCTCCTGTACCACGCATCTCTGTTGTGGACAGTGTCGCGCACGCAGGAGGGCTTGGGAAAGAGCCCCCCCCATCCCCCCCCCGCCCTCCACTCCCGCGGTCAAATATTCCAGCTAGGTTTCACGGGACCGCGATAAGGCGATTATCGGCTCAGCGGACAGCCGTATTGTTGTGCTGCACATTGGATTAGATATTCGCGTGGAACCTCGTTAAGAGAGAGCTGAGGATGAGTACTGAGTGTGGACTCAGCCCATTGGCTCCTCTGATACAAGATGTGTGTGTGAGTGTGAGTGTGTGTGTGTGTGTGGGGGGGGGATTTGCAGACTTCCTGCTGGCTCTACATGGCTTTTCATTTATTTACAATCCAATCCAGGAAATCTGTCGCCAAAACGTGCATCAAACAAGTGATTAATTGATATGCCGTTTTGACTAGACTGCACTCCAGAAGAAACAATGTTCATGAAGGACCATGTTTGGCAAAGGAATGAGCACACATTCTTTCACTCTATACTGACACCGACTGGATGCCTCAGGACCAGAAGGTCCAGTGAGAAGACCAGTGAAAGAGGCAAACTAGCTTATGGTTAAAGAAGGAGGTGTAGCAGTCATAAGTGACTAGTGAATTCGCTACATAGGTGACAAACTCCGAATTTAGTTCCTCAAATACGCAGAAGTGAATTAAAAAGTGAATTTGTGCTAGGACACTGCATTTCAACAAATTCAGTTTCACTAAACTAATGCAGTGAAACCGGATTAACAGTCTAACTGCGGTAGCAATGAATCTGAATTAACACGGTGATGCTATTCTAACAGTTAGACTGTACTAACCAGGGGCATGGAGACGCTGCACACTCCCCCTTCCCTGTAATGGCAAAATCTAGCAGGGATGGCCAGAATTTCTCGGTACGCCCCTGGTACTAACACGGCGATGCTTTGTTTGACATTAGCCCCCCGCATGTGGATGTCTGTTGAAGTTAAAGCAGTCTGTGATAATCATGTTGGGACTATAGACTGATGTCATGAGCTTAGGTTTGCTTTTGGAAGCACCCCTCCCCTCACCATTTTCGGTCACCCTAGTCCCTTGCCCCCCCCCCCTTTTTCCCCCTCCAACCAATTTCTAAATGAGAGTCTGTCTGTTACCACCCCAAGCCCGCCACTCCAGAAATATTGATTAATAGATGCTCTAAGCTCCTTTTAGCAAATCAAATGTTCACTTTTAGCAAAGGTTTAGCTGCCCGTGCATTCAGTTAAGTGAGACACACTAAATTATATCTGACACTCCAAGAAAATGACCACTGAGCAGAATGTACTAACGTGGGGGGGGCACGGTGTGGTATGTCTCCAGGCTTTCATTTGTCACTATTGGCCCGTGATGTCACTGGTTTCCAACCATTACTAGTACCTCATTGTAAAATGTAATTTTGTTTTTATATATTTTATGAATGAAATGGTCAACAGGAGGATTTGGAAAACAGGAAGTTTGCAATGTGCTTTTTAGCTACCTTCTATGTGATACAGTTTTAGACAAAACATCCATTAAATTTTCCTGTGACGTTGCCTTGTACCACAGTGACCTTCTACTTTCTGTCTTGCTTTCCTCTTTCTCCACATTTTTCTTTTTGGCTCCCAATCAATTCAAATTTAAATTGCATTTAATGTTAAGAATGGACCACTCCATGTGTATAAAGGGTTTTCTTCTCTTCGGCCCCCCCTCTGCGCTCCCTGGGGGCTCTGTCTCCTGTTCCAGGCTGCTCCCATCCTAGGTGCTGAGGGACTGCCCTACCTAAGCACTGGCAGGGGGATTATCTACATAGACATGCCCCCCCATTTTCTCTCATATCTCTTTCACAGACTCGGAAGGGGCCCCTCGCATCTAGCTACTAATTTTACTCTTGCCTTTACTATTTCAGAGCACAGTAGCTAATAACATATTTGAGCAAGTTTCTGCGATTTCTGCCTGTTTAAGAGTTAGAAACCCAAAAGCCACAGTCATTTTTTAAACACCTGAGTGTTATACTGAAGGTGCACATTTTTCAAACCAGTACTCAACTCAATGTAGCTTACGTTATTCCGTAAAGTGCAACATCTCGGTCTGGCGCCCTCAGTAGGCCTGGCATGCTCTCTGCCGAATGGACTGCCGGTACAACTGTGGAATTGTGGGATTTGAAACGCCTACCGCGCATGTGCTGTCACGCGCACTCCGCTCAGTCGGCTTAGCTGGAAGATGGCACACGGGAACTCCAAGTTTAAGCACGCCCACCATCCCAACCAGGATGCTGACAAGAATTGCCCCAGCAACTGTTAAGCCAGTGCTCTTCTTCATAACTGCCCCAGGCATTAAAAAAACCACAAGGAGGGTGGTGAACCTTACAGTCATGTCCTTCAGCTGGATCTGCTGTCCAACACTGAAGAGATTTGTTTTCCATCCCCGAAATTGTGATGCCTCCCCTCGCCGTGGTGTGGCCCCGCATTCTTCGCTGTTAATTCTGGAGATGTGGCCACGTGTTTCTGACGGAGGGGAGAGGGCTGGGGTGCAGGTGTCGTCTTGGCTTCCGTCGGGTGCGTCCTTGCCCTGTGGGCCCGGTCACAGTCGTCCACCGAGTCTGTCGCCCAGCCCAACGTGTACAACTCCTTTCCTGACAAGTGGCTGAAAGCTCAAATATGAAACAACACACATTTTTACGGCGATTTGCATCCCCATCTGTTCAGTGGAGCCCTGACTTTAAAAACACGATGAAAGATTATATAAATAAGGACACCTGTTCCTAATTACTGGACCAAATGCAGGGTTAGGCACGCTAGCTAATGTGCTACCTGGTACAACATCACACTGACCTTTCATTGTTTTTCAGTACAGAAAATCGGCCTATGGATCCATTCAGTCTTCTGAGGTCTGCCTTTGATTTGTACTTGTCATTAATATATCTCTTCTGATTTGTACATATGTATTCATGGAAGCGCAGCGACTGATGGTTAAAGTTTAAAACATCCTAAAATAAGGTTGTGAAATGTTTTAATTTCTTACAAGGAAATATAGCATTCTGAACTATGAATATTATGAGAATAATGATATTCTGTTGTTGATCTGGCCATGCTAGTCGAGAACATCATCACTGCGCAGTCTGCTCTCCCGTCTGTCATTGGCCAGCCCCCACCCCCAGGAAGCAGGAGTGGCAGAAGTCATGTGACCTCATTGTTTACCGTGACTCCTTTGGCACCTGTGTTTGTTTTCACATCAAGAGTCCGATGGTGCCTCCTGCTTCCTTATTACTCTCGCTTAATGGGGCGCGTGTTCCACCCTGGCCCTGTCCAGTCAGCCCATGGGGGGGGGGCATGGGTGCAGTCACTCACCTGCTCTGACCGTAACATCGGGCTACCTCAGCTGCTGCAGGACCGCAGCAGTGGGGTGCTGGGGAGGGGCAGGTCAGCAGCACGATTGCCAGTTGAAAAACAAGGAATTATCGCTCATTTTTTCCCTCTTATTAGTTTGATTACATTTGCAAATCAAATCAATCCATCAGACGGCAGCAGGCTGCAATTTGAAGGCCTAGTAATCTCCATCTAATAAGATGCAAATGTGTCACATCGGTAAGTAACCAATAAATCATCGGCGCGTCTTCGGTAATCATTAAATATCAGAATGAACAGTCAATTTTTAGTATTTTCAATTTGCGATATGCTGCTGGAATATAAAGATAGATGGATGTAATTACACAAACCAAACTCCATTTCTGCTCCATCCAGACAGCAGATTTAGCAGAAGGCACAACCCGCTTCTCATCCCCTTATATTATTTCCGGCGGTTCATGCAAAGTTCACAGACAAGCATGAAATGGCCATCCCCTCCCCCCCCCCCGCCCACTACTGCC
>JAODLC010000028.1:9945666-9961905 GCA_026781145.1 Hippopotamyrus pictus
AACAGGGCCCCCCTGATTCTAACAGGCCCCCCCTGATTCTAACAGGGCCCCCCTGATTCAAACAGGGCCCCCCTGATTCAAACAGGGCCCCCCTCGCCACCACTAACACTCGAATGCACAGGAAAAAAACCCACCCCCCCTCACCCAAGTCCTCATTTGCATTTCCCAAAAGCATTGTCATGGCCCTTCTCTGCATTTGCATGGAGTTCAACACAGACGTCTCTTTAATAAGGTGCCGATCATTAGGCACCTGCGTGTCGATACGTCTCTGATGCCATCGCTGGTGACGCGCTGGGGTCCCCTATCTCCTTCTGTTTTGACCCCATCTTTGAACTTTATCTTGGTTGCCGGCCAGTAGTTTTCCCTTTAATTACAAGAGGGAAACTGTCAATAGCATCTGTTAAATGGGACGCGGCGAGAGCGGCCCGAACGGGGAGGGGTGGAGACGGCTGTTTGTCTGGATTCCGCGGCACACACACTATCGACAGTTTGTTTTCTGGGGCCATATGCGGCGATCAATCTCAGACTGGGCTCAGCCACGCTGAAAAATGAAAAGCCAGATTGCTTCTGCTGGCTCGCGGATGCCGGTTGGGGGGGTCCCTCTGCATAGCATCCCCCATCACCATGTGACTCTTTTGGGAAATTCTTTTAAAAATTGATTTAGTAATGAACAGCTCCTCTTTGTCATCAATAGTCTCATTCTGCATCATAAGGACAGTAAAAGTTTAGCCTGAATACAGACGTATTTGCTAAGTAGGTGGTTTAGCTCCGTTCCTGCCCCTTCCGAGACTAAAGGCATTTGCTGCACTGGTTGCGCGCTGCACAGATTTACCGTGTTTTAACCCCGGTACACTTCCGGGGATTCCCAGCCTTCTGCGCTGGGTAGCTTCTAATTACGAATTTGGATTTACGTTTGCGTATGGAAAACGCTATTTTAAGTTAAAGGCATTTTAAACATATGCAAACATCATATAGTTATATTTTTTAGGCTTAAAAGATTTAATACTAGTTTTAAAGAGATTTTAAAAATGTCGGCTGAATTTCTGGCTTTATGAGCATCCCTGCCCCCCACCCCAAAGGGAGACCTGGTTTTTCCCTCCTGTCGTGAGATATCACATTCCTCCCACTGCAGTCTCTAGGCGTCACTCTTCCAGATGTCTGTGGAGGCTCTTTCTGCAGCTGCACCATCTCCTGTTTAGCTCAGGACACCATCACTGGTAGAGTGCAGTGTTGTTCTTCTCATTATTATTATCGTTGTTATTATTGTCAGTGTCGCTTACATGTTGTGATTCGAGTCGCCATATTAGCATTTCAGTTCCCCTCTGGCCCTTTCGCTGTCGGGTGCAGCTGTTAGCGCAAACACACTCAGACGCTAAGGATGCTTAAGCTCTTAGGCTTCAACAAATCTATCTATATTTATGATAAAAACTTTGTTTAACCCTGAAGATATACTTGGACTAACCAGGTGTCTGTAAAACAGTTGCCAGGAAATGAGTCTATAGTTCATTAATGATTAGATCATACTTTGTTGATAGATGGATGGATGGATGGATGGATGGATGGATGGATGGATGGATGATAAGAAAAAATTGCTACCCCCCTCCTCCTTTTTTGTTGATTTCCATAATATATAGTTGGTGGACAGGTTGTAGCATGCATACTAATTCCGGCATTACATGCGATGGATTTTTCCCTATGCCTGCATTATTTTGCATGCATATTCTCTGACATTTTGATTAACGAAACTGTTTAAGCCCACCCCCCTGAGGATTACTGCATGCCTGTGAATTAGAGGATAACTTTCCCTCCGAGTTAATCCAGCTCGCTGTGGATCACTTCAGCCGCCGCTCCATCGACAGCCGGCGTCTCAATGCACGAAACGCTCCCCTTTTCCAAGATGGTGACCGACTGCCCCCGAAGCAGCCCCTCCTCCTCTAGGTGTTGGGGACGTTCTGTTACCCGGCATCCGTCCTCCGCAAAAAGAACAGAAACCCAATTCCCTAGCAGGGACATTGAAATATATCTTTGGCGGGATCCTTCGGCGTCCGAGTGGCACATCCAGCGGTGATAGTTAGATTGATAGCGGTGCTGGCTCTGCATTCTTCAAGGAAAGGTGCAGGTTAGCACTTTCTGCCTGGGATTCCTGTCGGATCACAGGTCACTTTTCCTAATGCCCAAAAGCTCATGTGACTGATGAATAAGGCCTCACTGTCTGAATTCAAGATTCAAGTACAGGCTGCAGACAGAGCAGGCATAGAATGCTGAAAAACAACTCCGACTGGTGTATACCAGGCTAAAAGCCGAGGATGGGGGATGTTTAGGCGTCCCAGGTGATATTATTAAAACAAACAAAAAAAAGATTTAAAACAATAATTACTGCTCCCCTGAATGTGTGTTACCTCTTCCCCTTACATGACAAGGACAGGCGACAGAGACAGGGTATAAAGAAGAGTCTGTGGACATGCTGGCCCCATATACATTCAGCTGACAGGAATCCCTCTAGTATCAATCCTTGTCCCTCACTGGGGTATACGCCCCGCCTATATGGACCTGGAGGGGACTGCTCACTATTAAGGGGCTGTGGATGATAAATATTGCTCCCCCCCTCCTCCACGCGGTCTGGTGTTACCGTGGAGTCAAACACAGGAGGACTCCCGGTGTTACCAGAGAGCCACGCACTCGTGACGAACTCGCTGTCCCTGCGAGGGGACGCACTCGAGCGGTGTCACTCGTCTCTGTGTCCCGCTGGTCTGCAGAATGTCACCGGACAAACCTGAATGTCCCCCCAACAGAATCAGTGCAGTGTTCCCCCAATATCAGCAGTTACCAGTAGGAGATTCTCATGGTGTCTCCTATGAGAAATTGCTGTAGCCCATTCAGATGCTTGGTGTGGTTCACAATTGCACTAGAGACAAGAGCCTCAGAGGATCACTCAGCACTGTTGTGTTGATGTCATTGTTAAGTGTGATGTCATTGTGTATGATTAAGTATATCCTGAATGTGTCGATACTGGAATTCCCTACAGGGTGTATCCCTGCGTTGTGCCCCATATTGCCTGGAATATGATGTAGCCCCCCCTAATGACCTTTTGCGGGATCAGCAGTTAGAGAATGTTTGGATGGAAATAAAGGGCTTCTTCACGAATATTTACACAATGCATACACAAAAACTCATCACGCCGCCTTACACCAAAGATCATTCCGTTCCATGTCATTCCTGAAACATATGAAATTTGCACATCGTAACTTCGACCTGTTGAATAGTTGCCGCTGCGGGTTTTCCGTTTGCCTGCTTCTGTGCAGTAGGCGTACCGATCCCGTGGCAGGACCGGGCTTAGATCGCCCGGGTCCAGCTTGCTTCTGTGGTGACGGCGCGATTCCGCATTAGCGCACGTGCTGACCGTAGTTCTGCTTGCTCCCCGGCAGACTCCATGCACATAGAGGATGTGGAGGCCGTGCAGAAGCTGCAGGACGTGCTGCACGAGGCCCTGCAGGACTACGAGGGGGGGCAGCACGCGGAGGACCCGCGCCGGGCCGGCAAGCTGCTCATGACGCTGCCCCTGCTGCGGCAGACGGCCACCAAGGCCGTGCAGCACTTCTACAGCATCAAGCAGGACGGCAAGGTGCCCATGCACAAACTCTTCCTGGAGCTGCTGGAGGCCAAGGTTTGACTCCAGCCTCCTGGTTTGCTCCCCCTCCCCCCGCCCCTACTCCTCCACCCCCTTACCCATTCCTCCCCAGACTGGAGGGTCCGGCTTCTGACTCCGCCTCCTTGTCCAGCGGGGAGATACAAACACTCACGCACCAACAGCGGGATCTTGTCTTTAGACTGTAAGTTAACGACAAGACGTAACAGTAACGCTACGCATAACTGTCGAAGGCGGCGATACTTATTAACAGTGATTCAGTTGTGAATAATAACGGAAAAAAAAACCTGAAATAACTGCAGCAGTCACCTAGCAGTGAGACTAAACCAGCTTTCAAGACGTTCCTCTGAGTATCCGCTGCGGTTTTTGTCGCAGTCGGGATGGTTTTATTTATTTATTCTTTTTCCACCAAGCCCAATGTCGAGGACGTGCAAAAGGAGCCCAGCCCCACCTAAGGAGGGAAGTCAGTCCAGTGGATGCCAACGGACATCATTATCGCCCCCTAATGTCCACTCATAACAAAGGAATCAAAGCGATCATTCACTCCTAGCTGCGGAGTCTCGCCACAGCACATTGACTCAGTGCAGTATTAGATTTCGCAGGAGCAGTTTGTCGACGTGTTGCCTAAGCGCAGCTTCCAGGACCCTCTTTTTTATTGCGTCTGGATCAGTTACAGTCATTCGATTCCCAAATTGTTTTCTTTTGGGTCATCTAAATTCTTCTTATTCGTTTTTTATTTTTCCTTATTTTTATTATGATATTTTTCAGGGAATACTTAAAGCTTTAGTCACTCATGCAATGTAGGAGAGATACTGCATTTAAAAAAAAATAATTTATTGGTTATTGGCTTTTCTTTTATTGTTTTTATTGTGTTAATGGATTAAGGCATATGAAGTAACGAAGGACAGTATAAAAATGACGTATGTATACAACACTGAAGACACTTATTAAATTATTTTTGTCCATAATTGAGTTTCTTTTGTAAGAAAGGAAAAAAATCTGCTTTTGCCAATTTTCTAGAACCTTTTATCGAGCAATAGTCATTACGAAGGGAAGGTGCATATTAAAATATATGCAATTTATGTTTGTGCCAGTCTTAGTCAAGGATGATTTTCTTTTCTACAACAAGTTTCAACTTCCTTGTCCTGTGATTGCCGTCTGCTATTAGATTACACCCATGGTACCAGCCTCTGAAGATATAAAGTCTTGACCACCAGCACTGACCAGTGACACTTATGTTTGTGTGGTACAGGTCCTAAGTCTACCCGAGAATATAATCTTTCAGCAAACAACCGTGAATTCAATCCTATAGCAATACATTATATGATACAGTTAACATAACCAAAGTTGAAATCTAGGCGCGTTTCTCAGAAATAAGAAACAGTTTTAATAATAGTAACACATGATGTAATCTGATTAGGAAGGCAACTCACTGTGAATGGGAAGTTAGATAATAGGGACAGTACTCTTCATCACTTTCTATAACAGATATATCAATAATAAGCAGTTTATGTATTTTCTGAACCTTCTGGAACATTGTATATTGTAAATTAACAGATTATAAATCTAACCTAAGGCATTTTATTGGACTGAAATGGGGAAGAAAATTTTAAAAAGTAGTTCAGTATCAAAATGTTTCACTCTTGTTGTGCTTTTCTACAGCTTTCCTTTTTACCCTTTCTTTCCTCTTTTCTTCGTTTCCTTTATGTTTGGAGATGTTGTGTACTTTGCGTGGTGATTCCAGTTCTTGTGCTGTACGCTTTTTTTTAGACACAGGGTA
Organism: Hippopotamyrus pictus; assembly: GCA_026781145.1. Lineage (NCBI taxonomy): Eukaryota > Metazoa > Chordata > Actinopteri > Osteoglossiformes > Mormyridae > Hippopotamyrus > Hippopotamyrus pictus. Next base: position 9,951,093 of record JAODLC010000028.1, read on the forward strand.
GATTTAGAGACAATACTGGATGTAAAAATCCTCAGGAGATTTCAGCAGCATACGCTTGAATACCTATTTGGTAATAAGGCTCTTCCTAGTAACTGCTAGATCAACAGATCCAAAACAATATCTCTATACCCTCTTATACAGATGCATAAGCAACCGTTTTAAAAAGACGGAGAAAATAAACGTATATAAAAAGGGTTAATTTGTGTAACTATTTCTTGTAGAATAACGATGTATATCTTAGGGTTAAAGACGAAAGAAAAAGCAGAATTTGAGTATTCAGAACATAAGCTTATGTATCTTTGTTTTTATTTTTATTTGTTTGTTTGTTTTTATGAGATGCTGTATATAATGCCTTCCATGCTTATCTGCCCAGTTGTTATATTAACTTTACTCTTCAAGGTTGCTAAGGAAAAAAAAAAATGTTGTTTTGGTGTAAACCAGTTTCCAGAAATATCGCGTTAACTTCGTGTGCTTATTAAAAATTATTAAATTTAAAAAACCTCAAAACCTAAAGAGAATAAATAATTTTTTAAGGAAAAAAAATAAATGGGGGACTGTGGGCTTTTCTTTTCCTTCAGTCTTGTTATATAAATACCGTGTATCTATCATTAGCTAAACAAACCTATATAATAGATTGTGGTTTTGAGAGATAACTGTTCTGTGATTCTAGACTTAATAATCATCCATAGCAACTCATGGGATGGTCAATGACTTAAAGGATATTTCTGTTGATAAGACGTTGGCATTACCATTGTATACATACACAACTGCTGGGGGCAGGGTGCTGTTTTCTTTTGGGGATTTTTTTTTCCAGTTGTTTCTTGTTTATCTTATTGTGTACTAGCTATATATACAGGACACAAAGGGGGTGAAAGATATGAAAACAGTCTCTCAAAGGCGATTTAAGCTGAGCTGGTTTTTCATCATTGTTGTTTGAAAGACAAAACATGACCATTGATGGCTTGATTCTTCTGCGAGTCAAGTTTAAACAAAGAAAAAAAAGGGGATAAAAAAATGTCTCACAGGGCACAGCAAAGCATCGTGACCTTTTGTCTGCAAATGAAAATGTTAACTAGGCCTACATGAAGTGCAGCTGTATTCATAAGGGACAGGCAAACACCAGGACTGCAGCAAATAATTTATTTACATGACCCCCAAAATTGTTATTTTAATTTTTTTTAAACCTTACGCATTGCTGAATGATGGGCAATGCTTTCGGCTTAAATCATGCGGAGAATGTTTTGTTGTGTGTCTTTCAACACCTTACGCAAATGTTTATTATAGGAAGGGTGTGTTGTGTTACCATGCCGACTCGGACCTTTTCCGGTGTATTCTCTTATTTAAAGCAATATGACTGTGCAACTAGTCAATGTTGCACTTTGTGTTCAAATTAGATCAAAAATGCTGTATTTATTGGACTGTTTTGCATTCAAACGATAATAAGGTAATACGACAAAAATGTACAAACAATTGCTATTTTTATTAGGGGAAAGATAACCCTCATTTGTTGTATTATTTACTCACTGGTGTAAATCTGCCTAGCAACTGAAAATGACTCGCAGCTTAAATACAACAAGGGGGGGAGTAAAGAGGAATGTGAAAGAAAAGGAAAGAAAGTTGAAAAAAAAAAATCAAAAGGTTATAAAAAGTTAAAAATAAAAATAATAAAAAATAATATCTTCAGTCCAGGAGTTGCTGAAACAAAGTGTAGTGAGAATCATGTCAGTAGTTCTAGATGTGCTTCACATCTGTAAAACAATTAACTGTATATTTTTGTGATGTGTATCATAAAGTGTGCTCCAACGATATATGTCCATTTGTGTAAATGTATTTATTTTACATTGTATATATTGTTCAATGCAAAAAGAGAGACCTATGATTCTGTAACTACGATCACTTGTGTAACTCCAATTATGCCTTTCAGGATGACAGTAGAGCAATATTAAACACGCTTCCAGTTTTGACACTTTTGTCAGCCCTGTTTTTCGTCTGAAACCAGATCTGAAATGTGTTTCTAACCCACTTTTTCACATTGAAAATTTTTTTGGTAACACTCTACTTAAGGCCATGTTCTTAGTAATTTTAAAACCCATTCATAATGCATAGTAATGCATTCATACAGCATTATAAACATGGCTATAGATATTTATGGCTTATGAATGATTTATGAAGCCCTCATCTATAATGCACTAGAGGTACCTTTATAATGCATTATAATGGTTGGTATAAGCATAAGTGTTACTCATTGTGCCACCCTATAAAATGTCTTATATTAAAGCCCACTACACATATACGTATTCTGATATACAGAATATCATTGAGATGCATGCATAAAACATTAGGGTAACACTATACTTAAGGCCATGTTTTTAATACTTTATAAACACATTATAATGTATTGTAATGCATCCATAAAGAATTATAAATATTTATAAAAATGCATTATAGCCAAGTTTTTTATGCATTATGACTGCCTTGTGAAGCTCTCATCTATAATGCACTATAGATGCTTTTATAATGCAGTACAAATCATTCTTAATTCTTATACCAGGCATTATAATGCATTCTTGTATAGAGGCTTAGAACATAGAAAGGTTTAGACTACATAGTGGATTTCATAGTCAGATTTCAATATCTGGTGAATGACCATCAACCTACTTGTAAACAGCGGAATTCAATTTACTCATCAAAAGCAGCGGCCTTATTCTTTGCAAATCAGAATGCAGTATTTACTCAACTGCACACGCCTTTGCTTAAGACCTTATCCCACTGCATTCTGCAAGAAAATAAGTTAGCGTTGGAAATTGGAGAGGCCGTAAAAGATAAAATATTACACACCATACGGTGTGCATAAAAGCTGAACCTGAACAAGGGGCGTGTGACAGGCCAGACAATCTTCGGAAATGGACAAAAATAACGGTCCCTGGGTTTTTGTGATGGATCGCTTCAGTTATTCAAAGAATTGGAGCGTATCAGCCCACAAGTTTGTTTTGATTAAGTCCATCTATGAATAGAAGCATTCCACTGTCCCCTGATCAGGGGTTATGGGTATTTTACTATAGTTCTGAAATGGGAAAGAGCTGCTGTCTCATATGTTTCTCCCTCCAGAAGCATTAAAGTCAGGGGATAGTATGTAATTGCTGCAGCAGTATAGCAGATTGCTAGCATTAAACCATCAACCACATGCTCAGCTTTTCTTTTCATATATTTTTAAAGAATTAAATAAGTACATTTAAGAGGTATATATCTAATTCCTAGACAGCTAAAATCACAGGACAGCAAATACTACATTCTGGATGAACCACAACATGCTTCCCCGTTAGGACAAAGGAGAGATGGGGAAGGCGGAAGAAAGTCTTTGACAAGCTAATACAATATTTAAGGCATGTCCACCGAGAAGATAATCAAGTGCTCTCCCCTTGGGCTCCTGACCAGACGTTGGGATGTAAGACCAGTTCAGCGCGTCGCAACCCTACAAAGGGTCTGTGTTCTGCTGCCTGCCGCCCTCCAGCTGTTCAGCCCGATCTGTCATAATCCTCACTTAACCACAGCTGACCACTGAAGATGCAGGACGGCATGCACCTAGAAAGCGTGCCAAGTGCCGGAGACAAGGCAATAAGCTATTCAGGATGTGTTCCGCTCCCGGCTACTCTACTTTGCCGCTGCGTGTCCGGTGTCAACCTGCTCGAGCTAACATTAATCAACACCGGCACGTTCGTAGCCTGACTCCTGCCGTCCTAAGCACCCCTCAGCCTTGCTAAGGCAGCTCGGTCCCCTCCTGCTATTACGTGTCATATAATGTGAGGAGATTTAATGTTCTGTAGCAAAAGCATTTAAGGTTTTAAAATAGAGAGCGGTGACCTGTAGGCAAATATTTTTCAAGAAGATGACATCATAAGATATCGCCAAATGGGGCCCAGTGGCACGCCATTTTATTTGTGCCACCGTTGCCTACGTTTTGCTCATTTGGAGTTCATTCATTTTATTTTATCTTTATGCCGTTGATTCATTATTATGACACAATAAAAGCTACTTGAGCATTTCAGAGGCTGAGCACCGTCGTCATTAACCTTGTGGAACGCTAAAAGTGCTCAATGGCATTCATGATGGAGCCTTTAGTGTTTTGGCCTCTCATAATGATGCAGCGAGAGCAGACCTGCAGCGGTACAATTTTGCTAAAAAATCGGTACTACGGCTGAGGCAGGAAAGATCCTTTTAGGGCATCGTTAGCCTACTTCGAATGCCATAGTTCTACTTGAGTGGATAGTACCTGTTGAGTTTAACCTTAAATTTTTATATTGATTGCTCAGTGATTACCTGCTGAATGTGACATTGTTATGGCTTCAACGAATGGGTGCTTGAAGATGAACAGCAAAGATTTTGCGCGTCTCTGTAAGAGGAACCGTCAGTCTTAAAGATGATTCCCATCCCTTCCACTCCTGGTTCTGTGTGTAGCGTTTGTGCGTTTATCTTGTGTTTGATTGAATTTTTGTTGTGTACTCCAGTTTCCTCCCACAATTAAAAAATGTGCTGATAGGTGAATTAGTCACTCTAAATTGCCCTTAGGGTGTGATTCTTAGTCCAGCGATGACCGAGAATCCTGTCCAGGTTGTACCCTACCTAGGGTCCTTCCTGTCATAGGTTTCAGGCTCACCACAACCCTGTACGGAATAAGTGTTATGGAAGATGAACAGATGGATGGATGTATTGGTGGATGTTTTAGTGTAAAAAAGGTGTAAGGGTGTAGCAGTTTTATATTGCGATGTTTTTCATTCAGAAAGTTATGCTGAATCTGCGTTGATGACTGTTACCCTAGCACCAACCTGAATTTAACACATTTAACACAGGCTGAAAAAAATGGTTTAAAAAAATTGAATAAAGTAAACAAACAGACGTCCATTTCCCAGTTGAAACAGTAATGATTATTCACGTTTTTTTGCCTAGAATACGGCTGCCCCCCCTTCTGTGCCCCTGTTCCAGTGGCTCAGGCCATCAGTGCCCCATCACTTGTAAAGTGCTAATGTGCCCCCCCAGCCCGGCGCTGTTCCCCTCCCAAATGTGCCCAATTTATTTCTCAGTATCAATGCTGGTCATTCTCCTGGGCTTCCTCTGCCGGTGACACCAGGCGCTGGGCGGTAATGGCCTTTCACGGTGCCCTCACTCCCCCGACGCTGTTTTTAAACCGAGAAAAGGCTGTTCTGGTGACAAATAGGTGCAGCATTATATATACAGGAAGAGGGAGAGAGAGAGAGCTAGAGAGAGAGAGTATGAACAATGTGTAAAGAAGATAACTATAGGATAATGTTCCCTCCTCAGGACCTGTCACCCCACTGTGTGGATGTACAACAGATGATATGAATGAAATGATAAAATAAATAGATTGATGCCAAGCTTCTGTGTTTGTGTGTGTACGTGCGTGCGTGCGTGCGTGTGTGTGTGTGTGTGGATTATGTATATATAACATTATGGGAACCAAATGTTCTCCACAATGTAATAAAAACAATAAAGATTGACCTTGTGGGGACCATGTCCCGACAAAGATCTGTGAATGCAATCAAAAAACTAAAAAAAAAAAATTATCATATTTTGGTCATTTATGGTTTATGGTTAAGGTTAAGCCTGGGTAAGGGTTAAGGTCGTTATATTGGGATTAGTGTTTTCCCCATAGAAATGAATGGAGAGTCCCCACAAAGATATACAGTAATTACAAACCTGTATGTGTGTGTGAAGGGTACTTGTGCAAACCAAGCCGGGCAGAGAAACGTGGTAGTGTGTGCCCAGAATGTCTGGAATGAGTGCTGACAGATCCTGCATGGTGACACTGGGGTCTAACACACGGCGTCTACAGTTTCCACAGAAAGTGGAGTCACTCACCGGCTGATCATTCGATCTGGCCAAGGGCTCAGCCGAAATTAAACTACACTTAATTTACACTGTGCATTACATCACAGGGGCTCCTGGGGCAGCAGATAAATGCCCCCAAGCTTTGGTTTCAACTGTATATCTGTGTGTGTGTGTGTGTGTGTGTGTGTGTGTCTCAAAGCAGAGCATGATGGGATATGTGAAAAGAAGCATTCCAATGTACCTGTACTCATACACATACAAATACACCACTATTGCCTCAAACCTCTGGGACCAGGGTTCGAGTCTCCACCATGGTTCCGTGTGTGTGCAGTTTGCATGTTCTCCCCGTGTCATTGTGGGGTTTCCTCCGGGTACTCTGGTTTCCCCCCGTGGTCCAAAAACATACTAAGTTTAATTTGAGTTACCAAATTGCCCATAAGTATGACTATTGTGTGAGTGTGCACTGCGATGGGTTGGCGCCCCATCCTGGGTTGTTCCCTGCCTTGTGCCCTGCGATGGGTTGGTGCCCCATCCTGGGTTGTTCCCTGCCTTGTGCCCTGTGATGGGTTGGCGCCCCATCCTGGATTGTTCCCTGCCTTGTGCCCTGCAATGGGTTGGTGCCCCATCCTGGATTGTTCCCTGCCTTGCACCCATAGATCCCGGGATAGGCTCCGGACCCCCACAACCCTGAATAGAACAAGAGGTTGGAAAATGGATGGATGGAAAATGCAGGTCAGGATGGAAAGATACAATGAAAGTTCTGCACATGGAATTAAGCAATGGTTTGTATTCAAAATTATTTCAATAAATGCCAAGTGTGTGTGCATGTGTGTATGTGTGTGTAGTTAGTGGCAGTCCATGTTTATAATTAGTTCGAGTTCATCACTGTATTAAATACCTGCCTTTATCCATTTGTTCATAAGCTTTCTTAAGAGCAGACCAGCCAATGTCTAAATTCCTGCTAATCTATTTTGCATTTAAAACATTTGTACTGCTGCATTGTCCCTAAGTGATCAGTTTGGCCATTATCAGTTTCACTGGGTACCTAATGGGTTTCATTTCTCAGTGTGTGTGATGGTGAGGAGTAAGAAGCGGATCACTCCGGGAGCATTAATCACCGGGCAGGGGGGGACTCCCACACGCACGCGAGACACTGGAGGATGGAAGGGGCGGGGTGGCGGTCAGCCGAGTGCCGGTGTAAAAGGGTGACGCTCACACCTTTCTGTGCACTTAAACGTTTCACTTTGCTCTCAGTGAGCCATTAATTTAGCCCGTGTGCATTTATAAATATCTTGCTAGTCGCTGGAGTAGCAGTGCAGACATTTCCCACAAAGCCTGTGACATATGACAAGAATGAGGTGATACTGTGGACAACACATAAAAATGAAAAAAAAGAAACTCTGTCAGGTAACACAAAATAAAATCACTTAATATGCAATATGAAGCAGTGTTACATTAATGGTAAACCTTAAAGGAACTATTACTGTATCTATCATGCCGTTTATCTTGTCTAAGGTCATGGTGAGCAGGTAGTATAGGGCACAAAGCAGGCGACACCCTGGATGGGATGCTAGTTCATTACAGGGTGCAGAGGTATGCATCACACACACAGACACACACAGACACAGATTCATCCATTACAGGCAATTTAGAGACTCCAATTCATCTAATTAGGACACTCTGCTTGTGATCGGAAGGTCACCAGTTAGAATCCTAGAGCCGGCAGACTGACGTTACTGTTGGATCCCTGAGCAGGGCCCTTAACCCACAATTGCTCTAGGGGCACTGCACACTGGCCAACCCTGCACTGTACGCCCCCCCCCCCAAAGCTTGCTGTCACCCTTCTGTGTCTCATTGAGAGCAAGATGGGTTAGCTGAAAGGAGAATTTCCCTGTGGCATATTTTTTTTTGGAGGAAACCAGAGTATGTAAAAGACACCTACCCCCAACACAGGGAGAGCATGCACACTGCATACACACACACGGAAAGAGCATGCAAACTGTACATATGCAAACACACACATCAACACACGGAAAGCATGCAAACTGCACACATGCCAACACAGTTGGGAGCATGCAAATTGTACACACACACCAACACAGGGAGAGCATGCAAACTGTACAAACACACAGCCGGGACAGGACTCAGACCCCCAAGCCTGGAGGTGCAAGGTACCTCTGAGGTGCTGTGCTGCCCAGGAAAGGCTATTAATTTGTTACACTGCTGTACTGTACTTGTCCTGGGAGTAGCTATATACATCAAACATCCATCATAAGAAAACTACTCAACTTACGGCTAAAATTTGACAAATGTATTGCTCTTCAGTAACTTAGGGTTGCTTGCCTCCACACCCCTTTAAACCGTAAACAGTTGTATACACACCGTGAAGTTACGATTCACAGCAGTAATATGACACAGCGCAGTTATGTTTTATTACGTTTCCATGCACATCTTACTCCATTTATCCTCCTCAGCATTTGGCAGGTCCTGGATAAATTTGCAACATCTCTATATTACAAATACTACTGGAAACCGGAAAGACCAGGATTACCTAATATCCTCTGTGACACAACTATATTGTGCCATTATACCGTGTAACTCAATGTTCAGACCTTCAACCTCCAGCTGTGTTCAGTGATCATCACCTTTCCATTCCCTTGCATCTGCCTTAACACCTATTTACACATTTTATTTACATTAAAACTGAATTTTTCATCGAAAGTAATAGCTTGAACTCTATACAGATAGACATTTTTGCATTTTTTCGTTCACCGGAATGGGCTTTTTTTTTGCAGAAGCAATTTGAGTAAAGTACAAGATGCAACAGTAGAGCCCTGTCTGAGACTTGGACAAATTAGCTTTTGGTCTGGATCCAGTTCCTTAACTACTTGCTACCAGCTGGCTGCCTCCCTTGGCTTTCCAATTTTCTTTAACCGCCTCTAAGATCAACCTGTACGTGTCCCATGGGGCTTGTGCCGCTCTTTGTGTTGTTTAGTGACCCCCCCCCCATCCACAGGCCCCAGAATTGCAAAGCAGTGGGACTGTGGGATGACTTCTGCAATGGCGACACACCCCTGGGGGTGCTGGGGGGCTCTGCGCTTGTTTATCCCCATTTTGGTATCAGGGGGGTCATTGTCTTGTCCGACAGCTCAATCTGGAGTAAACTCCCCACAAAGGGTGCCACGCTGCTCACGGAGCTGCATTTCCCAGCCTGAGCGAGCTGCTTCCACCATGTTCCCAGTGAACATGGAAGGTGAGAGAAGCTTCTAGCATGATGCGATGATGCTTCATTTGCCATATCGACAAGTGCATTGCAATGTGTTTGTTTTCACATATCTTATAATGCTGTGCTTTTTCTGTTTTTAGACATACACAGGTGAGACTGAAGAGTCAGCCATTTTTCCAGCACCCTCAGAGCATGGTTCAAAGGGATAAGGGGCTTGCTCAAGGGCCCCCAGCGGAGAAATGTTTACCCTGCCTAGTATGGGACCGACAACCTTCCGATCACAGGCACAGCGGCCTGACCTGCTGAACCACACACACAAGACATCAGCGCTTATGAAAGTAATCAACAGGATGTTTTCTTCATGAATAGTAGAGATTTATTGCCAGAATAATTCTTGTTATTGCTAGAAAATAGCAAACTATGGAAAGTAAATCCAGCAATTAATCATTGTGAAATGTATACGTTCACCTTGAACCACTTGAAATCCATCCATTTTCCCAGGACTCCCAAGAAACAGTGTGTGTCTGTGGAAGACACCTGGCAGGGGACAGTCCATCACCAAAACACGTATGCATAGATGAACACACACAAATGGCCAGTTTAGTAGCCAATTCATCTAAACGCACACAAACATTGGGTTGTAACACAAATAACTCCATACACAGAGAGTTGGGGCAGGTTTTACACTGTGTCTCTATGATGCCCCATAATTGTACATTTCTAATTTAAATAATGATATTGTGTGTCAAGAAATGTAGTCTTAACAACATTTCCAAAAACTATGTCAGGAAGGGTGTCAACTACTGTACAAATAGTATTTAATCATTAATTTTCTTAGGACAACTTGGGAGAAACATGCAAATTACTTTTTGGCAAAAAGATGTTTTTTTTCTTTTCTTAGTCCTGACTTTCGACATGTAGAAGAGTCGCTAAGAGAAGGAGAGATCTTTTGTGGGCTTCCAGATGTTTCCGCATCTGGATAGCAGAGGAAGTTGCTGTGATTCTGGGTGGGAAAGGTTTTAACCTGGCCACAGGCTGCTGGGACTTTTAAGGACAACTGGGGAGATTCACACCTGGCTGTGGTGCTTGGATGCCAAAAGAATCCAGGCAGCTGTGGTTTTTTTACAAACTTTGACTAAATTATTAATCATATTCACCTAATTTACTCCCTCTCTTCATTTAACACAGATATCTGGCAACACAGTTTGGTTTATCATATCCAATCCAGTGGTTTTATACTGTAATATTTTAAAAATGATTAAAATCCTTGCAAAGCTGGATAACTGTGCCATCCTGGCTAGCGGAGGTTGTTGGAAAAGTTGCACTTCTTAAAAATCTGATTATTGGAAACTAATTTTATGACCATGTTACCCTATTGAGCTTTTGTACCAAAGTCATCTCTTTATGTAACACATGGCGTCTCTAGAGAATAAACAATGCAGAGTGTTTCTCAATACCAAGAACGCAAAGATTGTATGCATATGGAGAGTGTGTACAAAACTACGGAGGACGGTAAAATTCCCAGATGTTTTCCTTGCCTGACCCCTAATATCAAAGCTGAACAAACCAGTGTGACCTGGAACTCGATCTGACTATCAGAAGTCGAAACCGTGAACGCTGACCTAATATAAATTGTACGTGGCAGGAAATGAGTCATACTACAATACAATTCTTACTTGAATGTCTTCTTCACAGACTGGACGATTAACCAAATAAAGCAGCGCAACATTACAGTAACTAACA
>JAODLC010000028.1:9962690-9975763 GCA_026781145.1 Hippopotamyrus pictus
CATGGGGATCCCACACGAGGTTAACGAGGGGGCGTGGCACACGGAAGGAGCGGACGATCGGGGCAGGACAGGGGTAAAGTTGGGATAAGATCTTTATCGTTTTGGAAGCCATTAAGAAAAAAATGCTCGTCTTGTTTTATCCTGTTCATTTTGTGTTCAAATGCTAAAAAGAATATAAAAACATATTTGGTTGTAGTTTTGGGGGGCCGGGAACCAATTAGTTGGTTTTCCATTATTTCTTATGAGAAAAATTCGATCAAAACTCAAACTTTTTAGGATTCGATCCGGAGTCTGGAACGGATTAAGTTCGAGAACCGAGGTACCACTGTATTTTGAAACAGTTCAGTTCTGTGCTCTGTCTTAACTCCCTGTATATGTGCTTAAATATTTGTAGCTGTAGATCCATTTAGCAGACAGGTAGGTCTCTGCTGCAATATACAAGACCAATGTGTGCATGTGTCCCTGCATTATGAGAGTAAGCAGCTTATTTGGGCCTGTGAATTTGGGTCACACAGAAAAAGCAGAGAGTTATCCTAAATGCATGTCTATGGACTACAGAAAGAAATCTGTGTGACACATAGAGAGGGTGCAGAACCAAGAGTGGTGCAACCTTCACACATACCGTGGGAGTCAGTGGAATTTGAACCCTCACCCTTGGAGGTGTGTGGGGATTGGGACAACAGCCTACATGCCACCTATTGATGATGCGTAGTAATAATAAAAAAGAAGAAGAGTGATAAAATAGTAATAGTAATTATAATAATAGTAATTGCTAATAATTATATTAGCAATTATAATAAGAATAGTAGTAGTAGTTAGTAATAATAATAGTTGCAGTAGTAGTAGTTGCTTTTGTTGTACAAGCCATAGCAGTAATAGTAGTTAGTAATAATAATAATAATAATAATAATAATTATTATTATTATTATTATTATTATTATTATAAAAGTAGTAGTAGTAGTTGCTGTTGTACAAGCAGTAGCAGTAATAGTAGAATTGTTAATAATGTTATTGCTATTAATAAATAAGAAGCAGAAGATCATTTGATAGAAATCCTTCTAAGCACTTGTAATTCAAACAGGCCAAAAGATGCCTAGCATTGTCTGAACAACAGGAGTGAAGGAAGGACACCAGCTGCTAATAAGAGATGTTTTTTCATGCTGCTTAATAACCAGACACGTCGCAGCGCATGGCTGGGTTAAATTACAAGGGTGCATCTCCTGAGAAGTCCAGCAGACGTGAGAGGAGCACAAGTCTCATTTGCATACCATCTCTGTGGAAAAGGCAGAGATAATGGTAATACCAGACTTAAATTCGACACCCTCAGCACTCATCCTCAGGGTCTGCTGCAAGACGGGAGCTTAGGGAATCAATACCAGGAAATCAAAATGTAATGCCTTGACTTAGGGCAGTTGTGGCTGAAATTCTCATAGCATTCATAATGACTGATGCCATTCATTGTGAGCTCACTCTGCGTATTTTGACATTAAACCAGTTTTGTGAATCTTAACATGTAACATGTGTGCCTTCAGATGTAGCCCTCTAACTAGCTGCACTTAAAAAATAACAGCTTTTAATACATTAACAAGCACTTATTAGGCTCATTCTGGCATTGTTGCAAGCATATTCATGAAGGGGCTCTGCTTTTAGTTATGATGTTTTTAGCAATTAATGAGTTAAATCAGTGGCTTCAAGCAACAGGCTTATTTTGGAAATTTGTATTGTAAAAGTGACCTTCATATAAAAAGGAAAAAAAAATATGTGTAGGAAAAAAAATCATTGGGCCAGTAAGACAAATGTTCCTTGAATCAAATTTCCCTATTGATGATAAAACACATATTATTTAACTATACACGGTATATGCAATTAAACATATGTGAAATATATTGTGAAATGTATTATGTGATATATGGCATTTTTATCTGAACAGCTGGCATATGATGAATGGACGAACCAAACAACAAACAAAAGAATCTACTCAAAAACAAACAAACAAATAAACAAATCCTTTTGAGTGCCAGATCATCGTGTCTACCTGATTATAGGTGAATAGAGGTGCTAGGTCAACAGATGTCCACTGTTTGCCCACATCTTACAAATATTATTAAATAATTTTAACAGAAAGATATTCTACTTGATAATGTTTCAAGTCGTCTGTGTGCATTACCAAGGGATCTGGTAATGTCTACACACACAAGGAAAGTGTTGTGTATACATGCTTTCCTTGCAAGTGTCTGCTTAAAAATTTTGCACCGTGTCTAATACCATAAATAATTCACTAATAAGATAATCAGGCAGCAGTATGTATTTTCCATTTAAAGAACTAAACTGTGAATTAGTACTCTCTGACATACCCACACTGCACTGAGTTTATGTCTTGACGTTTGCTCAAATTAACTGAACGCAGAATTTGGATTCCATGCAAGTAATATATTCGTATAAACGTAGGAGCTCTCCTTTAAGCTGGGCAAAAAACTGGCTCTGGTGTAGTTTATTGATTATTAGGCAAGCGCACTAATCTTCCTAAGGTAATTAAATGCACTTAATTAAAAAGTAGTCTGACTGTCTTTTGTTCACCAAAGCAATTGCAGCTGTTCAAATAAGATTAGCAGATAACAAACTTGTCTGAAAAAATAAAGGCCAATTTAATTTGTTTACATAATTTGAATGCATAGCACTGTATCATTGTCACATACATTCACCCTGCAATTATTACCGAGGAGGGACTTAGTATCTTATTGCATGCAGTAGGATCCATTCTGCCTGAGTATTATATTAACCCAAGAGTGTTTTACAGATAGATACAAACTGAAGGAGTGTTTTTAAGGTCATCCTGTCTGTAGGCACAGGTCTTACATCTTAATCAGTTAGAATCTGATCAATAACACCAGGCTGTTTCAGAACAGGCCGTTCCTGACTCCACCACACACGTTCAGTTAGCTTCACTGTTATGACTGGTCACAATGTGCTAAAAGCCCCTGAATTTGCAGTCCCACCATCAATAACGTCCAATACACATCCTCTCCTCCCCACCACACACACACACACAGACACATTACATCCACACACCCTTGCTTATGCCCGCACACACAAGACCCACAGAGTGTAAGGAAAGTTATCACCCTGGCAGGTAAGCAAGATTATCACACCAAACAGTACCTAGCAGGCCTAGCCACTGAGGCACCCTAGACGAGCATTACTATCAGCGCCCCAACTGCTTTTCCAGCTGCACGTGCGAATAGGAGAACGTCCACCACAAGCGCTGTATAATGCACAATGGTGCCATGTCATAACTTGATTGTGAAGAAATGAATCACCAGGAGTCTGTAGAAGAGCATAGACGTCACAGATACTAAACAGTTTTGTAAGTGAATACACATTATAATGCTTACACTTTTTTTATCTTCAGCTTATTTCTTATAAAACAAATATGAATTTGCAAAGCAATTCAGAAGTTAATTTTCTTTAGTCTACATACAGTTCACAATCTAAATTTTGTTAAAGATTTGTAGTATAGGCTATACGCTACTTTTTACAATGGGTGAATTTTAAGAAAACAAAAATGTGTAATAAGTGTATTTAACTAGCCTATTTGATTCCTATCGACAGACTTTTTCTAGTCTTTCTCAGTAAATGTGGCCACGATTTGTTGGTAGGAAACTTATTGACAGTTCAGGGACTAGATTTACACACATATTTAAAAGTTTTAGATTTAATTGTCCATTTGTTTTTTCTAATCGGCATTTTTTGTTTCATTGCTTAGTATATTTAAAACCTGTCGGTCTTAGTATTAGCCTTTGTCATTTTTTTCACGAGCACCTGAATACAGGACTGGCTCCGGAGAAGGGTTGCTTAGCGACGGCAGCTAGCGTTCCTGAACCAAGAGGGGTGCTTGTTAAACAGAGACGCACCAAGGTTTAGCCAACAGAGTATCTGTCATAGCCTCCGGACGCCTGGGATAATTAGCTGTCTTGAGAAGAACTGCTTTAATGCTTGTCATTCACTCATGTTTTCTTAGTAATGTTGCAAGAAAAAGAACTGAGGTTGGGTATAAAGACATTTGCTGACACTGATCTGCATGTACAAGTTGCATATACTTTGTTCTTAAACCCGAGCAAGTGTCCAGATGGCCACCTACAGTAATCAGCTTTGCAGAGAGACAGAGAGAGCGCAGGCTTCAAGAGCACAACACGTCTGGGTAAGATAATAAAGCGATTTCCCTGTTATTTTCGATTATAAAAAAGAATCTGTTAAGTAATCATTCAAAAAACACATATGTTAATATAAGAAAAGAAACATTTTTAAAGAATTAGCAAACAAGAATTTTAAAGTATTTGTCTCTGGGATTTATTTGCTGCTCCGAATTGAGGGCACTGGAAATGCATATGAATTATTTGAAACCGAAGCTGTTTTTCCTCCGCTGACAACGTGTTGCATGCGAATGCGTCACGAACAGTCAGGATGCTGAATTATAAGCGTTTAACGGCGTCGCTCTGATGCCTGCTTGCCGAATGACTTTTTTTTCCAGTAAAACTAGATTAATACGGTTTCGGGGATGTAATTTCACTAAGCGTTGGCAAAAGATCCGAGGTGTACTCTACAGTTCCAGTTTAATCTACATTTACACCAGGAAGGTAATACTATGTGGTGTAGCGCAAATTTCGTGTACTTGACTTCCTTTAAAATGCAAACTTGAAGGCAAGCGCCCACTTTATGTCCTCAGATATTAAATGCTACTTTAATCACAATTTAACTATGATTTACATCGAAAAGCCACACTTCTTTGGTTAATGTGTTTAAATAGTGTGATTTATATCGTGACAAATAACAACGTTCAGTGCCGTTATACCCTGTAATCCCCTAGCAGTACATGTTATATTTAATTAAAAATGAAACTGATATAGCAACAAAGCAAAATAAATCAGATCTGAAGAAAACACAAAATACTGACATCCCTTTCAGCAAATAGATTTTCTTTTGTCAGAATTTGAGTTGCTTGGCATGTACAGGTTGCCATTTTCCCCCGAAAAGACCAGGGTGGTGTTTTATGTCATATTTTCTCTATCCTTTCTTTCCGCAGCCTTTCCCGTGATTGGATTGGTCTGAAATCCCTGCTATCATGTAAAAGCTCTCAGCCCCCTTTTGGACATTGTGCAATTAAGGTGCGTGGCCTTACCTAAGGCACCGGACTGTAAAAATGTCACCTTCGCTATGGTCCTCATCACTTATTTAAAGTCACTACACCGGGAAGCGGACTCGTTATCCAGAATGATCTGGCTGCTGCTGCTGAGAGGTGCCGTATTATTGCTCTGCTCCGTTGGCTGCTATGTCTCTGCCAGCCTGGCTAGCCACCAGGGCCACTTCCCCAAACTGGAGAACGTGGCGGCCTTCAAACCAGTAAGGATCTCGCCAGCCCAGTCCACGTGTGGGATCCCAGAGCGGAGCACCTTCTGTCAGCCCGGCCTGGCCCAGTATGGCCTCCGCAGCTGCTCCCAGCAGTTCTGCGTCCAGGGGTGCCAGTACCGTTCCTCGGCCCCTCCCTACGTAGATCTCTTCTCCTCTGGTTTAGGCACATGTGTGACAGAAGACGTCCGCAGCTCCCGCCCGGGGTCTGCGCCGGACTCGGCCAGCATCGTTTTCTGGAACAAAACGAGTTGCTTCGCCTCGCCTCCCGCGCAGGACCTGGGAGCGGGGGGCTCGTTCACCATCAGCGTGTGGCTGAAACCCAAGGCGGATGCTGTAATGTAAGCGGCCTGACAGCTGTCCTCACAGTCTGGGCCTCCTTCCACATCCGAGATTCTTCTCAAGCACATGCGTGACTCGGGCCATTTACAAGACAAGAAATCGAAACCTCTCGCATCTCACAGGAATCTAATTCCTGTTGTAGTAGATGTTGCACCAGGTCTTACTTCATTGTTATGTACCACATACTCTTTACACATTAGCCTGTTAGCTAAAATGTTGATACTGAGGTAAGTCACACATACGCGATTGTACTACTTTAGATTTGAAACTGCACTTTTTGCCATCCATCTGTGTTCTATGCCCACTTGTCCTATCCAGGGTTATGGGGGTCTGGAGAATTTCCCAGAAGCTATGGGTGCAAGGCAGGGAACAACCCTGGAGTTTCTAGCTATTGCAAAGATCAGGGGCTAAGTCAAGTTTACCTGGGGCTTGTCTTTCTTTTTCGAAGGAGGATAATTGGCATCAGGGCTAAAATGCTTTCGACTAGGCTTAACCCTAACCCTCTATATAGTACATATTATACATAATCATATAAAAAATGTAACCTGTATGCACTTATTCACTGCACACATATAAAGCACAGGTGAGGTCAGCAGCTCAGACAGCCGAAAGCCCAAAAATTCATACCAGCTATGTCTGTGATACAGTGACAGCAACAGCAGCAGTTTGTTTAGATCAATGAATCGGAATCGCCACTCTGTCTCTAGGCCTGGCTTAAAAAAAGAAAAAAAAAAACAAAAATAAAAAAGAAGAGGAAAAAAAGCTCAAAGACTGCTTTGTTTTTCGGAGCAGAAAATTATATAGTTGAAAGTGGGCGACGGGATGAAAGGAATGAAAGGGAAAGGTTTGTGGAGAGGAAAACTCACAACTGTCAGAGCGGCGCACTTTAAGAACGGATGATGAAAGGGGAGCCTCACTCTGCAGGAAATGCGAAACATTTCACACTCCAGCGTGAGTGGCCACAGAGCCTCTACCAATTAAACAGGCTTTCCAGAACGTTCTCTGTCCGGCTTTTCCACGTTTGCATGCGTGCAGCGTTCTGTAATGCGTTCTGTGATGCGAGTGGGGTGCCTGCTGGTAGGGTGCTCGCATTCTAATGTGCATTGAATGCACACCTTGCAATATTTTCGTCATAAACCAAAAAAAAAAAAAAAAAAAAAAAGGAGGACAGGTGAGACTCGGGAAATCAAGCAAGACATCCCAATAGAATTAAATTAAACTGATGAAAATCAATGCTGTTTAATAAGCAAAACAGACAGATTAGTGTGTCACCCATGATGGTTGTTGTGACTGTTTTTGACAGCAAATATCACAAGGAACAGGGTTGCCAACTGTGGTCAGCTGGCTGGAGTGAGATTTTCAATTCCAGGCATGTCTGCACACACATGCGCATGTATTTATATATATATATGTAACAGTTTTATTACCTTGCAAATACACTTTTGATGTAGATAATTTTAGGTTAATAATTGAATAATATAGATTTCTTGTGTGAGTGTGCTAGTTTGAAAGCGTGAGTGTTATGTCAAATGGATGAGAGTTGGCAACCCTGACAAGGAATATGTGCTATTTGGGAACTTGATTTGATTAGGGCTGCATTTATTGTTCCATGTGGATTTTATTCCATTCCATTCATAGTCTGCACCAAGCTTGTGCACGGTACTGCCTGGGATTAGCTCCAGGCCCCCGGTGACCATGATCAGGATAAGTCCTTTTACGATACTAATATTAAATTTAATTAATATTATAACAAATTCCTTTATTGCTAAAAATGAAAGAATATTTAGAATATTGCTATATTAATGACAGTCTGTAGCATGTGGTGTGGTATGATATTGACACCAGGTTTTTGAAATAATCCAAAAGACTTGCAATTATTACTATTAAAATATAACTGTCTAATGAAAACCTTTAGCTAATGATGTATCACCAAATGACATATTTTCTTAAGGTCTGAGGTTGACGATAGTTTCTACTTCCGTTTCAAAAAAATCATTTTACTAGAATTACAGGTGAAAAAAAATGTCATGGACAAAATCTGTATGACCAGTACATGATCAGCATGATATTTTCATATAACCTTGAGAGTAAGTAGATCACATTTTTTAAAAATATATATTTTTACGGTTTTTGGCTCTAACTACAAAAACAGGAGGATCAAGCAGACCCGCCACTACACTACCCATAGGACTGCAGTGGTGCTGAGTCACATGGTCTGTTGCCATGTGATTGATTATTTAGGCGCCAAAATAACGGAGAGGCCATAAATACTTTAGCTTCTTAGATTATGCGGCATTATTATTCTCAGTGCTGCCTATTAATTATCAGGCTCTCAAAACATCATTAAGTGCAATTATGCTTAGAAAAATGTGTAAAAAAATATGTCATGGTTAATTGAGAAATTCAGCGACACTAGCGCACTGCTGAGATTGTCGAGAATTTGGGCGAATGGTAGATTTTAGTTATAGTTTTATGCTTTCTGAGGGATGCCCCAATCTTCTTTGTTATACAGTGTACTATTAATTTTCTGATGTACTTTGAAAATTAAGTTTGCCACTTTCTTGTTAGGCTTTAAAGCTCGGTTTTCTGTTTCTGCCCTTGATAGGACTGTAATTGAAAAGAGCGCGGGGGAGCTCGTGGTGCTCGCGCTGACGGTCTCGCGGGAAGCGGTCCAGATTCAGTATAACCAACAGGATGGTTTATGGCGCAGCTTCAGCACCAGGACCCTGGGACACGTCGCTGTGGGTCAGTGGACCCATATGGCGCTACAGGTAAGCTCTGTCTCAGGCCTCAGCTCGGTAATGGCTGACCGATATTTTAATTGGACACCGGAGCTCGCGTGAAACTACAGCGTGTTCGCTGTTCGCCGTAAATGCCGCATGACGCGAGTTTAAAAATGTGGAGCAGTCGGACTTTGTCCCCGTGTACTGTGTTTCTTCCATTTAAACAGCGAAAAGTAACCCAGTCGGTAGCAGGATATATAACTTTAATCTTAAGCTGCCTATTTGCTCGTCGTTAATCACCAACGGAAAAGTGTCGGCACTAATAGTGTACTGGGGGGGAATTCTTGTGGTTTCACGCTGAACTCATGTCACATCGGATTCTGCGTCCGTACAAGATGTATGTATGGAAGGTGCTAATTATAGTGGTAAACATCTGCTTTCCTACAGCTGCGGGGGCAGGGGGGAACATGCTCAGCCTACCTGCTCCCCCCCTTTAATGTACATCGTCTGGCTCAGGGAATCGCTTCGGCGCGCGCTTTGGCACCGCATCGGCAGCCACAGGCTGCGCTCCTGCAGGACGCACCAGCCGCAGAAAGGCCGAAACTGCTTGCTTATTATCATGTGCTGTCGCGCAATTGCGATTTATCACTTTATTTTGCGTATATTTTCAAGGGCGTAAAAAGAACCAGGCGGTTTCTGAGAATTAAACCCAGAGTCTTTTTGTTTACGTGGGTTTTAAAGACTTAAGCTTCCACGGTTCATTTAATTTCGTTTAGCAGTTTTCACAGGTTTTCAGAATTTGTGTGAAATCGGAAAGGAAACGATTTTACTGATTTTAAAATTAGTTTTCTCTTAAGAGTCTGAATTTGAAATTTGTCGTTTTAACTTTTCAAAAACCTTTGAAATCTTTAAAACCCAAAATAC
The DNA here is from genome assembly GCA_026781145.1 of Hippopotamyrus pictus. Taxonomy (NCBI): domain Eukaryota; kingdom Metazoa; phylum Chordata; class Actinopteri; order Osteoglossiformes; family Mormyridae; genus Hippopotamyrus; species Hippopotamyrus pictus. The sequence continues at coordinate 9,972,083 of JAODLC010000028.1, forward strand.
CACAAATCTTTTTGGAACATTGAATAAAAAACCCTGTATATGCATCAAATTACTGCCACAATTAAAAATATCAATCTAAACCATTATAGTCTTTTGGGACTGTTAAAATCTCACATCTAATTTTGATGGATAAAAATGTAAAATACGTATTAGCTACCTAACAGTGATTAATTTTGGTTATTATCTTGGTGGGTACTATAGCATAGCATGGCATAACTATTTTTAAAAAGTCTCCTTGAGACTTTTGTGTGATCTTTTACCTTTTTGTCATAAAAACGTAGAAATTAAAACACTGGTCAATACACATAGTTTAAAAGAAAACAGGGCAGTGCAAAATAAACTTTAAAAAATGTTTTTCTTTATGCATGATATGAAGAAAACAAACTGTATATCTTTTAAGAGTAGTATTAGTATTCGTGCAAATATTCCCTAAATAGCAATCATTAATTCATAAACTGACTTTGGGGACCAAAACCTATTAAACAGATAGGATAATATGATCTTATATTACATTTATTTGTAATTCTGCCTCTCAGACAGGAATATTTGCAGTTTCAATACACAATTTAGTTGCCCATGAGGAGTATCTATCTGTCACCAAGCCATTTACCAGTGGACAAAATTAGCTTTTTTCAGTCATTAACCCTTTTCCAGCTTGCTGCAGCCCTATAGCTGTTGGTGACCTCAAACTGCCATTGTCCTCCACTTTATAAATGTTAATTTTAGATATGTATCTGTGTGCTTATATGACAGATGGTCTTGAATATTATAAATCCAGGTCCCTAATTCTACCTGCTGCCCTGCCAGTTGTGACATTTTCAAGCAGGTGCTATAAACTGGTTTTTTTGCTGTGCAATTTAGACTAGAGACTCCTTTTATTCCGCTAATAACTCTGTGTTTCAAGCATATTGCCTAACATCCATGTAAATTAGCTTATCGAGCTTGAAAATATCAATGCCAAGAAAGGATTTCGTAGAAGTCTGCATGCAGTTAGTGTTTCTAGAATTACCAGTCACTGGATTTTTTTTTTTTTTTTTTTTTTGAAAATTAGCAGGTTTTTTTTATATACGAAATAGAAAGAATGAGAAGGGACAGATTTCCCCATTTTTCCTTCCTCCTCCTAAGGGTGGCTGTTTGGAGCAATTTCGTCGATGTTCCCTGTCTGTCACCAGTGACACGTGGGGGCTGGAGATGTGAGTAACCGGAGTAGGCAGACAGCGGGATTAATGATCGAGGAGATAAGGAGGAAACGGCGTGGCGACGCACAACACGGGCACATGTCCGGCGTCGTTATAATGGCAGCGAAGAAAACAACATGGGACAGCGGCCCCGTTACTTTCCCACCGCCTGTTGGTGCGCCAATGTGAGACATGGCGGTAGGCATGTTTTGCAAGCGTACCCCGATGTTGATAACTCGCTCCTCCGAGGATGTGCGCCGTAATTGAGATCAAGGAAGTCGTAAGTAGCACGGGGGAGCGTGGAGAGAGACGTCGTTAAGCATGTCCCTTGCCGTCTTTCGCCTGCTTGTGGGTGAAGCCCACCTTTTGTACCGCACTGCGGCTGACAAGTTTTGGCAGGTCCCGGGCACATGAAAAGAGCGGCAGAGGGAAAGTTCAAAATGTAAATGCAGCGCGGTAACGGTGATTGAATCAGCCCCCGGGGGCACTGGCTCTCTTAGTGCCTATCGGAATCAGCATTAACATATCAATGCGTGTCAGAAAGGAGTCATTCGCTAGTCAAGGTACAATTTCTCTATAAATGTTTAAAATCTTGCCATTCTTTCAAGTAAAGGTTGAAATGCTTTTGATTTAACAGACTCCTTCATATTAAAGTCTATATTATCATGAGAGCATCTTGTTCATTTAATTTTGTGACATATACGTGTTTTATCTCCTTCCCCTTTCAGCGCATTTGTCTGAGAGGATGTAAAAACACCAGGTGACTGTGCCTGCTCAGCCCGTGTACCTTTTCATCACTGCAGAAGTGTGTTTGTAGGAAAAAAGAGCTCTTTCTGTCCTTGGTATAAATGTGCACCTCCCCCCTTCACAAAATACTCCCAGTTCTCTTGCATGCATGACCTGATACTTTTTTCTAGGATTATGTACTTTTAAGTTTTTCAAAAAGGATTAATAATGTGGATTCAAATTTAAAAATTTCAGCGATATATCGAAATGAGCAAGGGTTTTAAAATATATTTATGTATAGTTAATATGGAGGCAGTGACACCACGATGGCCAGATATTTAAATCAAGAGTTGCAGCTTGACTGAAAGAGAGTTTACTCGTCTGCAATGAAACACAACATGCCTTCATAGATAAAGAGGCCAGCTGAGTTTGTGCTTGTATTCCTTTTAAATTCTACCATGCCGGTGTTTTCCTCAATTAGTGCATTGAGTAAATTAACACAACCATCGGGTTCCTTCTGTCACCAACTGTCAGCTGTCTGCTCCTCCCTGCTTCCCGGACTACCTGGAGCTGGTCTGTATATGGTACTTCACTGCTTTTTTCCTCCCTCTTTTTTTTTTTAAAAAAAAAAAAAAGATTTCCTTTCTAGTCTCGTCATCTTACCGGAGAAGCGAGCGTTGGGAAGTGCAGCTTCCACCGAGGCCACACAAGGTCGGGGAGCGACCACAGAAAAGGAGAGGGCAGTGCAGCGTTTTTGGCCTGCACACAAAACTCAGAAGCATCTTCTCCTTTCCTCCTTGAGCACCTGATATCTCTGCCTGCCAGTGGAAGTGCCACTATCCATAGTTAGCCCTTCGTCGCTATTAACGAATGATCGAATCGACACAAGACAAAAATAAACAGACCATCTAGCAGAGGTTTCCGAGGAGCTGCTTAGCATGCTAATTAGCTAGCATCCTCCCAGCCCATCCACGTTTTTGTTCTAGTCCACCACCCGCATGCCAGAGCCAGGTAATCAAGGGGTCTTTAATTAGTTGACAATTAAAATCAGACTTGTACCTGGCAGAACAGAACGCAATTGTGAACTGGCTGGGGGGCTGAGGGCTGGTCTCAGAACCACTGATCTCGCATAACAAGCTAATTGGATGATTATCATCACACAGTAAGGTACCGTAGACATACTGGTATCCCAGAGAAATGCTACTGATAAATTCCATCTGTTTGCATCCCCAGTAGCTAGTATTAATGTCAATAACTATAATGATTCATTGGCGATAGGAGGAAGCTGTATTTTTTTGTACTATTTGTTGAGCGTTTTTCCCCGAGTGTTAGAAGCAGCTTATACCGTGGCAGCTCATTATAGCAGCTGATATGTTGTCTTTGGAAGCTGCAGCTCAAGTAAATCATGGAAGTTAATGAACATTTTCACGCACAATTAGTGCTTCCACAAGGGACAAGACATCGGCCTTGCCGTCGTGCTTTTACGCAGCCACACTGCGGTAGGTCTCGCATTCACTGGAGGCGTGTCTTACGACCGGAGGTGGCAGCATCGCGACACTTTTCACTAGAACTTTAACATGCCGTGTCACTTCCTGTGGATTATTCTGTCTCCACCTTGTCACCATCTCCACTACCATATGCAAACCAGGTCCTCAGCATAGTCTAAGGGAGCCTTAGAAATATGTGAATGTTTTTGATTTAATGGTAACACTTTACTTAAAGTCTGTATGCGTAACGCATTATAGATACCTTCATAATGCATTATAATGCATTCATA
>JAODLC010000028.1:9978764-9993802 GCA_026781145.1 Hippopotamyrus pictus
GGGGGGGTGCATGCATTTTAAATAGAACGGGGCCTTCTCATTTCAACAGTTGAGCAAAAGGGTGCTCTTTTTAACCTCCCCACCAACACGCTTGCTTGATTAATGGCATCAATGGCAATTAAATCCATTAGGACGTTTTGCACTTGTAAATTTTCATGCAGTGTTTTAATCATCCGAGGACTTTTCAGAGGCTTGTGTAGGACCTTGAAATTGTTATGGGGTAGGTACTTGTTTTAACGAGGGTTAACATTTTTCAGTAATCCTCTGAAACTGTATTGAAACTCTAAAAAAATTGACCTGGTGGTTGGTTAGGGGAGGGGTGAGTGTGATGCTTCAAAGCTTGTTCGCAGAAATGATGAGTTTGGTGTAGTCATACTGGTAAAAAAAGAAGGGTCCAGATATGCTTCCTGCTTAAGGAAAAGTCCAAAGAATTATTACCTTTATTAAACTACTGACGTGCAGCCTTGGCAATACATTTCCAACTTCTCTCTTGTCTGGTGAGACAATTTTCTTTTCTTAAATAAACTGTCATGCCGGTGTTAATATATTGTCGCTGTACTCATACCAGGAAATCTGGGTGATATAAAACACGTATGTGTTAGGTTGGTAATTGTATCTATAGTGTACTTGAGTAAAACAAATGTGTTTCCCCTGATGGCTGCGTTAATGTGATAAAGGGAAATTGGCTGTTCATCAGGCCTTCGGCGGAGCAGAGACAGCAGGGAGAGGGAGAGAGGGGACCCGACCTGTCGTGCACCGGCGCCTTGGTACCAGCTCTCGGCCCGGCTACGTTTTGTATGGTAGTGCGACATGTCGATAATGCAACAGATTTGTGCGAAGGGGTAAACACGGTGCTTCATTGAAATGATAAGAGTGAGTCGGCAAAAGGCATAAATAATGTATCCCGTGTGAGCCCTCGTCGGCAGGCGGGGGCATGCTGCTGCAGGTAGCGGCAGTGTGGCTGAAACGGGGGGGGGGGGGGGGGATTGATCTGCTGATACCCTCATCTTCAGCCGAATATTTCCAGCGGCCCTGACAGCCTCCTATCCTGCTGAAATGGAAAGTGTTTTATCGTTGAATGGTTTGTCACTCAAGCCTTTCGGAGTTTCGGCTGCGGAGGGAGTACCCTTTTCTGCCCTTTTAAAGTCCATTTTTTTTCTTTATTTTGTTTTTGCGTAAAAATTAGTACAGCGCTAAGTCAGCATTCCTGACAGTTCACCAGTAGCCCGGGGCCTGCTTGACCGTCAGTGAGTTAAATTTCTTTGGCTAATTTTGCTGTTCAAATGGCAGGAAGTACAGTAAATGGTTTATTTCCATGTACGTGATGTTACTTCAAAGTTTACTATCAGTTTAATAGTATTTTCTTGCCTGCCAATTAAAAACCTTTTTTTAAAACTCGACTGAGTCGTGTGCATGTTTTTAATAAAGTGCCCAGATTTCTGGAACAGTCAGTCCCAGAAGTCACAGCAGTACTGGATGTTTTTGTGAGGAGGCAAGTTGGGGACATTTTAGGGAAGGTCAGGGTGGCACTGTTGGCCAGTGAAAAATGTCGGGTTTCTCGCACAGCTACGAAGCTGACCCGGCGCCTGGACACCCAGGTGGAATTTCCCCCTTAATGTCAGCTGATTGTGTTTCAGACTGGGTGCACAAAGTGCGCTGTGAGGCGGAGACGTGGGAAAGGGGACGTGCCCGGCAAGCAAGGAGTGAGGGTCAAGTATGGGGAAAGGCTGGTGCAGGGCAGCCGCAGCTAGACCGAATACTGGCAAGTAGGGCTGGGCGGTATCATATCGATATTGCATCGCGCATGCGCGATAATCACCAGGGCTTCAGATGACAGGCGCAACATTTGGCCAAGCGCCAGCTTTTCGGTGCTCTACGGACATTTATTTACGCCCACAATTTAAGCAGTTTAGTAGTATGGCTAAAATATTAATGAGGCTTTGTATGATGCCCAAAAGTCATTATTAGTATAAATACAGCATATCCTTATGTTTAATAAATGTCAGGCTTTGAACTGCAAAAAGTACCACCACACCGCTGACGTCTTTTTACCTTGTTTATCCACAAGATCTCCTCTTTTAAAAGATGTTGTGGCTGCTCTTCTTCACCGCGACTTCAGTGCATATTGCACTGAGGTATACCAAACCGTAGTATATCAAACCATAGTATACCAAAACAGTATTATGTGGGGTGCTCCGCTAATCGATTTTAACAAACACAAAGTTTATACAGATTACTAACTTTTGGGTATCACAAAACGCATCTCATTAATATCGAAGCCATACTACTAATATTCTTACCAAATTATGGGCGTGAATAAATGTCCTTATAGCACCGAAACATGTAGTTACTCCTCCCCCAACATGTGATGATGTTTAAACATATGGAAGTTGCAGCCAATATTACTGAGTATCTAAAGGGCAATGATCTGTCAGTCTACCCCAGTACAGCCAGCGTGGCATAAACAGAGTTCTCTTTATGTGTCTGTAATTTCTGCATAACTTCTCACACCTGTCTTAGCTGCCTGGAGTTTACGAAAGCAACAGATGTATCTGTCGCTGGCAAAACCTCATTATTAAGTATCATGCTGCCACTGCAAATGATAGTCACTAGTTTTTGTGTGTGTGAGAGTTTATTTACCACTTAGTTTATTTATGACTTTGCATGTCTTTGTTTTATGAGTTAAGCAAATGATGAACGGTCCTCACCATCCACCAGATAAAGCATGCCACTTTATTACCATCGATGTCTGTTCGTGACAAAATTTATTTAGTAATGAGTGTTACGTTAGCAGTTAAACAAATTTGTGGCGCATGTGGAATCTTCTAGAAAAGCCTCTCCTGGCCAGAGCTGCTGTTTTATCACTTTGAAAGCTGAGAATGGCTTTTAAAATGTCAGCCGCAGGTTACTAAAAGCTTTCCTAGGACAGTGGCCAGGCAGTAATCTGGTCTTTATTTATTTTTTGCCTTGCTTTGAGGCACACCTCTCCTGCTTCCTAACCTTATAACTATAAGCACACATAGACACCTGTCTGAGGGAATCTTTAAGATCTGTGACATACATTAAGCGTTCTGTCTGCGCCCTTTCCTTCCATATTTCTGCATGTCTTTGCATGTTGATTCAATTTACAATCTGATGTGCTGCGTATCGATGGCACTTTTGTTTTCTTAATTTGTTTCTTTGATGGGTGTTTGGCTGGCACACTGGCTCAGTGGGTTGCACTATCCTCTCACACCTGCAGCTTTTGGGGCCTTTAATCTTGACTTCTCCGTGTGGGGGGGGGTTTCTTCCAGGTGCTCTTGTTTCTTCCTGCTGTTCAAAGACATGCAGTTAAGCTCATTGGTGTCTCCAAATTGGCCATTGTGCGTAAGTGCTTGTGCGTGTGCCCTGCCATGGACTGGCACCCCATCCAGGGCGTTACCCCTGTCTTGACCTCAGTGCTGCTTGTGGTGAGCTTCACAGCTCCCTACCACCCACCAAGTAGTTGGAGGATGTTTGGATGCTAGTAGGTACAGGCAGCTAAACGAATTGACAGGTGGAAATATCATTTCTCTGTCCGCAAATGTCACTTTTACATAACAATGTTTTACGAAAATATATCTTACTCTTTTTCCCGCTAACCTATGCCATTCCTTCAAAAACTACACTGAAATTGTCCATTGAAATGCAATGATTTTTCAGCCAGAAATATTGGTCAATTTCTCTCTCATCTATCTCATAGAAACCTACAAAAAAACCCACTGAACTAGGTACCCTGCGATGGCTTGGTGTCCCATCCTGGGTTGTTCCCTGTCTTGTGGCTGTAGCCTCTGAGAGAGGCTTCAGACCCCTCGCGACCCTAAATCGGATAAGCAGATACAGGAATTGATTGGATGGATGGATGGATGGATGGATGGGTGGAAATGAAAAAGTTTCCTCAGTGGAGGGAAACCTGTTAATCCCTCTCTCTGCAACCAATGGAGTTCGATAAAGATATTTCTTAATTACAATACCGCAATGAATTCTTTAATGTCAGATATTCTTTCACAGTGCCATTCCTTACCTTAAACAACAACAGATGTAATGAAAAAAAACTCTCTTAATGTGCTTTAATTTTTTTCTGCCTCGCTAATAAAGTGTATGTTCAGGCAGAATCTTAATATTAAAAGTCTTTATTAAAGGTGTCCTTTCTATGAGCAGCGTTAAGCTTCAAAGTCAGTGTGACTGGGTAACGTCAGCCTTTATTACTATCCAGAAGCAGTATGCCGAGCCCTCATGGCGCCTGTAGCACCGCAGCGTAGTCTCTGGCAAGGCGATCGCCTCTTCTCCCAATGCCACAGGTTGAACAGCGCCTTGCGGGAGATCCCAAGGCTGGGGGAAGGATGTGCTTGCCACCGCTGCCAGCTGCCCGCCTGTAAGCATATGACAGACTTGTAGGGGGCGCCTGTATGGCAGCCGGCTCGTTGGAAAGGCGCTCCTTCAGCTGCTGGATGCGGGAGCCTGAGGCTGCTCGCATGTCGTGTGCAGCAGACCCATTATTAGGGGAAACGCAGCAAACCCAATCAAAGGACAGCTGGAAAGGTGTAATGTGCCTCCTGTTGGAATGCAGACCTTATTAATTTATTGTTTCTGCCAAGTTCTGTGTGTCCCATCCATCCATCGATGTTCTAACTGCTTCGCTAGTAGCACAGTGCGCTCCAACTGGTCAGTCGTGACGACATCCCTAGTGCGAGACCTCTACTGAAATATAGTGACAGATCCCCCCCTCACCTCTGTTTCAGGGTCCAGGGGTACCCCTGGAATCTATCTCAGGGAGGGTGGTGTACAGGGCAGGGGATAAAGGGAGACCCACGCCACCTCGGGGCACTTAATTTGTCATATTGGTATTTCCATATCAAAACTGTTCTTGGTGAACGAAAGAGCACATCTTTATGTTTTGTAATCGGGGATCAAAGGCATTTATTTATTTATTGGGTCATGTGATTGTTCTCCTGATTTGATTGGAACTCCTCTTAGCTCCTATTGTCCTCATAAGGCAGTTTGTCACCATCAGACAGGCGACTGAGAGAACAGCGGATGTTCTTTAAAAAAAAAAAAACATTTAAAACCACTGCTGCAATACAGGGTAGATTGGGGGGGGGGGGGTTGGAATACACGCTGCCAAAAACTGACAATGGAGTGCCGGCCCGATTTCAAAGGGTCGAGCGGAAACTAAGCAGGGTGAGGCGCTTCGGATTTCATTTACATCACTCTGACGTGGCTTCAGATCTCATGCAGCGAGTCATTGGCTGGTTAGGGATTCCAAGAGTGGTCTCTGCAGTCTTCAATCAGCCGTCATGAAAGTCTGCGGCTTAAGTATCCTCCAGACAGACAGTCGTCTCCCCGCTGCCTTCATCTTAAAGGAATTTTCGGTAGACTCATTTCCAAGTACCTTTTAACTTCTAAAAGGCAGCTGCGATGGAACATACAAATGTGAATCTGTTAGGGGGACTTTATCTGCACGGGGAGGTACACAGCGGACTGGTTCCATAGGAACAGCGTGTTAAACTCTTAGGCCTGTAGACGGGGTTGAGCTTTTGGATGGGTGGTTGCCGTTCTGATTTAGGTTGTTCCCTCTTTGTGTAGTTTGCCGATCGCCTGAGTTAAACTGTAGACCCCTGGATATCAGCCTTTTTTTTCTGAATGACGATTTTGTCTTAATTGGTGAGATTACTGTAAAGTGACCATTGTTTTGCAGCCAGTGCTTCTCCCATTGTGGACCATTGTCGAAAGTGTAAAGTGGCAAAGAAATCTGATTATGGGAAATAAACATTCATAATTACTTTATAAATAGTTGTATAAATACTATTTTTTTGCCATTGTCATAACCATGGTCATAAGTGTACAGCGTTAAACTGTGCTCAATGTTTCATAGGTTTGAGGTTATATATAGCCTCTGGATCCAAAAGGATTTTATATATTAAAAAGCCATTTCAGCTTTTTTGGATGCAAATTTAAGATGCAATCGAGCGACATTTCCCACGCTTCCTGTCACTCTGTGCCAGTTAGTTTTTGTTCTGTGACATTGTGTGGGTGTAATTTGTGCAGTCATTTGGGCAGTGTTCACATATTATGCGCCACAAGGTGCATACATGGTTGGGGCCATAGGGTCCCATCTGAAAGCTGAATGCCCCCACAGTGCCCTGCCCCCCCCCCTTTACTCACCGATTCAAAACAGCATTGGTTGGTCCTGCTGTATGACCTTTGGCCCCTCTCATGCTTCCCACCTTAGAAAATCCTAGAAACACCCCTGATGCTCTGTATAAAAATGAAAAAGAAAAAATGTATAATTAAGTAATATGAAAATGTTTTTAGTTCAGTTGGCATAGTTGAGAAGTGACACATTTTAAAAGGAAAGTATCAAAGTATCAGGCTCTGTATGTGGTGGTTTTGCATTCTTGTTCTGATCTGGTAGCACTTTTGTTCAAATTAATGAAACATGCTAAGTTGTTCAAAATGGAAAAACTGTATCTGGTTCACTCCATAAGTTTGCCACGGTCCCTTGGCAGTGATTTTGCCACTGGACCCTCAAGAAAGGCACTTAACCCCAATTGCTCCAGGAACACTGGCTGAGTCTGATCTCTGGTCCTTGGTTTGGACGTGTCGGACAGAAGTGCCTACTGGAAAAAAAAGTAAAAGATTCGCTTACTTTGCTCAAACCAAAGCCCGGCTGCTTGTCTCTCAGTCACTGCCCTTCTGTCACCCAGTACCTAGTGCTTTGTTTACCTGCTATATATCGGGACTGCTGCCTTGTGTCTTGTTGCAAGGTACACGGTGTAAGTGCCAGCCTCTTCTTCAATGGGCTGGAGGAGGACGGCACGGCGTTTGATACTCAGACTCTGGAAGGACCCATAGCAGACATCGGGACTGGTGCTGTTATACGGATCGGACAGAGCACCGCTGGTAAGACCTTATAAAGATCAAATATGTGAATTGTAGTTGCATTGCCAAAAGTGACTTGATGTTATTTGTCACATTTTGGTTCTGTAGTATGGCTTATAACATCTTCTGTATATGAATATACATAATGTCAATATAAACATGTATAGTTATATACTGCTGCCTGAATTCCATCCGTCCATGTGCCATCACTGCTTGTACAATGTAGAGTCACGGTTCCTGCTGTTATGTATGTTTTTGTTTTAAGTTTAGTGAAGCATTGGCAGGACACTGGCTCAAACAGTAATATCATTATGATTTAATGCCTGGTCCCCTAATGATTTTCTTTTGACAGCGTAAAGTAAATAAGACTGCAGTAAAAGATTAAAACCAATTCAATTCCGCTATATAAAACTATAAATGTTCCATCCTTTATCTATAACTGCTTACCCACTATAGGGTCTTTTTGCACTGCTCATCTTAAACTGCAGGAGTTCTTGTGTTAGCAAACATAACTCTTTATTGCAGCAAGTAGCTTAAAATCTGTCCATATGAGAACTGGCCCTCCTTCACTTTATGGTTTATTCTTCTAACATTAAATCTCTCTCATCAGTTGTTACCTTTACACTCCCACTTAAGTCCTGAAGGCAAAGTGATTCAAATTTGGAGAATGGATAAAGTTAAAATGACAGAGAAACTTTTTTTTTTTTTTAAGAGCTGGAAAGGCAACAATAATTGTCGTATCATCACAGCAACAAAAGTTTCAGCTGGTGTAATCCTTTTAACATGCAAAAGAAGTCCAGATCCAAGGCCTGGGGCTCTTGATTGCCTTGTTTTGATGTCTCTGTCTCCCAGATTTTTTTTTTGGGGGGGGGGGGGGGGGAAGCTTGGCATTGGCGATGAGAACTTGCATCTCCGAGAGCTGCAAATCTGTAGAGGAGCAGAGGAGTCCGCTGATCTGTGGCGCGTTACCGCCGTTCAGAGGGACCCCCACACTCTGAACTCATATGGATCCCCTTCATCCACATCCCAGTGTGCTCTCTATGCAGGAGATGAAATGATCTTTCTTCCCTGATCCTGTCATAGAGCCATCAACCTTTTTTTTTTGCAGCAGGAAGCCAATCAGGCAATTGAGTGGTAACAGTCTGCCCCGCTGAACAGTTTGATGGCTTACTGTTGTGTTGTAATGTTAACCTGTCTGGTGCTTAAGGGGGCGGCATGGAGGCTCAGTGGGTGAATGCATACCTCCCGGGTTGCAGGTTCGATTCACACGGCCAGCAGAGTTTGCCTGTTCTCTAGTTTCCTCCAGTAGTTCAAAGACATGCAGTTAAAATGTCCCTAAACTGCCCTTAGTGTGTTCCATGCTTCCTGGAATAAGCTGCAGGCTCACTGGAGCAGATAGCAGTTACTCAAAATAGATGGATGAGGGTACTTCATTGATTTCTTGCTCCATTTCAAAAGAGTTTGCGGAAACCATCCAGATGCAAAATAAAAACTTACATGCTAACAAAGGAACTGTGTATTGGCGATAATGTTTGAGCACAGGCTTCTATGGCTGCAGGAGAACAAAATCTGTAAGAAAGATTTAGATTAAGACAGATGCCGTAGAAGTGTCTCTTTAACAGAATTCAAAGGTACTGATAAGTTAATCCTGTAGTTAGTGTAGACTATACAAGCTGTCTCCCATTATTCCCATTGACATTTCTTTTCTAGGGATGAATCAATTCGTTGGATGGATGCAGGATTTCAGATTTTATCCGGTGACGCTTACAAACAGGTTTGTGGTGTCTTTTACAGCATTTAAGAAATAAAACGATGCTGTTATTTACAGCAAATGATTTATGAGAACTTATAAGACATATATGTCTGTGTCATGTTTGTTTTCCTACTCAGAGAAATTGTGGAGGTGTTCTCTGGCCATCTGCCACACCTTCATACCCATCCAGAGTGCCGATGCCCCCCTAGTCATCCCAGAGTGCACCCCCTGGTGGAGAGGTACTGCATCCCCAACCACGTGGAGGACACCACTGACAATCGGGTCCTGAGGCTCCGCCGTGATGCCCACCCCCTCCACTACATCAACGACAACGACATCGGGACCAGCTGGATCTCATCCGTGTTCACCAGCCTGGACCAGCTTGATGAGGGTATCAGCATCACCTTTGATCTGCAAACCGGGGAGTACCAGGTAAACCGTCTCGGAAATGAGACCAGAACATCATCGCCCATGTATTATTAACAGCTACTCAATGAGAAGCTGAAAGTCAGTAGAGATGTAACTTGTATCTGCGCAATCGTTAGGTTTACAAATGTATTAGGTATCTTAAGTTAGTCTTACAGTGACGGACAAAAAGGTTAAGTGTCTGCAGTTATACATATTTAAAGAAACATTTCTAAATATCCTAAAGGAACTGTAGGTATGAAACAGTGACCTCCTTTCTCGCCCAAACATGAGGAGAAATGGGGCTCAGATTAATTATAGTACATATGTTAACTGTTCCAGAATTGTTTGAAAAGCACAACTTAATGGATTCCTTGATTTTTACTGCAGTTTTTTATTACAGCTCTGTCTACTGCCAAGACTGTGCTACTGTCTTGATTTATTTCTTAAACTCATATTTTATTTGAATTATTATAAGACTATATAGTAATTGTATATGGGGGTGACAGTAAGTTTGTTTTTAACCACATGCTCCATGACCTGCTAGATATGGTCTTGCCACCCACTTTTGGGTCGTGACGCAGTAGTTGAAAACACTACTGTACTCTGTGTAGTTGCCAGCTGTGTGGCTCAGTGAGTATCACCGAGGTCACACTGCCAGGGTTGTGGGATCTATTCCTGCCCTGACTCTGAGGTTTGATGATTTCCTCGTGTTTGTGTTGGTTTCCCCTGGGTACCGAAAAATGTGGTTTAGGTGAATTGGTCTAACTAAATTGCCCTTATGATGCTTCTGTGTTTCTCCTGTGATGGACTGGCATTCCATCTAGTAGCTGCTCTGTACTTTGTGGGATTAGCCTTATTGAATAAGTGTTAATGTTTTTTTTCGTAGGTTATTAAATGTCATTAGAATATAATTTTGATTGCGTGTAGCTTTTTAAGGAGTTTTCAGATCTGATGAATAGGGAGGTAAGGAGCATGCACTGGTTACAGTGCGTTGCCACACCCACCACACGGCAAACCACCTCAGGGATGAGAACCTGAGTGTGATCCAGTGGAAGGTTTTTTCCAAAGGCTGGCTTGCCAATCCTGCTACCAACCCCCAACTCCAGTAAATTCTGGGCATTTACAGAATTTGAACCAGCAACCTTCCAGTTGCTGGCACAGATCTCTAGCCTCAGAGCCACCACTCTGTCCAACAGGAGTAAATAGGAAATGGTGAATACGAAAGCTGAAATATTCCTTTCATAATGAAATGGCTTAGATGGAAGTAGTGGTACTGGATAAATTGGATGGATGGATGAACCCAAAACAGCTTGTTAATTATGCTTTGATCTTTGGGTTGGCCCACTTGGATGCTCCCTTGGTGACGGTTTCTCTTTTTGGGACATGGTGGGATTTGACTCGCTTGAACAGTTTTCTTGTTGAATCTTGACTTTGTGTGGGCAGTTGCTCAAATCCTTTTTGGGCAGCTGTTGACTTTGCTAAATAAACCTTAATCGTCAAATTCTGTGTCACCTAAATATTAGCTCTTATTTAAGAGACAACTTAATCTCTGCGCCTTTTGGAATACCGGAATAGACGTTTTTTTTTTTTTAAATTTTCACATCAGTGTAATGGTTGTGTATTTCCTCATGTGTAACTGTGGCAGGGGATAATCTTTCGTTAGAGTGCTGAAACAGTAGCTTTGGCTGACTTTCGGCCACACCAAAGTCCGCCAAAGCAGATGGGAAGTGTCCCCCCCCACCCCCCTTTCTTGTGTGCTCACAAGTTCTGAAATCACGCATGTGGATTTTCTGCTTCCTTTCAATGACGCTCGGCCTCCCAGATAAAACTGCGGGCTACGACGTTTTGAAGTGTTTAAGCGGCCAGAAGCGTTGCCCTCTTCCTCAAACCCCTTGGAATTGGATCCCGGCGGCGGCGGCTAGGGTTTCAAGCCGCTCTTCGCTGCACAAAGACGCTTGAGGTGTCAGCGGAGCGTCGACTGTAGCGCTGCAGATAATAGATTATCCATTGCTGTTTAGTATTTCATGTATATTCCCCTTTTATCAATTTGCACGCTTCCCCGCAGGTTTTCTATGTCATTCTGCAGTTCCTCGGCCCGCAGCCCGAAGCGGTGAGGATTCAGAGGAGGATGAGAGGCGACTCGGCTTGGCGGGACTGGCAGTACCTGGCTAGGGACTGCGCCATCTTTGGGATGGAGAACAGCGGCCCGCTAGCCTGGCCGGATTCTGTCAATTGCCTGCAGTTCCCCCGGTATGTCTCTGTCTGCACAGGACATGGGAAAGCAGTCCCTGCCGGTCAGGCTGCCTGGGGGAGGCTTCAGAAATATGCAAGAGTTCACGGTTTTTAGATTTTTTGCGGAACATTGGGAAAGCGTAACAATAGTGTGTTCCTCCTGCGAAATGCAGTGCAACAGGATGTAACAATTCAGATTCTGTCAAATCCTCGGGGACCTCATATATTTCACAATTACAAAATAAAATATTTTTGAGATCAAGTAAAATTATGTACTGGAAGTTTTCTTATTAATAACATGGCATCAGTGAATCGATGAATATCAATCATTAAAATATATTTATTGGGGAGATTTCATAGTTGAATGTCCGAAATAGTCATATGGAGATTAGGAACATAACATTCATTAACACAACCACTTTACAGAATGTAAACAGAATTACAGAAAACCATTATTTGCACATGAGGACCAAGAAGATAACAATGGTGGGGATGACAATGAGGTGGCCCTGAGCTGCTGCTGATCAGGTGAAGGTCAGGAGACGCAGATTTGGACCTTAAAGGTCCTTCGCTCATTTTAACACAAGTTATTTGGATCTTTGAGTTCTGTGAGAACTGGACATTGGGCCTTGGAGACCAGGACTTGGGCCTGTCTTGCACTGTGGTAATTTAGCTAATGATGTCATCAGCACAATACTCTAGCAGAGAACATTACAACTTGGGTAATAAGAAACAAGCGGTCCAGGGGAAAGCTGCCCCCATATTTCAGCTGGGTTAGTGGGTTTTGTGTTTTAGCGGAGCTGTAACTATTCATCTCTGAATTGCAGACTAAACGTTATTGCCGTCTGTCCTTGTTATCTGCGTCGAGCTCGATACCCCATATTGAATCTTTCCCGCATCACTACATTTCAACATTTATACTCGAATAAGTGAGAAAGAATCGCTTGGCTGGGTGGCCACATCAATAATCCCAGCCCCACCCCACCCGCCCCCAGAAACATTAACCGCTACCATTACTTGTGATTGCTTTTGAACTATAAGGACACCCGTGATAACAACGGTGCTAATAGCTTTTTCCCCATCCGCTTACTGGGTCATCAGCAGTGAGCCTCACGCCGCGTTGTTTGGCCCCCACCGCGTGCCGTCCGCTCACAGCATGGCAGGGCAGGCCTGGTGACTGTGGATTGATGTGGAGCTGTGTGCCAGGGCTCTGATTTTCCGCAGTTTCTGCTTGCCTCTCTCCCAAGGGATCACTTTGTGAAGAAATGAAAAGTGATCACTTGCCCATGGGAATATGGTACTGGAATGTGTCTGGCTTAATGTTTTATGTTTCTAAACACGAGGGACACAGGTAATGCCCTTTGCTATTTAAATGCCACCTGCCTAGCTTAATCTGTTTGTCTTGTATTTCATTTTAACATTCTTCCGCATGAATTCAAACTGACGTGTATTTGTGTTGCGTTTTATGTTCTGGAGCGGTTTTTAGACACTTTTATTATTATTTTCAATCAGGCGCTTAAAAGACAAGAAAGTTTTAGATTCAGCTGACATGTGGTCTCTTCGGAGTGATGTTTGGGGGTTGACCAGATGTTTGACAGAAAGGGGGTTTGCAAATTGTTATGTGGAAGGGGCTGCCTGTTTATGTGGCATAAATTTTTGAGCATGATGTAAATGTTATGTTAGGGATGGGTGGGGGGGTCTAATTACTTATAATGTAGGGCCTGGCCTGGATAAGTCTGCTGGCCTGAGGCTTGTGGCTTTTTTTGGGGGGTGGGGGTATGATTGAATAATGCAGGAGTGACAGCACACCTGCTTTCCCGAGAGGAGCAGAAAGGGGTCTCCACTGCCGGAGGAGGTTTCTCACGCATGGCGTCACATCGCTGCCTGAGCGGGACACATCTTTATAAACACAAGCTGCAGACACCCACTCGCCCCAACATGCCCTCCACCCCCTGTTCTGGCTCTGACTCTTTAGATAAAAAACAAAATAGCAAAATGACAAAATATGTGTGTGATGCTGGATTGCTGTTCGTTGGTAGTATTATCGAATGGAGTTTATTGTGCATTCACTTTATTTAAAAAGTCCTCCTTTCAGTGATCATACTTTTTAGCCTTTGCTGGGTTTTTTATGTACACTAATTGAAGTGTCTTGTGGTTTTTAGGACAGTAATATAATAGTAAATATAAATATGCATAGAGCAGCCTGTGCTGCATGCATCGGGCCTTATTTCTGGACAGTTGACATAATTACTGTATATTTACTGTGGTAGATGTGTAATATACTTCCAGGTGAAATTATTATGGGTACTATGTTTTGTTATTTAGCAGTTTAATGGGAAAGAGTAGGTAATTTTCATGTCAATTAACAGGATATCTAATACTTTTTGCTGGGACTGTAGATATACACTAATTGAAATACAGTGAATGTACCCCTGATTATAGTACTGGGCCGGGATTACTGACGTAACTGTGGACCATAATCTCCGGTGGCAGAGACCTTCCAGCAATGGCCAAATGCATCCCGTGGCTTTTAGTACGGTGCGTCGGTGTGTGCTGTGGAATCGCCGTCCCCTGTGACACGCCGTGTCCCCCTCCCCTACACAGAGACGTCCCCTTCTCTCGCGGGAACGTCACGTTCAGCGTGCTGACGCCAGAGCCCAACCCGAGGCCGGGCTACGGCGACTTCTACAACACGCCAGCCCTGCGCGAGTTCGTCACGGCTTCGCAGGTCAGGGTCCATCTCCAGGGTCAGTACCACACACGGGAGCCCCACGTGCCCATGCGGCGCAGGTACTATGGGCTGCACGAGATCACCATCAGCGGCAGGTGAGTGCAGGTCCCGCTTCTCAGTGTTCACAAGCACGTGTCCACCACTTTAAATATAACTATTCAATAACATTTACTTATTTAGCAGACGCTAAAGCAGTGTACATTTTTGAGATATTTTGAGAAAGTGATTGGGGCTTAAGGGCTTTGCTCAGAGACCCAACTCGGCTGACCCTGGGGTTTGAACTGGTGACCTTCCGATCCCAGCCGCCTCATTCGCGGAGCCACACACCGTCGCTAACAAACAACAATATGGAAATAGACTTCACTGTTGGGAGAGTTAATGTGTCGAGAGGGGTTAGCAGTAACATAAGTTCCTTAATTAGTTCATTAATCACTCGTTTCACTGTTGGAAATGACTGAATCTGTAGTAAACAAGGATTCTTGGTCAGCTCTTAAATGAAAAAATAATATAAACAAAATATAACCTATCGAATAGCTAGGTTCGAGGACAACAGCAGAGACAGACATAACTAAATTTATTTTATATATCATTCAAATAACTTGTGTGTTTGTGTAGTTTGTGTCTCATTCATTTGATACATTTACGTCAGTTTCATTCGTACCACAACCCCACCTACATTGCATGCAAACAGGTAAACTCTTAGTTAACGTGTTGATGATCTGACTTTGGAGCATGCCCCCCCCCCCCCACACACTTTGTTCTCTTATAATTTTGAGTTTTTGTTACTCTGACAGATAAATCTTGTATCTGTGTAGCCATCCCCTTCTTAAGCAGTCTGATTCTTATGTCTTTGGTATTCACAGCGTTATGCACTGAACAGTGATGTCATTCCTTCCTTCATTTTGTTAGGGAAGACATAAGCCGCTTTAAATAAGCAGTAGTCATAACCCTGGAAAGAGATGCTGATTTAAGGTCTTTGGAATCTTACTCTCTGCCTCCCCCCCCCCCTCGCCC
>JAODLC010000028.1:9993812-10018515 GCA_026781145.1 Hippopotamyrus pictus
CACCACCGGCACCCCCCCCCGTCTGAGACAAAGGGGACTGCAAGCAGCTCTCAAGGTCTGCATGTGTGGGGTTGAGATCAGGCTACATCTGGAGGGGTGTGGACCCCATGCTCACATTTGCACTTTTATGATAGCTGTGAGCAGTGACAAGACGATCCACTATCTCAGCCCCCTTTTCCCGTATTTGGTCAGCGGTTTCCTTTTTGTTTTTGTTTTTTTCTTTTTGTCAGATATGCTTGGGGTGGAAGGGTGGGATGGGTTTGACCCAAACAAGCCACTTGACGGAGGCCTGTCCGATTTGCCACTGTACATCCCCCTGAGCGCTTTGCATTTTCCGTGGCATTTATGAAAAATGAATGGGAAGCCCCTATTAGCTTGGTGCAGGGTGAAACCAACTGTGGGGCTGTGCGGGGGTGCCATGCTTCATTTTAAGTTTTTCTTTGTTGTTTTTTTGGTGCTTGCAGGTGTGACTGTCATGGCTACGCGGAGCGCTGTGACACAGGCCGCAGCCCCTACCGCTGCCTCTGCCTTCCGGAGAGCCACACGGAAGGAGATAACGTGAGTCCCCGAGGGGAAACACCCTTATTAATTAACCACAGTCTTTTAATGACGTGTAAAAGTTCCCCTAATGAGCACTGGACCCAAAATAGTCATAATGAAATTTGAATAAATTGTCACCCACTTTGCTCTTAAATTTCCCGCGGGCTGGGGGGCGGAAAAAAGAAAGAGAGGGTGGATTTGTGCACAACGGCACTTTAATCTTGCCACCCCATCAGCCCCATGGTGTTGTCCTAATTAATCCGGCTGGGGTAATTATATCTCAGAGCAGGATGTGATGACAGAGCTCAGCTGGATCCTCTCCTGCCGACTAGCCCGCTCCAGTAGCCGTCTCTGAGCTGTGTTTATCCCAGATGCCGTCTTCGAATGCTTCCAGAAGTAGCGTTCTTCTTTTTCTTTTTTTAAATGGCTTTTATGTAAGGTAAAACAGCAGAGTTATAACCTGATAGACTGAGCTTGTTACAGTGTGTAACTAACAGAGGTGGAGATTTCAGGTCCAGAGAGTACAAATCCAGACCAACCAGTTTAATACTCTTTACTGTGACTCTTTATACTCAAGTAGTTGGTTGAAATAAAATCTTCGTCTGGATTTATACTATCTGGACTTCTGGAATCTCCACCTCTGGTAACTAAACACTTAGTGATCAGCAGAGCATGGTGTGCTTCTTAGTTTTGGAATTAGATGTGCTCTAATGCTTCAATGCTTATCAAACTAGTTCACTTTCACTCTCTAAAGTAGCTGCCTAAACCCAGCTCTGTGTCGCGCCGTTCAGTTCCATAGTGTATACGCGATGCGTCCCCAGATTAAACTTTTAAGCCTGGTGTTTGATGCGCTGAATTATTTAAAGAGGAACATGCATTATTCACCTTAAGATCAGGCTTTCGCTGAGGCAAACTGTTGCACTGTTGTAGTTGTTGTTCAGGCTGAAAGGGAGAGTAGCCGCATCTAACATGAAAATAAAGCACAGCACACGGACACGAAGGTGGCAAATGATGCATATTTCACTGTCCCTGTGAGACCTAGAAGGATCTAGTTTTCACTTTTACAGTTTTCACTTTCCTGGGTGAAATTCCAACTCGTTTCAAAGCTTGGAGGTTCCTCTTTTTTTTACTAGTACTCAAAAATAAACCTCAGAATGTCCCCCCACACTTCTTTGATCTGTTCAGCTCTCTACATTTTCAGTACAGGGGTCAAGAATAAGGAGTGAGGCAGTTTCTGCTCCTCAAGGAGACTACACACAGTCTGCCTGTGAAACTACTCTCACACATCATAGGGCCCCTGTTTCCTGCGCAACCCCATTGGCTGATTAGAACGGTCCCCCATCACCTGAAAAGCTGCCATTGGACACTGAGCATCCAGTGTATGCATACATGTATCCTCCTGTGCTAGTTCAAAGGTTTTTAGCGTCATTGTGTCACGCAGAACATGATTCTGTTGAGGTATTGTAATTTCTGTAACGGCTTGTCCTATTCAGGGTGGCGGAGGGTCCACTGCCCATCTTGGAGGCTTCAGGCATAAAGCAGGGAACAACCCAGGATGGGGTGCTAACCCATTGCAGGAGTAAATTATACTGTATATGAAAGTAAACGTATATTGAGAGGGTCAAACTATTGAAAAGAGAAATTATTCAGAAACAAGCTGACAGTAGAATAAAGTGCAGGAGTGGCAACTGGTTTGTGTGGTGAGTCTGTGTGCGAATAGGTGCAGTTTCGAATGCCTCGTCCCCACCCCCTCAGCCACACTGTCGCTGCTGGCAGGCGACCTCCTCAGCTTCCTGACTGGTGGAGGCCATACACTTTGTTTCCCTAGAGCAGCAATGTGTCCTTAACTGTGACTCAGGCAGACCCCGGCCTCTAAGTCCCAAAACCCTTCTGTGAAATCTGCACACTCAGTGCCCCCCCCACTGCGCCTAGCAGCCTGTCAACATTTAGTCACACTTCAGAATCATGTGGCTCCGGGGAGCAACCGTGCCTATACTTCGCCAAACACCAATCCTGCATTTGACACAATGTGTCATTAAAAGGTCGCTTTATGCTTTCCTGCTATTCATTTAACTTAATTCCAACTGTAATAATTAAAATAGGCAAGCCATTTGTTGATGTTCATGCCTATAGAGGCTTTGGGGTGAGTACAGTATGTTTGTTTTTTATATGCAAATGTGTTTCCCCAAGTGCACATCTGGCCCTGAAAATGTTCCAGGGTAAAAACCAAGTGATAAAGGTGTTTAATATTTAACTTCCCTGACTCCATTAAAAAACCTTCACTGGGAAATGATGGAGGTAGTGCGGTTCCCCAACATCACGGTGACATAAAGGTAACAGAAGTCACCTGACAGCTGTCACGGTGATGAGTGTCCCGCCTGCACGTGTGCATGCGCTCCTCCTATGGGATTTACAGCGTTAAGGTGGACCATGTGATGATTTCATAGTGCTGTGAGGTTCTGCCCACAATCTGGGTTCTGGGTTTACTGGTCAAAAACAGGATGCAGAACAGATTATATTAACACACAGCTACAACAAACTCCAACATGTTAAACGGAGGACAAATAAGCAACTGTCATCATAGTTATAGCTGTATAACATCATAGTCATTATGTTATACAGATTCCTTTTCCTACCTTTGAATGATCAAATATTTAAACATGTAATTGTATAATTAGATTGATTTCACAATGTTGTATATGAATCAAAATAGTGACATAGAAACTTCTTTCTTACCGTTTGTGTATATCTATGATTTGACCATAGACCGCTGTGTTCTTTCCTTAATTTGACCAGCGCAGTGTTCTGTGTCTGCTTCCCCGATTATCAGTGAAAATATCCGGTGCTTATGGCCTGTTTGTTAGACCCCAGCAGGTGGCTGCAGACAGCTTATTCTACAAAGAGCAAATTGGGGGAGGCGTAAACGGGGATCGATAAAGTATTATTATTATTATTATTATTATTATTATTAACAGTGTATTTGCATAGCCACAAAGGGTTAACCAGGGCTTTCCTGATACAACTAATAGACTAACTGACCTCTCCAGGTATGGGAAGGGGTGGCAGTTTTTCGGTAGTATTGTGTGGGTTGGGCTGCCCTCCACCACAGGGCACTTCTCTGAGACCCACAGTGGGCACAGGTCATCACAGGGCAGCCACCGATGGCCAACAGCAGAGCCAAAGTGGCAGCAGATCAGCTATGAGTTGGAGAGGAGATTTGAGAAGAGCTTTTCCCTGTAGCATCATGAATACATCAAACACATGCAGTTTTAGTTTCACTTGCACGATGCATTGGAACCACTTTCTCTTCAGATAATTAAATGTGCAGTTTATCGTGCAATTATTACATTATCATTATTATTCTCTCGCAAATAAATGATGCATTAATTAAAAGAAGCATGGCTCCAAGAAGCATTATACATAGGCAATACTTGAAGGACATGTAGAAAACTAAACAAGATGGGGTACTTAACCAGGCAATTTAGCAGCATGTTTTATCTTCTTTAATAGGCACAGTAGACAAGAGGCTCAAATTGCTGTTGTGTTTTTCCGTGAAGAATCTAATAATGAGAAGAACAACAATTCAAAGAATATGATTCTGTTAATCATGTGACCTAACTGACAATAATCTCTTAGAAACATTTCTGCATCCTGTCTGTTGTGTGCCTCATTAAGTAATGAGAGAAACTTGCAAGATACTTCTAGGTAATTCCGGGTTTTACGTAGTGCCTGGTTTATTTCAGCTGTCGAGGCAGACTCAAATTTTAACACGGTACCTGCCATTTCTGATGAGTTATGGCTGTGTCCTTTATGCATTCATTAATTTGCAGTGAGGGATTTTTTTTTATTATATATTATGGGTTCTCCTGCTGTTTTGGGATGCAGGAAGCGCTGGTGATATTTGATGGCCCCTATAAATGTACGCTCCCTTCTGATGCAGCTGTTCAATGGCGAGTTGCTGCCACGTTGAGTCGCAGTGATCTCTCATTATTCTCTAACGTGCCGGATGGACAAATTAGCAGTCCCCCCTGGGCAGCTGGCCCGGAATCACAAAGCCTCGGACAGCAGGAAGACTCTCCGCGTGGTGATGGGTCACTGGGGAATCGCACGCTTTGGGGAATTTTTATTGTATGCCACAACTCGAGGTGATTAATTAAACATTTGAGATACAGAATTATATTGAGAGCGGGATGTTAAATGCATACTAGATTAGAGTAACAAGAATGAGGATTGTGTAGGTGGCTTGCTTCTGTGGCCTCACATGCCAAGGTTGTGGGTTCAGTTTTTACCCTGACCCTGTGTATATGGATGTTGTGTGTTTTCTGTGGGTACTCTGGCTTGCTGATCCACTCCAGAGAAATGTTGTTTAGGGTCCTTTGCATCTCTGAATTGCCCTTAGTGTGTGTGTCCTGGTTTTAAATGTGGCTTTGGGACTTGACCATGGCCACCGCCAGTGAACGTTGTGTAGGTGACGATTTGGGACCTCATTTTCATTTAATTTCAAAATTGTCATTTAGTGGTGGCACCTGAAAGGAGGGCCACAGACGCAGATCTGGTGAACTTGATTATATTGAGAGAAGTTACACAAAGTTGGGCTTTTAATAAAGATTTTTGCAGAAGTGGGGAGAGTGTGTAGGGGGGATAGATATTGTAGAGGTAGGGGGGTGTTGGAGACTCTGGGATTAGATGGCAGGGTGTTGACGAGACCATCTGGGGAATATATCGTTATTGTTCTTGACAGCATCTAACTTTGTGTACAGACTTATTTCCTGAATGTTTCTGTTGGATGTTTCCTGACTGGGTGTCACCAGATGGTTGTATTTTTGGTGTCGTTGCCAGTGTGAACGCTGCAAGCCTCTCTTCAATGACAAGCCCTTCAGAAGAGGAAGCCAGTTTCAAGCCTATAACTGTCGGCCGTGCCAGTGTCACGGCCACGCGGATTCCTGTCACTACGACAGTGCCCTGGACCCTGTCCCTGGAGAACACTTCCGTGGTGGAGGTGGAGTCTGTAACAGCTGTCAGCACAACACCACAGGTACTGTTGCATTCTGGGAAATGGAAGGAGATGGCATGTCTTCTCAAATATAATCGTTCAGAATATTTTTTGTTTTCGAAGTTTCTTCAGCAATAGTTATAATTGTTTTTTTCTTTTTTGTTTTACTATTTTTTAATCAATACTTTTTTTAACTGTTTAAATAACTTCTGCTTCTGAAACTTCTTATGAAGCGTCTTGTATTTATAAAACATTCAAGGATAAAACATTATTTGATTGTGAACTGAAAGCCAGGTACTAGTCACTTGCTTAAGAGATCGTAATATAAAATACTGAATGTAACCTATAAATATGCAGGGTGCAGTAAGATGACCGCATGGGCACACGCAACAGTGAGCGCCACACTGAAACGGCATGCGTATCTTTCCTTGGACGTGACTTTGCCAGAGATGTGGCGTTATTGAAGAACAGCGGGTAGTTTTAATGGAGTAAGGCGGCAGCATCGCTAACAGCTTCATTGTTTCATATGCTCAGTTTTAGCTCTGGCAGGAGGGGCTGAAAGGCTACATTAAAATGGACATCTTGAAAATTACGAATTTCTCACCGTAGGCCCCTGGAGACTACAGCTTTTAATTTGAAGTTATGGTCCTATAATATGATTGAATTTTAATCACTTAACATTGATCTTTGCCTGCCTACCCCCCCCACAAACGACAAAAGGAAGGAACTGTGAATTGTGCCGGGACACCTTCTATAGAGACGTTAACAGTGTCTTGTGGATGGAGAATGTGTGTAAACCCTGCGACTGCCTGCAAGCAGGAACTGTCAGCGGCCGCCAGGCCTGTGATCCGGTAAGCCTGCTCGCCCTGCTCTGCCTTAGGTGTGTTCCCCTGTCTTGAAACGACAGTCACTTTGCGATGTACTCATTGACATGCTCAAACAGTGCTTGTGGAGTTTTGATGCTAGAATTTCTTGGATTTGTCAGTTGACTTGCTTGCTGTCAGTTGCTCTGGACTGTTTGACAAACATTCTGCATGTCTCTAACTGTCCGCCTGTATTCACTAGGGTGTACATTTACAGTAAGAATTCATGGGCAAAAAGATTGTTACGGGTGGCAGATAGGACTCAGAAATTAGCGGCAGGATACTTATAATCACAACAGTGATTATAAGGAGAAGATGCGGATAACGATATTCCTCCAAGAAGCAGGAGAGTGCCTCTGTGAGCTGGCTGGCTGAGACTTGAGTATTCACAGTACAATTTATCAGAGCTGTGATCGGTAACAGGTTTTGGCGAGTATGTAAAAGTGTCATTAGGAAGTGCGATCTCTGGAGAGCCGTTCCGTCCCCTTTATCCGAAGATCATGAAACCCATTTTGGAGAGACACATTTGTGTCAATAGATATAGTGGATGACAAATTCAAAATCAATCTCCGGGTCACCAGTGTGAGGCTGCTGCCTTATTTAAATTCTCCAAATGATTATTTCGCTCTCTGGTTGATGGCTTAATTTTTGCCTAATTTCAAAAGTGAGCGTTGTCTGGGGTGCTCGGTACACGCTCGGAATTTGTCATTTTGACTCTCCACCCCTTATTGGGTGGAGGGGGGGGTGTCAGATGCAGTTTCTCTGAGCTTCAGACAGTTGTCCATTTCCAGGTCCCAGACTCCTCTTCCCGATTCCCCCTCTCTCTTTCTCTCCCTCCCTCTCTCTCTCTCTCTCTTTCCTTTACACATCTCATTCTCTTCCAGCTACCTTGCCGTGTCTGTGACTCACACATACCTGAGTGGGTGGACAATGTCATTTAGAAAGTTTAAAATATTTTCATTTATACGCAAAGGTATATGGTCATCTTTTTAACTTATCCAAAGTAATCTTATTGTGTTATGTATTCTGTTCCAGTTAGTTTCAGGGTCAAACATACTGCAAATATGCAAGTTCTACAGTATCATTTAGCAAAATTTTTCAAGAGACTGTGCACAAATTTAATGCAGATAAATGCTGATCAGTAATGTAAATGTAAATAGATAAAAAGGATTTAATCTAATAATAAGTAAGCATGGTGAAATGTCTATCCTCCAGCACCCTAGTGTAGTTAGTGAGAGATTTCTCCGCATGACCCTGGAGTGTAAGGGCCCGCTCTTCTGTGACAGGCGTTCACAGCACAGTGCACAAGCTGCCTAATTGGAGCGTAGTCACATGGTCTGCCCTTGCTCCACAGATCGGGGGCCAGTGTAAGTGCAAGCGACACGTGTCTGGCAGGCAGTGCAATCAGTGCCAGGCCGGATTCTACGAGCTTCGGCCCACGCACCCTGACGGCTGCCGCGCCTGTAACTGTAATACCGCCGGGACCATGCGAGCAGATATTACCTGTCACCAGGACTCAGGTCAATGCCACTGCAAGGCGAACGTAATCGGTAGGTATCAAACAGCATCGCCATTCTCATCCTTCTCTCTGACGTCCCACTCCTCCAGCTTTCGGGATTAGGAAGGCAAACTCAAGAGTAGCGACCGGAATGGTGATTATTCCGAAAGCCCCACTAAGCAATCAGATCTCTTCCTGATAAATGACAACATTAGCATTATCTGCAAATGCAAAGTAATGATTAGCAAATGCCACTGCCATTACAGCTGTAACAGGCTTTGTGTTACAGTTTCAGCAGTTTTTTAAAACGGTGCAAATGTTACAGCCTCAGTGTTTCGAAATGTGTATCTTGCTGAACTCAATGGCATGGTTACATTTTGCCCCACAACATGCATTCTTAGAGAAGCAGTGTCATATTAATTATATGACCTGCTAGCGCAGGGTTCAAGAGTCGTGAAAATCCTGGAAAAGTCATGGAATTAAGAAATCATGTTTTTCAGACCCATAATAATTATGGAAAATAAAAATATCAAAGTTTTGGATCTGTTGGGATTTTTAATTTTTTTTTTTATCAATGTTCGTAGTGTAACCCGTCTCTCTCGAGCAGTATCTTGATTATACTTTCTTGAGTATGGAAGGCCCTTGGGGCAGAAAACGAGAGGAAATGCATCTCGACGTGGCATTATTCCCCTCTATACTTTACGACATGGCACGTTCCTATAGAGCATTGGCATTAAAATACGTGTTTAGAAACAGGTATTTAATTGTCTATCTCTACAGTATAATTCTAGAGATCTGAAATTACAGATATCCAAAATGTGAATGTCAGATCTCTACAATTTACTTTACTTACAATTTTTACTAGTAAAAACCTCAATAATTGTTGTTTCTTGTTATTGCAAATGTAAGGAATAAATTAATGACTTTCTATCTGGTGATAGCTAGAAAAGATCTACAATTATTTATCTACAGTACTTGATAAATAATTGTTTAGCTCATCATTAGTAGACCAGATGGAAATTAAACTATGCAACTTCTTTGATAATGTGTGTCTGAGCAAGAGAGGAAAAACAACATACATATCTGGATAATGGTACCTTCCATTGCATATAATTGAAAAAAACGATGAATGCAAGATCATAACACGCAAAGTACATGTTTGTAATGGTATCATGCGATGATGATCATATAACGACCATAGAACACTTTTCCTGAATGGGCTGAACAAAAAATGCTTTTTGAAATTTAGCTCGAAGTCCTGGAGAAGTCATGGAAAAGTCATGGAAATTTGTTGATCGAAAAGTGTACGAACCCTGTAGCGCCAAATGCATTTTCCTCCTGGTTTTCCAGGGCCTTTGTGATAAATCTGTTCTCTTTCTCTCCCTCTGTGTGCCTTTGAACTGTTTCCTATGAAATGCAAACGAAGTTACTTATGAAATCATGTATATCGCCAAGTCTGGTTATCAAGGGCCACCCAATTTTAATTTTGTAATTCAATGCCGAGCTGATTATAATAAACTGCCCCCGTCTCTGTTATTTTTCACGCTTCTTACAAGACTCGCTTTTTTGTTTGTTGCTCCCACAGGTATTTTTCAGAAATTAGATTTGATTATAGCAATTTATTACCTCCACAATATTGGAGGGGAGCAGCAGCAGCTTCATAAGGACAAAATTTATCAAGTTCCCAAAGTACAGCATGTACATAATGCACTTTGAAATGTTGATGTATGGGGATATTATGCACAGAGCATTACTGATAAAGTGAGGGCCGCATTGTCGCAAAGCGCACGTAGCAGTACATGGGAACATATTTATGCATATATGTAATATGCACGACATAATTGTATACCTTAGTAACTGACCCCAGTTTAGTTGCACATTTAGGTACTAGCTGACTGCATAAAATTTAGCGTTTAGTATAATATATGTTTATGTATTTAATATAGCATTATATTAAATAATGGTTTTGGTGCAGGTAATTCACAGGCTAGTAAAATTTTTACAAATATGTTTATGTGTTAGTGTAATGCATGGACCACAGAACACATCCGGGGTGGGGGGGGGGAGGCATGAAGTCATGTCTACTTGTCTGTTTGCTTTGAAAAACAATGCAACCTTTTGATTAAAAAAAAAAAAAACACACAAAATTCAGGTTTTTCTTAATAAATTTTGCTTTACATTGCTTGTAGGTGATTGTTTGCCATTGCGTTCTTCATGATGCTCCAAAAATTACCCAGGAACTGCCCTGGGTGCCACTCTACTCCACCCCCCAAGTTTTGTGGTCCATGGTACAATGTATGAATGAATTCATCAGCAGCAGTTAGTGCCATGCCCACATGGTGCAAGTTGGGTGTGGGCAGACTGGCATACGACGCCTGCATTCTCTTGGCCATGTTTGTTTTGCATCATTGTTTGTTTGTTTGTTTGTTTGTTTGTTTTTGACTATCACTCTCAAGCGGGTGGATGCAAGCTAAAGACTCACAAAAATGCCAGCCTGTCCTGCTGCAAAATGCATTACATTTTAATTCACTTGTATCCCATCCCCATTTTTTAAAGTGAAACAGACATAAAAAGGTCAGTTTATAATTGTTATAATTCATTGCTTTTATTTGCTCCAAAAATACACAAAAAAGTGAACGTTGTTAATCATTAAATGCTTTATGCTTAGTCTTAATGATTAAAATGCTAAAAATTGTGTGTGTGCAAAGATAATTGCAGCACACACTTAATATAGAGTGGTAAAGCGCAAATCGGAGGAAATATATTAAGTAGCTGTAAGTTTATTAAAGTGGGTCCTTCGAACAGGAATAAAATGGCAGGACCGGCGTGCGGCCTGAGCTCTTTGTACTTGTTAACTCTGAACTGCATGCCCTGTAGGCTTGGCGTAGCAACATTAGGAATAGATTACCTGTCAGGAATATGTATGGCATATTCAAATAAGCGCTGTGCATATTAAAAAAAGAAAAGAAAAAAAAACCAATATGGTGTGAATCCGCATAGACCACTTTGGCCGGTTCCAAATGAGCTGCGATTCTTTTCTGCCTCACAGTTATTTTTACATCTTGCTGCCTTTCTTGTACCCGTTAATTTATTTATTTCCTCTTAGTGAAATTAAGTGCTATGCCTGGGGTGGGTTATCCATCAATGTAATCGGACCCCCGCCTAATGATGGTATTTTCCACATTTTATTCACGTGTGATTTTTTTTTTTCCCCCTCATACTTTTTTGTTTGTTTGTTTAGCTACGTGTCTAAAAATGAGGGTTTTAACTTGGCTGGACTGCACACGTACTGACCTGCCTTAGTTATGGATCGTATTCGTTTGAAGTGTTTCAGAGGTATTTGTGAAAATAATATAAATACGAAGGAAACCAAAATGAAATTAAAGGCCATGTTTCTTATTGATGTTAACAAAAGTTTGACTGTCTGAAAGGAATGTCATAAATAGACACATTTTGGTTACAAATACATCATAGTCATCCATTATTAAGGTAAAGTACAGTAGCAGCCAGTTTCAAGTATCTCTGCTCTCATTGTCTCTTGAAGGTCTTACCTGCGACCGCTGCAACTTTGGCTTCAAGTTCCTCAACGGCTCCAACCCAGTGGGCTGTGTTCCCTGCAGCTGCAACCTGAATGGGTCTCTGCACCCATCTTGCGACCCCTCCCTGGGCCAGTGCGAGTGCAGGCCACGAGTCCGGGGGCTTCTGTGTGACGCCTGTGCGCCGGGTGCCTTCGGACTGAGCGCCACCGGCACCTGCCAGCCGTGCGACTGCCACCCCGATGGGACTGTCCCGGGGAGCACCTGTGACCCAGTGACTGGGCAGTGCGTGTGTAAGCCCCGTGTGGGTGGGCGAAGGTGCCATGCCTGCCGGGACGGATTCCACGGACTGGACCGTGACGACCCTCTGGGCTGCTTGCCCTGCCAGTGTGACCCCAGAGGGACAGTCAATGGCAGCAGTGTCTGTGACAAGGCAGCCGGCCAGTGTCCCTGTAAGGCCGGCATCCAGGGCCCACGGTGCACCCACTGCTCCCCCCACCACTACAACCTGAGCACTGCACTTGAGTTCCTGGGCTGTCGGCCATGCCAGTGCGACCCCACAGGCACTGTGCTGGGCACGGTGTGCGACGCAGTCAGCGGCCAGTGTGTCTGTCAGCCTTCCCGCCAAGGCCAGGACTGCTCCACCTGTAGGCCAGGTACATCTCTCTGTCCATACATTGTCTATAGACCCAGTGTGTCTGTCAGCCTTCCCGCCAAGGCCAGGACTGCTCCACCTGTAGGCCAGGTACATCTCTCTGTCCATACATTGTCTATAGACCCAGTGTGTCCAGCAATCATGATTAATTGAATATTTCAGCTCCTTTTGGCACGAAGGCTGTTCTTCATTCCAGAGTGTCCCTTCTTTACTCCTTGTCCTCATCCGTGTTACCCTGGAGGTGACGTCTACCTGGCAGCCTCATTTGGGCCCTTCCTCGTGCCAGCTTGCCCATTGGCACCCAGTTTGCTCGATGTCAGCACAAGCAAAGTTGCGCTCTGGGTGGGATTCTTTGTCACCTTGGCGCCACTTGGACCCCAACTCGGCATCTTTTTTGCGCAGGTCATTAAATCGAATGACTGATGGCTGCCACGAGTCCAGCAGTCAGTGTCCCTGCACCAGTGTCGACAGCTGACTGTATCTGTGATAAAGACAAGGCCTTAGCTTAGCCCTTAGCTTATCTCGCGCTTCGGAGGATGGCTAGTATCAGGAAGCCGAGACTCAAATACGGAACTTAGCGTCATGACGTGCTGCTGTCAGAAAACTAAATATTTCTTGAAAGGATAAAATTAATATTAAGATGAGGTATGCTTTTTATGAAAGAAAAACAATGAATCACACAATAATGTGTGCTTTATATTTATGTACGTTTCCTTAATTCTGTAAAAATGTTGTTTAAAATTTATTGGTTTCATAACAAAAGTCCTGGTTTGTGATACCAGCACATATCTTCCACACAGATATTTTCTTTTTATTAAGTGTCATAATTTTTTTGACTGACTCATTCAGTTCTGTTCTTTCCATTTTACTATTAGTTGAAGTCGCAATCATTGGCTCCCAAAGGGATACTAAACACAATTTTTTGGTGTTTTATGTTATTGCAAAGGTGTTACTAATTTAAAAATGCCCAATGGGACTGCTTGAAGTTGTAATCTTTGTTACAAAACCAATAAATTTGCAGTATCTTTTCTCAATTAAGCATGCATCCCAAGACCTTCCGTGAGCAGTATATATACATTATGTGAATATACATAGAAGTCATTGTGGCGCTCATGTTCTGCCACTGAGCATGAGGAACCGATAATGAGGAACCGATAATGAGGAACCGATAATGAGGAACCGATGAGACCCGTAAGTGTGAGAAAGGCGACGGCGGAGAGGCAGAGCTGCAGCCGGAGCCTCCTGCTGAGATGGAGGGGATGTCGCCGCCGGACAGGCCGACGGAACCGGCAGACGGTGGGGCACATAAAGCATGTGGGCCGTGCATGGCCGTGGCAGGAGTAAATTGAAAGTGGTGATAGAGAGCGAGGGGGCCCCTCTGGGGGGGGGTGGCTGATGACTGCATTTCTGTAGCCCCCCCTTGCCCAGGCCACCTCCTGGCTGTATTTCACTCGAGGGGGAAGCGCTCTGTGATTGAGACATCTTAGGCTGGGGGGCTCGGCCGGATGGATGCGGAGAATGCCAGTGGCACGCCTATGATTCACCCCCCCCATACATAGAGATACCGCAGCCAGTAAATTTTATCTGTTAAGGTTACGGTGGACCCCCGAGCTGCTCGCCGGGACGGCGACCATTCTAGGGCGGAGCTCGCCGTTCTGGAGCCCTCTGCTGAATTGCTCACGTCTGACTCGTCACCGCATCCCCCCCCAGGGTTCTCCCGGTCGCCCCTGGGAGCCAGCGGGTGCCGGGAGTGCGAGTGTCACCCGGCGGGGGCTCTCAGCCCGGCCTGCGAGGTGGAGACGGGCCAGTGTGCCTGCCGGCACCCCTCGGTCGCCGGCCGCAGGTGTGACCGGTGTGAGGAGCGGTACCGTGGTTTCGACCCTGTTGCTGGCAGGTGAGTTTCGCACCACCGGCCACGTGGAAGCAGCGCTATCTGTATCACTGTGGCACCGATCACTAATATTAACATCCCATACTGCAAAACACGAGAACATGGACGGTCCACTCGTGTATGCAGTAGGTAGGTAAACCATGGTGTGGTTCTTCAAAACCGAGCCCAGCTGAATTTAGATATTTGTCATGAGATAAAACAGCCCAAGACGCCCACTTTCGATTTTGATAAAATGTACAGTTAGTGTTTTGCCTCTGTGTGGCATCATAGCTGAAATGACACTTTAGCTAATTATTACTATGGATTTCCTTCAGTCACCTCCCTTGCTAGTTGAGTTTTAGGTTTGGCTGACCGCAGTGTCCCCCCCGTGTGTGCCAAGAAGCGTGAGGCAGCGGGCGCGTGCTTCCCTGGTTCACACCCCCTGCCGTCCTCTCCTTTCTCACACGGTGCCAGGCGGCGGCTGCCGCCCCGATTGGAGGAATCTGGGCGCTCTAGCGATCGGGTGGCTCGCGCGTGGTCGACACGTCCTCGGGAGCTGGCCCAGACACCTCATACATCCACATTTTTTAAAATTATTTTTATTTTAGCCATTTCATTCAGCTAGCTGGTTAGAGGCCTGCAGGTTTGGAATTACTTTTAAAGGTCAGAGTAGTCATTAAAGCGACCTATTTCTAAATGAAACAGTATTAATACTGTCGGCACACTTGACTTGTTAGACGTCGTTTATGGTGAGTGGTAAATACATCACGCATTTTCCATGTTTAACAATACACAGAACAAAAAGCTCCATGAAATAAACATATTGGCTTAGATAAAGTGTCTTTTTTTTGTCTGCTGCTCCTCAGCAGCGTGTAATCCTGAGATATCCTGGAAAACAATGATTTCAGAATCTACCTGAAAAGGGAGGCAGCCTAGCACAACAGTCGAAATTTTGAATCCGGGCCCTTGATGGATGTCAAGACTGCTGGATCGGTGCTTGAAAGCTAAAGCGATTCGCCTGGGTCGCGATCGCTGCCTCCCTTTCAGTGTTTCCCGAAGCAGAGTCTTGCCTCAATGCGTGAAGAGAGAACATTAATTGTGATGCAAGCTGACAAGCAGCAAACACGGCAAATGTGTGTTTTCGATACATCAACTGCACGACCGATGGACACCACAAATTGTAAATCCATACCCGACGTGACAGATCATTGTTTATACAATCTATCCACAAGCCCCCTCTCTCTTATATGGATGAAAAATGAACTATTTAAACTGATTACAGGGAAAGCTTTAACTGTATTGAGAGATTCAACACAATAAAGATTTCTTTATCTAAATATCATAAACTCATTTATCCTCCCTGAATCAATAAGGCAATACATCTTATTTTGTTTTCATATATTCTACCCTCCACTGCACTTTATTTAATCTAGGATGTTAAACTTGCAACATGGTTATGGAATATTTTTATGATGGTAAATGATATAATATACACGGTAGAAAGTCTTGTTTGGATAATCATTTAACCTTGGAAAAAATAAATATTTTTTCTCACAGAGAGAGATAATATCTGGTTCTTTATCTATGCAAACAAATTTGTTTTTCTGGTTTGCAATTTAGTACTTTCAGTGTTGACATTTAGTCAGGAAGTGTCAGGTGTTTTTCATAACGCATAATTGCAAATTATGTTGCAATGGTAACTTAATTTAAGATTCTTCCACTGTTGCCACTAAACAGCTCTAGGACCAACAGGCTGGTTATCCATTATCCTTTCTTAAAAAGGCTGGAAAAGCTGTTTTGCTTCAAGTTAGATAAAGCTGGTATGGATTATGGGGTAACTGTGACTGAGCCCTAAAGTTAGAGAGATCTGGTGTGTGTGTGTTTTTCATGGATCCACTGCTTCTGTTAACCACACTTGTGAATGACGCGAGTCAGTCCTTTGGGGAAAAGTGTGATGTGCTGATTGGACAAGCCCTGAACGTGAATGGGAGAAAGTTCATACTTAGGAAGAAAAATAGCTGACCCACAAGCCCAGGGGGCGAGAACATGAACTGAAATTCTGGCATAAGTTTAACCAGTTTACTGAGATCTAGTTTAAAGAAAAACATATTTTTAACCAAAGGAAACTGGTGTGATTTATTTATCTTTCCGCCTGGGCGCTGGCTCCCCGAAGGGTGTCGGGTGCCTGCTCCCTGCTCGGCCTGGGCGCTGGCTCCCCAAAGGGTGTCGGGTGCCTGCTCCCTGCTCGGCCTGGGCGCTGGCTCCCCGAAGGGTGTCTGGTGCCTGCTCCCTGCTCGGCCTGGGCGCTGGCTCCCCATGGCTTCACACGGCCTGTAAGACAAACTGACAGGCACCAAAGAGGTCTGTTGGAGAATCATGGACACTCCTGCCCCCTTTGGTCCACTTAACACTCGTCCTCGTTATCATGAAAACAGCCCACAGAATGGGACATGAGTGTACATTGTAAGCTGCGATATTGGGTTGAGTTTAATGATTCCGCTGCATTGTAGCAAAGCAATATTCTTTTCTCTCCAGTCACAGTGTTAGTGATCTGTTTCTTTATAATGCATCTATTTGACTACCTCAATAAATGTTTACTTTTATATATTGGTTACTGCCTTTACATTTTTTTACAGTTCATATTTGTATTGTATCAGCTGTGGAAGTGAATATTGTAATCTTGTTGTGTGTCAGTGACAGTAAACCTGTCAGACTTGAATATAATATGAGATCAAAGCATATTGTTTCATCACTTGACTGTGAGTTTGTACTTAATGCTTGTGACAACCCCCCCCCACCCAGCAGAATTAAAACAGTTGGTCCATTCAGATAATCCTGCTGCTCAAGGCTAGTATTTTTCAGTCAGCATCACTAATTACAGTCAGTTGTATATAGCTATGGATGTCATTTCAAAAACTATCTGAAGCTAATCGTCTACTTTATTATTTGTATTTCATTACATTAGCTTTTTCTTTATTTTGTGCCTAACCGCTGCCCCCCCCGTAAAGGTGTGAAGAGTGCGGCTGCGATCCCGCGGGCAGCCTGAATGGCACCTGCCACCCCGAGTCGGGACGGTGCCACTGCAAGGCCTTCGTGCGCGGGGACAGGTGTGACACCTGTGCTGCGGGGGCCAGTCACATGGACGCCAGCAACCAGCTGGGCTGCAGTAAATGTCAGTGCGAAACCTGATGCACCTCCTTGCACTGCTTGTTAAGGTCTCTTAATTCACAACAGGACATGTGCTTTAGCGTTAATGCTACTAAGGCTAATTCCTTACGTCAAGGAGCATAACTAATCACACTCATTTCATTGAATTTTAATCTGAAACATAATACTTAAAAAAAAAAAAAAGAAAGAAAGAAATTAAATGCTTAGCAGTTTCCTCTAAATCCCGGCACGTATACGACTGGAGGCGACTGCGTCCCTGAGCGCCTCGCAGCCTCCTCAGTATGCCAAGTGCCGTCCCTGTTGATATAAAACGTAAAACGTCCTTATGTGCGACAAACATCCCTCGGCTCATTTATGAGGGGGGGTTTGCGAGCACTGCGTGCCCACGGGAGTGGGTGGCCGGTTTGCTCCACCTCCCTTTTATAGCCTTTAATGTCTGCACAGTTTGGAGGGAAAAGGGATGGTTAATGTCTGAAGCTATTACCCCACAAATCTGTTTTATTAAGTTAGCATTTTTGCACATAAAACATGTTTGTTTCAAGGTTTATCCCTGCTCCATTTGTCCCATTTGCTAACATCCTCAATATTTAACCTTGCCGCTTACACTTCTAGAGAGATCTGTTTAATCCACGTAACGGCCACAATGAACCATAATGGTATAGATTTGTCTTTTTGTTTTTTTTCCCCCACCTCCCCCCGCAACACTGATCTTCTCCCAGCTCCGTCTCAGCAGCCACCCCCTACAGGCCAAGTCTTGAACGCAAGTGCCATCCAGCTGACCTGGAGCCCCCCCGACTCCCCAAATAGCAACATGCTGAAATATGCCCTCCTGCGGGACTCTCACGAGGTTGCCACTCTCCATGACCACCACCCGTTCGGTACGTTCCTGCTTTTCTTCGTGCCTAAATCTGACCCCCTTTACTGTGTTTACCGCACACGCTGTCGCAGAAATGCTCTGGGGAGCATTCGCACTGAAATGTCCTCGTTGTGACTTAAAAATACACCAGCCAGACTGTGCATTAGACATGGCTTCTGTTGGCACCGGGGACCAAGAAATCTCTCTCTGGAGGTTATATGTTTGAACCACCAATGCTACCACATTACCATGGTAATGGCTGTAGTAATGATGATAAAGTTGCATGCCGACTTAATGACACGTCACATATGTATTTTCAAGATGTGAAAAAATGGATTTTCGTTGCCCTATTTACTTAATGCTTAACTGCTCTTGCATAATAATTGAGTGTCTTTTTTGTATATTTGTCATATTGAAATGATCAGAACCCCAGGTCTTCGTAGACACCGGCCTGTCCCCGTATACCATGTACTCGTACCAGCTGGTGACCAGCAACGTCCGCGGCCACACGAGCAGCGCACGGGTCAGCTACCGCACCCTGGCTGGCATCCCCCTGCCTGAGGATCTCAGCCTGCATCTCATGGGCAGGGCCACGCCCACCAGTGCCACCTTCACCTGGACACGTCCTCGGCACGCCGTCGGCCCAGTGGAAGGCTATGTGCTGAGTGCCGTTGCCATGGGTGATCAGGAGGAGCGGGTCCACTACTCTGGGCTTGGTACCGAAGCCACAGCGAGTGGCCTGAGTCCCTTCACCCGTTATAATTTCACCTTGCGGGCCTGCACCAGTGCCGGCTGCACCCAGAGCAAGCCATTGGGTCTGACTACCCCCCAGGCAGCACCCCAGCTCCAACCTGCACCGCGGGTCAGCACCAATGGGCTGACCCGACTCTCAGTGGCCTGGGACCCCCCAGCACAGCCCAATGGTACGTCAGTAAATACTGCTTCTGAATAAGCTACTCGTATCTCAAAACCTCAACCAGAGGTAGTGCCGTCAAATCAATGTTGACTGTTAGCGACTATTTAGACACCGGTCCTCTTTTGTAAGGATCCTCAGACTTCCCAATAGCATATTCATTGTTATGTTTCAGTCCACCTGCCTTGTCACTGCTCATTTTTTAATATTACCTTCAGATTTCCAAGTCTTTTCCAGTGCTTTGGATCATCTTGTAATTTAGACAAAATGTATGTATGGGTTGCATGGTGGTGCAGGGGTTAGCCAGGGTTCAAGTCTCCCCCCTTGGTTCAGTGTTTAGGGGTTTGCATGTTCTCCCCATGTCGATGTGGGCTTTCCCGTGGGTACTCTAACCCCCTCCCAGTCCAAAAATATGTTAAGGTGAATCTGAGTTATCAGATTTACTCATAGATTTGAATGGTGTGTGAGAGTGAGAAAGTGGATGGCTATAGGCTATAGGTAGGCTGGCGTGGTGGTGCTATGGTTCGCACTATTGCCTCATACTTCTTGGACCAGCGTTCAAGCCTCCATCATAGCTATCTTCCTAGTCTCCGTCTTGTGTGGGGTTTGCATGTTGTCATGGGGTTTCCTCTGGGTACCTGACCCCAGAGTTACCAAATCGCCTATAGATGTGCCCTGTGATGGGTTGGTGTCTCATCCTGGGTTGTTCCATTCCTTGCACCCATAGCCTTCAGGTTAGGCTCCAGACCCCCCATGACCCTGAGTAGGACAAGTGGTTACAGAAAATGGAGGGATATGTGGGGTTTGAAGAAAAATCTGTAACTCATACACATAACATGTTAGGAAGTACGTAGAATAGTGTATACCACCTTTTTTCCAGTCCCCTGTAAGACATTTGGCATTTCCTCAGGCGTAATAATCAGGCACGAGCTCTTCATGCGCGGACCTATGGAGTCCCAGGACCATGGTGCCACCCCCATCCCAGAACGGAGGGTTTTCTCCAGCAGTGGATGGCTCAGTCCACAGCCAACCCCGGGTGCGAGCAACGAGGGTGCCCTGACCCCACCGCAGAGCAGCGCCACCGTGGTGGACCTGGAGCCCTTCTCCACGTATCAGTTCAGGGTGCTGTCAGGCAACATGGCGGGGAGCACGCTCTCTGAATGGGCGACTGGGAAGACGGAAGAGGGGGGTGAGGCCCCATTGAAATTATCCCAGTCAAATTGGTTAAGACTTAATATTTATTATTCCTTCAAATTCTGTTCCTTTGTGGCTTGGCATGCCTCTAGATATTATAATGAATTATGTATAATGGTAATTGTGCAGATATTAAGTTCCATTCAAAATCACTGCTTTATTTTTTCCTTCGGTAAATACTGTGTGTGGTGGGTTTGGGGGTAACGATATAATTTTGAATTTGAAAGTGATTATATTTCTTATTAAATTAAAAGTCTGCCCCAAACAGCATTTAAAGCAGTACGAAATAACCGTAAATTATATTTCATGCAGCAAGCTGTGTCTCTGTGGCATGAGGGGGGAAAATAATCCATATATTCTCCCCGTAACTGTATCAGTTTCGGTCATCTGATATGGGAAAAGCCGAGAGCCTCTGATTTCCTTCGCGGAATCGATTTTTCAATACGCGCATATTCAGCAGCGAGAGGCATAGAACGCCGGTGATCCGGAAGCTGCCTGACAGCTCGCCCGGGAGAGCAGGCGGGAAAATTAACATGGATAGGCTTCCCTGTCCGTCTTTTTTTTTTGTCCAGCGTTTTTTTTTCTTTGCACAATGTGCTTAAAAGGAATGAAGAAAAAAGCTTGGCGTGCGGTCTTTAGCTCGGATAACCGCGGCAGCCTTGGTGTGCGCGAGACAGGTGGAAATCCCGGAACCGTTACTGTCAGCCATGTTTCGGGTTCTCTCTCTTCCCAACAATCTGACGTACGTGTGAAGTACAAACTTCTATTTACATATTTGCGTATGTTACTCTGACAGAAAGAGTGTGTACTTGGATGTGTTGCACTTCGCGGTTTTAAGCTGTCAGGTACTTTCTGGTTTCTTAAAAAGGGTAACATCTGTTTGTTTTTTTGAAGGAGGAAAATCTGTTTTTGAAATATACATTTCAGAGTTTTAAAATGCTGCAGTCGGACACTAGAGGAGTGAAATAAATGTGCGCGTTGCGTTTTAAAGACGTTTTTAAAAATATGACCACGAGCGACACGTAATTATCGGGTGGTAGTTTATTAATTTACCCCGGGTCTCCGTGTTTCTGCCCCGCAGAGCCACGGCACATGCCTACACCTCGAGTAATTCCCATCTCCCCCTCCTCGCTGACGGTCAGCTGGGAAACGCCCAGCAGCAGGGACGCCAGGGGCAAGGTCGTCAAGTACGCGGTCCGCCTGCACCGGGAGCAGGCCTTGCACCGGTCCGCGCCGCCTGTCATCTCCACGGTACCGTGCCCCGCTTCGCTCCGTTTCGCTGCGTTTGACAAATACCCCGTATCTTCCCGCCTAAATAAAACGACCGTTGAAACACGAAAACAAAAGCCCCGCGATGCCTTATAATGTCAATATTAATGTACTTTAAGTTCACTCAGAGCTCATTACTCTGTCTGCCAATAAGTGCACAGCAGAAGTGGAGTTTAGCCAGCCAGACCTGTTGTACATCACCGATACATAATGCATGCTACACAAACAAAACCGCTCTCTTGGTATGTAGGTGCAGTGCTGCCTGCCGGGAAAACCCAAGAAAAGGATGCCCCGCCCTAAAATGAATGAAAAGTCCCCAGAATCCATTTTAAAGAGCTATCTTACGCTACCTGTTATTGCCCACGATTCAGTTGATAGAGGTTGTGTACAGGTTTAATCCCATGGAAGATTGACATGGTATTCCTAAAAAGAATCCCATGCATACAGGGAGGCCCATACAGTATAGAATGGTGTCAAGACACTGATTACACAAGCACAATCTGTGACTAATGGCAAAAGCCTTGTCTTAATCTGTAGCCATTAAAATGTTTATTATTTAGCTAATTATAGTTGTGTCTCAAAACAGGCTCACTATATCACTTGCACTGTGTGGCTCTGTGGGTTAGGAGCCAGGGCCCGTGTCCAGAAGGTCGCCTGCTCAAATCCCAAGGCTGGTGGTGTAATCATCACCGGTGGAACCTCGAGCATGATCCCGCTGCTCCAAGGGTGTCGGATAAATGGCCTGAGCCTCTGGTCTGACCCCAAGCTTTGCCCTCACTTGTATATGTGTGTCTCACTGGAGAGTAAGATAGGATATGCGAAGGTTGAAATTAAATTTTATGTGCAATGAATGTGAAGGCTTTCTGTTCTATAGCTTATGATGCAGTTCCTTGTTGGCACTGTTCACCTGATAGAGAACATATTGCTGCTCTTGGTAACTGAAGTGAACGGAGTAGTTTTTGTATATGTTATTAATAACAGGGCAAACCTGTACTGGATAGTTGAGGATAGATGGATGACTGACTGACACAATATTGTGCTGCTTTAATATTAGATTGCGGCTGAGGATGAGCATCAGTGGGATATAAATCCCCTTGTGGTCGCACCGTGTACTGCATGTGCTCCTCAGGTCTGCTGAGGTGCCCCTCTTTTCCCCTCTGGCAGGTTCTCCACACCGTGTCCCCAGAGGAGCGGGAGTACACCGTTGAGGGCCTGAGACCCTACTCAGAGTACAGCTTCATGGTGGAGCTGTGCAACAGGCTGGGGTGTGTGGCCAGTCCCCCTGTGACGGGACGCACGCTGCCAGCGGGTAAGCAAGGCCGTGCCGATCGCGCCGGACACTTTCCTATGGCAGCGTTCACAGTTCTTCACCAGTTTTGATGGTGAATAACGGAGATAACTGATGGCATAGCTGACATAAAATATAAACCTTCCCTCTACTGTACTTCTCTTAAAGTGAAAGTTAAGTAAGTAAATGTACCTTTTAGATATAAGTGTGATTGATGAGTGTGGTTCAGCGAGGCTGTGGTTGTGATCGGAAGGTCACTAGTTTCAAGATCAGGGGGGTGCTGTCAATGTTGGGCCCCTGAGCAAGGCCCATAACACCTGAAATACTGCATGGACTGCCTAACCCCGCTCTCTTAGCTGTATATCGCTTTGGATAGAAGTGCGTGTTAAAAAAATAAAATGTTATGTTTTTTTATCGTATTATATGCTTAACCAGGGCACACTTTTCATTACAGATAAGTGGTCAATTGAAGGGAGTTTTTTTTGTTTCTTTAGTATTTTAATTAAATGAATTGCCTGGTGTCTGTTTAAAGCTCCCCCACCCCCAGTTGTTGTTCAGGGTTTAGCGTTAATGACAAACTGGTTTTAATTGCACTGGAATTCCCAGGGCTGGTGTATAACGTCAGTCCGCCTGTTGGGACTTGTAGTGTGTGCCAGTTACTCCACCGAACGATGTCAGTGTCTCCAAAAGAGTTATTAACAAGACCTTGATGTGTTTCTGTTCCTTATGTAGTGACTGATGTAACGTCTGGGCTTCCCTAAGATGAGCGACTGCGTGTAATCATTTGCTTAATTGTTGTATTTGTTTTTTATTTCAAAGTCCTTGCGGGATTTAAGGAACAGTTTAAAAAATCAATCACACTAAAATGTTAGCATTAAGCACTGCGACAAGCCTCTCAGAACATAAATCAACATTCCTTGTATGGTTACGTCTTAATTTCAGAAGACAGTAAGATTTTGCAGGTAGTTCTAAGAGATCAAGAGAATATCAGCAGTGTGGAAAAATGGAAGTGGGTCAATAAATCAACACTTTAGTGCCATTTACTTCGTTGTGCATATTTTGTTGTTTGAAAGGTTTTTGTTTAGTACTGAAATGCATTGATCTGAGAATCTGGGTCTTATATGTACATATGGGTTTTGGTTTCTGTACAATTTGAAATAATTTATAAATATTATATGAAGTCAGTGTTTTGTTGGCATCCCATCCAAGTTGTTCTCCAGTCCTGTGTCCTACACTTCATGGATAGGCCTCATGTTATGGAAAGCAGTTAAGAAGAGATGGATGGATGGATGGGTGATGAGTATTACAGTCTTCTCTATATTATGCCAAATAGTAGGTAGGACTAGTGTTGGGTGGTATACCGGTTCTTACTGAAAACTGTTTTATATTATTGTCATGATATGAATTATCGGTTTAAATAGCCTTCACAACGATCGGAAAGTGGTGCAGCTGGAAACTGTTTAAGGGGGGACCTTTTTCACTGCCGCACCGCTAAAAATGTACCGCAAAAGATCAGAAACGGAAGATATAGCTGATGCTGGAGTTGAAAATAATGAGACACTTGGGTTGTCAAAAAATCAATTCTCAGATACTCATCAATATTAAAAATGATCAGATACTCATTTTCACAATTATTGATATATCATCAATTGTGATATATATCACAGTTATTGAGCCAGTGCGGTTTTCGCCTCATTCGCCACACTTCACACAGTCGCGCAGCCCCTCCCCTCCTCTCAATAGCCGCTGAACGCATTCACGCTGGTTAACACACACATACCGAGTTGGTCAAACATGGCATATGCTGCAGTTGAAGGCACTTCGCAAGCTGCTTTAGTATAAAAAAAAAAAAAAGTGCCATTTGGAAGTATTTTGCAGATGAGCATAGAAAGACCAAGGATGTCGATAAGCCTCTATGCAAACAGTGCTACAGAGTTGTGGTGACAAAGTCAAGTAGCACATCAAACCTGGCGAAGCATCTTAAAGACCGACATCCCGGTCTTTATGACAAATTTAGCAAGGTCAGTAAAGATTGCGTTCCAGCAACACTGAACTATTAA
>JAODLC010000028.1:10025952-10056805 GCA_026781145.1 Hippopotamyrus pictus
CCCATCCAGGGTTGTTCCCTGCCTCGTGCCCGTTGCTTCCGGGATAGGCTCCGGACCCCCTGCGACCCAATAAGGATGAAGCGGGTTGGAAAATGGATGGATGGATGGTAGTTAGTCTGAGATGCAGAGTGGGCATGGTTGTTCCAGGAGAGATTGAGGGACGAGCCCCTCTACTCACCTGATATCAGTGTATTTCTGTAAAGTTCTATAATGCTTTGTGTGTGAGGTAGAGAGTGACCCAGAGGTATGGTCCAGCTGTTGTGGGTTTATCTTTTGGTCAGTTTTGTTAGAGAGTAAAACGTGCATTCATTCAGCCTGCCTATCTGATAAATCTCAAGGTTTCCAAAAAAATTTTCCACTCCCACCCTCTGATTCCCACCCTGAAGGTCAAGTTTGTCGCAGGTACACCTGGGGAAACTCCTTGGTTCACAATTACTTTGCCCAAAAAAAAAGTCACTCTAGTTGTAGCTGCAGTGAATTCCTCTTTGCGGCAAGCAAATCGGGCCGAATCGCTGATGCTTCACCTTCTTTTTTGTGTCAGAAATGGCCATAAATATCATGAAATCGGGCGTTATTTGTATTAAAAGAAGCTATTTGTACACCTGCCTTTGGGAGTTAGGGACGTTAAATTGCTTTTTGAGAAACGTGCATATAAATGGAGAACACTTTCTGACCTTGCAGTTTTAGAAAATGAATGGCCATTTCCACCGTAACTCTATTAACATTTAGCACCGCAATTTCCCGTTTTCCTTAAATAATGACAAACGGATAAATCTTTATAAATCA
Source organism: Hippopotamyrus pictus (assembly GCA_026781145.1). Lineage (NCBI taxonomy): Eukaryota > Metazoa > Chordata > Actinopteri > Osteoglossiformes > Mormyridae > Hippopotamyrus > Hippopotamyrus pictus. The sequence goes on from JAODLC010000028.1 coordinate 10,026,739, forward strand.
AGTCCTAAGTTGAGTTCAGCTCTTCCCTAATTGATCAATGGGCGCAGTCACTTGGAGAGCTCGTCCTTGGGCCCGCTTGGGTTATAAATGGGCACTAACTAATGAAGGCGAGGAGCGGAAGGGGCCGGCTGTGGCCCACCCGGTGGCCCTGTTTTCATGTGTCCAGCCTTTCCTGGGAATATGAGAAGCCTGCACTCTGCTCTATTCATCCGTTTTCCTCCGGAGTGCGTCGCGGGATGGCTGAGGCGTCGTCGCTTCACATTCACCTGTTCACCTTTCATCCAGGCCGTGTTCAGAAGCTCACAGGGATTTTTATGTTTGTAGATGAACCTTGGCCATGTCCGTAATCCCTCTGCTTCCCACCCAGTTAATCAACCGGCCACTAATTAAAATGGTTCTTAATTACTCCTATTATTACTTTAATTATTTAAGAATGCAAACCTTCATTACAAACCATGCAGAAAATGTCTAAATGAATTTTGGGCCCTAGTTTCCTTATACATCAAAGTATTAGCTTAAACTTTACAGACCAAGGGTCTTCAACCATTTTTACAGTAAGAGCTACTACAACAAAGAAAATAATTTGGGGAGAGATGAACTTGATGGCAACAGTATAATTTGTCGCTCATATGCATGTATAAGCAAAATACAAATAAACTAAATCAACATAATTGATCCTATTCATAAAACATGTTTGGCAGGGTACTCTTTGGCTGGCTTTGGTCGCCACTGTTGTGGACCTTATAATTCTGTATTTTAAAATTCTTGGGCTTATTAATTGTGCTGTTCTAACAAGATCAGATTGTTGCATTTTGTTAGGTGTACAGTGGTGATGGTAATGCAGCATAACAAACATTAACAGTAAAACAGATTGACATCACTTATATAATACATGCACTGTATATTCTGGTGGCTGTGTGTGTGTGTGTGTGGAATTTGCATATTCTCCCTGTGTTCTTTCCAGACTCCAAAGGCATGCAACAGGAGAAATATTTCTGAGTTGCCCACAATGTATGTTTGTGTGCTTTGAGATGGAGTGGCATCCCATCAAGGGTGATTTGCCTTGTGCTCTGTGCTGACTGGGATTGCCTCCAAGCCCTCTTGCAACATGACTGCGATAATCGACTGGTCGATTGATATTCTTCCATTGTTTGAATGAGTAGAAGAACTTAAATGGGTGTCTCACGAGTTATCTCTGGAGAACCAAAAGATGATTAGGCCATAAATTTTTGACCATTTCAGATATTTTTGTCTCTTCTTGAAGAGATTTTTCTTGTGTATACATACATGCTGTACACTATGTAAAGATGTTAGCATGGCAGTCTGAAGCTGACAAGACATTTTCCTTCTCTGCAATTACTTGAATTAAGAGAAAAAAACTGAAACCCAGCAGAGAAGCTTCCAGCCCTGCCTGCTATTGTAGTAAGAAATGTTAAATGATACAAATTATTTTCCTTAATTAATATGATTGATTGTCAAACCGCTTCAGTCAGTGGAAAGTAGAGGAAAACTTTGTACAGACATCATTAGTTTTTCCCCATTTAAAGATTAATCATGAAGAGCGCTGGCTCTTTAATTCTGTAATTTGTATATTTAATGGGGTGCTACAGAATCTATGACAGTAATTAGCACTTGCTGAAAACTCATTAATACGCAACAGCTTGATTAATGCGGCAATAATGCTAACATGACTGAAGTTATTCAGGTTATGTACTAAGCAGATTATAGCCAAACTGTCCTGTTTGTTTTGCTTATGGTGGGTATAATATCCTAACGCAAAATAAATAAAAACGAAAATTTGTCTTAACAGAGTCAGACAGCTTCTTAGTGTATTTGTCTAGAAAGTGATAAAGAAATAGGAGTGTTTGTCTTGTTCCCAGTTAATCATTCCTCTAAAGAAAAGTTTATTAAAAATTTGAAAACCTTCTAGGGTAGGTGTTTGTTAGGGCTTCATGTAATATTATTGTATTTTGCCATTACAGTTTTATCCTCTAGCTGGCGCTGGCTGTCCTGCATGGCTGTCTGCAGTATGTAGTGTGTACGGAACCTAATTGTTTGTGTATGGAACATACTCAGTAACCACCCTGCCTTCAAGGAAACTAAATACTGCCACACTGAGTGCAATATATATGAGAGTAAATTGAAATAATTATATTTCACAGTGATGGATAATTAATTTGTGTTAGCTATATTAGACATATTATTTGATTTTCTGAGGACAGTTTGGTCTTTAGTTGCTTTTTTGTAGGATATTAATGGTTTGTCATTTTCCAGAGGTTATATCCACGTTATTTGAAACCATTAAGTCACATTTACAGCACATGCATTAATAGTGTTTGACTCCAACCCTCGAGGGTACATGCAAATGTATTCACTTAATATAAACAACATTACTACCCTATGCTACTCAAAGGCCTGCTGTTCTATATTATGAATTGCTTAATTTTCTATTACTCATATGAGCAACAAACTTAAATTTTGTGCAATGAGATTCACTAATTGATAAAGTAACATAATTTGAAAAATCAGTCTTATTTAAAAATGTAATATATGAGTATGTAACCAGTAATATCTTGCAACATCTTGGGAACCTAAGACTGTTTTCCTTCATGAAAACCCAGTACTTTGTCACTGACTGCGTCTTATTACCATATATAGATTTTGCGAATTTATCTTCACTTAATGAAAATTGTGTTGCCAACTGAATTCCAGAATAGTCTTTGATGAAGGACATGTCTGATTTGGCAAATACAAGAATCACTCCTCATAATATTTGTAAATTTCAAAAATTTACAACAAAATCTGGGAGTTTATATTTATTGACACAAACCGCTGGCACAGGACCAATCAGTAAAGTTGTTGCATTGCTTGGCGGTTGAAGAGTACATGAGGACACCTGCCACTCACCGCTGGTCTTTGCTGTTCTCCAATCCGTTGAATGCATTGCCCCAAAATACCTCACTGATATGAATCACTTGTCACTGTTGATCACCTGAGGGCATGTTTTGCTCGAGCTGAAATTCACCATCCCTGCACTCCTTTCTTGGGACTGCAGACATCTCGGGACAGATGCATTCTCTTTAACTCCAGCCATATGGAGCAAGCCTCTTCAAGTAGAATATGAATTAAGTATTTGCATCACAATACACTAAAATATATATATATATATATATATATATATATATATGTGTATATATATGTGTGTGTGTGTGTGTATATATATATATATATGTATTTTTTTTGTGGTAGCAAGTACTAAAAATAACATTAAAATATTCTTTCTAAATTGTATGTTGTCCAGGCATTTCTTGCCAGGTGAAAGTGCTGCCTTTACTATGTTTTTACATTCTTAAGAAGGAGGAATAAACATGTCAAGCAATGAGCTGGATCCCGGGTATTTACTTGATACATTTTCCTTATCAGAGCAGTTTCCGTTTCAGTTTCCCAGCTCAGCTGCAAGCATAGAGTATTTTTGTAAGCAATTGCTTACCTCGAGGGTACAACGGCAGCACCCTTCCTAAGTGCGTGCGTGTTGAATTAAACATTCTCTCGCACCATTAGGGAATGCTTAATCAATGTCAATTTATAAATGGCACAAAGAGAATCAATATGTTACCTACTTTATTTAAATTCAGAGATGGGATAGAGCTTTTAATAGAGGAAATGTCAGTGTATTCCCCCCTGTAAAATGTGTGTCTTGATCACTCAATGAAATGCTAGAGATTTGACAAAAATAAACATTTATTCTTGTGATATTTACTTACACATCAAGCTGCAGTGGAGACAGTTATATGACTTTCACGCCAAATCCTGTTTTAATACAAATACACATGGCCGCTTCCCACGCAAGCTATGGGGTATTGAGCGTTCAGACGTTCCGGATCAAAATTCAGGTAGCATACGGGATTTTGGATTCTGGAGCACAAAAAGAGGATGAGGATGCCTTACAGACAGCTCAGAGAAGGTCAACCGGTCTTATATCTGGTTTAAAAGGCTTGCTTTACGATGAGAGATTAAAAGGACGGGATCTCTCTAACCCGAGTAGTCAGCACTTGAGCGGAGATTTAATTGGAGTGTTCAAGATATTTAACGGAATAAATAAAGCTGAAGCACGGGTATTACTTCAAAGTTGTTTTTTTTTTTTAAAGTAGAACTCGAGGGCATACACGGGGGGCTTACTGAAAAAATAGCTTTAAGGGGATGTAAGGAAGAGCTCCGGTTTAAAGGCGGGCATTGCTGGGATAACGTTACCCCAGCGGTGATGAGCAGGAATGTGGCCCGGGAGAGGAACTGACGACATACGTAATACACCTGGCCTGTGTTCTCTCAGGTTATCCTGTAATCCGTAGGTTGTACGCTTTGGCAAGCTGTTTGTAATGTTAATATGATAGCAGCAGAAGTAAAGAAATGTTCGTGTTCCTTTTTGTCCTGGGCCTTTGTTTCTCTTAAAATCTTTAAAGGCTGAGGCAGTGACAGGTTTTTGGGTTAGGCGTCTGCTGTGAGGATGAGACAGAGGCTGCTGCAGAGCTAGTTTTCACTTAGCAAATGATTTTTTACGCGAGCGCAGAATAGGGCTGAGGACTGTTTAAGACAAGCTTGTAGGAGCATGGGAAACTGAAAGTTAACTCTGCTGTTGTCTTCATCTAGGCATCCAGCTGAGTTTCCGCACGCGAGCGGAAGAGGGTCTCATCCTATGTGCGCTTTCACCCAGCGACCAGGACGAGTATGTGGCCTTGCAGATCCACAATGGCCGCCCATTCTTCCTCTTTGATCCACAGGTATGTAGGTATTTCATCTTCACTAACAAAGATGTCATTTTGTGTTTGCGATATAAAACCCTTTTTAACATTTAAATTATATTTGGAAAAAAATAAGTGGTATTGGGGGGGCGTGTGCCCTGCGATGGGGGAGCGCCACATCCTGGGTTATTCCCTGCCTTGTTCCCATATCGTCTTCCGAGATCGGCTGCGGACCCCCACAACCCTGCATAGGATAAGCGAGTATAGAGAGTAGATGAATGGATATCTGATGTTTTTATTTGAACTTTCCATATTACTGAATGCTGTTTAATGTTCCATATTACTCTGTGCGGCTTTAAATGTACCTTTAAATCTTTGTTTAACTGATATGTGGGAGCCGATATGAGGCAGCATGACTTCTCAAAAGACTTCTGCTTTTTTTAAAATTTATTTTATTTATTTATTTATTTATTTATTTATTTATTTATTTATTTTTTACACTGAGAAAATCCACTGAAGAGGAGCACTTAAGGCGAGAGTACACTTTGTAGTAAATATATAACTAGGTGTCTTCTATGCAAGCTTAAAAAGTAAAATAATATCCACCCAAAAACACCATGATCGTAATTTACGACCTGTATGTTTTTTTTCTTCATGATTAATGCTTTGTTTAAAATAGAATAATGAAACATAACACAAAAAAGTAGTTAATTTCAACTGCAAAGCTTATATATCCCAGTCTTACAGTGGCTTCCTTTCTTTATCGAAACTTTCAAAGTATTGCAATGTTTGATTTGGACACCAATTAACTTGTTACCCACAGATATTCCAGGAATACCAATAACATGCTAATTAAGACACGTCAGCACATTAACATGGAAGGGTGAGTAGATTGCTTTGAAGATGAAATAACAGAAGTAAAGCCATTTTCCTAAGTCCGTCCTCTCGATCGGCCACTTCTTTGCCAGACTCGACGATTTTCACGTTTGCGAAAACATTTTGTTAGGATAGTTTGATAATTAAAACCAAAAGTGTAATCATGGCCAATTAATGTCCCCCGGTAACATAGCCATTACCCCCCCTCCCCCCCATTAGCGGTTTCAGCAATTCTAATGGGATTACTACCGTGGGACGCTAATTGGCCGTGACACAGGAAACACGCGTGTGTCCTCACACACACTCTCTAATGATGGAATTAATGAGCTTTTTATTAAAAGCCGTCTTCTGGAAGATTGTGTGTTCACCGTAAAGTCTGTCACAGCTGATGCTGCAGTCCCCGTGCTCTCTGTGCTGCTGGTCAGTCCAGGAGTGAAGCCAGTGAACTTCAGCACCATGGACAGCGCACAGAGAAGCACTGGCTCTGATAATTAATGACAGTCTTTTATTTTCTTGCATGCATGTTAATTTTGCCAGCAAATGGAAAAAAATGGAAGAGGAAATTATAGCATTTATTACAAAATCGATGTTTCAGATGCGGAAATATGTTTGTTGCTCTAATAAATATACTCATAATTTCTGGTAAATTTCATTGATTGACCACTGTTCTGTATACGCGTCTGCTTTTTTTTTACAGCATCTAATATTTTTGCTGTATTGATTTTGAATCTGCACACTCTATGGCCACATATAACTGTGCTGATCTTACTAAGAAATGTGATTTTATATTTATTTATATATTGTATGCAGCTGTTGTTTTTTTTTATATCTTCTCAAATAACCATGTCAGAATGTCAGTCCTGGTGTACCAAACTTCAAGCTCAATGAACTGTTGATTGATTAATTGCATAAAAACAGATTATTTTAATGGATTATTAAATATCCATTCAATTTGAAGAATCGGAAAATCACTACTGAAGTTAATAGTATCCAGCACGTTCCGATACTCAGCCTCCTTATTAAACCCCTCCGAATATTCAATAGCGCTGCCCTTGGCTCTGCAGGCTTTAAACCTTCGTCTGTGTAAGTTCATGTGTTTGCGTGAATTAGCCGCCTCTTCACTTGAAACTTTCCAGCTGAAGTGCGTTCATGTGTGCTGGCCATGACGCCCTCAACACGCCCTCAACACGCCCTCAACACACCCGCACACCCAAGGCTGTCCTTCTGCACACATAACAGATTGGATTTCCCCAAAGGCGGTGTCAGAAGTGATGGCTTGGCGTTTGCCGTCACACTTCGCACCCGAGTGCCATTTATCTAGCCACCTGAAAGTGGAACCAGGCGTTCTCCATCGCGCCTCTCGCCCAGAAAACAGGAGCGCCTTTGTGCTCACCTCTCTGCCTGCCCACATTCTGGTGCCTGCTATTACATTAAAGGCAAACGCGGTTCTTGGGGGAATATTTATCAAAAAGAAGAAAGAAAGAGGCAGAAAAAGGTCTTTGGCCTGCGCTGCCGTGTCGTATTAAGCCGACTCCTGCTTAGAATAATTAGAGTGACTTGGCATTAAAAAGGAAATATGAGCAGATGGCGCTGTGCTGGAAACCTTTTTGGGATTGCAGCAGGAGTGAGGTGTGTTCTAAGGGGACCTTTTGATGAATCCTTTCAGAGTGCCTGTGCTGTTTTTTCTGTTCCTGGGCCGTTTCCCCTCTGTTCCTAGCGCGCACTCCGCATCGAAGTAATGCCATCGCCTCGCACGGCTTGCTTTGCTGTGTGTTTGTCGATTCATTTCCCGGATTTCCAGCTTGTGCTGGATATGTCAGAATGTGCCGGACTAAATGGGGCGGGAGCTCCCAGTACGGGACTCTCCCACCTAGGTGGGTGTACCACTTGATCCCGTGACCCTATCTCCACAACCGATGCTCTCGCCGTATTGTGTTGATGGTTTTTATAGGGCCTGGTTTAATAGTGTTTTTGTTCTGTTCATGTTCTCACCTGTCCTCTTTTTACGAATAATTCAGACCTTCCAGCGAGATGGACTGATGACTCTTGCTTAGAGTTATGTCCTGATTGGTTCAGCCTGATATGTCACCCCTACGTCATCTCTGTGTTATGAATTTCAAATCCCAGCATGCAATGCTGTCATTTCCTTGGTTTCTAGGCCTCCGCCACAGCGGTCAGCCCTGAGGATGACGGGGGGAGGCGCTATAATGACGGCCAGTGGCACCATGTGATCGCCACGAGAACGCAGGCCGTGGGAACGATCACCGTGGATGGCCAGTACCGGGGTAACAGTTGCCACGGCTCCCATGCGGTTATCATATTCACGGGCCGACCTCAGACTCTTTCCGTTCCGTCAATATCCCTAAACCCCGGCTTCCGCACATTCCGAGGAAAGGAATTATCAAGGTTAATCTTTGTCATTCGTTGTGTGATTGGAATAATTAGGCTTAGAAGCATCTCGTCTCCTGAACTTGCATTTCAATTAACTGAGCAGGTCTTTTCCTCCTGGGATCCGGGCGGTCTAGTCTTTTCTCACGCACTTTGAAGTGTCTCGATAAACCGCGCGCCGGTGTGCCTGATCTGCGACGCTGTCATCGCGCGTCTTATTGTTTTAATCCTTCTGAGATTTTATTACACCCCGTCATACGCTTGACATGAAAGATTCTGTTTCAGCCACTGCTGTGAACATCTCCTCTTATGTGACCTGATTAATCAGCGGGTGAATGACCGACATGCTAATCGGGGTTGTTCTCTTTTTGTACCAAATTAGGGTCTTCCTCAGCCACAAGTGGCCGCATCATTATTGGGGAGAACACGGGGGTCTTTATCGGTGGACTTCCTGAAACATTCATTCTTCTCAGGGAAGATGCAGGTAATTGACATTAATATATATCATGTGGGGGATAAGGATTCCCGTCCACTCCTCTCTGTGTGGCAAGCTGTAATAGCCCATTCAGCGGCATTTGGGAACAAACATGGCCTCTTGGTGTCAAGCATTGATTCCGCACTGGGGCTCAGTCAGTAGAACTCTGTCCTGACATCTGCTAGGGCAGTGTTTCTCAGTCCAGTCCTTGGGGACCCACAGCAGTCCACATCTTCGCTCCCTTCCAGCCCCCAGCACACCTGTACCAAGCTACCAAAAACACAGAATGCATAGTACTAGTGTGCAGGGAGCTTGGAGCAGGGGTATACCCTGAAATTCTGGGCCCCCTGACAAATAATCATTTTATAACTTTATGTGTTTTATAACTATATGTGAAGTGCTGGGCTCCCCGAGTCTGCCGGGGTATCCATGCTCCTACTGTGACCCCTGTAGGGTGCTGGGCTCCCCGAGTCTGCCGGGGTATCCATGCTCCTACTGTGACCCCTGTAGGGTGCTGGGCTCCCTGAGTCTGCCGGGGTATCCATGCCCCTACTGTGCCACTGGCTGGGAGGGAGTGAAAATGTGGACTGCCTGGTGGTCCCCGAGGAATGGACTCTGTCCTACGGTCTGAGTTCTGAGTTGATTGTTCCCCACAATGTAATGAAGACCTGTTATTTTGACACATGTTTATGTGTGTGTATTTACCACATCGTGGCAGAGGGTTTGTAGGTACCACATTGTGGAGACCAAATGTTAACTTTTCAACTTATGAGAACATTTTTCAGGCCCCCGTAAATGAAACCTCAGTTTTATAAAAATCTGTGAATGAAATCAAAAGAATAAAATAGTCATGTCTGGTAGTTACGTATGGTTAAGATTTGAGCTGGGAAAAGATTATGGTTATGCCCATAGAAATGAATGGAGGGTCCGTACAATGATTGGAATATATGAGCTGTGTGTGTGTGGGGGGGGGGGGGGGTGGGTTGCATGTGTCCTATTCAGGGTATCTCTTGTGCTTCCTTGGCTCATGGAGAACCTTTGCTGTTGGATATGAGGTTAACTAAAAGACGACGGTGGCATCCTTACCTGTGCCTGGCCCAGTCTGCCTGTTAGACACGGGGGGGACAGGCTGGCAGCCACAGGACGATGACATATCTGATGCTGCCGTGTGCCAGGGGACGGCCGGCTAGTGCGGCAGGGCTTCTCGGGCTGCCTGAGGGACGTGCTGATAAAGACGAGCGACAGCCCCTCAGAGGTGTGGCGGCCGCTGGCCTGGGGCGCGGCACTGGAGAGCATGCAGGCCTACCAGAGCTGGGAGGGCTGTCCTGTCCACACGGAGGAGGGTGCACACTTTCTGGGGCAAGGTGAGGACCCAAATCTGCAGCCATCTTCAGCTGTCTTCTCTGAAATCCCCCCGTCTGTGAACCGCGTGCGTATCGACCCCTTCTAGTGTCCCGACGAGTGCACGGCTCCTCTTAAGGGTATTTATGCTGAACCCTTCTGTCCCCCCCAGGTTTTCTGGAGCTGAGGCCTTCCATGTTCTCAGCAGGTGACAGTTTTGAGGTTTCTTTTGAGTTCAAGACGGACCAGCTGAATGCACTGCTGCTGTTTGCAAGTGACACAGAGGGTGATGACTATATACTGGTACAGTAACACACCGTCTGTCTGTCTATTGATCTCTTGATCAACATGTTCAATAGGGCAGCACGAAATAAGAGTATTATTCATATTTATCAGCTGTTACATATACTCATTATTTTTTATTTGATTGTTTAATCGTTAATTATTTAGCTATTGATAAGCTATGTGCCAGTGATGTAGAAATGGGTCAACGCAGAGATCCGCTTAGCAGCCATGGTGTCTGACCTGCATACAGGCCGAGCTGCAGGATGGAAGCCTCCGGTGGACGCTGCGCTGGGGCGGGCGGGAGACCCAGCTTCACCTGTGGGCAGGCCTGTCTTACTGCGACGGTAGCTGGAATAGCGTCACTTTGCTCAAGAGGGGCGCCTGGGTGTCGGCCTCCCTGAACGAGTTGTCCGAACAGCGGCCCGGGGCTGCCGGCGAGGGGCCCCTCAGGGTCAGCTCCAACCTCTACCTCGGGGGTGTCCCGGAGGGCGCGAGCAGCAAGGCCCTCCCCCACCTCGGCCTCCTGCATGGTAGCCTGCTGTTCATCTACTCTCCAAATATTCAGTCAAATTTATGTTTTGGAATTTCTGTTATGCATTGAATTCAGACACTGTTTTTAATTGGTAAATACAATTATTGGTGTATAAAATTATTAATATTTTATTTTTGCTTTGTGTATCAAACATAAAGGAGAAAACTGTGTCATTCTCATTGGTCCATACATTTTTGTGCTAAAATATGCAAATGAGAATCGTGCGCAAAACTGGGGAATTAAAAAGTAAGATGTGAAGAATCACATTAAGCAGTTAGTGGGTTTTTCCGGCGTGAGCTGGTCCCAGGTCCCGGAGTTCCATGGGGGGCCGGCTCTCCCCACTCTCTGTGGGATGACGGGGCACCGCTCGCGGCGATCACACGGTGCCCCAGACAGTTGACACGACACCCGTGCTGTGGGCGCTGTGCAGGTTTCGGCGGCTGTATCCGCGCCGTGCGGCTCGCGCGCGGGGCTGTCGTGGACCTGGCCGCCGTCTCCAGCCGCGCTGTCAGAGTCAATCTGGACGGATGCCCGTCAGCCGACACGGCGGTTAACTGCAGGGGAAATGACTCCATCCTGGTGTACACAGGCAGGGAGAGGCGGGCAGAGGACCACGCGGTGCAGCCCTTCACAGGTAGCTCCTCGCACCGCGATTGGGGGGCGCTACAGAGCAGGTCAGGAATACCTAGCAGACCACTGGATTCCAGCTAGGAGCTGTCACGCCTGAGCTGCCAGGCTTCACATGACAGTCGCATCACATGACAGTCATATGACTTGTGTCGAACACATCTGGTGCAGAACCAAGGCTTATAAACTAGGCTGCAATGTTCGTGGCATTGTGGCTATTCGATTAGACAGCAAAGGACTATGTTAGTGTATGTTCAGGGCCGCCCATAAGGAGGCGAGAAAGGGGAAGACCTTCAGGGGGCCAGACATGAAGGTGGGGGCCCTGAGTGTGTGGTCTGGGCTTTGGAGAAGGGGGAGGGTCCATTCAGTAGACTTTTATCAGCCATGTCTCTGTGCAGCCCTGTGTATTTTACATGTAACAGGTGTCTACATGTGTGAATAAATACATGTATTAATAAAACATTGTTTTTCCCTCCCCAGAATATCTGTACAGGGTGCTGGCGCTGGGGGAGGGAGGCTGGACGTCCGGGTCGTGGGAACGAGGCCGTAGTCTGGAGGCAGGTAGGCGGGACTAAAATGGAAGGGGCAGTGCGGCATGGCAACGGCGATGGCATGGCAACAGGGGCGGCCCTATTTGTTTATGTCATTGCTCTGAGCCAGCCCATTTTGCTCTTATCTGTACAATATATGTAACAGTCAACAAGATGAGATGGTGGCCGGCGATAGCTTATCACGTCCCTCACGGTGATGCCAGCATCTGGAGCGGCTGCTTGTTATGAATGGGGCCGCAGAGATGAATGAGGTGGCGGCCTAAAGGAAAACCCCTTCTGCAGAGGGTGGGTGGAGTGGGGGACCTTTGAACATGCCATCGTCTGCCCATGAATAATTAAGAGAGGCGGCGATTGTACAGCGGGAGCAATCGTTTGTATGTATTTGTACGTCATCTGCGGATTTTAACTGCCAGTGGTTTGTCTGTTTGTGTTTGCAGTTTGCCTGTACTTCTCCCACAATCCTTAGATTTGCAGTTTGGCCGACTGGCTCCTCTAATTTGGCCAGAGTGTGTATGTCTCCTGTGATGGACTATCCCATCCAGTGCGTACCCCATGGCCCCCTCCCAGGTCCTTGACTAACATGATGGATGGATGGATGGATGGATGGATGGATGGATGGATGGATGTTTACTGCACCCCTTAACTATTTCTGCAGGTTTGCTTCCGCTTTCCAGAGATTTGCAGTTAGGTGAAAAGGTTTGGTTGGAAGTGGAAGCTGGCAAATAGGACATTAACTGGTGCTTGCAGCTGTATATTAAAAAGTAATTTTGAATATAATATTGCTCTTTTTACTACTGTTGACTTGAATAACATCTGCTGTTGTTGACTTTGCCCATAACAACCTGGTGACGCGTAATAAACAAAATAAGGATTTTGGGCTGTGGAATTTCAGTGTGTTTTACAGATTTTCACATCCACTAAATTATACATTTTGAAATGTTTACTTTGTCAAAAATACAGAAATCCCAACCAAAGTGTCCATTTCCCGTTACATAACGCAGGCGAGCTGAAAAGAGAGCAGAGCGTCTCAGCATGAATGCGAAACCATAATTAATGTGCTTAATATGGATGAACAGGGCGAGAAAGAAGCCGAATGCTTGATCGATTTGAAATATGGCTGGGAATGAACGGTAGAAGATGTACAGTCATATTAAATCAGAGTTGAAAAAGTTACAACTCTAATAAATTGTATTTATGCTAATGGTTAGATATGATTTACTATGTCTATTAAAAGTGAAGAATATGTGTGCTGCTTTTCTTTGCCTGACACACTCCCTCTCTCTCTCTCTTTCTCTCGCTCTCCCCCCCCCAATATCACCCCCGCACAGCTCCGCAAAGTATGCTGCCTCCCTCTAGAGTTGTCTGTGTAAATGGTTCCAGCGCCGAGGTGAGCTGGGACGAGCCCACTGAGGTCAGGGGTGTAATTGAGAAGTACATCGTGAAAGCGTACAATCGGGACGATCCCATGGCGGCCCCCGTCAGCGCCGCCTTCCCGCACGCCGAGCGCCGGACTGGTAAGGGCCGTCCCGCTCGCCCCGCCCACACGCGTGCCCGCAAGCCGGGAAGGTGGGGGGAGGTGGGGGCTGGCAAAACGAACCAAAATTACTCCTGTGGGTAAGTCTGGAGGTGTATGTGTGTGTGTGTCACCTGCTGTCCAATATTCAGCCTATTTTTCTTTTTCGGATACATTTTGGAATAACATACAGCTTCCCAGCTATAGTGTAGCAGGAAGACAGACAGACAGACATCGAGAAATATGACCGCTTCTCCTCCGGGTTTAAGAGTCTGTCGTCTGTGCTTCGCTGGGATAAAATCTAAACCCATATCTGTGACTTAATGTGAATACTGGTTTGTGTTAAGTGACATTAAATTAAATGCCCATGATCTCTCCCGTAATTGTATCACTTTGGCCAAAAGTGTGTATCAGTTCTTTGTAGCGTGGCCCACAATGCCTCTGATTTATGGGAAATTTAAAACAGGAAGGAGACCCCTTGTCCTATTCAGGAGGCTGTGGGCACAAGGCAGGGAACAGTCCATCTCAAGGCCAACACACACAATTTCGTAACTCCAGTTCACCATAGCGTGTTTTTGGACTATGAGAAGAAACTTGGCGTAACCAGAGGAAACCCCTCAACAACATGAGGAGAACATGCAAACTCCACACACAAGGAGCCATGGTGGAGACTCAAACCCGGGTCCCAGAGGTGTGAGGCAACAGTGCTGACCACTGTACCACCATGCCACCCCTTACTCCAAGTAATTCCTTTTTGTTTGTTTTTCAAGAGAAACATCAAGTTGTTTACTTCCAGGTATAAATTATACCACCTGGCATGTTAAGGTTCCACCACCCGTTGCATGAAAAACATCTTTGTTACAAAATTCTGTGATGGACCGGCATCCTATCCAGGCTGTCCCCTGCCTTGTGTCTGCTGCTTTCTGGGATAGACCCACAACCCTGTACAGGATAAGCACTTACGGACGGGTGGATGTTGCATAAAAACATAAACCACAAAATAACGGTTAACAAACCCAAATGCTTGATTTTTTCATCGCATAATTAGCCCCACGTAATGCTACACATTTTAAATGGACAGCGTACCTCTCAGCAAGTGCGAGTATCACTCTTTCTCCACACCAGTTGAGCGGAATGACGATGAGTCTCCTAATTCAGGTCCGTCTTGATGCTGAATGCAGAAATACGCTGCTAGCGATAAACAGGGAAAAAGAGGAAAAAAAGAGGGCAAAAAAACCCAAGAAAACAAATGAGTGGGTAATGAGAGTGGAGTGGGTTGGGCTCTAATTGAATTAAAGAGACGCAGACACCTGGCCAATTACAGGCCGGCCGCGATGTTTACCTTCCTGCCGCCGCAGCCACTCGCAGCTGCCGACGACAGACCCGCCCACCAATTAGCATGAGGAAGGAGAGTAGATTCCCGTGGAAGGTGGCCAGAGACCCAATCAGAATGCTGCTGTTTAAAGGGTCGGCTTTTATTTTTGGATGCTAAATTAATAAATAAATCCCGGTTTTTCTTTTTTTTATTGTTTTAACTGTAAAAATTAATTAAAACCTGCCGTGCATTTGGAGGCCCTCTTGTTTTAATTTACGGCCCAGGCTATTAATAACGTGTTATTTATGTGGGATATCACAGGCTGCGGCAGGAAATTGATGCTGGAAGTCGGGCCGATAAGTGAGAGAGGAAAGGACTGTTTTCCCTGCCACAGGTCCTCGGAGAGGCTACTCTTCCTGTCAGGTTTTATCGTGTCGTATCAGGTGACACCTAATCGTACTTTACGCAACACGGCCTTACTTTTGGGGCAGCGCAGTGCCGCATAGGACCGTTTTGTTGCACCACCCAGTTGGGGGGATTGGCCATTTCCTCCCCCTGTTGCGTTTGTGTGTGTGCCTTGCAGGGCCTAGTTTGGGGGGGTGGGTCCGAAGTCATTGTCGGTGTCCTACCTACAGCATAAAATGCTGTTGTAACAATCAGTGTTCACAAAAATTTTACAACTCTGGGTCCTACGCTATAGCCCAGGTTTGCCCTTGCATAAGTTAGGTCTTGGTCCCTTGTGATGGACTGTCACTTGGTTCAGGGTGTGTCCATGTTGGGGGTGGGGTGAGCTTCAGCCCCCACCCTTTACGACACAGTACTGAATAAGGATTTAGAACAGTGTTTCTAAAACTGGTCCACGGGGACCCCCAGACATTTTTGCTCCCGGGAGCTGGGAGGGAGCTGGGAGGTAGCAAAAACCAGGGGGGTTCCTGAGGACCAGATTGAGAAACACTGATTTGGAAGATGGTTGAATGGGCAGATAGATGGATGGGTTTATATTTTATATTAATACCACCAATTACCACCTATCTATACCACTGTGTTCAGTACTGAGTGGAACTTGCTTAGTGTTAATACGGTAACAAATATAGTGTTAATACAGTAACAAATATAGTGTTAATACAGTAACAAATATAGTGTTAATACAGTAACAAATACAGTGTTAATACTGTAACAAATAGAAGGTCCACAGATCTGGAAAAGGGAGACGAAATGGACCTTTCAGAGAACTGTGCTTGCAAAAGCATTAACCTTTATGGAATAAGTAAGTATTGTTGTGTTTGAAAAGGCCATTGGCGCTTAAATCTGGGCTTAAATCTCATTCAAGCGGCAGAGGTTCAGTAAAGAAAGTGATGACGGGGCTCCCTCTCTCCCCCCGCCGACAGGGACCCTGAGTGGCCTGGCTCCTTTCACCAGCTACACAGTCACTGTCACGGCGTGTACCCGGGCCGGCTGCGCAGAGAGCGCCAGCGGGGGCTGGAACATCAGCACTCCACAGGAGGGTAAAGTCACCGGGTGCAGCGGGGGTCCCGACTCACGTGGAGGATAATAAAACTGGAGAGGGGCTGGAATCAGTGCGGGGCCATTCCACCACAAAACTCCAAACTAATCTCGTGACAAAATACATTGCTAGCGTGTAATTGTGGCTATTTTTTTGGAAGGGGTGGGGGGAGGCTGTATGAGTTGGTAAGAGGGTGGGTGGTGAGGGGGGGTTTGAAAATGAATCAGACTTGATACCCTTTAATGACATGCATCTTTAATAGCTGTAATACAGATTAATGGTCTTTTTAATTGCTGTTACATTGTTCATGCGAGAGCCTTGTCATTAATACGAGGCATCTGAAAGATTAATGAGAGCTTCTTCATTTTACTATGCCACAGATGTAAATCTGGGGACAGTCTGCCTAAAAAGAATTGATTGTATAGCAAAGTATGAAATTGAGAATCAAGCGCTTCATTTCCGTGGGCGGCACGCTGCCCTGCCGCAGCGTCATTCGGAGATGCTTTCTCGCCATATCCTCCTATTCTGTTTTTCTTTCCCCCCGCTTTGTCGTTTGAGGCCATGCAACAGGGAGAACCCTACTCTGTCAGTTTAGGGAAAAAAACCATCGGGACCTTAACTTTGGCATGAAACAATAACAGAATAAAGAAGGATTAATTGCCAGTGGCCAATATTACCACCGTCAGATGTGCTTAACGCTTTAAAGTGTCCCTAACACTTAGGAAAAAGTTCAGCAAAGGCTCAGTTGCGCGAGTCTTCTCGGATTCATCCGGATGTCTCGGTAAGGTACGCGGGTAGGTTTCCTTCCTGCACATTAATCTGCATCGGCGAAATAGTCCCTGTTGGGGAGGATAGTCTGACATTAGGAGTCTGTGTGGAGTAAAAAATAAAACTTTATATAACAACAAGTGAGATGTCGCCATCCGCCACCCTGAAATGGAAGCACATTTCTAGGAAGTCCAGTCTGCCTTACAGGCCCCTTGATCGGTCCTCATCGCCGCTTTTCTGAAATTACTCTTGCTAGATATTTTATTTATTTAGTGGGCTCTATTATCCAAAACAGTATACCTTTTTTGAGAATGCAGGGTTAGCCAAACCCCTGGGGAAGCTGGGGGTTAAGGGTCTTGCTCAGGGGAACATTGGTGACATCACTCCACCAACCCTGGGATTCGAACCGATCACAGGCAGAGCCACCTAACCCAGTCGGCCACAAACCGCAGCCATGAGCGAGGATGCTTTTGACGTGTTGCCCAGAGTACCAGCTGCCCCGTACGCAGTACCACAGTCTACCGTTTTGTGCGTCCACCTTAAATTGCGCTTCTCTGGATGATCCTACCCACTTTGGCGTTTGATCACTCCCGAGCAGTCCATGTAGATGATATTTTCGAGGTTCAGGAAAGACCTCTTGGCGTCGTAGGTCAGAGGCAGACATCCCTATCTGGCATCGCATGTTATTGTAGAAGAAAGGTGTTGCTTATTGACCAAAGTGCAGCGTGAAGTCTGGGCTCGTGCTCCAGGGCAAAGCTGTACACTGGAATGGCATTGTCCTCTTCTGGAAGCAGTGTGTGTGCGTACCATATGTGTGCGTGTACCTGGCGTGGACTGGCATCCCAGCTGGGGGTTCACCTGCCTCATGCCTCGTGCTTCCTGGAATAGGCCAATCAGTTGTATTGTTTTTCTAGTGCTATAACTTCCTTTTAAAAGTATTGTTAAAGCAAAGAACAGTGATTTCCAGTTACCTTGGAAAGCAGAGACATTCCTAAACCGTCCACAAGCTTCGAAGCCACAGTTCCTCACTGCCCCCATCTACCCTGTTCTTGAACTGCATGTCACATGTGTCCAACAAAATGGCCACGACTGCTCCTCTCCGGCCGCGGTTCTGATCGCTGCTGTTTTCCTGCCCCAGCTCCTGAAGGTGTCATGCCCCCCAAGGCCGTCGCGTACCCCACCTCTCTGTGGCTGTCCTGGGACCCTCCTCAAAAGGCCAATGGGATCATCACGGAATACCTGCTGTATAAGGACGGCTCCCTCATCTACCGGGGCCACAGCACTGAGTTCAACATCACAGGTGGGCGCCGCCGCCTTCTCTTCCTCGGCATAGTGACACGTGGGGGAGCCCTGGGGGAGTGTTTGCCTGTCTGTCAGGCCAGGCTGATGCAGACCCAAGGCTGTTGTCGCTGCGGCCCATCTGACCAATACTGCAGGCTGTCTCCCTTCTCTTATGTGTCTGTCTAATGTGTACTATCTGCACTTGGCTATGTGCTTTTTTGTTATTTACTTTTTTGGGGAGGGGATTTATTTTTATAATGATGCTGGACAACAAAAATTCTGTGAAGCTCTGTCTTATATTAAACTGCTGTAGACATAGCTTAATGTAAAGCAGTGTGAATTTTCGGCACTAAGTATTATAAGAGTGTAAAGAGAGTCTGCACACTTATCAGTGACTTTAATCTTAGATGCTGTGAAATTGGAAATATGTCACGATTTTTTTAAGGAAACAATGCAGCAGAAACTAGAGAAATAGCATCATACGCTGTACGTCATATGAATTGTGGTTGGGGTAATTTAGGGAAAACCTATATAATATGGTTCCCTGACCAGATCAGGTAGAGTCGTGCTCCCTGATTGGATTTCTTAAAGAGCAGCAAGCGATGAATAGAGGAAGTAAGTGTTTTAGTATAAAGCGCAGTGCCATGCTGGTCTGTTGTAACTTCACTGGAAATGGTCCAGTTCCCACAGGCTGCATTGTTTCAGCCTGGAGGTAGTCTGCTCAGGACTGCATATCAATCATCTGCAGACATCGTCAGACATCTCAATAACGGTCTGAAGGATTTAAATGCATCGTTTTTATGGGTCACTCAAAAAAAAAAAAAAACCTTTGTGGTAGTAACTATGATATAGGCTGGGCCACAGTGTTCTCTGTAGAAGCAGGGGGGAGTGCTTCGTGAGTTGAAAAAGTCTTAAATTGGCTTGCTCCCTTCCTATTTACAGTAGTAAAAAATATCTGTGATTGGTTGGCAGTTTCCCAGTATTAGAGTGGGCCAAGCTTGTGACTGGGTGAGCCGGACCCTCCATGATCCCCCAGTGTGGAGCCAGGCCTAGTTATGGGGATATTCACTTTGCACACTTTGCCAAAAGCATATTTCACACAGTGTAAAAACTAAACTTCCTGTCGCCAGGGGTTCTTTGTTAAATTTAGCCAGGTAGAAAGCCTTACAGTCTGCAGATGCTGGAATGTGTTCCTGCTTCGCCCCCAGTCTCCACTGTATATTCTCTCTGATTTCCTCCTGGCGTCGAAGCAGCAGGCTGTTCATTAGATGTAGGTTGTCCTATCTGCCGAACGTGCATTATGATATTGGACGGGCCGTGCCGACGGGATTCCCAGGCACGCCTCCCTCAGGATGGCCCCCTCCCGGAGAACGCGGCTGGGAGCGGACTGCGCCCCGCCGTCAGTGTGCGGGGTGCAGCTGGGGCGCGCAGATAGCCGTCCTCTCTGCCTTTATCAACCGTTCATGCACGCTCCACATTGACTTTTATGTGTTGCTTTAATTTGGTTCCCGATGGCTTCAGAAATGCGGGAAAGAGTCACAAACAATCGCATGTACTTAATCAGCCAAGTGTTTAGCCTGTTACCCTTTACTTTGATTACAGGACAGAAAAACCTTTACCCTCTGCAGTAATAAAAGTGAAAATACTATAAATAAATATGCACAAAGATAGTAGCACTTTGCCGAATGAGAATTTGGGCTTATGCATTGTTTACTTTTTATACTATTCTCATTTAGTTTTTCTCCTTTGCCAAAGTCTAGTTATTCTGGGTCCTTTCTCTTCATCTGCATAGATGGTCCTGCAGTTGACTCGCACCTCTCATCTGATGAGTGGTGAGCTGTCACTCCAAGTGGCCCTTATTTTGTGAGCTGAATAAGGTGTGGTTAAGCAGGAAAATCTGCAAACTGTGTTGTGGGCTGGCCCTCCAGGACCCAAATTGGTGAACCCTGCTTTACAGAAATGTGAGATTTGTAGGCAGATCAGTTCTGTGGCTGCCATTTCGTGGATACTTAGAAGGTCCGTTATGGTGAAGCAAGACGTAAATAGTCAGAAAGATAAAGCTCTTGTTTTATTGGTTAGTCTACGTCACATTCCTCACTATTGGTCATGGTTAATGACCGAAGGACAAGCAGTTGGGATGAGGTTTCTTCGCAGGATTGCTGGACTCGCTCTCCATCACAGAAAGATCTGGAGGGATCTCAGGATAGAGCTGCTGCTCCTTCAGATTGAGAGAAGTCAGCTGAGCTGGTTCAGGAATCTTATGCAGATACTACCCGTCAACTGGGCGTGTCCTGCTGAGGCCTTGTGGAGGACCCAAGACACACTGGAGAGGTTATATCTCACAACTGGCCTGGCAATGTCTAGGGACTCAGCTAGAATCTGTGGTCATGGAAAAAGTGGTCTGGTCTGATCAGTCCAGAATTCTACTACCACCAGCATCACTTGGAAAAGGCTTGAGAAGCGGAGATGAGATGTTTTAGGTTTATTTTGCTATGTTAAATGTAGATGTTTTGTGCAATTTTCTGTAGAAAACATTGTAAATATTAATATAAATATATCAGTGGCTCTCCCCTGCCTCGTGTTCTCTCCTTTCTGGGATAGGCTCCAGGCTCACCTCAGCTGGATAAACAGCTATGGAGGACATGACTTGATGAATGGATTTATTTGTTATACATATATTGCTGTTGAGTTGGCTTGAGTTCTCCCATAATTTTTCTTTATTTTTGAATGAGAGCGAAATTCTTTTTTTTTTTTTTTTTTTTTTTGTGATGACTTCACTGATAGTCCTGAGCTCTTTAAACACTCATATATTTGTTTTGTCGAGGAGGAAAAAAAGTCAAATCAATTGAAATCTTACAGCTACAGCAGAAAATCAATGGGGGAAACAGGGCATCATTCCCTGCATATATTAAAAAAATATAGATATTCTGACAATGGTCAGTGGGCATCTATGCACTTGGATGTAATTTCTCATAACGCATCTCCAGGTAATTCTGGCCAATATAATCCTTAAGCCATTTATCATGATCCAGTTCCCTCCCTGTATTCAGCCAACAGGTGAAATTGCATAAATAAGCTGAAATCACAGAACATGTTTTCTGCTATCATGATTTTCTGGGAATGCAGTTTTTGCATCTAGTTAATGCAGTTTTTAAGTGCAGTATTTAGAGCAGAGTGTGGGCAGTCTTCATTATTATATCTCATATCCACATATCCCCCCTACACATACTCACATGCACATTTAATTCAGCAAAAATTCAGAAGCAAATGCATGTGTATTAACGTTGCAGCCTCAAAGATGTTCACCATGCCATAGGAGATCTTTCACAAGGGGCACCATGGACTTGCTGTCACTTCTCATCCAGCCAAAGAAATGGCATGTTCACCACTGGCTCCGAGATAAGGGCCCATATACAGACAGAGCACAGTACCTCCTCCCCCCTTAGTTCCTGACTTTATATTCAAACCTAGAGATTTCAATTTCCTTCAGGATATCTAAGCTCAGCTTCGTAGCAGCCCCTGCTGTGATTTTGGATTCTTTTCCATCTCTTCCCCTCCATTCCTTGACAGTAAACTGCTTTCAAGATCTTCAAGGAGAAAGGCTCCTTCCCGTCAAGAATGCCCTTTGAAAGGCGCCATTCCCGGCGAGCGTCTGAGGCTCCAGCCTCTAAGTACAAATTATGAACAAATGAGCTCACCGATGTGGAAGGCCTCGCTCGGCTGTGTTCCCACCCCGTCAAAAGGATGCGGGCCCAGCGGGTGGTTGTTTATTGTAGCATCAACTCATCACCAAGAGTGGTGAGAGGTTAATATTGTCTTCTGTTTGCTCTCGCGCAGTCGACGCGAGAAGGCGGGCTTAAAGAACCGCCGAAGGCCTCCTTGGTGAAGCTGCCGTCGCGATGTTATGTTTTTAACTAGCTTAATTGATCAGCTCAAGGACATCTGGAATAACTTTTGGAGAGACTTATTCCTCCGGGAACTTGGGTTTCTTTGCCACTTAAAAACCGCATCCGTACCGTTAAGACTGCCTCTGTCACAACCGTCGGCATAGGGGGGCATGGTTTAGCGTCTTGGCTGCTGAATGTCCTGGTCTCAGGAAGTCCTTATTTGACATTTTGTTAAGCTCTTTTTTTCAACTGAGTCATAGTGCACAGTCAGTAGATGAATTGTGTCCTCGGACATTTTTTTAGGCGGTGAGGTAAAACTTAATCGGTAAGAATATGTCTCTGTGGCATTTTAAAAAGAAATTTATAGCAGTACGAACTGACTATCGACATATTATATAATGCTGAAGCTTCCCGTCCTTTCATAATAAAGTGAATAACGGCATGATTAACAGTAACATTAACAGTGCTTTTGAGAAATGTGAAATACCTTCATTTATTAATTAGCACATCACCTACTTGTTTTTATGATATTTTATTCAGTAGTTTACCAAAGGTTAGAAATATCACAGGAGAAGATCTATGCCCCGAAACACGAAGCCCAGCCTCTGTCCACACGTGGAGCCAAGATTAATCACGCTGACTGATGGTGATTTTGTGAGACAGCAATCCCTCTTTATAACATTTCTGATAAAATGACGAGCTGCTGAAATGAGGTCAGCTGTATAAATCTGAGCGCGTAAAGGCAGCTCGTATGGAGAACAGGAGTGAGACCTGGCTGTAAATGCCGGCGCAGAATCATCATTCAGGCACAGTTTAACGGCAACTCAGCAACAATCCAGCAGCAGCAATTCACTAACAATTCACTAATGGAAATTCAATAACGATTCGGTCAGATGTAACAGGTAATGTGTTTTTTTTAAAGTGCCTTTAGTTTCCAAGCTCCGCAGTTTACTTATACATAGCTGCCGCCCCAGTTGTTTCATAAGTACTTAATTCATTGTATGGTTGATGTTATGAAAAATGTGGATTTGTGTGAAATAGAAATCCTTCCATAGTGTGTTTGTGTGTTATTTTATATGTAGTATGTTTCTGTAGTATTGTAACCCTCGTGTTATCGTTTGTTGTTCTGCCCTCTGAACGCTTATTTGAGTCGTTATTTAACTTGGCAGAAATACAGCCCAGATTACCCCCCCCCCCCAGTTCATGGCTCACGGTGGCGTGTCTCGTCCTGTCTGCCTGGGCATCCTTCACAGGTCTGGAGGTGTACAGCCCCCACTGGCTACGCCTGGCCGCCTGCACCTCCTCCGGCTGCTCCAACAGCTCCACGATCACCCAGTTCACTGCCCAGATGCCTCCTGCTCACATGGACCCGCCCCTCCTCACGCCACTGGACTCCCGCAGCATCCACGTGCAGTGAGATTCTCTCTCCTCATTTCCCATAAATACCGGGTCTGCTCTGGTCGTGCAGTGGCGCGTTGCTCTCTCTGGGCGCAGTCACATCAGCCGGCTTCTGCTGTGCCATCCCGAGCAGCTATCTGCAGATATATAGTAAGACGCTCAGATTTATTAAAGGAACACCAGATAAGCTTTCTACATAAGCTTCACCGTTCGTTTCATCATATCGTTTAGCGGACCTGTACTGTGAGGCATGAAGGTGTGTAGGATCCGAAACCCTACAGTGGGAGCCGCTTTTATCACTGACCTGAAACATGCTGCAGCGATCTGGTGTCGGATAAATGTATTTATTTGGTTATTTCATTATTCTGCTTTGATTGTTGCAGTTGTTTTAAATTGTATGTGGTGGCTCAAGCATAGCTTCACACCTTTAGTGAGGGGGGCTTGGATCCCACCCCACTATATGTTTGTCGATTTCACTCTGGTATGGTGTCCCTGAGCTTGCTCTTCAGTTTGTTAGCAATCTTGTCTGTCATATCAACTGACCTTCTCTGAATCATGTCAACATGTGCAAGGAATCCCCACCCACCAGAGCTGGCTTCCCACCCGAGCCGGCCTCACTCTCCAGGCCCGGTCCCACCCACCTCTGCTCTGCCCCCACCCACCTCCATCCCCTGTGACCCACATGTCCAGACAAACCCAGCTTCCCATCCGCACTCTTCACAGTCCATGTGAAGGCCATGGGGGGGACACTCCCGTTAGCACCTGTCCGGTGCCACTTCAGAACAATGGTGGAACAGTGAGGGCAGCGCGCCCTGCAGGCAGGAGGCGGGGGAAGGGCATCCGCGTGACACAGGACCCCGCGTACGTCAGCACTTCGCTCGCGGTGGGGACAGGGCACATGGGGACGCAAGGGGAATTCATAGCAGTGCCGTCACCTGCTTCACATCCACACCCAGGTCCTGTACCATTAAACCTAGTAATTAAATGACCCCCCCCAACACACACACACCATTTTACTTTATAACTGTCTTCTGCCATCTTGTATAATGTAGCAACCACTCCATACAGTCTTCATTCGATTAGGATAATACCCTCCCAGCCTACCTTGGTAAAACCCCAGCCTTGTTCTCCTGCGCATTAATGGAAGCCAGTGATCTCTGTAAGTCATTTATTAAAAAGATGTATATGACCCAATTTGTTCCATCACCGATTTTCATAACTTCATTATGTTTTCTTCATCTCCTAATGGTGCCCTTTTTCACGGAGCACTCCGGCATCTGTTCTCAAGCCCCTCTTATTTATTGTTCTCATCCGTGTGGGAGAAAACGGTTATTGCTTTATTTCCTGCAAATATTTCAATTTAAATACAGGGAGAAGCAGGCGGCAAGGGTTGCGCTTGCGGTGCTTTGATGTTATGGGTGATGCCTCCCCTTCTTGCCTCCCCCTCCTTTTTCCTGCGAGGGCCTAATTCTGGAAGCAGGGGCGTCCATGTGGTATTGCCTCGTTAGCAGAATCATAATAGCACGAGGTGAAAGGTCACGGAGGTTCGATCTGGGATTTTTCTTTAAGAAGCGCCGCGATTCGCCCGTGAGTAAGGTGGTAGGATCCTTGACGGCGGGGAGGGGGGGGTGGATTTTGCGCGCCGATATTGGCGAAAGTGCCCTGCAGGTCCGTGCCCCCACACCGCCTGTCTGTCACCTTCCTGCTTCAAAAACGTGGCGAGGCTGCTGGCAGAGACAGGCTTCTTCTGGCATGTGCCTCCCCAAGGAGAGAAATTACAGAAACGGTGCTGCACACTGTTATGGAGACAACTTACTGAGGACATTAGACTGATATTTGGCTGTTAAGCATTTCATCTATGTTCTGTTACTGGGCACGAAAGGGGGAGGAACACCAAAGTGGAATTTAAATACAACTGCATGTTTCTTATACAGCATATCTACAATAGAAGCAATCTTATACTAAATATTGTATTAAAGACCTATAAAATATCTTAAATACAGCAGGAATGTTAAATGAAGGAGTTTATTACTATTACTATGTATCTAATAAATATAATGTGCCTTTGTACACCCACACACACACACACACACACACTCATCCATACATCATTTATTCTATAATAGATTGGTATATTCACCTTTGTTATATTGTCATATGTTCGTGTAATATTTAGTTATATGTATTTCAGTTTGGAAGAAGATTCCCCCACAGGAATAGTAAAATGAAATCTGAAACCTGTATATATACGTGTGATTATCATTTCTTAACCTTACATTATATAGGTTCTCTAACTTGCACTTTACCCTGTAGTTCAGAAGATATTTCAGTTTTGCTATTATCTAGCGTCGACCATTATATTTTAAAAAGAGGTTAAATACTGCACATTAGCCACGTGGATTATCCTTTGAGTGAAGCACTTAATTTAATTTTTAACTTTTGGCGTTAAGCATAAATGCTGCGTTGTGCATGCTTTGCTCGGAGTAAGGAAGCGAGTGATTTTCCAGGAGGACAGAGGGAGGTGTTCGGTTGCCAGTTCCTCTGTTCCCCCTCTCCTCTTTCCTCCCCATGGTCCTCTCACCTGGCCCGGCTCTCCTGGATCCTGCAGCAGATAGCGGCGTCCTCTGTGCTATATATAGCTACCAGAAAAGTCATCTCACAAGAAGAGACAGTAACCTAACAGCCTTTCCTATTTCTGTCCGTCCGTGCCGCGCCACAAAAAGGCCCACTGTGTGTTTTTTTTCCCTGAGACCCACCAGACCTGCGCTTCTCTTGTCTGGCACAGGTGGACAGCGCCTTCGGAGGTAAACGGGGTGCTGGAGTACTACGCCCTCTACGTGTCCACGCCGGGAGTGGAGCCGCTAGTGGCATATAACAGATCCGAGCTCTTTGAGGACCACACTCTGTATGGCCTTGTCCCAGGCACTACCTACACCTTCCAGATAGCAGTACGTACAAAAATAATCTCTCCTTGAAGCATCTGTCCTGCTCTACATTGACCATATGTATTTTACGCATAGAATTTAGCATAGGTCTGTATAAATTGAATGGTGCGTTATATTTAAAAAATACATTAATTGTATTGTTTTGTCATTAGACTATTTAGGAAATGCTTTTGTCTTAAGTGGCATATAAGCAAAACAACTAGTAAATCAGTATTTTTGCTGGTTTTCTTATTTGATTTTATATTTATATTTTTCTTTATATTTTCTTGTACTTTTTTATTTAAATAAAAATTACTGTACATGTATTAGATATTTATGTGTTAACTTGGAATAGATCTGGTTCCGGTAATATGGAGGAGGCAGTACCCGGTGACCTCTGACCCTTGACCCCTGATGCGTGACTGTTTGCATAGGCATGCACAGGGGGTGGCTGCACTCTGAGCTCTCCCAGCGTGGTACATACAGACGAGAGCACCCCTGAGGATGTCCCCGCCCCCTCGGTTGTGTCCCTTTCCCCGGACTCCTTCGACGTCTCCTGGCCCCTCCCTTCGGCACCCAATGGTGAGTGGGGTTAAAACCGGGTGCCGGGGAGGTCGATTCATATTCTAAATGGCGGCTTAGGTACAGGTGCTTCATTTTTAATGGTGGTTTAGCACATAAAATGACGGTGGGCAGCAGCCCCTTTGCACGGTGAGCAGGGATGGAGACACGTAAGGGGGGGGGCGTGAGCGAGTTAGAGTGTGGCTTAAAGTGGATAGAAAGTGCTCCCTTTTGACTGATGCTGTGAACTGCAGCTGCTGTGCAGGCAGCGGCTTCGTTTGCTGAGCGTCACGGCCGGCCAGGAATGCGGGGCTCTGTGAACTGCAGCTGCCGTGCAGGCAGCGGCTTCGTTTGCTCAGCGTCACGGCCGGCCAGGAATGCGGGGCTCTGTGAACTGCAGCTGCCGTGCAGGCAGCGGCTTCGTTTGCTCAGCGTCACGGCCGGCCAGGAATGCGGGGCTCTGTGAACTGCGCTGTTATCCAGAAGGGGACCGTCAGGCTCGCCCCAAAAATGGGCTCCCTCCAGGCAGTAACCATATTATGGTATATGCGCCCCCACGCTAAACCGCTGTTTTTATTTATACAAATCGGGTTGGAAAAAACTTTATAGAACAGGGGTTATTTTACAATAGTTGTTAGTCTGTGAAATAAAATATCAGTGTAATATCTTAATAATTGTTACAGATTTTACTGGAATTATATGTGATTTCTATTATTATTATTAGTATTATTATTTTATTTGGATAAACTGATGCACCAATTAAACAAAGATAATATTCTTTAAATCCACCAGTTTACTTTTAATTAGGTATTAGTATTTTAACAGCACAACAAAAGCACAGTTTTAGTTTTTAAACAGATATTTTAAATAAGTAGAAATATAAAATGTAATATTTCCACCATAAAACATTTTGAAGACAATTTATGCCTGTCTTTTTATTTGTTGTCTTTTATTTAAAAACACGTTTTTTAACATTTTTATTTTACTTGCTAACAAACACACGACGAAAAATACTAAAATTTTGAATGATCATGCATACATGTATATACCTCGAATTAAAAACCTCATAGACAATTTACTGCTGTTCACCAGGTAAAGACACAAATAACGCTCTAATAACACTCACGCGGTCATGTATTTACAGGCTTGTAGCTTGGGGAGGGAAGCACCTTGCCTTTGTCGTCTTGTCTCCTTATTGGTGCATGTGTCACTTTCACTGATGATCTCTGTGAGCTAGTTACTGTGCAGACCCTCTAGATCCCTTCCTCCCTCATGGTATTGTTATTTCCAGTGCTATCATGGTGGGTATTTACAACAACAACAACTAAAAACAACATGCAGTAACTGCGTCTTGTGACTAACTTGTATTATTTGTAGCATTTTCTCATTTCTTGTAGTTTTTTGTGTAGTATAAATTCCCATCGCATTCTCAGTGTGAGTGGTATAATCTTACAATAGTTCGACGGTTCGCTTTTCTCATACCTTCGTGTGTTTGCGCTTGTGACACAGAAGGACAGAGCGTGGTTGTTTTTGTATCTCGAATACTTTTTTCTCTTCAGTCATGTGCTGTAGCCAAACCCCCGCACCCCCGGTCCGTCTTACCTAAATGCCCGAGCGCGGGCAGATAGCCCTGCGGTGTCCCCCACGAGCCCTGCCGATGGCACGCTTTTACACGGCAGCCTGATACTGAGCTGCCTGCCCCGCCACCTGGCGTCTATCCACAGTCAGGCCGGCGCGCAGCGACTCTGCCTCACTTGTTCCCGCTCCTTTTTTTTCTGATTACGAATTTAAGAGCTGCTTCTGTGCGGTTAGCAAGGGGGGTGCTTAGCTGTTATTCTCTCTGCTGTACCTCCTGATCCCGTCCTTTCACTTTCAGCGTCACTATTCCTATGTGGGGGGGCTGAGAGGAGGGGCATATTGAAGTTACAACTTTGTCCAGTTGGAACAGTTCAGCACCGTCGCTGGAAAACTCTTTCCATGTGACAAAACGCTTTTCATCACCTCCGTTTTAGTCTCCCATGGTGAATCCTGCACTCACTTCTGCGCCTGCATAATTTCGGGATTCCTGGAAGTGTTCAAGACAAATTAGCAAAGTAGTACTCCATTCAGCATCTCATGAAACACGATTACCACATGCATTATATACAATATATATACAATATAATACATATACTGTTTATGTATATCAAAAGAAACCTCTAAGACAAGCACTTAACATTTAATTATAGTAACACATATATGCCTGTGAAAGTGTTACCGTTCTCTACATAGTTGACCGTACAAAGATTAATTGAATATATGTATAAACAGGGATGAGTATAACTGGTACACAAGTATGCATTCACCTAAATATAATGCATTTTAATCTTTATATGTTAACTCTACTTCATTTGCAGTATACTGGTTAAAATACAAGGTTTTTTCTTGTCATTGCAGCTTAAATACACATAAAATAAGTATGCATTTGTGTACCAGTTATGCCCATTCCTGTGTATAAAATAGTTGGAGCTTGCCAATGCTGAATTTTTTCTGACTTTTGGTGAAAAAGATCTGTAAGTTTACTATTGATGGCAATATGACCGAATGCTAGCCAATAGTAAATGCTCTTTTTTTGTGTGTGTCCATGTGTGTTTTTTTGTGTCTGTGTCTGTCTGTGTGTGTGAGAGTCTGTGTGTGTATGCTTATGCCCATATGGGTTTATTTGTGTCTGTGTGTGTGTGTGTGTGTGTGTGTGCATGCATCTGCTTACTGTAAATCTGTATGTGTGTATCTGCGCTTCTGCTTATATCCGTATGTTTTTATGTGTCTCTGTGTGTGGCCTTGTGTGTCTATGTGTATCTTCACATGTCTACATGCTCGTGTCTGCATCTGGTTTGTCTGTGTGTGTGTTTGTGTGCGTCAGCTTATGTCTGTGTGTATGCATGTGTGTCTGTGTGACTCTACTTATGTCTGTGTGTATGCATGTGTGTCTGTGTGACTCTAATTATGTCTGTGTGTATGCATGTGTGTCTGTGTGACTCTACTTATGTCTGTGTGTATGCATGTGTGTCTGTGTGACTCTACTTATGTCTGTGTGTATGCATGTGTGTCTGTGTGACTCTA
>JAODLC010000028.1:10060823-10091739 GCA_026781145.1 Hippopotamyrus pictus
ATCCTGACAATTTCATGAAACCAGCTCTTCCTATCATAATTTGACATAATGAGTTTACTGATTTCTCCCAGCGGATTCCTGGGGAATTTATCGGCTTGTGGCTGGCAGTCACAGATTAAGGTAAATGTCGATCAGTAATGACCCTCTACATGTTAGTATTGCAGTAAAGCCAGGCTTTTATGTCAAAGATATCGGAGGGGGAGCTATTACACATGACAGGGGTGATCAAGGGACTCCGGACCAAGGCAAGCATTATTAAATATTGACTAGTTCTGTGATTTATGTAGAGCTGCAGGAAAAAAGTGACTTTTTAAGCATTATATATTCTTCAGGCCTGAAAACTGCACATTTGTCTTATGCTGGGAGTAAAGGGAAGCGCGTCTGCGTGTCTTTACTGATGGCAAAAACGGGGAATAATATTGGTTTAAAAAAAAAGGAGAGAGAGTCCGTTGGCTTTATCATGGGATATGGTTTTAAATCTGTGGCAATGGGAAACGGATGAGGTGTAATGGCATGGCAGGACTTGGAGAAGTCAGCCAAGCTGAGGGGCAGGGTGGGAGCGATTCGTCAGGGGGTGCTGAAGACGCGGATAAATTAATTAAAGTTTCTTTTCTTTTTCTTGAACCTGTAAAATGTTTCTGGACCCTTTTTCCACTGACAGTAGTAACGTATGTAATATGTATATCGAGTTATGGGGCTGCGGTATGCTGCTGAATGAGGGATGGATTTTGATGTGCTTTTAGTCTATCCTGACACTTCATGCCTATTGATTTCTTTATGGTGCCACATTTCAGCCCGTTAGATGGCCTGGGGGGGGGGGGGGGGTTGGACTTTCACTGGCACTTTCCTTCCCCCTTTTTCCCATTGGTGCTCGCCGGCCCGAGACGCGAGGTGAGAACTTAAGGAAATTAATTTCCTTTTAATTTGCAAGCAGCTCCATATTTCCTGCGGTCGATTGCATTACTGTAAAGTGCTGGCAGGCCCCCCCCGCACTACCACCATACCCCATCCTAGTTAATGCACTACAGGCACATGGAGGCTGGACAGTGTAAGGTACAACTGCAGTTATGTTTTTTAAGAGGGTAGCAGCAGGGAGAGGTGCATGCACCCAGGCATTTGAAAGATAAAATCCAATGCTTTGATAATATGTTGTGCAGAATATGCTGTATGGTATTTTAAAGCAAATTATATTGTGCTTTTCAGGTCTATTTTTGTATGAATTTGAACCCTTGCTGTTAAGATGTAATTTTTCTCTTTAAACTTTAAGTAGTGAGCACATTGCCGATCTGCTAAAGTTCCAGCATGAACTGCGATCAGCACATCCCTTTCTATTATGTTTAAATGTTGTTTTTTTAGCGCGGTGCATCACGTTGTCACGGTGTGCTGTGTCCACATCGCTGAAGTGCCAGAGAGAGACAATCACTCATCATTTTTGGATTATAGTTTTGGCTGGATGCCCTGGCCCCGGAGTCCTCTGGGAGTTTGTGACGGCTGTGTAGCCCCAAAGGAGGAGCACCGCACCGAAATGCTGAATTCTAGACATTTTGCTGCATATTTTTATACCATAACACTTCAGTTACCCAGTAACTCCGTGAACTGAAGCCTCCTGCTGTTATGGCCAGTATCTGGGGATTCTTGTTTAAATTTTAGGGGCTTGTAAATGGGGGTGGTGGGCTTCGTGGGTTTGAGCCCTGTGCCTGTGATCAGAAGGTTACTGGTTCAAATCCCAGGGTCAGCAGAGTGACTTTACCTTCGGGCCCCTGAGCAAGGCCCTTAACTCCCAGTTACTTAAGTGACTATCCGACCATACTTTCTCAATAGTACTCAATTTCACTTGGAATAAAAGTGCCTGCTAAATTAAAAAAAAAGCTTTTTTTTTATATCAAATCCCACATCTAATCTCAATTCTGCTATGAACTACAGGTGATTTTACTGATTTTGTTTTGCGGTGTCCCTGCAGCAGAAAACTCTTCAGTGGTAGAAGACACGCGAACTCTGCATACCAGCACTGAAGCCGGCCGCTGGTCGACTATCGTAGGCCTGCTCCCTTTCTCCAGCTACACTGTGTGGGTGAATGCCAGCAATAGTCAGGGCTGGGTGGTCAGTCCTCCCACTGCCATCACACTGCCCCCTGGAGGTGAGTACCAGAAATATGTTCTTTTTTTTATTTATTCAGATGATCAGTACTGTTGCAACAGAAAACATGTGAACAAAGACCTTTTATCCATCATCCTCCTAAATATGTTATGGTTCTCTGTGTCATTATGGACTGCCAGTGGGTACACATTAGACATCTGGTGTTCGAAAGGGAGAGATGTCTAGTTGTTTAAAACCAGTGGCATTTAATTATTTTTCGTTTGTGACAATTGAAGATGAGGTCTCCTTTTTAACGAGTTTATTACTGTACTAAGGACCCACTTTTTACACTGTTCAATTGTTGTTGATTTTAATTATGACTCTTATGATTCAGAAATGTTCAGTTTTATGACCCTCCCCTGCAAATGAAAAGTAACAACTCATTGGTTAAATAGGCTTTGGTCTGCGCTTCCTTTTACTTAATGGTGTGAAAACTTATTAAGCTGATTTACACGCGGAATGGCGTCGGGCGGCGCGTGCCGCACACCCGGATATGTGTGTGTTTAAGGAGAAGGTAAATTAGCCGTGCGGGTTATAAAAAGGCAATCTTCAGTGCTTGGTCTTGGGAGGAGCACATCGAGGTGTTGCGATACGGGCCGCCTCACGTGGCGGGGGATAGGTGTGTGATCAGGTGTCTTGGACATGTGTGTGGCTCATACAAGTGGGTCTGCCTATGATTGGAAGGTTGCAGGTTCGAATCCCATCTTCGGCAAAATAGTCAGATGTCCAATGAGCCTTTGAGCAAGGTCCTTATTCCCCTTAAAATGCTACAGGGACGACAGATAAATGGCCGACTCTGGGCTCAGACCTCAGGCTTCATTTTTAACTCTGCATATGTCTAAAAGCAGAGCATGATGGGATATGTGAAAAGAAGCATTTCAGTGTGCCTGTGCTCATACTTGTGCAAATGGAAAATAAAGGGTAATTTTATTTCATACTTCAAGTTCTGACTCAAGAATACAAAGGGCTGAAATTACAACTACTGTTAGTAGTATCCGTGTAGTATTAGTAGTGGCATACTTGTAGCCATTGCTGTTTGCACATAGGGGGAGTAGAGTGGGCTTTTCGACCACTTACTAGTTATGGTTTGGAACACCTTAACTTGCTTCTCTTGTTATGGTGTCTGTGTCCTTTCCAGAAACACTGCACCTTTATTATATGCTGTAAGTGTCCTTTGATCACTGTGCCACCCAGTCAGATATAAGCATTGTTCAGTCAACCAGCTTTCCTGTACATACATAAAAATCCATTGATCCTCCATAACTGCTCATCCAGTACAGAGTTACAGTGAGCACAAGGCAGGGAAACCCCTGAGTGTGATGTCAGTGCGTCATGGGACACGCACTCACCGACTCACAGCAAAAGACTGTTTTTAATGCAATTTAGAGGCCCCGTTATTGCCTGCAATACTTGTTTTTGGGCTGTGCAGGAAAACCGGGTACCCGGGCGTAACGTGACTACACACCGGGTAAACCCCACATGTAAACATGCTCTTAGCAAATAGCATTGTTGTTTATATACGTATCAAGACTTGAAAATGCATCAATGAAACAATGGCTGTTAAGTGAAAGCTTCTTATGAGGACAGGCTGAGAATAATCTGTAAAAGCCAGTACCAACAGGAGACCTGCACAGAAAAAGGTTCTCCAGTTGGCAAAATTATTTAAAGAAGAATGAATAAATCTCACTGGCAGAATTGTAACTTTAAAGTAACTCATAATGTATGTTTTTCATTTGCTGTGTTATATAAAACTATCTTCCAGTAAAGCTTTGCTGAAGACATTGAAACAAGTGTTTGCTTTTATCGTACCTGCCTTATATTTTGTCCAGGCACTTATGTGGGAAATGTATTTATCCTGCAAGCTTCCTCAGGATGCTTTCCTGTGATCTCCAAATATTACTTGAAACATGCTTGTCAAGTATGTGTTAAAGTTCTGCATTGAAACTCTACTGAGAATCCCCCCTACGGACTGTGGTCAGAAATTGTGGGTTCAGGGGCATTTCTTTGCTCCTCCATGGCCATCAGTGCCAGGAATTGAACTTTATGACAGAAGCTTTATCTTATGTACTGCATCTTGAGCTCTTGTTTCCATGGTTGTTTTTTGGACTAGGCAACCCAGCGAGTTTGTGCGGGTAAACTAGTGTGGGCTCTGGGGTGTTCTGGCGTGCTAGCCCCCGTTCACTTCATTAGTTAGCTGCACAGACTCTACCAGCACAGCCCTGCTTATAAGGGGAGGTGTGGCTGTCCATCTGTTATCTTACTCGACTGGTGTAATATGACTCTTTCACCCATCATATACTTTCATCGGTCACATTGAAATAACTCAAGAAAACACAAGGATGAGTACAGTCTGTTTTGATCCATATAGCCATTTTAAGACCTGTGTATTTTGGATGAAGAGGGTGTTGTTTATTTGTCCATGACAGCTTTAATATGTCAGGTCCCATCTGGGGGTGTAATGGCATGTGTCTTCTATTGGCAAAACAAATGTATTGACAAAAAACATCTTCCTTGACACATATATCATTTTGTTTAGTTGTCAATGAAATGCCCTTCACTAGTAGCAGAGAAGGCAGCAATAAATCTTTGATACAAGTATCATGCTGAGTAAAACTTCACACTCTATAAGAGTTGATCTTGCACCAGATAATCCCAGCTTCACTCCAGCCGGCGAACATGGTCTGGGCTTAACTATTCTCTTAATGAAACTCCTTCTACTGTAACGTGTAGTGCAGCTAGGAAAACGTATGCCTTTCAGGGATCAATGGAAATCAAAAATACAGTTCTTAAAACTTAATGAAAATCTTTTCATTGCATCATAGTTATGGAAGCTGGGTGGGTGGATGAATGGATGGAGTTATTAAAACTGCCTTTAAAAAAAGGACAAAAATTTGGATTGGGACCCCACCCTGTTATTCCCTGCATTGTACCAGTAGCTTCCAGGATAGACATCAGACCCCTGTGACCCTGCACAGACCGAGCAGGTATAGAAAACGTGTGAATTGCTGGTGTTTTTGGTGTGTAACTTAAGTCAAGGTAATACGAAATTAGCAGTGCCCAGCTTGCAATGAAACTAAATGTCCACAATATTGAATATTGTGAATATTGACCAAAGCCTTAATACTGAAGTTTTTTAAGAGCAAGTCTGTGCTGTAGCACAAATTTATGCAAGTTAGTTAACTTAAGTTACTCCCATAAACTATACAGTTTTATTAGTGTGTAAAGGTTTTGGAATTTGGAATGAAGAATCAGCTAAGCAACTAATAACAGAAATAAACAGGAAACAAGATTGCTTTATAGAATAGCTGCCTGTAGTATCTAGCAGTAATATTTCCATTATCTTTCCATCCATATGTAATTGAATGGACTCTCATCGCTTTACTTCAGAAATATGCAGGATTCATAAGCTTATATGACTAATCAGTAAGCGGTCCACCCGCTGGCTCCTCGTTTGTACGGGCGTGGTGTGCGTATAAGCAGACGGTTAACATGCCGTGCCACTATTTCCCAGAATACACCTGACTGTTTTATTAGACGAATCTGTATAGATTGCTGATTGATTAGGGGGAGCGGGCCATGACTCTGCATGTCGTTAAATGATGGAGCTGAGCAGGAAAGACGCTGTTACATATTAATGATTATCTGGTGAATGAGGGACAAACGCATTGGCTACTTGCGGGAAGCAAAGGCAGAAGTGAAGAAACTTTGCGAAATCCTCAAGTTCACAACAAAGGCATCAGAAAGTATAAATTTTAAATACCATACGTTTTTTTGCCCCCTCTCCTTTTCCCCCTCACCAGATCTTTAGTCTTTTCTTAGTTGAACTGAAGCCTTGTCTCAAACTGTCCTTGTTATATCAAAGAACAGAAGAGCTGGAAACCTTAAAGATACAGTGGAAACATAAAAGTGCATAGTTTAAAATTATTAGTGACACTTTTGATATACCTGAGAAAGGAGAGGAAACAAAGGAATTCCGTGCCCACTGTTTTGTGAAATAAGTCTGCAAGGAATTAACTCTTTTGTCAGTGATGTTCAGGCTCAGAGAAAGCTGCCCATTGCTCGGTGCGTATCCAATAAGAGCTCCTGCCTGTGGTCCAGCTGTTTCTATGTGACCTCTGTTCTCCAGGAGGCATTGTCAGGTTTAGCTCCTAATGGGTGACGGCCTTCTCTTGCATGCATGACCGTAACATGCACGTTAACAGGTTACGGGTTAGTGATACTTTATTGATGCCTATTGGGAAAATTCTCTTCTCGACTATCCTATTTTGCTTTCCGTGAGACACACAAGTGAGAGCAAGCTTGGGGCTCCCCAGGATCAGCCAGCTTCCAGCGCTCCTGAAGCATTTGTGGGTTATGAGCTTCACTCAAGGGTCCAGCTATGACCGGACTGCCGGGTGTAGGATTCATAATCACTGGCGTGGAATCCTAACCTGCTATGCCTCGCTATGCTACCCTCAAAACATACTGTCTCAGGTTTACAGTTATTGATTTCGCAGACACTTTTATCCAAAGCAACATTTTGCGAAGCATGGCGAATAGTAGTAATAAATTCAAGCATCTAACTACGTGTTAGTGCTGCTGTGCTGAGCATCCAACGAATGACCAGTAACAAGTGCATGCTAGCATTGGAGCAGGAGCTTTACAGTAAGCTTCATGTAGAACAAGAACCATTTTGAGCATTTTAGTTCTCTTACTTTTTGTGGAAGAGGATTGATAAAGCTCTCATCACCTCTAAGTGACGACCCATGAGGCTGTGTCCAGCCAGGATGCAGCCCCTGAGGAACGATCGTCAGGCAAACAGCGTCGCTGTCAGCAGTTTGATGTATTTTGTGGCTCCATTGGTGCGAAGCAGCAGTGAATCTAATCCAATCGCCGCTCTCTTTTTCCCGGGTGACGATAGGGGCGCCGGCAGCAGCAGCAGTGCTTTCTCTGATTTTTAAGGTCTCAATTTTGGAGCGACAGAGGCAGTCGTGCATTATGAAAATTGGAGCTTGGCAGTAAAGCTAATTCATTTGGCTGATGTGAGTGATGAGGTTGACCTCTTGTCACACATGTCATGGCTCCCCCCCATGGGTAATGGGGGGCATGGATTCCACCATTCGCCCCAAACAGCCCATTCCACCCAGTCAGATCTACATCTCTGTGGAACTTTGTTTTTCTTGTATAAAATGCATAATCAATGTTTGTTTAAGTAAATATTTTTTGCAATTTATGGTTTCAGTCATCGGCCTTGTGACTCGTTTAATCATTGGCCTTTCTGTTCGTGTTGTTCTGTAAGTAGTATTCTTAAATTTATCTGCGTTCATATTCCTTTTGTTACTATATCCATCACCTAACGCAAGTATGTGATTGCTTTCCAGACTGTCTGCAAATTTAAAATGTTTTTGCAATCAGCTACTCCAGCCTTAGATCTTCTGGCTTGATGAGAGAGATGGTGCCGATTGAACGACAGCTCAGCTCGGCCCAGGAATACTCCCGGTCTTGTCGGAGAAGCCCGTGTACCGTGGATGGCTCTTCAAGCCCATGTGTGTCTGACTCGTGTCTTTTGCTTATCATAGATCTGACCAGTTTTGTAGTAACACCCATTTCTTGTAAATACAACACTTCCCAAGGGTATTCCCCTGGAGATTTTTTTTTCTTATTAACATTGATTGGCAAGCCTTCACAAGGCTGGTGATCAAAGCGACTTTTGAGTGATATTGTCTTATACCTCTGAGAGCTGCAGTGGAGGGAGATTTGGGCTGGGGTCGGGGGCATGTTGCCATCTCTGTATTTCCCTGTGATCTCCAAATATTACTTTACTCTTTCTCCCGTTGGGGATTCCCCCGGATGTTTGTTTAATTTACCTTGGGGGGTTTTGATCATCGCCGCGGGAAGCTGGTATCCCGATCAACTGGGAAGGAAAAAAGAAAAGAAAAAAAAAATGTTTGTGGTCTCAGTTCTTCTTTACAATGTGTGAAGATCCACATCCGACTGTCTGGATTAATGAGTTGTGGTTTGACGAGGTATTGGGGGAAGGCGGTCAGGAATTCTGCTGGGAGACAAGGCTGTGAACAGGTGGAAATCTTTATACGATGACAGGTCAAGTGCTATACAGCTGCTGAGTGCGTAATGTTTTCTGAACGAGTCAAGGAGAGATGAGAAATAAATTCTGCTTTATTTGCCCAACTATATATGTGCTTCTTTTCACATATCCCATCATGCTCTCCTTTGAGACTTCCACACACATATACATGTGAAAGCAAAGCTTGCCTAAGTGCAGGGTTAGGCCAAAGTCCGAGGTCAGGGTCAGGCCATTTGTCCGGAACCCCTGGAGCATTTTGGGGCATGGGGTTTAGGGCCTTGCTCTAAAAGACCCTACAGAGATGTGAGCATTCTGCCAAGGCTCAAGCCGGGGCCTAACCCACTGAGCCACACACCGACCAGAAACTATAAGGGTTCCGTGGGGTTTATGGTTCAGCCATGTTGGGTGTGGCTGTGCAGTGTGAGGGGAAAGGCCTGGAACCACTTCATCAGCCATGATCTGAGTGGCATTCCTCTTTGTTTCTGAACGCAACCACCAAGTGCAGTGAGACAGAGAAGGTGTACATTCATTCAACTATGTCATTTAGCACAGCCCGAATTTTTGTTTTAATACATCCCACTGACAGTCATGCATTGATCTGCATTATTGTGCCATGTTTCGAAGTTCGTAGTAGGACGTAGAGTTACATAACCATATAGCCTCCGCTGATTTATTTTTTCCCTGTGTTATGGGGAGGAGGTTGCATGCATTCAAAATCTGTAGTTGGCCTCGAGTATGGCGAATGGGAAGAAAGTCTTGAAGGCAGCAGGCAAATGGTTATTGACCTCCATAAGTTGGCTACAAATAATTGTTACAAAGCAAATGCACAACTTTCCCACCATGCTTTCAGTTACTGCGAAATTTAAGACCACTGGTTCAGGGGTTACTCTAAGAGAGATTTTACAAGTTCATCTTGGTCCTATGTGCACTGAGGCAGCCATCATGACAATAAGAAAGAAGTCAACAAACCAGTGTCTTGGGACCACAGAGTTTCCAGTACTATTACTAAGCCTCATCTCCAAGACAGCGGTCTATATGAAATGCTTCTGACTCCGTAGTCTAGTGTCTGCTGAGATGTTCTGTTAATTGACAAAATGTCAGTATTATCATCCAGTTCACAGTCTGACATGAAAATATTCAAACTGTAAATGAAGAATTAAAGCGCCCCCCCCCCCAGCCCATAGTAATTGTTTCCTTATGTGTTCATGTGCATTCATGGTAGGGGGTCCTTATCTTTGATACATTTTCATTTGAGGGTCCCTGGTTCCAAAAAAATGTTGGT
The DNA here is from genome assembly GCA_026781145.1 of Hippopotamyrus pictus. NCBI lineage: Eukaryota > Metazoa > Chordata > Actinopteri > Osteoglossiformes > Mormyridae > Hippopotamyrus > Hippopotamyrus pictus. The sequence goes on from JAODLC010000028.1 coordinate 10,070,306, forward strand.
TTGGGTAGTTGTGTGTTAGTTTTTGGTTTTGACCGAACGCGAGATGGTGAGCGAATTTGAAATTTGACCTCAAATCAGTGGTGTGGCAGCATTTTAGTTTTGTGGTAATCACAAACAAAAATGGCGAGTAAAGCACAGACAAGACAAAAACTGCAGGCAAACATTGTAAAAGACTGATAACATAGACAAATTGCACAACAAACATGTTTCAGCATGTCCATCGACACCACAGCGAGCTCAATTCACCACCGCCAGAGCGAAGATTATTAAAAGGGCAAACTGCACTGAAAAGCCGCACATGCAAACCTTAGTTTATTTGGTAACGCTTTATATTAAGTGCACCTTCATAATGCATTCATTATGCTTTTATAGACTATTAATTCAGTGCACCTTCATAATACATTCATAGAACATTCATAAGCAGCATGCAAGTACACTTCAACATCCTAACATCCCTTAACAGCTGTAATATACATTAATAACAAACATTACATTATACTGTTATAATGTTTATTATTATATAATGTATGAATACTTAATGAATACATTATGAAGGTGCAGTTAATGTGAAGCGTTACCATTTATTTGAAGATTTTTTTATATATATTTTGATTTGGGATTTTTTTTAAAACAGTATTTTATTCAATTTCAGTTGCACTGTTAAGAAGATGACAAGTTTAGAAAGATAAATAAAGGAATATTTTTGAATAAATTTGTCTGCAGCTCATTCTGTTAAAATCTTGAGAAAATCGTATCGTGAACTCAGAATCGTGAATCGTATCGAATCGTGAGTTGAGTGTATTGTTACATCCCTAGATCTAACTAATAAGTAATTTATAATGTGTACATTTTTTCAGTACATATACCAGGGTTCCCCAATTCCAGTCCTGGAGGGAGAGTTAGTAACACAGTTTGCAAGATTACCCTGCTCAAATACACCTTATTCAGCTCACCAGCCAATTTCCAGCTTTAGTAGGTATTGAAGCAGGGAAATCTGCAAACTTTACAAACTGGCCCTTCAGGACTAGAACTGGGGAAGCCTGACATATGCATGACGTGTGTGCACCTCTTTTATACATTACTGTTTATTCGTCTTTTTGAAGGGTGTAAAACAAAGAAATTCTTCATTCACTTCCAATCCATATTGGGGCACAAACCCATCACAGCGCACACTCACACAACCTGTGAACAGTTTGGTAACTCCAAGTCAGTTCAGCATGCATTTTGGGGGAGGGACTGAAATACCCGGAATGCAAAGCCAGCGTGAAGACTCGAACCCTTGGTCCCAGAGGTGTGAGGCAACAGTGCTAATCACTGCACCACTGTGCCACCTACTGTAAATAAGAAATAAGTACAATTTAGACCAGAAGCCACAAGCCAATTAGCAGTAATACACACAATGTTTCCAATAGCTTAACATTTAATTTAAGTAAAATGCGGCATGCTTAATACTATGGTTAATGTAAAGTTGAACAACGCAAATCAAATCCATTTATAAGTTCATGTAAAAACCAGTATCGATACAATGTTTTACATTCACACATCATGTAATAGCAGTATCGATTCACTTGGTAAGTTACAGAGGACTCTGGAGGAAACTTGTCAAGCTGTTTTAAATTGGAAGCAAGTGCAGTTTTCCAGTTTGCCAAGCCCTTTGAAAGGAGTTAAGTAATAAAGAGGAGCATTTGAAGTCTCCTGGCTGGAGGCAGAGCCACAGCCTGCAGGTCCCGGCGTGTTGCCGGGGTACACGTGTGCAGGTCCCCAGAGGGGGCAGCAATGCCAGTGCCCCATGGCTCCCTGCCCGCCCATCCCACACCAACAGGTTCTCCGCTTTGAGGAGAATACCCGCTCTCCGGCATATGCTACAGTACATGGGACTCTTCTCTGCTCTGATTCACCACCCCCCACCCCATCTCTCCCTTTCCCTGCCCAGCTCCAGATGGCGTTCACCCCCCCAGGCTGGCAGCCGCCGGCCCCGCCAGCCTGCAGGTCGCCTGGTCGGCACCCGTGCGCAGCAATGCCCCTGGGCCGCTGCTGTATCAGCTGCAGATGAAGGCTGCGGAGGATCAGCGCATCCGGCTGTAAGGGCCTCTCCGCCCTATTCAGCACCTCTGACTTAGCGCAGCCACCGCCATCATCTTGATGACATCATCCTGTGATCATGGCCTCCTAATATGAGTGATGTAGGAGAACCGTAAATTTCAGAGACTCTAGAAGTAAAATTGAGGTTGGACCTCTTCACTGGACAACAAGCCTGTCTTAGTGTTTGGTGGTTCTTTGCCTCCGCGTATAAAACGTATAATGCATGGCTTAGAGTGTATTAACCCGCTAACTCCGCTGTTACTACATGCTTCAGTCTATAAAGTTGATTTTCATGTTTGCAAATCGAAAATACATTCCAGAAGAACTACGTTTTGGCATTAAACGTGTTCTGCATCTGGGATTTGAAGTCATGTCAATTACAATTAAAGATTATATTCGCACATTGTTTTAGTGCTGTGATTCACCTAGCTACCACGTATGTGGTTATAGACCGATCAACACCTTTCTGACCAATCAGATTTGAGGATTTAATAGTGTCATGGTATGAGACAGTATTATTATCAGTACTGAATGGGGGTAGAGAATCCCACATGGAATTTGGCTACCAGCACTGGAGCCAGGCCTGGGGACACTGTTCAGAGACAGGCACACAGTGACCGAGGTCAGCCTGAGCCAGAAAGGGCCACCTTGGGGCTCTTTGCCAGCAAGGTGAAGGGTGGGGGCTTCGATTCTATGCAGGCAGCATGACAGGAAATCTAGCAGTCCTCTGGCAGCCTTCTCAACATGGACAATGCACAACAGTGTGGACGGCGATCAGATTTCCGACTGACAGCTCTTTCGAAAAGTAGACAACTCTGCCTGTGAGCGTGCAACAAATGCGGCAGTAATGCACAGCGTGATCCATTTGCGCAAGCCGTGGTGGTCTATGGGAGGTTCTGCATCTGATATGTATTCATTACATGCATCCTGACAACAAATTGCAATTTAATCAGAAATGGGGAAATTCTCATTCTGTTCTAATAAATAAATGACTAGCTCCATGTATTATATATCACCCTCATTTCCTGGGATTCTTTTGAAATGTATTTCATTGTTCATGTGATTTATTTATCATGTTCTATGATAAATTTGATTGTGAATTTTTGGTGAAAATCGGCGCCGCACAAAACAGGCTGGCGGTTTGACGTGACGACGGTAAATCCTGCTTGATGGCACCGCGTTTGTTTTCCTCCTCGATGGAAACGTGCATATTAATCACCGCTGATAATGCCTTTAAAATTTAATTTGGTCATATAAAATGCACGGCGTGGCAGGAGACATTTCTACTTCTGTCACCTGTTTCCTGGTCATGAATAGTTATATACGCAGATATTGATTTTCTTGGGGAGTCTGATAAATATTGAATTCCTTAGATCGTCAGGCCGAAAGCGAACGACTGATCGGTTGCAGTTGGTCAGTTCTGGAAAAATTGCATTTATAGTTCTTTAAGATTAAACACTTATAACTGCTGTTAAAAACCACACACTTATATCAGGAGCGTGTGTTGTAGCAGCAGCATCTACGTGATTCCGTGTTTTTATTTCTCGTTTTCTTGTCCTTCCAGACTATTGGAGAACGAGACGACCACCTTCAGTTACACGGCAGAAGGACTTCAGCCTCACACAGAATACCAGTTTGGGCTTGTCGTGTCCCACAGCCACGGGCGGACAGCCAGCGACTGGGCCGCCTTCGTCACCGCCCAGGACCGTGAGTGCCCCCCGCGCCGGCATCGCCGGGCCGTCCTTGTCCTGAAGGGGAAATGTGGCGAGCGCGGACAGAGGGGAAATAAATATGCGTAATTAGGGTTAGGCGAAGAGGAGGCACGTATTTACTCACTGTGAAACGAGCACATGCGCTACGCACGCCAAGGCGTGCTTTACGCCCCCCCCCCCCCCCTTTTAATGCACTCCATCCTTCTCCCCATCAGCACCAACTGTGAGTCACAGGTGCTCAGAGGAGGGACTCTGGCATCTACAGAGAGGAGAGCATTAAAAGTGTATATCTTGCCGGTGACCTAGATGGTGTCATTGTGGGCTAATTACTGTAATACAATCATATTAGGGTTCATAACAGACAGTCTTTGCGAAGTTATAAATTAATTATACTTGGGTCTATTATCACATACATTATAATTATAGGGCCGGTATTTGCATACATTTCGAATATGCCATATTATGGGCCATCGCCTGTTCATTACTATGCAGAGCAGCTCTTCCCCAAAACCCCCTTCTCAATAGTGGATTTATGCCCCGCAGCAACAGGGAACTTTTCTTTGGGAATTCTTTCGGCGTCTCCATGATGTCCGAGAGTGTTGGTTTAAGATCGGGGGGACAAGAGTGCAGTGCAGTGCAGTGCAGTGCAGTGCAGTGCCATGCGGACTCATTAGCGGCGTCTGTTCGTTGGATCACGCTTCGCTCGTGCACGTGTGTGATCGTGCGTATGCGTGTACCTACAGACGAACACTAACTAACGGTAATGACCACCCCCTCCCCATCACCAATTAAGCTTCTTTTTGCATATTAAGGGTTTCTTTCTGATTATTAAAATGACTTATAATCACCTTAATCAGATTTAGGGCAGACTGAATCTTTGCATTTCATTAATTTATAATGACAGGATGAATTTCACATTGTAGAGAACTCCTTGAGAACTTCGTTCCTTTTATCATTGGGTAGGTTCATTTCAAATAACTGCTTCAGGTGTAGTGAGTAATAAATACTATATATGTTTAGTGCTTGTATATTTATTAAAATATATATTATATACTTTAATGAATAATAACATGCAGTATGATAGGTAATTAACCAAAAATGTACATGTTTATTAAAAGGCAGGATGTGAATCAACAGGGTCATCCCTTAATGAAAATCTTTTGTATGCATTTTTGGATGTACAGCTTCATACATATCGTCTTATGTATAATATTCCACAACACTGATCATTTCTGAAATGTTTTATGTATTTCTTTGTAACATTACGAAGATTATTTATCAAGCAGGATCATTGTTAGGACAGTTTCTTTGATTCGTAGTTTAGGTAGCTCTGCTGAAACAGAATTAGCATGTTAATGGTAACATGAACATTGTCAGTTATGTCTCTGTGCATGTCATTTAATGAACCAGTTGAATAATTCTTGCATAAGTCTTTCGCACTTGGAATTTCTTTATCAAAGTATATTTGTTTTATTATTTCCATGTTGCCATATATTTAGCCAACTTGGAACCAAAATACATTGCTATTTCAGCATGTACCCTAAGAACTTGAACTTAAAATATGGATTAACAGGACTGAGTTGTAAGAATGTATTTAACTTTTTGGTATCTAATTGTATTGCAGTTTTATTTATGCCCTTTTATTCAGGTGTGTATCGCTTCTCACATTTATTATTTCATGAATTTTCACTTCACTTTAATGCTCATTCTGCTTAGATTTCACTGGTTTCCGTTTGAATAACAAAGTTCCTAAGTTTTGGAAACGCAAACAATATTTTATATACAGGTATTCAGTATTATGTCAAGAGACACGAATGAAGGTTCGGCATATTTGAATAATACAAATTTAGTGTTAAATCTGTAATTTAAACATTGAAATCCAAATTATTACTGTATGAGAATCTCATAGTTATAATCTCGTAATTATTCTGTAATGTTTTTCTGAGAAACCTTTGTTTCTGTGTACTGTTTTTTATTGCCATTTTCTGGGCAATAAACATGCGCAATACAGCTGGAAAAAATCTAAGATGCATATTATACAACAGTGGGAATGTTAGTGCAAGTCTTCTCTGTCAGTCAGAGCAGAGGGGTTAGTCATTACCCAGCAGAGGGGTTAGTCATTACCCAGCAGAGGGGTTAGTCATTACCCAGCAGAGGGGTTACTTATCACCTGTTCCTCTCTAGTGTCGCATCAGAGCCCCGGCATTTCCAGCTTACGGATTACCATTGTGTTACGCGCCGTGTGGGAAAGATAAATGGTGGGTTGATTCCTTGCATTAAAGGTGTTCAGCCTCTGTAATTAATGATGAAACCCCTCCAGCCAAATTTTTAAAGGGCTCCTACATTTTTATTATTGCTATTACTTCTTTTTATCAAGCCGGATAAAACTTAATACGCAAATAGCAACATGCTGTTGCGGAGCATGCGTCCAACTAATTTAAAGTAGTAATATAAAGCTATGAAGTCTAATTCCATTTTTAAAATATTAATAAGGTCAGCTTGACACAGATGCATAGGATACCTAGAACTGTCCCTCTGCATTTCCAGCAGGACTAACCTCGAAAGTCATCGTGGCCTCAGTGTAGCCTATACGGCCCGCAGATGAATGCCTTTGCCGTTGTCCCCCGCTTTGTGCCAGACCTCCGCCTCGCCTTGTCACTTGATCGTGTTATTACTATGCTAACCAAATCCTTATAAATGTGATTTAAGGCTTGGCAGCCCGCACTCTTGTTTTTCCTCGTGCCGCAGCGATTTATGGGCAGCCGGGAAAGGCTCGCCTTAAGTATTCCAAACGTCCCGGGATTACAGCTGTTGCCAGCCGCTGATTGAGGCCAGTCGGCGTTATCGCACGACGTTCCCGCTCGTACCCCGAGAGCAGTAAAGCGTCAATAAAATACAAAGCACCTGCATCTTAAATGAAATTTCAATTGAAAAACTTAACAGCCCTTCAAATTGCAGAATTTAACACAGACCAGTAAAGCTTAAATAACACCTCGCCTCTACAGACCAAAAAAGAAAGTGTATGTGGGGTGGGGGGACTGTATGCCGGGGGTTTCACACTCAAGGTGACTTGATTGTCTCGCGTGGTAAAATTATTTACAATTAAGGAATATCTCCAGAGAGCCACGCGGGCCTGCCATTGGACACCTATGTGGGCTGGCGTTTTGGGGCCTTTTTTGTATTCATGGGAGCCCCCCGAACCTTTGTGGTAATTGAATCAGTTAGAGTGCTGAGTGGAGCGAGCATAAAAACCTGTTAACCCAAAGGTCAGATCTGTGCATTGTTTATTTATCAGGAGATGGAGGGGGGATAATCGCAGGCCCCGTTACAGCGGCAGTTAAAAATAAATAAATAAGAATCACGCGTAACAATAACAGGAAGTAGATAAATGGGCACATCTGGCCCAGAATCATAAACAGAGCCAGTCTGTATTGCCACATTTTTTTAATTAAAATATTATTTTCTGTTTCAGATATTTCTACCTAATGTGAACTGAGCATGCATTCTTATCTACGGCTAAGTACCGTAATTAATATTTAAAATGGCTTTATTTTCCATTCTTTTTATGATGTTCAGTTTTTAGCATCAGAGAGGGTGTTTATGAATGCAGATTGCTCCTATCGTCGCGCATCAGCACAAAACGAGTCGTCCATCGTGCGGCTAACTGCTTCGCTGGCGTTATGCGAGCCGGCTGCGCCGACAGCGATAGCTTCCGGGATCCCTGACCTCCACAAGCTCCTGTAAATCACGCCACCCTGCGTGTTATACCTTCATCCGGATTCATTTTGTGGTGCTTGGCTTAGAAGAAATGACAAGACACCAATATTCCTAAACATTTCACGGTGTACCTGAGAACTCGCCGAAATTGACGTGTTTTAAACCGAGTACATAAACCAGCCACAGTCACAATGTGTGCAAGCCTTCATTTGTAGGCATGTACAGTGTGTAGTATATTGTCTAGTCCCTGTAAATGTAGTATGCTGTGTATATATGTTAGTATGGTATGGTATATTGTTCAGTAAATGTGTGTATGCAGCCCCTTGGGGTTCAGGGAGGCTGTATTTCATCCGGGAATGTATACGTGTATATTAATGGGCTGACAGTAAAGATGTCTTGGATCTTGAGTCTTGATTCTGGAATTTAGGTTAGCGCCATATTCTCCTATACCGTCAGTACAGCTTCACAGGAGGCTGCAGCATTTTTCTGTTATTTTACTGCCTCTGCAATGCGTTACATGCACATACTTAGCTAAACAGCTACAGCAGCCCTGCCCACGTTTCTTTTTCCTTAGTCTTCTGGAAAATTAGCGGAGTGTTATGTGGTTATCAGAGGCAAATGAGATGGTATGGAAAGGGGGGTACCCCATGAGAGGCTGCTTTAATCTGGGCCATCTGGGGGATACATCAGCCGCCCAGCACGCTGGAGAGCCAGTCACCTTGATCCGGATGCCCTTGCCGGCAAGCCATTACCGCGGTACAGTGGGATGTAAATGGAGGAGGAAAACATTACCTTCAAATGAGCTTTCGTGGGGAAGAAATATCAATCAGGCATGAGAAGCAGGAGAGAAGACACACGAGGGCATGGGAAGATGCTACCAGCAGAGGAAGTTTGTATCAGAAGGTCTCGTTAAAGTATAAAACGAGGACATCAAACTAGACAGTGGCCAATCAGGCTGAAAGGGGGGCGTGTTTTAAGGCAAATCCAGTGAAGTTTGTTGTTAAGCCCCATAGCTTTCTCTGTATTTATTAAACCCAGATTTTGTGTTTGCATGATCACCTGTCTGTTCAATGGATCCATCTTTGTGTTTTTAGTCTTCACAACTTTTAGCTCAAGTTGAGCTCATATTCTCAGTAGATTCATGGCATGTTTTCCTCAAGAGATATAAAGATGCGTCTAATGTTTCTGTAGTCGTTCTTTTTTCAGTGGGGTGGGGGGGTTATTCTTAAAAAGAAATATACTCTTAGTGGAAACAGGTTAAAGTTTAACATTGAGGGCGGCTATAGTCACCTGCCGGGGGGTGACTTCCAGGTGGGGTGGGGGGGGAGACTTCCACTGTCATAACACAAATAGAAGCTTCCAAACAAAAGAGCCAGGGAGATGCCGTGCCGCTCATTACAGGGTTAGGCTCCCGGGGGGAACCTGCTGGGCTGACGTGCCCTGGACAGGATGCCTGGCCCGTGTTGGGGGGCCACATGGCCGCTGCGTGTCTAATTAGGAAAATGCCCCCAGCTGTCAGATCCCGCGTGTCTGTGAAGAATTCTCTGGGCCTCAACACCATCACGGGTGTTGTAAGCACTCAGAGAAAATGGCCAGTCACAAACTTAAGTGATTACAATTTTTCCTTCAGTTCCGTGCAATCTCCTCAAAGCGCACTGTTTCCAGTAGCTGATATCCTCTGCCGTAAGCCCCCCCCCCCCCCATCCCCCTTGAATAAATCCATAAATATAATTTCGTATTTGCCTACATTGTGGCCCCGGGCCCTCGTCCTCTTTCTTAAATGAGCTGATTTGCACATCTTCTTCTTTACATTTTAATCCGTAAAGTAAGGGGTGGCAAAAAGTAGTGTTTGTCCTTGTGAGGTCTTTTTTTTTTTTACGTACCTTTAGTCAAATGAAAATCCTGTCAGCCAATGAGGTCCTTATACCTGCTGACCACACAGAATCTAAATAATTTTTCACTTAAGAGGTAACATTTAGAACATCAGTGCCAGTCTTTTGCAATCATAAAATTAGTTCCTTTTTTGGATTTATTGCCAACAGTTGCTATTATGTATGTATTATATGTCATATACTAGATGTAATATATGTATTGCAGTACCTGTATAATAATAGTATAGCTAAGCTACAATCAAGGGCTTTTTTCTGTGGTTTTTAAGTGTATTTTAATCTGGTCTTTTGTTTTCTTTGCAGCTTTCATTTTTAGATTGACCAGGTCCACCTGAGTGTCCTTATTAAGTCATTCCTTACGTTGTGTCATTGTGACATAGTGCCATTGTGCCAAACACCATTATTGCCTCTGTATGGTTTTCTTGTCTTCATCCCACAGGTCCTGGTCCTGTCAGTGCCCTCACAGTGTCCGGCATCCAATCACGCACTGCCACTGTCACCTGGCAGCCTCCATCCCGAACCAACGGCGTCATCACGCAGTACAAAGTTTACGCCGACTCCCAGCTCCGAGCCGTCGTCCCCAGCAACAGCACGAGCTGCGCCATCTTCCCGCTGGAGCCGTACACGGAGTACACCTTCCGGGTGGAGGCGTGCGGCGACGCGGGTTGCTCCCCTGCCGCTGCCACGAAAAGACTTCGCACGGCCCCGGCGCCCCCCGAGGACATTCTGCCCCCCAGGCTCTTCTCGGACACGCCCACCTCCGTGCTGCTGTCCTGGGAGCGGCCGCAGAGGCCTAACGGCGAGCTGGAACGCTACGTGGTGGAGCGGCGGCTCAGCGGCGGCCAGGAGGTGTCCGCCGTGGCGACGGTGCCGGCTGACCGCCCCCTCAGCTTCCTGGACAGCTCGGGCGTCCTGAGTCCCTGGACCAGCTACGAGTACCGTGTGGTGGCCAGTACATCGCAGGGGGGCTCCAACAGCAGTGCCTGGCGCCAGGTCACCACCAGGCCCTCTAGGCCTGCGGGCCTGCGGGCCCCCCAGGCCCTGGTCCTGGGGCCCGACTCCATCCAGGTGGGTCGCAGTGACCCTGATCACAAGTCTCCTATGCCGATGTTAGCTGGCCCGGCCGTCCTCCACTCTGCTCACCTTGAGCACTGGAGAACGACGCATTCATGTATATCAATGAAATTTCTGCCTCTTTTTACCTCCCCCCCCCCAAAAAAAATACAAAGGCGACACTGTCACCGTTTATCAGGGCCGCTGTAAATATTAACAGCATACAGGTCATGGTGCCCAGCTCGAGACTCGCTGGGATCTTTTGACGCATCTGTCTGTACTGTATCTCTCTATTCCAATTAATTAAAATTGGTCCCGGACAACTGGCTCTTTTTCGGCCCGTTTATACGCTTAAAACTCAAGGTCTCCTTGAGGAAGGAGACATTATGACCCTTTCGTGGTTTAACTCCACTCATGTCTGGCATTTAAGAAATGGGGCGATACGACAATGATGTCCAAATGAGGGGATACCTCAGCACAGTCCGCCCCTGTATATTAATGCCAAACGGCGTATGAAAAATGTAACTCTCATCATTTGGATGACATTGTTTCTGTGACTGCTTCCCGCTCCTGGGCCGATCTGCACCCAAGTTCAGCCAATTAGGTCTTGTCAATAGAGCGGCGGTAACTCCCGGAAAATTTGACCTTGGTGTCACCGCCGCTGAGCTCCATTTACATTTCACCGATGGAATGTTTGCTCCTGCAGCCCATAGCTCCTGCTCAGCCACATTCGTAATACTGCCACACAGAGACGAAACACCCCAACTGCTCATTTGATCAGAACTGGGTCTCTTAGGCTCTTGTTTTGTGTTGTGACAGAATATCTCAACAAATCGTTTACCTGCCCACTACACATGATAGGTGGACAGTCAAAAAAAGCCAAACCTCTTGTTCTCAGTTTCAGTGCCAGTGTGGCTACTGTTCTTTTGCCTTTGTGGGACAGAATAGTGTCGAGTGAGCTTGTAGTTCTGGGCCGAAGTCAGTGAGCAGGATGTACTCTTCTTTTTGTGCTCTGTAGTTACCTTTAAGGAAGTCTCTTTATTATTATTATTATTATTATTTATTATTTTTTTTTATTTTATTTTATTTTTTTTTAAAAAGTCAAACTCCCGCCAAGCTGATATCGCTTTTTTGTAGGCGCATAAATCGTCTTTCAGCAAACACCCTGGTTATTCTCCTAATTCAGTTGAAGCTTCACTCGAGAGAGCGGGTGCCGGCAGTGTTTTGGCTTGTATACAAGTTTGATTCAAGGGAAATTAATGTAACCAAACAGGCTTTGCGGCTTAGGAGCGTCTCTGTATAAATACACCCAACTGCACGTCTCCTTTGCAGAGCTGTCCTGGTGCCAGAGACGTTGGCAGAAATGCTTACGACTTCAAACAAAAGGCAGCATTTACATAAACTCCCCTGAATAATTCATTCCTCTAACCCCAGGTTTAGTTTTTTAAACCATTATTACTTCATTAATGTGTTAACAGCTACAATTTACAGGGATAACTGGATGAGAATGGCTACACTTGTAAGACCCTGCAAAAAAAAATGATTTGCATATGGCTGTTTGGTTTTCCTTTGCTGCTGGCTGATTGGACGGCTCACTGCTGTTTCGGTCCTGTGAAACATGCATTTGCAACAAATTGAAAATCAACCAAAGTTTTTATTGTCGCTGGTGTTCCGAGGAAACAGTGAGATTCATATGCCACGGTTGCAGAGTTGGGGACAGGTGCATGGGAGGATAAGTAGGCAAAAAAAACAGGGCGATGCAGGACAAACAGCAGTGCAATAAGAAAAGAGTGTGCAAGACGAAAGATGGTGCAATATGGGGAGGGAAACCGTAAAATGCAATAAATAATTTCTTCAGTTTCAAAAATAAAACAGACATATTGTTCCTGTCAACAGATTTATTATTGTGGTTTTTTTTTGAGCACACCAGTGATTTTTTTTTTGAATATATAGTTTGCTTTTTATTTTCACTCTGTACTAGATAAGCAGTTGCAGAAGATGGATGGTTGCTTTTGTTTATATATTGTTTTGCGTAACCTAGCATATTCTGAAATATGTTTAGTACTTTTTAAATAAATGTGACACGTTAAATAAGTGCATTTCCATCTGAATTACTAAGAATTATTTGATTACATAATTGTAAATATGTTACATATATGATTTTATAATGTTATATATTCTTAGTAATTTTGTGGATGGAGAAAAATATCCATTCATCCATCTTTTAGCCAAATGTCCAGTACCGGTTTGCGTAGTGTGCATTCTATAGGCCGAATATTGATATTATTTAAATAAGACCTGCAGAAAGTTACTGTATATTCTGTACACATACTGTACATCGTTGGATATAAACTTTTTTTAAGAATGCCAAATCAGTATAATTTCCAATATAAAAATATAGATTCGATACATTTTTCCACACTCCGCATCTTCATAATAACATTTCCATACTGGGCCATCTAAAGATTACATCACTGCATTCTATTTGTGAATGACACGCGTGAGCCGCGGCACTTTCTCAGATGAGCTGTCGGCCTGTGGAGGGCAATGCCGCAATGAGATTTCTGAGCAATGGCGACTTGGGGCTTTCCTGTCCCCGGTAATTAGATGAGCGCATTTCACCCCTCAGAAATTTGCTGCTTGGCTGTTTCATTTGGTTTTCCTTCTCCCATTGAGTTAAAAGAAAATAATAAGTGAGGCATTAAAACATCTCACCCCGTCCTGAAGTAAATGCAGAGATGTCATTTAGCTGTGCGGTTCTGTGACATTTTCATTATTTTAACCAAAACTCCTGCAGTCTTACCCCTGCGTTAAATGAAATGAAAGGCATATTTTGTTTCAGGTCAAAGTCGGGTTCATTACTTGATCAGGCGGTTTCACTTCCTGGAGCTCATTGATTTAAAAGCCTCTAGGGTTCTACTGGGGCCCCCCGAGTCGGGATTGGCCCCTGAACTGGTGCAGTGGCCGGCAGGGAGTTCCTGCATCTCTGCTCTTATGAAGATCAGGCGGCATAGGAAGTAGGATGTTATTGTCCTTACAGCTACAGTCAAAGAGGACGACATTCTGTGTTTCTCACCGCAGGTCTCCTGGAGCACCCCCCTGATCTCCAACGGTAACATCGAGAGCTACGAGATCCGTCTGTTGGACCGGCGCGTCCCCCACACCAACACGTCCAGCCTCGTGTGCACCGTCACTGACCTGCTGCCTTACACCAACTACAGTGTCACCGTCCTCGCCTGCTCTGGAGGGGGAGGGCACGTCGGCGGGTGCACGGAAAGCCCGGCCTCCCACGTGACCACACCCCCTGCGGTCCCAGGGGGCCTGGGGAGGCTGTCGGTCACCGTGGTCAGCGAGTCCCTGCTGGTGACGTCCTGGCCGCCGCCCACCAGGCCAAATGGACCCAACGTGAGGTAGGCTGATGCTACGGCTTTTCACACGCGCCGGGCACACGGCGGCTGCCATGACGCCCCAGGGTTCATGCACAGCCGCCACGTTATCGACCGAGTGTCATCACAGCACTGTCATACTACAGTCACCCCTGTTTGTCCTCTAGACACAAAGTACCCAAAAGGCAGTGTCTGCCACAGCACTTCCTGAAGGACTGTGGACATCTAATAGATGTTACATTGCCACTGAGAAATTATTTATTATTTATCTATTTATTGTTACTTCTTAGCTGTTTATTCTACCCCTTTATGCTGCTGCTGTCTTACTTCTTGTTTACCTGTCTTGTTTACATGTGTGTGAACTCTTGTGGACAGCCCCCCTCCTTTTTGCACTGTTTTGTACTTAAAGTCCTGTGACACCCCCCCCCAATCAGAATTGTTTCTGTGTTACACTGTGGTCTTGGAAGGACTTTATTTTCTGCCACTATATACCTATATATGAATTGTATGGTAATAACGTACATTTGATTCAGACTTACTTCAAATCAAATGGTGAACCTGAATAAGTGAACCTCTTCTGAACCTTTATACATCATAATTTTGTATTTTCATATTTTTTAGTTTATATTTAATTTCCATGAGGTTCTATGTGGCCGTATAGTGTACAGTATTTTATTATGCTGATTGATTCTTTAAATAATGGATATTGTCCTTATCGAGACATCTGTTATAATCTGTATTTGATCATTAAAAAAAATGATTTTAGTTCAATGCACCTGTTTATGCATCAAATTACTAATTCCAGAAAAATGTTTTCTACTCACAAAAAAATTACAAAAAGACGCATAGTTGCTTCAGTGTTTGGTTAAAAGAAGCATTTGGTTTATTACACTCTATAAAACATTTTCTTAGTTTTTTCCACTTACTGCTTTTAATGGCAAATAGTAAAAAATATTTTTGTTTCTCTGAAAGCAAGTTTTTTAGTAAAATGAAAATTTAAAACCTCCCCCTTTTTTGAATTAACTCTCAATCATCTGAGTATTTGAAAATACAAAAAAATGTGATGTCACCACATTGTTAGCTGCCTGTAAACTCGGTTTTGTAGCCGATTAAGCTGTAAACAGTGGCCCGTGTTCGGTCCGGATTATTAAAATTCATGAATACTTTTGGTGGCGGGTATGTTTGTTTAACTAGGCTTATAAACCTCACATTAAGCCGGGCTCCTCTGATTACAAACGAAATTAGCATTATTTTTCAAAGTGGGGGTGGGGGGGGCTAAAAAAAAAAAAAAAAGTCAAGGAAACTGGCAGGAGAATTGCTTTGGCAAACCAGCTTTGATTATCCCTGTGTTTTTACTACCCTCAGATACGGGCTGCTGAGACGGAAAAGCCAGCAGCCCCTGGCTTCTCTTCCCCCTGAAGATTTGAATCGCTGGTACAATGTTTACGCAGGAGCCAAATTGTTTCATGAAGATAAAGGCCTTAGCAGGTGAGATTACTGAAATTAGCTTTAAAGCAAACTCCGCCCGTGTGTACAGAACTGTTTTGCGCACTGATGCCATCTTTTAATGCTGTTCAAAGATACATTAAGCAAATATTCAGGAATTAAATTGTTTTCTGCTAATCTTCCTCTGGTGCTCATCATATATTCCAGACCTGCAGAAAGACTCCGTCCAGCGCTACTGCTTGTTCTGTCATCCAAATTCAGTTATATATATTTTTTCCACCTTTTTTTTTTTCCTTCAAAGAATGACTTCAAAGTGTATCCGTGTATGTAGATGCTAATGGTATTCAAAATTATGGTTTAATAAGTTGCCGTGGTCATTCAGAATTAAACCCAGGACCCAAAGATCCACAAAGCAGCCCAGCATGGGTTCTGATACACAGCCAGACGCACTCATGCTCTTGCGTGGCCATCGGATTGGTCCCGATCATTCACGGTGATTTTGAATGCCGGGTTTGTTTCTCTACTGTACCTTTCTCATCTGAACCCCAGGTTCACTACATACCAGTACAAGCTGCTGGTGCACAATGACGCCGGCTTCACCGCCGGGGAACCCGTTACGGCCACCACCCTGGCAGGGGTCCCCTTTGTCCCTACCAGCGTTTCTGTGCAGGCCCTCAACCACACTGCTGTGGAGGTCAACTGGACAACACCGTGTAAGACCTGCTTCTCAGGGTTTTTCAGAGTTACTGATTTAAGTCACGTGCCTAAATATAAGGTAGAAATCGGGGAGTGGATGTATGTATCCAGATTCCATCTATCTTCCCTAACCACTGGTAGAAGGTCATAGGGAATACAGACAGCAGGCAGGGGACGTCCTAATCCATCACAGGGATCATACTCGTTTATTTAGCGGATTCTTTCATCCAAAGCAGCATGCTTTTTTTTTTTTTTATAGAGTCAGACAATTTCAATGTGTAATTGGAGGTTAAGGGCCTTTCTGAAGGGCCCAATGGTAAAATCACTCTGCCAACTCTGGGACTTGAGCCAGCAACCTTCTGATCACAGGGACAGTGGCCAAGCCACTGAGTCACACACTTCAAACACTTTGGAGTCGCCATTTCTCCAGGCCTCATGTTTTTGGACCTAGTCAGGATATCTGTGTAAATGGAGAGAACAAACTCATTCCACAAATACAGAATCGAGTGCACAGTGCTGGATGTGTGAGTCTGTGGGCTAACCATATGCAGCCATATTTACTGTTCTCAGGGACATCGCTTCAGTCCCCTTTTTTGGCCTCCTTTACCCACCAGCTCTTCAGGACTTACAAGGAGCAGTGGAGCTGTACACACTGTGGATCAACTCCTCCCAGCTCACCCGGCCTGTCTCCTTCCCCCCCGGCACCACCTCTGTCGTGGTGGGAGAGCTGCAGCCCAACACAGAGTACCACCTCTCCCTTCATGTCTCCAACGGGGCCCATGTCATTGCCGGGCCTGCAGCCACTTGCAGAACCGCCGATGGAGGTGAGGCCCAGGATGGCAGAGCCCCGATTCTCTCCCCTTCTTAATGTCCACTTGGCACTAGAGGTTGAGAACAGTCAAGCTATAATAATGACATTCGTTGCGTTTAAAATTATTGGGGGGGAGGGTTTGATGCTAAATAGCTTAAGTGAGCCACGTCGTCAAGTGCTGGATCAATACGAGGTCCCAGCGATACACAGGCAGTCTGCTCTAATGGATATATTAGCAAAGTCATACTCAACCTCCCTCTTGCCTCTGCCGGTCCAGTAATACAGTGAGTTTGGATCCCTCCCAATGAATCATACATTAAACATGCTGATTATATTTTATCGATCTGTGGGTCTTGTTAGACAGAAAGGGGGTCACGAAACCTTCAAAGGCACACGTGTAGAGGAGTACGAACACTAACGTTCGACTGACGTTAGATTCCCGGGTTTGAAATAAAGCCTGTTAAATAAGCCAAAGCCAGCTAGTCAGATAGTAATCATACAATGTCTTTGTCATATGGATCTTCTCAGATAAACCTTGGTTCTGCTCGCATGCGAGACGCTTCATATTTTACTGAGGGTGCAGAGTTTTCCTCTGTGTATTTCGCAAGCAGAGTCCTTAAGTCAATTGTGAAAAAAACATCTGGAATTATAGTAGGCAAAAAAATAAATAGATGTATGCCCTCTCCTGGTTTAGCAACTGAGTTATGTCCAATAACCAGGTCATTAAGCGAAATGGTTGCTTAATGAAGACCACGGTAGCCTAGACGTGACTGTGAGGTGAGATTGGGAGGTAAAGTTCTTGAACAGTTACACCAGCGTTACTTTCACTCCAGCATGCATTGTTTTGTCTAGTGTACAGAATTTAGTCGTAAATGCTTGTAAATTTAGAGGAACATGGAAATTATAAAGCTTTTTTTGTGTTTGCAAATGCTCACTAACCAAGGTAGTCCCTAAACAAGGAGAAGGGTGTACTTTTTAAGTTCCTGACTCTATACTCTGCTGTGTAACATATGCTACGTACATTTTTGGTTGATAATAAACCTTTAATAAAGCTTTAATTAATAATGGACCTTTGTTCTACTGGGCAAATTATTATTTTGGTTTAAAATTAATGATTTGCATGATATGCATAAATGTTTTGTGTCTGTTTCCTACTCTTGTATATTAGTGTTGTTTGCATTTACTCTCCCACCACATCACATCATGAAGATGGCATAAAGTCAGCTAAAAACAGCTCCTGGACACCTGCCTGAAATCCTGTGACCTACAGTCAGGGGTCCCGAGAGCCTCAGTAAATTCGCCATGGCCTTTATTTACGGTGCTCAATATGGCGTCAAGGTAGTGTTACCAGCCACAACAAGGAAGACAGGGAAGTCAAGCTGTTCCTCTAAAAATACACAGAAGCGAAGGTCCGGGCTATTTACAGCAGCCACCGTGGCATCTGTTTGTCCCGACACCCAGCGAGACAGATATTAAGAGACCAAAATGTCTGGGTGGAACTGCATGCCAGCCCAGTATCACTTTTGGCTAATGGAAGATGAGAAATCTGAATTGGCTCCTTTCTTGCCCGACCTGAGCATGTATTTCTGTTCCAGGGTTGGAATCAGAAGGAGGTCCGTTCCAAAGACACTTTCCCTGCAGAGGCACGCATCGATTCCCCCTGCGTCTCAGTCGCTGTCTGAAAGATCGGGGCTAAGATTTCCCTTTTTCAAAAATTTTGATGGGTGCCATGACCTCTGTGGCACGATCAATAGTCATTATGGCGCCCCCGTCCCCTAGTGATGGCACAGATGGTGGCGATAGCGGCAACCTGGACTGCGTTAAGCACCCCTGTGTTAGTCGAGCCTAACGTCTCTGCACTCTTTTTATATACTTTTGTCCCCAAATCTCTTGGTTCTGTACAGTTAACATTTGGTGCTCAGAGTGCTATGCATTCCTACTTCACCTAATCTTATCAGCGTAATAAAAACCGCATTTAAAAAACGTTAGGAAATCGCTACTGCCTAAATAAAGGTTACGGGTCGTTTGACAAAGTGCGATTTCATTATTTTTGCAGCCTAAAGGGCAGCTCGATTTAACGGCTGCGTTTGAACCTAAAGAATACTGTACAGGGATCCATAATGTGGGTGCTAATTTAAAACAGCCAGCCATGGGCTAAATATGCTGTGTTCCGGGTGATTTAGAGTATATATGTTACGTACCAAGCAGGGTGCTGGCCTTACAATGCTAGGGTTGTTGGGTCAGATCCTGCTCCCTCCCTCTCAGAGTGTTAGGAGTTTGCACATTCTCCACATGCTCTTACCAGATTCCTCTAGGATCTCTCGCTTCCTACTCTTAGGTGAATTGGCGCCTTTCAGTTGCCCATAGTGTGTGTGTGAGTGAGCGTGCCATGTGATGGCCTGGCGCCCCTACAGGGTGTCCCCTACCTCATGTTCTGTGCTGCTTGGGACAGCTGTCAGACTCACTGTGTCCCTGTATTGAGTAAATGAATAAATGGTTATGGAGGATGGGTGGTTGGGCCATAATTCACACCGAAGGGCTAACGGTATCATCAGCCAGTGATATTTTTTGAATCAGTGTGTGATGGGGTGTGGGGAGGGTACTTCTGTGTCCTCGCCCCTGTATATGCCCCTGGTTACGTGCCAAGTAGAGATATACAATATATTGGCTTCATCGGTATCAAAGATATTCGTTAAAAATCAAGATATCGATATCGGTGCGAGTGTCAGTCTTTGCCGATGTTGTCAGTCGATATTTAAACATTATCTGTATTAAAAGTTAGCATGGATAAAGACATAACTACTAAAATGATTAAAGTACTGGCACTGAATGATCAGTTGTTTTTTTAAGGAGGAGAAAATAAAGGTAGAATAAAAAACTAAGTACCGTCATTTCGCTCATCAGTACCACCAAGTTTCATTGCCAGCACTCTCCCACTCAGCAAGGGGCCCACAGATTATCGGCTGCCGGCATGGGCAATACTAGACATACATAATAGACATACTAAATATACAGCCTTGCGTCAGCTTGTATTTGCATTTGGGACCAGGGTCACCAAACGTAAGTCAGTTTGGGCATATCTCAGTATTGCAGCTGTCCGTGGCATATAAATTCTGCATACTGTATGACAAGTTCGATATGGACAGTCAGTCGTTATACAGCTGGCAGTGCTGCCCATTCTCCTGCACCTGTTACACTGATTAGCAATACACCCGCTAACATCCTGTTACATCCACTTTCAGGTGTCTCTCGGTCAGTGTACGTTAGTGTATATTATTTACTATGGACCTCGGACATGAAGGCAATCGGATGTAACTCAATCAGGTGTAACTCAAAGTAAGACTGTACTGGTTCTCAATATCGGTCAAAATTTCGAATATCAGTGAAGCTCTGGTGCCAAGGGGTCTTGAGTCTTGTCCTGTGTATTACTGCACTAACAGTTCTCCTGTATTTGCACTGTTGTTGGTCTTACTGGCCCACCATGCTCCTGTCCCCTACCTTGTAGCCGTAGTACAAAAATTTCCTTGGAAATTTGGAAACATCCTAGGAAAACATGTGACCGTAAAACATGAAACCTGCTGATACCGGCTCTTGGCCAATGATTCCATAAGCATCTCAGACGCTGGGGATTATATTGGGACTGGATGTTTGTCCCATCTCTCTGCAGGCTCTGCTGGGACTATATGCTGCCAGTGCGACAATAAAGTGACGATCATGTGAGATAGAAATGTGTTGTTTGTGATAGTTTCAGCACATAACCTCGGAGAGGCCTAGAGAAGACCCCACACTGAAATGTTTATCTTTACTTATTTATTTGGTAGGTGTTCAAAGTGACATTGCACATTTTTGATCTCATGCCCAGGCCTGGCCACAGCTCTAAGATGTAGGGTGGGCCACAGGATTCCCCGGGGGTGTGGTATTTTGGAGTAAAAGTTAACAGTTACAGAGATCTGTGTTAAACACAATTGACTTGCTATATACACAGTCATAAGAAAAATTGATATTTGTCCAGCTGTTGGGTAGGCAAACCGTGGTTGTGGTCTGGCGAGCCAGACTCATGGTTGGGTGGTACAGGCTTGTGGTCTGGCATTCCAGACTTATGGTTGGGTGGTACAGGCTTGTGGTCTGGAAGGCCAGACTCGTGGTTGGGTGGTACAGGCTTGTGGTCTGGCAGGTCAGACTGGTGGTTAGGTGGTACAGGCTTGTGGTCTGGCAGGCCAGACTTATGGTTGGGTGGTACAGGCTTGTGGTCTGGCAGGCCAGACCCACCCTGGCCTCCCTGTAGACTTTGGCCTGCTCTCTTCTATCACTGATAGAAGAATTCTCTCTAGTTTGAGACGCATTGCCTATGTTTCTGATTTAGCTATATATGTTTTTTCAGGAGGAGCATGGAAATTAAAGCATTAATTCTGCTGATTCTGTTCCTGTTCACTGGGAAGGAGCTGTGTGTTGTTAGGCCTCGCATCGCTGGGGGGAGGGGGGTATGTTGGTAGCGTTTACAGAAAGGCAGTGCTGGGGGAGCCCCAGCCCAGACAGCCGCGAGAATCCCCCAGACTGGGCCAGTTAACCCCTCCCTGCCCCCGGCACAGAGCTCAAATCCCACACCTCTCTGTCAGGAGCGATTCAATTTGCCTGCAAAGCG
>JAODLC010000028.1:10098868-10142459 GCA_026781145.1 Hippopotamyrus pictus
GCCCCCCACCCTAGGTCCCCCAACAGAGTGTATTTTGGTCCAGATGTGGACTGGAGTCCACCTTTTGGGGACCCCTGACCTAGTTTATGTATGAAACAATGTGTATGAAAATAGGGGACAAATCAGGACAAATCGCGTGAAATGGGACACAGCATTTTATTTTTCGATATAGAGTGACCCTGTAATATAAGGGACAGTGTGTAGCATGGTGTTTTTGTCACACCCCCGCCGCACCGCTGCCTTGCCCCCTCGCAGGCCACGACTCCCCGCGAGCCGGGAATTCCACTTAGCACAGCTCCTCGGTTTATTTTGGCGAAATAAGCCGGATGAAAAATCCATCCTTCATTACGGCGTGCGTCCTGTAGAGCGCATATGGTATGATGGATAGCGCCGTTAGGACAACTAAAGGCCATTTGCCTGGCGCCCACACTGTCAGACCGCGTGGAGAGCTTAACCGCCCGCCACCCCCCCAGCCGAGAGCGCCGCTTCTCCTCTCGCTGTTTGGGCCTCTTTAATATAGGATGGAATACTTAACCTTGATATTCCACATCGGCGCTCTCAAGGTTTTTTTTTTTGTTTTTTTATTTTTGCTTAATTTTTAGCGTTGCTTGCAGCGGGGGTGGGTGACATCATCGGCTCAGATGAACAGATCGCGAAAGTTTCCGTTTGAGGCTGGGTCATGTTGACTCGGAGAGGATTCATGCTCTCGTCCACGCCGACCCGGAAAGACGGCACGTTATTGAGTCGTAAAGCCAAACGGAGTACAAATCCAGTGTGCACTTCGTATATTTTAGTTTAGATAATTTAGAAATTAGATAATATTAACTGAGAAGTGGAAATATTATACACCAGAACCTGAAAGATCGGTCTGGGCCCTTAGTGTTTGTGGCTTTCCAGTGTGGAGGAGTATCAGTGTAAAATAGCTATCAGTTAATTTCACTACAGAAAGACAGTTCCCTTGCTTTGTGTGCCTCCTTTAAATCAAATCAGTTTCTCTCAGATCAAATTGTCTTTTACATGCCTCATTCCTGCCTTATCAATACTGTATGCTTACATGTGCATGATCCTGTGATTAGGTCATTAGCAATGAACTAAAACAGCTGCAGATTTGCTGCAGATGTCAGGACTTAAAATTAATTATTTTTTATATACTGCCGATGCACATTAATTATGCCCTCGTTAATGAGTATTCTTAGCTTTGGTGGTTTTTAGGTTTTTAAGTTTTTTGTTTCCATTGAGTTGTAAGTTGAGTGCTTTTTCACTCCGATGTAAAAAAACGGACAGCTGGATCCTCCGAGGATGTTTTTCAGAGCTCCTCGGGTTATGGGGGGGTGGGGGTAGGTGGGTGAAATGTGATTTTTGATTCCCCAAAGTGCGATCTGTCACACGTCTTACTGAACAGTGTCTGGTGTCAAACTTTCCCTCTAAGACAGGAAAAGGAACTGTGGGAGACAGGACCACGCTTCTACAAATAATGCTAACATGGCTAAGCTGTACTACGAGTGTAACGTCTGTGCTGAAATTAAATCTTAAAAGCGAGGAAACATTTATGAAAATTCACGCGTCGTCTCATTGTCAGCTTAATATTTTTGGGAGAGCGTGAAGCACGGCAATAGAACTTTTGAAATTTGAGCAGAAAATGCTCGTGGCGGCACAGGGCTCGAGTTAATTCTGAGGAAACAGGCCTCTCCCCCCAGTGAGGCCCCCTGCATACTTAACACCCCAGGAATAACTGCGCTGTGCGCTGCAGCGCCCTTCATGACAACACACAAGCAGCAGCTGCACGGAACGGTCAAGGTTAAATCTTAATACTTGCACCATTCAAGTGTTAAAAGCTCCTGGAATAAGGGTGTTACCGTGGTGCACATGATCACAACAGTGGCCGTCACGAGCCGCCGTGCCGACAGCAACGATGTAATAATCAAATATGTTTTCAAGGACATCGCGACCGTTTGCCAGCAAATATCATCCCGATAGTTAAACATTTTGCTGCCGGAGACAGCAAAGTCCAGAATCCAATCATATTTCATATGGCCCTGCAACGCACTGCCAAAACTGTCTCTCAGATGATGAGACACAAATGGCACGTCGGAGATCATTCCAGCTATTGCTGTCTGGGTTTTTACAAGATGGAACGCGGGCGTGATGCGTCGAGACGAGTAACATTAATGGATGGATGATGACTTTTTTATTGAGTCGTCCTAAATGGTATCCTTAAACACCTAGAAACGCATTTTGGCGACTCATTTGCTAATTGCAGGATTCAGAGCCTCGGTTATCCTGGTGCCAGGATTTCTAAGCAGAGCAGGTCGGCTGGCTGAGAATTAGAGCATGTAGTGTTAATCTGCCATAGTGAAAATTTTATTGCTGGTCACGTTCATTATAGGGTGTGCCTGTGCTTGTACTCTGTGTGGTGTCTAGTGAACTTGAAGTGTGCATCACCCACAAAGGGAATATTCTTGAAATAAACGTCAAGGGGCAACTTCCTGGATGAGTAGTATTTATATAAAACGTAAAGATGCTGTAGTTACAATGTACATTGTTTTACAAAATATCATTTTGCAGTAAAAGACTTTCTGCAGCTCACGGGTGAATAATAGATGTCTACGTACTGATGCAATATTTTATTAAATATGTCTTCTAGTATATTCAAAGTAATATTTAAAAAATGAAAATAATAATTGAATTGCATAAAGTACTTGGAAAGAATCACAGAAAAAGACCCGAGCTGAGGAGTGTTAAGGTAGTCTGTTCTTCCTTGTTTTTCATGAATTGTGATCATTCGTATTACAGTGTGTTTTGTTCTTTTCCATTTTTACACGGTTTTCTGATGTTATATTTTTTCTTAAGACATCTTGCACCATATTTTGTAATTTTCTCGTGTTATTCTGTAAATTCTGTTGTATTCTTAGTTTTACACGTATATGTTCTGCAAAGTGTTTCTCCATGTGTCTTGTAATATTATCCTGGGCTCCATGTTTCATACACATGAAACATACATACTGGCATCAAAGTGAGTTCTCCGTTCTGACTGCCCAGAGGAAAGGAAAAATTCTAGTGTAATAGCTGGCTTTTGCACTTTATTAGTCCTAGATAAACACAAGATCACTACAACAGACAGTTTAGAATTTTGTATCCCTGATTTTTTTTTTGCAAAATCATCTTTCACAGGCTGTGCAGAACCAGTTGGAATCAATACCATTTGATTCCAAGGTTTCTTCACCCAAATTGAGTCCCTTGCGAGAATAAATAAATAATATGTTAACCTTAAACAGCCCTTTTACCAGTTGCTTTGAGCCCAAAATGCTAATTTTCTGTGGGCCTCAAGCAATAGAAAACTCATCGCACTCTGCTGTGACTTTGAAAATGTATCTTGCTGTGTCCAGAGTGATTTTATTAATATATTCAGGAATTTAAAAAGGGTTTCGTTTGTTTTAAGTTTCAGTTTTGTGTCTAAAGGCTTGCGTAATCCACTACACACATTTTTATCAGTTGTTCGCTGCATGATAAATATTTACTCGTCATTAAGTGGATGAACCTTAATTCACGGAGACTAAGCACCTTATGTTTGATCTGTTCTCTCGCGCTCCAGTGACTGCATGCAAATCCATCGTGAATCTGAAGATTAGCAAAATAATTTACGCCATCAGATAAAAACATATTGGGCAACACTAGAAAAACTTCTTGTGGTCGGGTCTCCGGGTCGCTTTTCAGCTTTGAAGTTGCTGATTTAATTTACGTAACAAACTATTTAGAAGAGGGTATATAAAGTAAATTGGATTGTTTTGCAGATCATACTGGCATTGTTCTTGGAGCAGTTTAGGAGTCTCATGACTGTGACTCTAGGATTGAACTTCAGCTCTGAAAGGTGTCAAAGTTCGAAACACCACGAGAAGAGCCCAATGAAAAATGCTCGAGTTGCAAAGGGCGACAAAGCTATTTTGGAAAACTGTTGAGCTGTTGATTTGCAAGTCACTCAGGCTGAAGTGATGCACCCTGGGAATTGCCACCAAACCAGGCTCCGCAACATCTGCTGTCCCTAAGTGAGTTAGTGTGCGTCAGACATCTTTATGTCAGAATGGTGCAGTGATGGATGCAGCCTCCAGAAAACGTTGCATTAAAATCTGCTGCGCCGTTTTGGCTGTTAAGTGAAATTACTATTTAAATTAATGGCTCTGTCACAGTTTATCTGTGCAAAGAATGAACACTGATTAGGGTATTAAGCAATTAGCAATTTATCATACCGGAACAAGGTTGATAGTAATTAAAGTAGTGATGGTTTACCCATGGAAATAAAACAGGAGTCACTTCCTGTTAAGCAAACGCAGAAAATAAGTCTTTTGTTTGAATTTTAAATCTTTGATGTGGCTACAATAAAAATTGCGGTGGATAGTGATGCATTGTGGACTCGGCAAGTAGTCTATAACGATTTTTCCATAATAATTTACCTTTGTTTTGCAGAATTGCACTCAAGGGCTGTTTTACCATTTCCTAATTTCTCAAAGCAACATTTTAAATTTATTATATACTGTATTAAATAGATTAGATTATTAAGGTCATTCAAGAGTCTTGCAAAAAGGAAAAAACTTTCAATGTTGCTGTTTTTTCTGGGACAGTCCAGGGATTGTTCCGCCTGGGACACGTAGACCTTAATGTTTAGCTTCAATAATGAGCTTCTCAAAGATTCCTCTTTGTTTGAAAATGCCATCTGAGACGCATCCAAAAACAGCTCGGTCTCTTCCCGAACTGGCCGCGGAAGCCGTTGGAAGTGTTTAAGAGCTTTACCCAGTGGGTTCAGCCGTGTGTCAGGCTCATTAGAAACAGAAACGCTCTGACAGTTTCGTGTCAAGGTCTCTTTAATTTCCCGTTTCATCTGGAGAGGAACCTCAGAAGAGATGTAACGTATGAGCACTTTGGTAGTAATCAGTGTCTCCACAAAACACAAGTCCTGCACATTCTCTGTTACTTGATATTCTAATTTGACCTTTATACTGTGTAAAAGATGACAGAAAAATATCTAAATCTGCAAAGGCTGCAGAATCAAATCTTAAACCCATAGTGGCAAAATGATTTTCAGCTGCCTAACTTCCCATACACTTCTGAAGTTTGCAGCACTACAACAAATTATTTTTGAATTGGATGACCCATAAAGTATCTCGTTCAACAAATAACAGGCAGTAAAAGTATACTGTGCTTTCTGCACTTAATCCCGTGGTCAGAGCGACACAATCCACCAGCTACACTTGGAAAGGGGTCGATACCGGCCTTCAAGGGGGAGAAGATCCGGCCAGGACGCATCACACAGCCATGCAGGGGCACAGTCACACCTTAAAGGCGGCAGCCTGGGTGCGATGTCGGTCCGTCGCACGCCGTCACTCACTACAGACAATTGAAAGGCAGATTTTCGTATGTAAGTGCACTAAGTTAGCTCACGCTAATTTAACGCAACTTTTGTGTTAGATTACATGAGGACCGAGTGAGTTTTGATTCCTGAAGCCTGGCTTTAGGTCGTAACGGTCACACCTCAGAAACAACAGAAAATGGCCCGAGTTTTGGAAATTTGCCCTTCAATTTAGAGACACTAGTTCATGTGGCTTTGTAGGGGGACACCCATGCAGACAGGGGATGATCATGCTAACTGCACGCGCAGCGCCAGATGTTGGAATTATAATAATGACGTTTTACAGTTTCACTGCACAGTCACACACGTGGCAGTTTAGAGACACCAGCTCGCCTAACTGCAGGTGCTACAGTGAATGCTATTTCTTAAACACATCTTTGGCACATAAAGTGCACCCTAACCCTAAAAAGGATTTGATGCAGGTCCTGAAACAGCCTCCCTCCTGGCCGTGGTTCTCTGTGTGCCCCCCCCCCCAGGTCTGGCCTGCTGCGGCGAGCGGTACCTGAACATGTCCGGCGCCGTGTGCTGCGGAGGTCAAGCCCACATGGCAGGGAACGGGACGCTGGCTGTGAGGTGCTGTGGGTCGGGGGTCGTCCCGCAGGGAGAGGACTGCTGCAATGGCGTGGGCTACGACCCGCTGGAGTACGTGTGTGCGGACAGGACACCCCCTGGCCTGCGCGCTCCGGTGAGAGAGACACCACCCTGATGCTAAAGCTGGTCACTGGCCGTGGTTCCATTCCTCTGACTTCCATGCTGCTTATTTTATATATATGTGTGTGTGTGTATAGATAGATATAGACACTGCTTCTATATATTATATATAATTATATTTTATATATATATACACACACATATATATCAGTGTTTCTCATCCCAGTGTCCAGGGACCTCCAGACTATCCATGTTTTTCCTCCCTCCCAGCTTCCAGCACACCTGCCCCAATCAACCAGCCAAGAACACCAAATACCTGGTACAGGTGTGCTGAGAACTGGGAGCGAG
This sequence comes from Hippopotamyrus pictus, assembly GCA_026781145.1. Lineage (NCBI taxonomy): Eukaryota > Metazoa > Chordata > Actinopteri > Osteoglossiformes > Mormyridae > Hippopotamyrus > Hippopotamyrus pictus. Next base: position 10,105,269 of record JAODLC010000028.1, read on the forward strand.
CAAAAATGTGGACTGTCTAAGGGTCCCTTAGGACTGGGTTGAGAAACACGGATACTCTGGGTTACAGTGAGCCTGGACTCTATCCCAGGAGGCACCGGGCAAAAGGCAGGGGACATTCAGAATGCATACATGCACACACCCCCTGTTTTTGGACCATGAGGGGAAACCAGCGCTCCCGGATGAGACCCACACGCACATGGGGAGAACATGCAGACTCCACACACTGTGCTAGCGGTGGGATTTGAACCCTCAGCCCCGAGGAGTGTGGTCACAGTGCTATAGCCCCTGAGCCAGTCCCTGTCCCTTCCTCTCTTATTAAGTGACACTGTGTCTCGGGGACTGTGATGTGCGGCACAGATAAGGCTCTGGCTTTTTTATCACGCCGTACAGTGCATCCCAAAGGTGGAGCCCCACCTCCACGTCGCCGCTTGACATCTTTTAAGAACCGACGTGTCCGGATCTATCAGACTGAAAAGTGGGCCCCGGTGACAGTGAAAAATTTTACGTGTAAAAATAGGAAGATCGAGCAGGCCAGGGGGAGGCGTTAACCTTTAATGATGCAAATACGCAGACACGCATGTACGCACTGTGACGTATTGCCGTTTATTCATTAAACTCTCCTTTGGAATTGTTTGTATTTCCAGCAGACGGATTGCCGCCCCTCCGCTCTCTGTCCGCTGTCCGCCGGCGATACAGCGTACTGCGGCACCTGTGACCTCGACCCGGCAGTGTCAGTGTGCGCCCTGGTGTCAGCGGCGCTCCCTGCCCACCCTCCGCCCGCCCCCTCGCTGCCTGGCCCCCCGTCACCTCCTGGCGAGCTCTGCCCCTCCATAGAGGAGGTTGTGTACAGTGGAGGTGCGGACAGATACACGCTCACAGGTAGGGCGTCTCGCTGATCAGTAATAATATAATAATAACCGTTATTTATGTAGCGCTTTCCGTACATGAAATGCAGCTCAGATTGAGTCATATATGGAATTAAAGTAAGAAGATGCAGAAGCTTCATAAAATATAAAACTAAGGTGCAGGCCAAAGAGTAGAAAGAAGAAAAAAAGAATCTAAAGATAAATATATAAATTTAGTAAAATATTAGATAAATAAAAGAAAAGCCAATTAATTAAGGTGTGTAAACCTTTCCAAAAGGACACAGAGCCAGATAGGGGCCCCTAGATATGCAGCCACCTCTAAAATCGAGCCCCTGATTATAGAAACGTGAGGCTACCTGTCCCTCTCTATATAAATACACTTTCCTCATTGACCTTAACGTTATTATTTATATACCTCACCTTCCGCACAGAATCGGCATATTTTTCAGCTGGCGTATTGCGGCCAGCATGTACTACAGAATGATCTTGGCGGCGTCACCCGGAGGCCGGCGATCTGCGCATTAATAACGCGGCGGCCGTGCATGCGTCCCGCCGATTAATGCGTCCCTTGCCGCCGGAGCAGCGAAAGCGGGCCGAGGCACTCGCAAGATTTACGGGCGACAGGGCGGGGACGGGAGTGAGGGCCGGCATCGATTGCCACGCGCCACCGCCGTCGTCGTCTTTGGTCTGTCATCGCCCCCCGACTTATCAGCGAAGCTGCAGGGGAGGGGGCCATTTAAATAGCCTCTTGGTTCAGCCCTATTTGTCTCTCCGACTTGGATTATTTTTCGTCCGGTTTTTCCGGCGCGTTCCGCGGTCTGCTGGATGTGTGTGTTTAATTAAGACTAATGGGTTGATGGAGACTAGGGTGGTAGGGGAAGTCGGGGGGCGCGGGGCTGGGGGGGTGATTGGCATGGGGAGCGGGTGTCTGCTCGTTCGCTGTGACACCATCTGGGCAAAGGCGCAGGCCTGCAGTGCCCCCCCCCCGCTCTTCCAGATGTTTCTCACGGCCCCGTGCTCCAGGGGAAGTGACACTTAGCGCGCCCACAGGAAGACGGCGGGCCCGGCCCCCCAGTTAGGTGTCCCGTCGCGCTTCAGAGCCATGAAACACCGTAGCGACGGAGCCTAGTGTGCCATAAGAATTCAGTGTATTGTATTTAAAATTCCAGAATTTAGAATGGGCCGTAAATGCGTCGATCCCCCGCTGCTCCTTAAAACCAGCCTTTCCTCCAGCAGGGTGACAAAAGCTGCTGGTTTCTTCTTTTTTTCATGCTCTCCCATGGCTCCATAAAGGACACATATGGTCGCAGTCAAGCCGTACCCCGTCGTAATGTTTTATTTATGCGCACGCTTGTTTTATGTATGTTTTCCCCGGTTGCGCTCATCGCGATAAAGGTCCTGGGTGGGTTGGGGGTGAGGGGTTTTATATATCAATAATGTTCACGCTTACTGCCCCCTCCCAGCCAATTCTGTATGTAAAACCACGGCCACTTTTGGTTTGAGAATTATTTTTTTAAAAGATACATAGTTACCACTGAACAACATTTATTTTGGTCAGATTTACTTTTGCCTCATTATACGTGGTTATTGCTGAATGTGTAATCTTTTTAAATACTTCAAATATAAAATAAGACATAAACTGATAGATTATATAGCATGTAAGATGCAAGCCCATCAGTCAGTTTACATAATTAAAAGTCAACCAATCAGTATCACGATTGCAGCAGCAATACATTACAGAGATACAGACATTGTCCGTCTGACTGTGTACTTGGAGAATCTCTCTGTCGGCAAGAAGTTTAAAGTGTGTTTCAGAATTCACATTTCGGCGGGCTGCCGTCCCAGAGGTCAGAGGTCAGAAGTAAACGCTGGAGCATCTTGACGGGAAGACACCGAAGGTCCACCATGAGAGCAGTCATGGCTTCTCCTGAATCCAGTACGGAAACCCAGAGCAGGGCTGAAGAGGGAGTTAATCAGCGACCGTCAGCAGGCTTCTCACGTCTGAAGGGCTGCTGTTTGGCTGCGGTCGCTGCAGAATCTCACCATAACAATCTGTAAAGCTGATGGGATCCAATGCTAGCAAATAGCGACAGGTTATGCATGTGTGACGGACAGTCCAGCAGTTAGCATGCTCTCAGCTAGCTCCTTCAGAGCTTCGGGTTCTGGTATATCTGAGCTGCTATAATACCTAACGGTATGATTTTTAGCAACCGGTTTTTCCCACATTTCTTTTTTTTCTCAATGTAGCCTCCACTATGACTCATTATGAGTAAGGGGAGCCCGTTAAAGAATACCAAATGTAAGGAAGAAGGCAAGAGGCTGCTTAAAACAAACAAACAAACAAAAAAAAACAATTTATTCTCTTTGCATGGGTATCTGGAGGTACAGAGCATCAAAGGTGCATCACACATTAGCAAAACAAAACTAAACTGTTAACAAATAGCACGCTGTGAGCATAATACCGGGAGGACAGACTGGTACGCTCGGTGTAAGCTAAGAGGAGCAGTTGTTATGGAACTTGCACATCGCATATAAACAACTACAGCCCCAACCCCATGGGGCCATTCACCCGTGAAATCCTAGCGTGCCACCTGTTTCACATGCAGCCGGGAAGCTGAAACACTACACAGAAGCATTTACAAAACATCAAAGGAGAAACCTGGAGCAATATTACAGCTCCATTGAAAGGTGCGGCGCTAAGCATCCACAGTGAATTCTAAAAAGAAGCGATAGACACGTTAATGGCATCAGAAACAGTCTGGCGGTACAGAATGCACAGCGATGGCACAAACACCCCGACAAAGCAATGCTTCACTCTGGCGAAAATCTATATCAGCCAGTCAAGACGTATGCAGACTTACAAAAGCCTCTGGGCAACGTTGACCAAAGAAACTCAAATTCGCACCTAGAGAAGTTTGTTCTTCCTGTGGCGAGCAACAGCACAGCAACCAAATGCAGCGCTGCTTCATTTCCAGCCTTCGGAAGTCACGTCTCCATACAGTTACTGCTCTTCAGCTGCCTCATACCTCACTCTACTACACTGTCTTTTCTCTCTGTCTAAAGTACGTAATATAAGAAACATGGATCCATCTACCATTACAACCAGTTACTCAGTACAGGGTCATGGGTAATATAGAACACATAATAGAAATATAATACAGCTGATTTTCAATATGCATTGAAGTTGAGCATGTAAACATCAGTGATTGACAGATCCCACTACATTTGTGAGGAAAGTTTAGTTCAGTGATGTCAGCATGAGACTCAGATTTCTACTTCTAGGGAAAAACCTGAAAGCCTTTAACTGAGTAGCTTTTATCCAAATCCAGTTTCCCAAAAGAAACCACATGGCCCACAATGAGAACTGTAGGTTTGTTCCTTACCGATGGTTCGATTCCTCTTCTCATTTACACTTTGTGACTCATAAGCAGCATTGCTAATGTTAATCACCTGCAATCCCAACCCCCCAAAAAAATTCTGGAGAGTACAATAAAATTTTAACTGTATACTTCCTCTTTACCTCTTGTGTATGTCCAGTTTGGTTCCGGCTAAAAAGATTTGCCACTGTACGTATCTTGAAGTTGTTCATGTTGTTCACTGTGCTGAATAAATGCTGTTCTGTTTACAGTACAAAATTGAAAATGTATTTTTTTTAATGACCAAGGGAAACCTATTTGCATATTTTTATGTTGGCATGTAATGTAGGCCTGTTGTTTTGCCCACTTTGCATACGGAATGGGAGATACCTTTACTTTTTGTCTCTGTGCAGTTTCATTTGTAAAGGCATGTTTATAACTTTGAGAGTGAGGCCCTCCAGTCCAGGGATTTGGGATGGACTGCTCCCTGAGTGCGGCCTGCTCTGTTTCAGACACAGGTCTGAAGCCCTTTACCCAGTACGAGTACAGAGTGGGCACCTGGAACAGCTTTGGTTGGGGCTACAGCGCCGTTACCCGGCTCACCACCGCGGAGGACGTCCCCTGGGGAGTGAGCGCCCCCCGTTGGTCCCGTACAGGGGAGCACAGCGATGCCATCCTGCTGGAGTGGCAGGAGCCCACAAAGCCGAATGGTAACTATAACCATAGTTATTCCAACAACAATAATGCAGTTCCTTACATAACATACAGCTTGATTGCAATTGCTAAAAATTTTGTTGCCGAATCCTGCGATAATTTTACTATTTTAACTTTTGCCAAATTGTTTTTGTTGATTCAGAAGTCTAATTGTCATTTCATGTCAAATTAGGTTAGCTGCACACCTTACATTAGATCTTTTTTTAAATGTGGTATCATCATCGACTCAAACCTTATTTTTTCCAGCTATAGTAGAATAGATACAGATATCAGTACATGATGTTTATTAGTTTCATATTATTATTTTATTTGGGCTGTCATATTGCTTCTGTTTACTGTTTTGTTAGAATGTAGTTACCTGGGTTAATTTAGCTAATCAGTTACCCTGCCTTGCTGAAGACATTTCTCTCCGTTAATTTCTTGCAAAAAAACTTCATATAGGGCTGATCCAACAAAGCACAGGAAATGCAGTTTGTTTGATAACAGTGGTTTCATTTTCAAAAACGGGTGGTTAATTTGTCATCATTTCCAAAATGATGCTTGTTATTACGGCTAATCTGCACAGTGGGGGAGACCAACTATCACTTATGATCTCAAAGAATCCTCCTAAGATTCATTTGAACATTTCCATGCATCTTAATGTGTAAGTTAATGCTGCGATTGCCCGTTAGACTTCATTTTGCTCTTTAATGAGTCGCCTTGCCAGAGATCTGCTATTGGAAGCTGAGCTGCTGTGCGGCGAGCTGGTAGAGTTGGGCCACACGCAGAGCTCAGCTATCACTGTTCCCAGCCCGTTTTTGGAGCACCTCCGTGTCCCAGACCTTCTACCACATCCAACTTGTAAAGACTAATGTAGCCAATTCCAAAAATTGCCCTTAGTCTTTTCAGCTTTTCTCAATTGGATATTTAAACTCAAAGGGGTAGTGAAATTTTATCTATTGGTGGTTTGAATGAATCTAGACATTATGCCTTTTTTGTCCTGAATTAATCTGGTCCCCAGCTAGTTCTCTCATTTGTGGCCTTCTTGAAGTTGTAGCATACTTGAAACGGTATTAATATTAAAGTCGTGAAGAGTGAGGTTTGTGCAGGATTTTTGCTGTGATTCTGAGCCGTACTTTGAATCCTTTGTTACTGTGAATCTTTGCCATTTTCTTTAGCTGTTCTTTTAACCTGCTTTGCACAGTTGGGTCTTGTGGACACCGTTTGCTGGTTTCTTTAGGTCAGATTGTGAGTTACACAGTACTGCGGGACGGACAGGAGCGCTACAGGGGCATGGATCTCAGCTTCATCGACGTGGGGGAGATCCACCCCTTCCAGGAGTATGAATACCAGCTGAGGGCCTGCACTAACGCAGGCTGTACCGACAGCAGCAAGGTAGGAGTCGTTGCAGATCCAGAGCTCTGCTCCCATTGGTGGGCTGAAACCTCTGGGACTCGGGCCAACCTATCAGATGCATCCAGTCTAGAAAAGGCCAATCCATGGCTTCCCACGCCTCACAGATGTGGCTTAATTCTTAGCTTTCCTCATCATAAGCATAGCAATGTCATTATCAACACAGGGGTGCACAGCAACAGGAAATGGAAAAAGAGGTTTATCAGCTTTGTGCCGATTGGGATCATCGAGGATCAGCCATGTGGTTTTTAAACCTGGTTTCACTTCAAGATATAGTTTTCATATTACACAAGTCATAAAATGCATGAACACATATCTCCACTCTTACCTTTCTGTTTTGTATAAATATTAGTCATGTCCCATTGTAGTGTATGTGAGGCTTGTGGTTAACAAGTTAATGCTAAAGTCGCTTTTCAGTCTTGCTCCTGGGGTCTGGATATGAGGCCAAGGGAACTTGGTTATCTGCCATGGATTTCGGATTTCCATTTCGCAGCACGGATTCTCCGAGTCGCTCTTTTGATTTGTGACCTAGTTGCTGTTTTTTTTTAAATAGTGATTCCAGTTCATAACAAAAACAAGTGTAAAAAAATAACCAGAATATCTGTGTGAAACGGAGGACAGGAGCGATTCTCTGATTTTTATTGTTTTTTTTTAATGTGTGAGGCGACATCATTCATACAGAGAGGCCAACCTTATTATTACCCAATGATACCCAGTGAATCGGTGAGTGACAGGGCAGGGGGCACTGCATGGGCCAGTCAGGCTTCAGCTCAGACCCCATAGCCCCGCCCTTACATATACCCCTGGGAACAGGTATGATAGCCTGAAGCGATTTGACGGATTGCTAATACAGCAGCACTAATACAGTAACGGTCCACCGAGCAAACATTTCTCACAGATGCCATTCAGTGCCCGTCGCATCACGATGACACACATCTCAGAATAATTACCGTCGTGACACAAGTGAAGGAAACCCAAAATGAAAGCCCCGTTACTGCTCTCTCAAACGGTGTATCTGATTATCCCAGCACAGTTCTGCCAATGTTATGTTAATTTCTGCAATCAAAGGAGCTTTCCTGCTGTACTACTCCCATGCATCCATCTTCTGGAAGCACGTATCCAGCACTGGCTCGCAGTGATCCTGGGGTCTCAGGATGTGCAGAGCACTGGGCAGTAGATACCCTGGACAAGATGCCAGCACATGGTACATAAACACACACAGGGCAGTTTAGAAACGCTCTTTCCCCTTGACTGTGAACCTGGAAGAGATGGATGCATCAACATGCTAACTCCATCCCCACAGAGCTAGGGGCAGCTTTTGAACCCGTAACCCTGGAGGTGTGAGGCAACTGCCCGCTGAACCACCATGCAGCCCCGCTGTCATGCAGACTCTGTCAAATTCCCTCTTATACCTGGAGAGTACAAACGCCTTAGAGGTTTATTATATCTGTATATTGTAATGCGCACAGCTCATGGATGTATGGATGGGAATGGAACAGACGCAGTCCACTGCTATTTGACGATGCAGTCAGGTGGCTCCACGGCAGGTCCTGAGCGAGAAGGATTAGGTGCTACACTCACAGGCATCACCTGACCGGCTGCAATTATTGTATATTGCAATACAAACGGGGCAATTACACGCGGGATAGGCGACGGTGGGCACTGGCGTTCATGCTGCCCGGGGCCTCGGCCATGACAGAGAGGCCTGATTTAATCTCCGCAGACACTCACCGGGCTGGCCGCCATATCCGCAAGAACGATGGGGCCTCTGCAGCGTGGCTGCGGCCTTACCGAGGCCTCGCCGTCCGCAAAAGCAGAGAACGGCAGCCGGGGGGGGGGGACACCTTAACTTGGTCTCCTAGCTCTTTCCTAATAGTCTGCCATTCCTGAAGACAAGAGTTTAAACTGCTAGTGACATTCTATTAGAGCAGGATATCCAAACCTCCATTACAGCAAATTGCCCTGTAATTCTTTTTGTCTTCAGGTAGCGGTGGTAACTGTCCAGGGAGTCCCAGAAAACGTCCTGGCGCCCACGGTGAGCGCCCCGGGCCCCCGGGCCCTGCGGCTGAGCTGGACGGCGCCAAGCCGGCCCAACGGCGTCATCCGCGAGTACCGCATTGACCAGATTGGAGCTGGGATCGTCTTCACCACTGGAGGCGGAGCCAGGGGACACAACATCACAGGTGCGTGTGGCAGGGAGGTGATGTCACATGGCAGGGAGGTGATATCACATGGCAGGGAGGTGATGTCACATGGCAGGGAGGTGATGTCACATGGCAGGGTGACTCCCAGGCTTCCTGTCTCCGGCCACCAATGGCTGCAATGCTTTGTGTTCTTTTTTCCCCACTTTCGCTTCAGGCAAAACACCATGACTGCGTATTTCATCGAAATTGAGTTATGACCAACATCGTGTCTTGTAGGCTCTTGCTTTATCTCGTGACAGTATCTTAGTTCAGCTACGCTCGGTTTTGTTGAGAAAACACTATCGCTTACCAGGCTTCACTAGGCTGGGCCACTGGGGGCTCAAGCACCAAATGTATCCGAACGAGCCCCAAATAGCTCAGATGTTTTAGATGCAACCATATTCTCAGTTTGAGATCTGATGCTGTACCCATGTTGTCTTAAATCGCAAGAGCGTTGTTAGAATCTTATCTACATATTATGTATACAGGTGGTCAGTCAAAAAGCTTGAAACCCTTTTTCTTGATTTCAGTGTCAGTGTTTTGCCTTTGTGGGGCAGCATGCAGCAGCTGGCCCTCTGTGATCGGAGCCAGAGAGTTTTAGTCCATTTTAACCACTGATCGACTGCTGATGGATCCTTTTACGCTTGGGCATTATTGTGGTAATGCAGTCTACCGTGGTATTTTGAGTATATTGCTGTATTTTCTGCATATCGTGATATTTTGAATTCTTGCCGACAAAAGTAGCCGTTCACCAGAATTTAATGTGGGGGGCAGAGTCCCCAAATTTTATCGCGAATATCTGGACGGTATGAAAATCTGCGCAAGCCTTGTTGCTTCCCATTCTGAAGACAGTTGTGAGTCACATTGCTGTAAATATTTGCTTGGGCTTGAAAAGATACAAAGAGACTAAAGAGATTAAGTGGAAAGAACAGATTGTCGGTAACACAATCAGTTCCATTCCAATACCCAGGTCGTTAAGAGAAATGGTTGCTAAGTGAAAATTACGGTAGCCTAGGCGAGTCTTCGACTGTGTTTTGTGCTTCGAAAATCACTGATTACGTTGTGTTATTCAGCTAAAATTGTCATTCAGCTACCCCAGCATTACTCTCACTCCTACGTGCTTTGTTGAAATTCCATCAGAAATGTGCAAATCGGTCGAAAAATACATTTTTAAATTTCCGTCCAATTTGGAAATGGTTGCTAACCGAGGGAGGCGCAAATCGAGGAGTGATTATATAGCCGGGAGCTCCATAAGGATCCACGTGAGGCCGCGTGTCAGCTGGCGTACAGACCAGCGTGAGCAGCCATGCACCGTCTTCACCGCCGCCCCGTGTTTATTTATGCATGCCATTTCCAGGAGGAATCTAACAGCTGAATTTATACCCGGTTCCTTGCAACATGCGCCCATCCTGCCCATCACACCCTGCACCGCTGATTTGTGGGACTCCTGTCCGCCCTGCTGAGGAGCTGCGCCACCAGCCTCGCGCCATCCGTCACGGGGCCGGGGTTGCATGGTGTGTGTAGGGGTTGCCCGGCATGCACCTAAGCATGCCATCTCTCACCTATTGCCCCCGCACCGTACTGCCTGTTATTGTCCAGCCTGGGTCCTCTTGTTTGTGTGTGTGTGTGTGTGTGTTTCTTTTTTTTTATTAAGGAGAATCCTCATTCATACATATGCATTGGCATTGTTCCAAACAAGTAAATAACTAAAACCTGCGTGAATATGCATTGCAAATATGCAGTTTATATCCAGGATGCTAAAAAGGAGGGGTTCACTTAAAATGTACTGGAGAGAGATATTTTGGGCTGGCTTTAATGAAGAGCCCCAAAGCTTTAGAAGTGAGGAAGCGGCTCAGCGTCGGTGTGGAGAGCATGGCTATGGAGATGGAGCGCATTGCTGCTTACCTCAAAACGTGACTTTCAGTATAAATGGATCATGTACTTGCCAGGGTTTCCTTTAATTTGTGATTTCAGAAAAGTGCCATTGCAATATGTTAGTGAATATACAGTATGTACTGTATTTGTGTCCTCTTAATGGCCTCGTTTTAAAAAAATAAAAACAGACATTCATCTAGTAGTTGTAATAGTCCTTACTGGGCAGGACTTCTTTTTGGATGCGAGATCTTCCTGCGAGGGTTAGGAATCCCTGGTCTCTCATAGGGAGCCGTGCTCAGACCTCTCCTGTGCATGTCCTTCTTGGACTGGGCACCTGAATCCTGGTGTTGGCCTTGAAGGAACCGTATGGGTTGAAGCACCTATTCCACAGGCCTCCTAGCCTTCCTGTCTGGCACGTGACAGAAGACCCTAAGCATCTTGTGGCGTTCTTGACACAGGGCAGGATAAACTTAATATTCCTTTCTTAGATTTATAGGTTGATTTTTAGACTGCTGGGTAGAAATGTAGCCGTTAGATCTGGCCTCAGCTTAGGGAACGTGTCGGTGAATTTGGAAGGCTCTGCCCTTTTGTAAATTAGCCTGAAATCAGCTGGGAAAACAAATGGCCCCATTCCTAAGGCGCCCGCTGTCAACCAAAGATATTTCCGAAAGCGGTACCAGGAGGGGAGCTGGAGTGCTCCGAAGGCAGGCAGTTGGCAGAGGCGAGGCCCCAGTAAGCTAGTCGGCGAATCCCAGAGCTGGGGGGGGGATCTGATGGTGAAATTGGCTGTCCGGCAACTTTGCATGTTTAAGACTTGGCGAGGGCGATGCCAGTCATTCCCCCGTCCGACGGAGAGAGCGGCGTGTCGCTGCCGTGGCGCCAGGCTCATGTGCCCACAGGCCTGGCAGGGATGCCGTGTTTCTACGCCGGGGTTCCCTTTGTGGAGAGGATTTAAGCCTCCGTGAGACTTTCATGTCCTGCTGTTCTGTAGCCAGTAAATCCGTGCCCCCCCCCCACCCCCTACCCAATGCGACCGGGACGTCTCTCTCGCTCACAGCCGCGGGCTGGCTTTTCCATGGAAAACACCTCTGTTTGCCGGCCGGAGGTTTGTGGGCCTGCCGCGCGCGAGCTGGCAGGATTAGAGGCGTGTTCGCGGTTCGCTCTCCTTTGTGGGAACGCGTTTCCATAACGACCGCTGGGGCCCCGCCTCTGACTCTCCCCCAGTACCGCTAACCAAGAGGCCTACACAGGAGGCGCTCCTGAGACTGGTTTAGGAAATATTCGCACATTTGCACATTCATATTTAATTATGTTTCTTTTGGCTTACTTTTTCTAGCTACCTACTGTGGTTCTATTTAAGGGAATAAAATATAAATTAAGCCAAATTCAATTAGAAAAAGTTTAGTATATATGTTGATAGTAGAGTTATACATACATGTACTATTAGTGCTATGCATACATGTCAATTTAGCTTCAATGAAAACCAAAATTGGTGATTAATAAAACAAAACTTGTAAAATTTGGTGATAACAGGGAGCCATCAAAAGGTAGGTCTCCATAAAGTAGGGGAGTCTGTCACAGTACATTTGAATGATGAGCGTGGAGTCTTTACAGAGGCAAAACCCGAGCCAGTGTGAGTAACAGGTCACCTAAACACTTCATTTATTCATGCTGCCGCTGAAATGAGCTAAAATCATACAAACGGGCTATGGCTGTCAGACTCATCCGCCAAACTCTTTGTTATTGTACGGAATAATAGCTAAATAAATGAAATCCTTTATTAGTGATAGACGTAGACCGGTGCTCTAGCCCTGAGGGGCCAGGGACAGAAGAAGCAGAAGACAGATGAACATTTCTATGAAATACGAGTTTAAATAATTGGTGTAGTTTTACAATGCTTAATGTTTCATGCGACATAATTCATTCTCTTGTTATAGAAGCTCGAATCTGTTACAGGACTTGCAGAATTCGGGTCTCTCCACAGACAGTTCTTTAGCCGGGAATCCCTTGGCCATCACTGGATACAGGCCAGGTGACACAAAGGCATTTGTGGATTTAACAGTTCAACTGTGCATGCATGAATTATTACATATTGCAATTATTACATATAATTATGGAAAGGAAAAGATTTTAAGAATAGATTGGTGGACGCTTGTGTTAAATCTTTTCACATTTTAATTTGTGTTCCCTACTGCTCACCCATTTAAAAAAAAGTTATTCATATAGTTTGTATAGATATAATGTAGCTTGATATCAGTATTGTACAGTTTAAAGCAGCCCACTGTCCTTGTTTCACTAATTTCTTAGTGTCCTGCAAATAGGCCTATATGTGCAATAGCTTTTTTATGTATTTTTCACTTGTGAAAAATGGATCATTTCAATTATGACTAAGTGTCAGCGAATCATAGTCTATTTCTAGGTTGCAGATTAAAGCAGCTTGATAGATGGACATCAATATATCATCATCTGCAATGGCTTTAACCAAAACTTGCAATTAATGGTGTAGGTAGATAGCCAGGTTACTTGTAGGCTAAATAGTTGACTGTTCATCCTTATTTTGTCGTTGTTTTTTGGCTCTCCCTTACTCTCAGACCGGGATGGCCCTAAGCTACAGGATGCGTCTCACCCCACAGGCCATGTGCTCCTCCAAGGCCCCTTGACGGAGGACAGCGTCCTCTTATCCAAACACTCGTTTGTTTTTCGGTTTAGCCGTGCAGACACTTCTGCGCTCATAATGACCGACCTTGACCTAGACTGAGATGGCACCGTGGGTGTTTATATTTAGAACACGCTGACCAAGAGCGCGCTCCCATGTGAAGGCAGTGTGATTTCACACACCCTTAGCTGACCGCCGGGTGCCTGCGAGCTGGCCAGCTTCAGCACGGCTTGCCGGGGGCTCCGGGGCTCCGTTCGTGCCGTCACCGAGCACAGCTTTGTTTTCTCTTTTTTTCTGCATTTATTTTAGCATTTTTTAATCTTTGCTGGTGGGGCCGTGCAGAAGTAAAGAAGCCAACTATAAATGACTCCGCTTCCACCAGCAGTTTACGTTCCTTTCCCCTTGTTCTATTCTGATAAATATTATATGATAAAGTTCCTTTAAAAATTTGAATCGATCGCGGTCTGTGTTCACGAAAACCAAATACATTCACAAATGGAAAACATTGATCTAAATACACTTAGAATGTCAGAGTGACGAGACCTTTCATTCTTCTGGCTTTTAGTTCACTGTATAATGGTCCCAAATTACAGAGAAGCATAGAAGCTAAAGAATCCACAATGCGTTTAATTCCACTGATTCTGTTTTTCTGTTTATGCTTCGTTTAGTGGGTCATTTTTGCCACAGGATAAAAGTGGCGATATTTGCTCCCGGGCCCTGATTGTACAGAACTTGGCTTAATGGCTGTGAGATGGACTGAAGACCTCCCTGCGCTCAGAAACGCGGCCTGTGGAAGGAGACCCAGCAGAGCCTTACCTTATTCTAAGCGATGTGTGAGTCGAGGGAACCCAATGCCATAGAATGTATCCGGGGCGGCCTCTGAACACGGGACCCACAAATTGCTTCATAATCCTCTCCAGACAAAAAAAAAAGGCATTAAGTAATTGTAGACAGGAAGTCCGCACTTAATTATTTAGAAGTGTTATCAATGCTGTAAGTAAACTGAAGCCTCTGCAGCTGTCTCCGTCCGATACCACTGGGGAGCTGGGGGCCCGCGGCCATCATCTTCTCATATTCTCTGATGCAAACTGTAAATGGCAGCTTGTCAATAAAAGATCTTTTTTATATCATTTATTGCCCAACACTTCCACATTCCTGTACGGAGCGATTCAGATGGCAGTCAGCTCCACGTCGTCAGTGCAGCGTCACAAACGTCATAGGCCGTGCACCGAAAGTAGTGAACGCTAAAATTATTCAAGCTTCTTTTTTTCTCTCCCTTTTAATTGTATTTATCCCCATTTCGGGTTTTATGTATTTGTTTGTTTGTTTGTTTGTTTAACTATTTATTTTACCTGTTTGTTTCTTTTAACTTTAGTGGCTGATTCTTAAACAGACTAAGAGTGCCCCCTTCAGTTTCCTTGCGGGCACGCACTCAGGGAGGGGAGAGCTCGGGGGAGGGACTGTTTTGAACGGCGTCTGGGCAAGGTCCTGCTGAATAATGGGACCTCATAATGCCCGTGTCGCTGTTTACCTGCAATCTCGCGTGGTGCTATACAATTACAAAATCAGAAATGAATTATATGTTTTTAAGGATTATTGCTGGGTTTTATTTAAAAAATGTACTGTTATTCACATGACTTTCTTGGAAATACAGTAGCTAATAATAATTAAGTCACCATTTATAAATATTTGCTCCCAGTGTAGGAAATATTAAAGGATCGCCCCCATAAGAGTAACTTTACATTCTGACGGCATTCTGCCGGTCATTTATGCATATGTGGTTTTTTATGCAGGTGTTTTCTGTCACTGTTGTCCTTTGGAAAATTCGATCTCAAAATTAATTTCTTTAATTATTTACTCAGCCTGTCAAACATTTTCAGTCCATAATGCTTGAATTGAATTTACATATTTGCAAAGGGGAACAAAAGGATTCTTCTGTTTCTTGCGGGGGATATTCAGTTCTATAAATATAGTCAGAGTGCTGCAGTTTTCGCCAGCTCGGCCTGTATTAACATAATTTAAAACCCTACAGTAAACACCTGAAGAGAGGCAGCCGGGTTTGGCTATTTGCGAAGTGGCACTTTTATGCAATAATCTGTCTCTGTCTCTGCACTTAGCATCCTTAATAGAAGGGCTACACTTAACCCAAACACAGATCAACATTCTGAGGACATTGATCTGTGTTTGGGTTAAATGCAGGCAGTTGTAAAGCATACCAAAGTAAGCCACACACCCCACCCTCGCTGGCATGAGCTCACCGTGTCCTCGGACACTTCATCTTGTCCCCCTTTTTTTTTACCCTAAGATGCCGTGCTAAAAGCAGGTGGATGACAGTGCTTTCTCTCTCTTTCTGCGTTGTTGCTCATAATCCTCTAGTAATACTACAGCGTATATGTCTGTACATATTTAAATGCATACATTTGAAAGAATTATTAGATTTATTGTAGTCAGTGCACAAGCTATTTTTGCAATGAACAGAGAATTAATACCCATTAGTAATAATAGTTAGATACATCTTAGATTTGTGTTGAATAATTTTTCATCAGGAAATTTTTTTTCCCGTTTTTGAACATTCTTATTTTTGAAATATAAGCACATTTATTTTGAGATTATGATATTTTATGTTTCATTTGATTTCAAATGTGTGTTTGTAGATGCTTGCACACATTATACAATATTTGTATTTTTAATATTTCAGGGTGCCATTGAAGAAAATGAGAACATGCAGCAATCTCTTAATTACACTGCGCACACACAAAATAATACAATAATTCTTTGATAGTCTTTACTTCTCTTGCTGTGTCCGCTTTTGGGTCGGCGGGCAGGAGCTGAGGGTGCAGAGCTGGCTTGTGACCCTCGAGTAGACCGGCTGAGGTGACGTGAGGTGACGTGAGGTGACGTGAGGTGACGTGAGGCGAGGAGGCTACAGCCCCTGCACCTCCGTGCAGCTTGCGGGACGTAACGCGTGCGGCTTGCGGCCTTCCCGCAGGTCTGCGGCCCCACACCAGCTACAGCTTCGTGCTGCTCGCCTGCACGGCTGCCGGCTGCGGAGCAAGTCAGCCATCTACGGGCCGAACGCTGCAAGACGCCCCGGCAGGTACGCTGTCCTATTCGTGCTTCAGGTCAAATGAATGTCAGGTAAGCCATGCAGGGTTTTCACCCTCAGTGACATCACCCCGCTGCAATTAACAGGCAAAAGGGCTTTACGTTTAAGGCGCCTTTTCTGTTTATTTTTTTTCTTACCACTGTCACGTTATTTTTGCTTGTTTTCCTTATGGATCTTGAATGAGTGCACAGGAAACGTAACATATTGTGCATATTCAAACCTACATTTGGATGATTTATAATTTTGTAAATAATTTTTTATATTCATAAGATTTTTCCGTAATAATGTGGATTTTACCAACTTAAAAATCTAAGTATTTGAAAGAATTTGAAGGCATAATTTAGAAATAAAAACAAATGAAAATCATTACATATTTTTACAATTACGTATTTTATGCATTCTTTTAAAAAAATTTAGAATTTCCAATTTATTTGACAAAAATATGTTTTAGAGGAATATGTAAAAATATCCAGTAGTTATGTATGGTACAAATTACTGTTTGAATCATGGTTTTAATTTGATAATTGTATTTCACATTATTATAAAATAATTATAAGCCCTGTTGCATTGTACTTATTTCTTTTTTCATCATAGCAGATTAATAAAGTTGCTGAATTGACAAATGCTCCGTCCTATTCTATGTGACAGTGTGACCCTGGTCTCTCCTTCCCTGTTTGTGATGCGTGCCCCCGCCCCCCACCCCACCTCGGTTCCCTTTCTCTCCGCCTGCATTGCCGCC
The DNA here is from genome assembly GCA_026781145.1 of Hippopotamyrus pictus. Classification (NCBI taxonomy): domain Eukaryota; kingdom Metazoa; phylum Chordata; class Actinopteri; order Osteoglossiformes; family Mormyridae; genus Hippopotamyrus; species Hippopotamyrus pictus. Next base: position 10,122,156 of record JAODLC010000028.1, read on the forward strand.
CCGTCCTTTCCCTTCAGGAGTGTGGGCCCGATCCCGTCACTTGGTACTGAATTCCTCTACGGTGGAACTACACTGGAGCGAGCCTCAGGAGCCCAATGGTCAGGTGTTTCAGTACCGGCTGCTGAGGGATGGAGCACAAATCTTCTCCGGCGACGGCGGGAGCCACAGCTACACGGACGCCGGCCTCCAGCCCGGCAGCAGGTCCTGCCTGTCGTCCATCTTTAACGAGCTATTACCGTTTGATTATCGATGATGGCTAATCCTGCGCGTGCTTTACAAGATATTTTGACTGGGGGAAACCCTCACTGACGCTCACAGGCTGATTTAATCCACCTGCAGAGCAGATATTAAGGCCCAAGCGGGAATCAATCTTTAAATTATGGTCTCTCTGCAATTCAGTTTCCAAGAACATTATGCGTATTGGCCAGAAAAGGGCGTGTCCTTGAGTGATGTCATGTGTGGCCCGCCCACCAAGCAAGACCTTTCTAGAATCCCATGTCACTATATATCAGGGCTGTCTGACAGTGAGCAGCAAAGGCTGCCATATCTGTGAGTAGTTTTTTTTGCTTCATTGTCACAGTACTGGATTGTTTAATTAAAATTATCATTTGGCCAGGAAATAACGTCACCTGACTTTTGCAGGTGTGAGCAATTTGGGCATTGGGCTGCTTTCCAGTCAGCAGATGATTTTTACCCACAAAAGCCTGGTGATGTTATTTCCTGTCTGGACAATGACTTTAATTAATCAGCTGAGTGCCGGGATTTTTAAAAAATTACCAGCATACCCTTTGGCCCTCGTCAAGCATGATTGGACATTTCCACCAAATATGTCTGCTGAGTTGTGTCCTGTGCAATCTGTTGACCACATATGGCTGCTTTGTGTATGTTACTGAGATTTAAGAATTATTCCATAAGCCATTTTGCCAAAACTAGTGCTCTTTGGTGGAGGCTGGCAAAATATCAAACGTGCATTAAAATGTTAAAGGTAGCCGAGTCTTAGCTGTATTGCAGAATTTTAATGGCTAATTGTGTCATACGTCATACTTTGTGACATACAACCAGGAACCCCTCGATGTTTCAGAAGCCAGTTTCAGTATTTTTTCCTCTTGAAAAATATGTTGTATTTGATATACATAATTAGTTTTTGTTAATTTGCCACCGAAAACCTTGCTCGCCATGAAATATTTTTATTTGTGATATGAGCTTATTCTTCTCTTAGTAAATATGTCACTAACAGACTTGGATTATTAGGATGTGTGAGTATTTTTCTTGATTCTGTCTATTTCAGCTATCAGATTGTATCATGAGCAATCATCTTGTAAAATCATCCTTGTTGACAGAAGTCATTTTACCCGTGAGTGATCCCATAGACGGTGACGGCTTTGTGTACAGCATGTGCTCATTTCGTGATTTATCTCAACATTTTCTCGCCGTTGTTCAGAATCGATCACTGACAGTGCGTTTTCCCGTTCACGCCAGTGACCCCTCGACGCACCTCCTGCCCTCCAGGTGCCCTCAGAGTCTGGGAATTCTTTATTGCAGAAAGTGTGCGTGGGATCCCGAAACGAATGCCGAATAGCCACACTAAAGACAAGCTTTTTGGGAACAAGCGAGAGGAAGATGATAATGCAGACCCTCAGAGGAAGGATGTGGATGAATTTAGCTCATTTTCTGAAGTTATTTAGTTTATTTCTTACCTTATTCGCAACATAAATGATTCAACTTGTATAACAGAAGTACACATTTCCAAAACGTCTGTGGGGTGTATTTCTGAGAAAATATCTGAGGGCTTAGTGAGTTTTTGGAATTTTAATGAAACTTTACATTATAAAGAAAAAAAATTGTATTTTATGACACAATGTCTTAAATATATGCATAACTTTTTAATATAGGTCTGATTTTGTAGAGCAGTTAATCATTACTTGATGTCTATGCTATGAAAACAGTGTTCCGAGACGGTGCTTTGATAATGCAGCGGGAATTTTACCGTAAGGAATTTACTCAGGCTACTGAAGCATAGAGACATCAGTTAAAGATCAAAAGTGGTGTTTTGGAATTACAAGATTGTTCCACAATCAGGGAATCCAAGGTATGGTTTAAAATGATTTGTCTTCATTTCTTAAAGAATGGCTTGGAGGATGACGTTTTGGAGTTGAGAGGCTGATTTCATCCTAAAGGATTGAGAGAGTAGAGGCAGGTGGCCTCGACATGGGGGCAGCAGGGAGGGGGGCCTTAAATCACCCCACGGACGAAGGCCAGGCGGGGGGGTTTTACCCTGTGAGTGCAGTCAGCACAGCCGATGGCCAGTCAGAGGGTGTATATGAGAGGAATGTAGGGTATGACTGGACAAAGGCAAGGCAGACTGGAGGAGAGCCTGCAGGATGGACAGTGACTTGGGAAACAAATGAGTGCAGCTTGTCAATAATAATTACGCTGCATTAATTGATTGCGTAAACTTATGGATGTGTGTTACAAATAATCCCAGTATTAAGTTTATTTTGGCCTTAATTTTCATGCTGGCTCACGCATTAATACCTTTCTATCCATGAAGCTGTTTCTTTAAATGCAACAATAGGATCTAAATAAGGATCTATCTATCTTCTACAGCATTGTTTTGTTTGGGGAACCAGCTGGTTTAAACGTTATAGTAGTAATAGTAGTATTAATAGAAATAATAGTAGTAGTAGTGGTGGTAGTAGTAACTAACAAATAAACAGTTCCAAGTGAAGTTCTCTGTTTGGTCCATGATCAGTTTGGAAAATCAGTGGGCACTTATGGACTGATGAGCCAATGGTATGTAATAGATTCCTGATGCAAATAAAAGGCTGTAAGGCAGCATAAAAAGCTGTAAGGCAGCATAAAAAGCTGTGAGGTCATAAATGTGAGATCGGCAGAGGGGTGACAACAGTAAGCAGGCCAGCAAAACCCCAGCAGCTCCGCTCCTCCAGGGGGCGCTGCAGACACCGGCAGCATTGTCACCCATTACCATCTGCTTCCTAAGTCCTTCACTAACCACTCCTCCCCCATTTTATTTGTACCACATCTCAAGAAACCTGGGGGGGGGGGGGGGAAGGTGGGCATTTGACGTCTAATTTGCTGTAATTCCAGTTCACCTGCCAAACAGAATTTCCTTCTGGGCTTTGCTCTGCCACCTTCCTCGTACCCATTTGGCTTTGTGCGGGGAATAACAAAGGCGGTCCTCCGCCTCATTACCCGCCCCCCATATACCGACATGGGGGGGCAAACCGCTCGCTTACGCCGGTCCTCATTGATTATTTATGACAATGTTGATTAGCTGTCACTTAGCTCACCACTGTATAAAGTCCTTCTGATGACTGAAATATTAACCTTTATTCTCCGGGGAAGTGCCCCTGATGTGGTGCCTGCTTTGATATTGAACATTTGTGTGTTTTACTTAAATCTTAGATCGGTCCGGGGCACTTTGCGCCGCGCTTACCTCCGCGGGTGTGTGTGTCGCATCTGAAACGCCGCTGTCGTCACCCGACTCCGCTTTGATGCGTTTATAATACCCACAGTGCGTAAATCCCGTGGAGTGACTTGTCTGTCTTGTTAATATATTATGGTACAGAAGGAGAACCTGCCACAGTTGCGTAACAGACTGGGGTTAAATGCGTGGCTGCGGCAGATAATGCGTTGGTATTCATGGATATTTACAGTCAAAAATAGAAGCCGATTACCGTTAAGTGCAGACCGCTCGTGCTGCTAATGTGGAAGTTTGCTCAGCAGTTGGACAGCCATTAAAAAGTCAAATAAGTGTGTGGTAGACATTAGATATCCAGCTTTAATTCATCAGAAATGCATTCATGACATTCATTTAAATGCTATTAAAGGCAAATCTGTCTAAACGGACTTAAAATTGTTAGTAGTAGTAATATTGGACCCCAGTTTGTCACTTGTCATGCCAATGGTGACAGCTGACATCTCGTCTGTCGCAGAATCGTGCTTTTGCTTCAGTGCAGCTGCTTTTCTCACCAGCTGCAACAGAGAGGTAGCTTGAGGGGAGCAATGGGTCTGCTGAAGGGCCCGTGCTACGCTTTGACAGCGATGTGAACGACGTGTGTTACCCCCAGATTGCGTGCTGCTGGCGAATGCTTGTCTTCCATTCTAGATCCATAACTGTTCACTGCTTTTTAATTGTAAGTCGATGTTTCTGTACGTTTGTGAATTTCAGCTGAAACCCGGTTTGATGTAATGTCACAACACGACTGTAACTTAGAACAAAGTTTATGAGTTGTTTCGTATCTTAAACCAATTAATTGGGCTAAATAATGTGCCGAAGTTTGATTTCACTTGCTAACCCCGTCGCAGGTATTCGTACGAACTGGAGGCCAGTACTGAGGGAGGAAGCAGCCTCAGCAACATATACGTCATTCATACCCCTGCTTCATCCCCAGAGAGGATCCCGGCGCCATATAATGTCACCATTAGGGGCCCCAGCTCCGTCTCTGTCGCCTGGACACCCCCAGGTAATGTTTATACCTAATGCACTAAGCAGACTCTCTATTTAGCGATCAGCCGGGGGTGATTTATTCCCCGTTTGGCCGGAAAGCAGCACCGAGCGAGTAATTTACGAGCACCACTGTGTGTAATTTAATGGGAGCCGGACATGGCCGCCGCGTCCATGTATCATGGCGTGGTGGTCGCGCATCGGCCGGGAGAATCAATTAGCATCCGCGACGTGGGCGGCCGCATCGCTAACGTTAGCGCTGGCTAAAACGGATGTGATTGGAAATCCAGGCTCGACGCGAAAGAGGCATTAGCCTCTCGTAGCTGCCTCTACCCCCACCCCACCCACTGCACTTTTCCCTGCCCATCTCGGGGGGAGGTCCACGTCGGCCTGCTTCCCCTGGAGACAAGGTAGCCAACCAGAAAACTTCTGGGGAGGGGCGACTCTAGTGTTTTTTCAGCTGGAGGGGCATAAGAGGGGCCATAATTCACACAGAGGGGCCAACCATATCATTAGCCAATAATATGTTGGGATACAGTGAGTTACAGAGCAGGGAGAACTCTGGGGACCAATCAGCTTTCTGCCCCATGTGGCCCCGCCCCCCTGTGTGCTCCCCTCCTTTTGCTGAGAGGATTCCCTGTTTTCTGCCCTTACCTCTAAGGCACCCTGTCCTTCAGGACTCTCCTTGTTCTGGACCCAATAAATAATGAATGTTAGCTAAAACTGCACTGGTCTGTTCGCAGTCGCCTGATGATGTCACCCTGCCTCTCTCTGCCTCCTTGTACCTTTTGTTTTTCTACATTTCAGACTCGTCTGTATCGATTTGTCAGTCTTTTTTTTCCTGTTTTTTTGTTTATTATGAAGGGTTAGCCACACTGTTCCCGAATGACCATGTGGGAATCTGGCCTGAGTAAACAGCCCCACATGGAGACGCGACACAAACAGACAGGTCTTCCCTGTGGTCCATGGACTGGTCTGATACGTGGCGAGGAAGCCAGAATATTCTCATAGCCTGGAGGTTGCCTGTTCACATCCTCATGCAACTGGTGCTCCCCTAAGCTTCATCTGCATACTATTATTATTATTATTATTTATTTTAAACATGGTGAATGCACAGATTCGTGCCTGTCTGAATCACCGGGACGATGCCTATGTGTCACTTGCTCATTGTGCTTTGCCTTTCACACAGGTGGGATACCCGATGAGTGATTTCAGATTGACAGAAATGACAGCCTAGAGTTACAGTACTGTGCAAAAGTTTTAGGCAATCAAAAATGTTTATTAGTACGTATATATCTGCTCAGAATAATAAACACAATTTAAAATTAGAACATATGCAAATTATGAGTAACAGCGGAATTACTTCTGCTCTCCAAAAAGTTACTGATGTCGGGTTGGATGGCTAGATGAACGCCGCTTCAGTTCCTAAACCTCTCCTCAGGGGCACCTCAGGCATTTCATCTATTTCCTAAATTTCTCCACCACACCACTTAAATTAATTAGTTTAAAAAGTCAATAAGGTATTAATTAGCCATACATGGTGGTTGAGTCAAAAAATACATACTGGATGGTTACTGGGGGGATTTCAGGAAAGGTTTTGAAATGGCTAATCTGACGCACTTTGACAGACATTATGTCAGAGATTTACACCAATCTGAAGATCATTTAAGAATCATTTTCTTTGACTGTCTGTACTGTTCTTTGAGTGTACTGTACATCCCCGTTCCCTTGGGCGAGAGATCACAGCACGGGCTTCTGCGTCCACGATCCTGAGCGCCAGTGTTTTTTGAAACCCTACAAAATTAAGCCAGAATCGCAAACGCTCTCCTAGGCCAGGTTGCCAGATTTGCCGGGGAGTGGGCCGACTCCCCCCGGTGATGGATGAGACCTGAAGGAGTGTTCCTTTCCACCCCCTTCGTACCATTATCCCTGATTAGAGTCGTCTTCCGGTTGAAAGCATAAAACTCCAAAGTCAGTGATTAGTTGTAAATAATAGAACTTAAGGACGCGTGCGATTGAACTTCCCTGGCAGAGCACGGTGATCAAAGCGCCGTGAGAGCCGCACTGGGTTTGTGTCGCGCCAAAAGACTACATCTGCTCGGGGAGAAGCAATGAAGGAAGTTGAATAATTTAACTTTTTCATTTGTAAAGATAATCAGTCCATTCTGAATACATCTCGCCTTCATAAATGTTAAATAACCTATCAGCCTGCAGTTGTTGTAAATTATGAAACACGCCAGTGATGGGAATATTAACGACGCGGGGGCCCGTCGCCGCGCGGCGCGCTTGGAAATGCGCCGTGGCAGCTTGTCAGCGCGCCGTGTGTAAATGCGCACTGCTAAATGACGACGGTGCCGTTCACGGTTAGCAAACGGGGCTTCACTGCCAGGCCCCTTCCAGGGCCAGGTCCGGCTTACGGAGGGCTCTCTAATCAGGCGGGGAGGAGGACCACACGGTGGGTGCTGGAGGGGGGCCCCCACTTGGTATGACCACAATTAGGGGTTCGTCCGCTGTGGAACAGCTGGACTATCCTGTTTCCTTGGTGATGCAAACACTTGAATCTGCACGACCTGTTTTTAAGGGTGATTCTTGATATGAAGAGAATGAAAAGTCTGCTAGGAGAAGCCAACTGACAGTGTTTATTTGGATAATTCATATGCCGTAGCATCTTGGGGCTGCTGTTCGTCCTTTTACTGGTAACCACACGACACCCTCATTACTCCAAGCTGTTGTCGTCTGCCTGCTTATCTGTCATTTTCTGTATTTCTGGGCTCCTTCCCTGACAGAGGTTTTCAGCGACAGCCTGCCTCTGGAGTACAGCGTCCTGCTGAACCCGGGCAGCGAGCGGACGCTGATCCGAGCCGCAGGGCACGGCCAGGCTCTGGAGCTGGAGGGCCTCCAGCCGTTCACAGACTATGAAGTCCGAGTGCAGGCCTGTCAGGAAGGTAGGGGAGCAAGTTTGGGCTGAAAACCAGAACGGAGCAGGGCCTCTTTGCTATAGAAATGTTCTATGAACTCTTCCTGAAGTTACTTTTTTTTTTTTTGGCGCTTGGTTCAGGTGGGTGCGGCACGGGAGACAAAGCCCACTTTCGGACATCTGAAGCGCCGCCGGAGGACTTGGACCCCCCTGTGGTGACAGCTACGGGCCCCGCTGTCATCGAGGTGCACTGGTGCCCTCCACACAAGCCCAACGGCATCATTCACAATTACTACATACACCGGTAAAATGGATAAAATGCGTCTCACCTTATCGCTGCCCTGTTTCTTTACTAAAAGTAGCCGCTGCCTCAGTCTTTTCTCCTCTTTGCTGACAGCACAGATTATGAATAATTGGATTACTTCTTCTCTGGCTATTAATATCCTGTAAGAAACTGTGTGTCCTTCTCTGTAGCCCCAGAGTGGGGGGGGGCAGCGTCTTCTCCTCCCAAACAGACGGTGAAACATGGGTAGCCCAAGGCAGGTAGGGAGCTCTGTATCTCTGCTGAATAAGCTAGCTGCTATCTAGGTCTACAGGACGTGGGGGCGGAGGGGGGATGTTATCACACACTTCTGCTCGTTGCGGCCATGTGACACGGTCATGTGACACACGGACTGCCCGCGGGGTGGCAGCGTTATCTCGGGCCCTGTTGGGGGGACATCGTCAAGCCGACAAAATAACGACCAAATAAAGTGTATGCTGGAGTTTCCTAATGTGTGACGCAAACATAGAAGTTCCACTTCTTTATAGGCAAAATAAAAGAGACAGGAGACAAAGCCAGGCGTTCCCAATACAGGGAGGAGACAATAGCAATTTCCTGTGAATTTATGCAGTATAGATATGCGGTGTTTGCTCATGATTCACAGCATTAATGTCATGGCACCAGATTTAGAGGGCCGGGTGTCTCACGCTCTGATTGGCTCCCCTGGGAAGCCCCACTCTGGCAATCCCACTGATACAGAAATAAGCGTTGATAAGCAGCTGGTAAAATGCCTATACAGTAAATCCCTCCACCGATCGCTCATCTTCCCAGCATCTGGATCGCCAGTGCGTTTTTACATTGGCCAGTTTAAAGTATACTGCCATCTACTGGTCAGACAGCGGGGCTGTAATGCCGCTGCCTTTGTGTCTGAAAGAAGAGGCACGGACAGAAGCCGTAGCATTAAAATCACAATCAGCAAATGAAAAGATGACGTTGAATCGAGTAAGTATTTAATTCAGGGAAACATTTGTGTTCCTGTCAGTTCCAAACGTCACTTTCTGTGTATTCGGAGAGGCACTTGTGGCGTGGTATACGAGAGCGCCGCGGAGGACCAGGGCCAGAATGAGGGAAGCTCGCGACAGCAGGCGTAAATGGGAAGCGACGCGAGCCTGTTAGCTTTCATTATTCCAGGCATACTGAAGCACGATATAAAGAGTAATATGAGCAAGAAGAGGCCATAACACCCTGCCGGCTCAGAGGCAATAAAGCTTATACAGACGTGACACGATCACGGCGCCGCTCGCGCCACCCCCTCCCCCCGCCAGGGCACCTCAGTGGCACCAAGCTCTTTATTCACGGCCGGCTCAGGGCCTCCGATTCCACCGCGGACGCCTGGGACCCGCAAACCGCAAATCTCATGACAAGTGCGCGACGCTCCGCACGAGTGCTGTGTTTCTCTAAATGCAAATAAACAGGACGAAAATAGACAGCAAAAGGGAATTAGAAAAATTAAACGGAATTAATTATAACGATGAGAAAAGGGGCACTTTATGTAATCATACCTTCATCCTTTCTTTCATTCCTGTTCTTTTTTTTCCTGCCCTCATTGTGCTCATCTGACAAAAGTGGCATCCTTCACAGAGCAATGGGAAGTCCGCGCGGTTGTGGACAAGTCGGCGGTTCCTTCCAGAGATTGGGCGCAAATGCGGCATTTGCAGTGTCACTGTGGGTCAGTCACAGTAAATTCCTGACGTTGTTAGTATACGCGGGGAAGTCACTGCGTCCGATGACGGCTATCCGTTTTTAATCCAAGTCGATCTGGATAAATGCAACGAAACGGGGCACAGGAAAATAGAAAGCCTTGGCAGATTTCTCACGCTCATCTCTGTCATAATCACTTTATCTATTTGATTTATTGTAATTTTTGTTTGATAGCTCTGGGGCCATTCACGAGCATTAGCTGTTCACAAAGATCTGATGAAAAACACTCAAAAGCATGAATGCAGCTCAAATTCAAGAACAAACAGCATGACCAGATCATAAACCGTGAAATAATCATGAGAAGCCTGTTGTCTAAGGAAAATAACCTGAACCAATTTAAATTTAAACACAGATAAGTATCTGTATAGAGAGTAATTGTTATTATGTGATTGTGTAGTATGCTGTTGGTCAGGTTTTACTTTTGCTACCCAGAAGACCTTTTTGAGAATTAATATACAATATATTCAGATTCAGAGTTCTTTATTCACCCCCAAAGGGTAACTTTTGTGTTGCAGTAGCAATTCACATACATGACAAAAACACACACAGAAGGTGGATATAAAGGAGAACATGCAGCATATCTTAATGGGATGTGAGAGTAAAAACAAGCCTAGGTTTGCTGTTGAATATCACATGGCCTTTTCATTTAAACTATTCAGTGATATTTTTAAACATTTTAATGGCGTTTTTATAGAGCGCAAATGCCACTCTCTACATCGTTCCTGTGTCATTATACAGCAGCAGTAAGCTGTGATTTTAACAAAATTTTACATTCTCTCTCTGTTAAATGAAACTTGCGTGTTGTAATGTGCCTCATTCAATGTTAGATGTGAAAGTGAAGTGAAAACTACGCTGTGGAGCTTTTCGCTTCTGCATAAACGCCCTGTGAAAGGTGCCACAGGCCTCTCCGTGAGGACCTTTAAATCTCGCCCTGACAGTGTGAGCCTGGCTTGCTGGATTGCTCAGCGTGAAGGAGGTCTGGCCTTCTCCAATGGCGAGGCGGCGTTCATCACAGGCCGCCGTCACTGCCGCACGCGCTAGTTTAGCCGCGCAGTGTGAGGGGCCGCCAGTCCCTGCTGCTCCCCTGTTTATCTTTATTCTAATGCAGACAGGATTAGGGAGAGGACCACCCCCCCACGGCCCGGAAGAGGAGGTGGGTGGGGGCCACATTGGTGGGGCCCAATGTCATTTCCTGCAGCAGCATGGAGGCCGGTGGTAATGCGGGGGAATTAACGGTGCTGGCCCGTGTGGCACAGCCTTGACTGCCCCGCCTCGGCCAGGCACCGTGCCCGCCCGCATTACTGCAGCCCCCCCCCCTGGCGATTCTGGAAGAACTCACACAGCCCCCATCTTAAAATGCCCGTGTGCTTTCACTGTCTCTCTCTTTCACTCTTTTTTTTTTTTTTTTTTTTTTTAAAAAGGTCTTCGAGCTGTTTTACAATGATCATTAAACCACCCTTTGTTATTTTTGGACCATTTAGATCTCAGCAAGACACTCGAAACGGGATGTAATCGCAAGACATCTGTCCATTCACAATGATCGAGGCTCAGCGGGTTAGGCCTCTGTGTCTGTGATCGGATGGTTACCGGATCGAATCCCATTGTCGGCAGAATAGTGAGGTGTACTTTGGGCCCCTTGAGCAAAGTGAGAAATGCTCCATGGTTTCCGGATAAATGACTATCCCTACACTTGGACCTTCGGCTTCAGTCTCGAGGAGCCTGGGAACGTGCCAGAGCACATGGATTCATTCAGCGGTGTGAATGGTCACTCTTAGAGGGCTCCTCCGCTTAACGAAATATCTTGGCATAAAGGGAGAAGACTGAGCCACCTAGATGAAGACGCCAACCCTCCTACTGAACCTCTAGACATCTGCAAGAGGCTGCGCAGGGGTTCGCGTACACCGGGAGAGGGGCGGAGTGGGCGTGGCCGGGAGGCACAGGTCAGGCGGAGGTGCAGGTGCAGGGAGACAGCAGAGCAGCTGGTGCTGCAGGACTGTACAGTCCATCACCTCCGTCCTGAACCCTGACACCTCCTCTCCCAAAGGTGGCCGAGCTTTAACGAGCGCTGCTGGCCAACGGCAACACGCAATACCAAGTGCGTGAGTCAGATCCTATAGGCGTTTGCGGCGAAGCATCAGTCCCCATCCACAGTATTTCAGTATCTCTCCATTTACAACTGCAAAGTAAAAACTCTTGTATCCAAGGAAGTTTCTGGACAGTTGGATGTTACTCTTGAAAAACGCTGAATCATAATTTTTTACACTTATTTTAATCCTTTTATACACACATACTGACAATTACTGTACTTTTTGGTACCACACAATCAATCATGAGTATGTGTAGAAACTGATGTACTGCACAATGCTTTTCTTAGTTATTTTTTGTTAGTTTGGTATACATTTTTAATAGAATAGTGTTATTACTTATTAATATGAATTTTTGAATTTAATGTTTTAGAATTATGCTGGTTACTTGAATTAGAAGTGAGAGCTTTTACAGTATTGGGTAGTCTGTGCGTGTGTGTCAGTCTGACCTCTGCAGTCTGCAGTCGCTTCGGCCTGAAAAAGACCAGGGGTGCGAATCTCCTACCGTTTGCTGCCTAATTCCGACGGAGAAGGGGGTCCCTTCCCTGAGGTCTGCGCCGGATTGCCCAGCTTATGTGTGCTCACTTAGCCTCCCTGCAACAGGCTCCCTCGTTAGCCGGAGCCCGGGCAGGGGGGGTTATGTCACCGTCACCCGCCAGCTGCTCCCCTCCCTGTGTGTGCTCGCCGTACCCGAGTGTGCGGACAGCCGGCCGATACGCCGCGTGCAGGCAGAAGGGTAACGGGGACTGCGTGCAGAATACACACAACCTGACAAGATCGTACTTGTTTACAAGCCATAAGGTGGCCTCATAAACCCTGTGAACAATCATTGAAATAATTTTACATCGTACTATGAGTGTCTGTATAGGCGGGGATCTGAAAGTGTGACATCACTGCCGATGTCTGTCCACGATATTGCCTTACAGAGGCAAAACACTGTAAGTGCATATTTCAGTTGAGTCTCTTACGTTCAGTTTTATCCCATGACAAAATATGTTAGTTCAACTTTGCTCGTTTTTGAAGAAAACAGTGTGAGAATTACAGTAACTACAAAATCCACATTAAAACCAAAGCAAAAGACCTTTTTTTCTCAGTTCAGTGTCTGTGATGTTGCTTTGTTTTCCATCGTGGGGCTGTATATGTACCATCTGCTGAATAGAGAAGTTTACAAACAGACAGGTTTACAGTCTGTGTGCCCTTTCTAATGATTATTCGCTTGATTACCTCTCCAGGAGGCCTGTCAGCACACAGGAAGTGCTGCTAGTCTTCATCTGGTCAGAGGGCCCTCTGCAGTTCTTAGATGCCTCTGAGATTCTGCGGCCCTTCAGCGAGTACGAGTACCGCCTGAAAGCTTTCAATTCCCTGGGTTCCACCCAGAGTGGGTGGAGCCCTGTTCGCACCATGGAAGCGGAGCCGGAAGGCATGGCCCCACCCATCATCAGGCCCACCGGCGCCTACTCGGTTCAGCTCAGCTGGACTCCACCCCGGTTCCCAAACGGTGTCATCACGGTGTACAGGATGTTCTACCAGAAGCACCAAGAGGACCCTACGCTGAATGCCACCTCTGTGAGCGTTCTCACTGTGCCGGTAAGACTTATAATTGAAAGGATGACTTGCTGCTTTAGGTGCCACTTTCACAAGTACAGTTACATGTGTTTTTTTTTTCATATCCCATCATGCCGTTCTTTAGGGCATACATATCCCATCATGCCCTCCTTTGGGACATACATACATAAATACAGGTAAGAGCAAAGCTTGGGGTCTGAGCCCAGGCTCAGCCATTTATCTGGCACCCCTAAGGAGCCTGGACCTTACTCAAGCACCTAACAGAGATGTGTCTGTTCTGCCGAGGACAGGATCAGAACCAGCGACCTTCTGATCACAGGCTCGCCTGCTGAGCCACAACATCTCTTCCGAAAATCTTTTGATAGGGATGGATTTAGGTGTCAGAAGCAGTATTTTCAAAGAGAACAAACCAAAAAAAAAAAGTACCTTAAATTCATTGCCTACCTTATGGATTGATGCTTCCCGCACCGCCGCTTCCGGTAATGCAGTTTTCCCGAAGTCGCCCCGTGACAGACTCGCCTCGCCTCGCCTCGTCTCGCTTGAAAAGGACAGGGAGAGACGCGCCTCGCGCTGCAGAGGGACCCTGCCGGTCTGTCTCGGCGTCGTGCGGGAGCCACATTTGTTTGGGCTGTGCCTGCAGAGGCTCTGCCATCTGTTCGTTGGGGACAGGCCTGCGGGCTGCCGTGCGGACCGCCTGGGGCCGGGCCCTTCAGGGCCCACAACCAGAGGCTCCACTTCCAAACCCCCCCCCACCTTCACCCACCCTCCCGCGCCGCACCTGTCATACGGCCTCAAATCCGAGCTGGCAGCTCAGTAAACAATCTGACGCCGTAAACCTCGGGGGGAGGGCACTGAACACCCGCCCCCCCCAAAGGCGCTCTTTCTGCAGTGCGTCTGAAGGCGTCCGCGAGCGGTCAGAAAGCATCAGCGTGATGGAGGAGTTACAGCAAGCAGGACAGCCCGCTCAGGCGACTCATCCAGCCGGAGAGGCATGTTCTTTATCCTGCGATGGGGCCGTTTTCCTGAGGCGTCAGCAGGTGTGCTGCACGTACGCGTGTCTGTTTTTTTGTTGACGTGTGGGCTTATTTCATCGGAGGTTACATTAAATACGGAGACCCATGTGGACTCAGCATGTCCTAGAGCTCAGACTAACTTTTGATGGCCTGGAACGTAATTAGCTCTGCTGCATCTCAGGGTGGTCAAGTTAAAGTTTGCCCATCGAGGTCAGTCTTGAGAAGAAGAGTGGTACCCTATTTATCCTTGTGAGGAATGTACGTGGTTTTTCCCATACCCCATCTTTCTCTCAGTGAGCGACACAGTCAGATGCAAGGTTCATTCAATGTCCAGTGTCCCTGGAGCAGTTTGGGTGAAATGCCTTGCTCATCGGCCCAGTGGTAATGATTGCTCTGTCAGCGACGGGTTTCAAGCCCATAACCTCCTGGACATGGTCACAGATCCCTAATTCACTAAGCTACAGTTATTATTTTGCAAACACTTTTATCCAAAGTAATGTACAATAGAGAATCCTGGGTCAGCCAGAGGGGTTTGCTTCTAGTGAAATCATGCGATGGGATTTGAACCAATGACCTTCCGAACACAGGCACAACACTCAAGGCCGCTGACCCACACGCGGTCCCCCAAGATGCTCATTCAGGGCTGTGATGGTAATATGATTGGCATATCTCTCCGCCAGTATTCACCTTCCCTTCCTGTGTTACCTGCACTGTGGGTGAAGGAGTTTTTGAAGTGTCCAGAAAGAAAGTGTAGAAATTAGGTCACACACATCGAGCTACCTGGTGTGTGGTGACAGTGTTAAATGTTCAGCAGCATTAACCAAACACACACACTCAAGCACAGTCATCACTTAGACCGTGTGACTTCCCAATCATATTACCCCCCTACGTACCACACCTTGGTCACATGACTGGCAGGACACACCTGACAGACTATTTGTGTTTGCTGCATGTTTTTGGGAACATTCTTCAGTGTATCACATTAATGCAATTAATGATTTGTACCCCTGCTATGTTCATTGCAGTCATAATCCAAGGCTTGTCCCCAAAAGGATAGCTATGGTTGTAGACCCGGCGCAGTAACAGCCAATCACAGGCCTTCTGTAGAAGCCAACAGTCCCCCATAAATTGGTGTCCAGTGCGGCCAGATTCATTCGCGTCCCCCGGACAACTGACCGCTCGCATGCCTCGACATAACCTAATAAACAGAATGGAAATAGCATTAGAGCAAGATGTGAGGGCACGTTATTGGCAGGCGAACAGTTTATTGAAGTTCAAAGCCCATTAACATTGATGGAGCAATCATTTGAACTTCAGAGCAATTACACTGATGGACATTGAATGGTCCTCCCATGGGGTCTGGCAGCAGTCAGACAGTGTAATATGCCTTTATAAAAACAAATTATGGTGTTAATATTTAAGCTAATTCACTGTTTCTGGAAAGAAAGGGGGTCAAAAAATTACCTCCAGTACTGTATATGATTAAACAAGAAAAGCAGTAGAAACAACAAAATGTTACTGTTGCTTCTGCAAATTTAGTTAGATATGACGGTTCATGAAGAGTAATGTATGACCAAATTAACTAATTAAATTGCCAAATCGTATCCCTGATACTTCCCAGATTAATATAACAATCAAGGATTGCAAATCACCTTTTCTAATTAAATATTCTGCAGGAAGTCAGCTAAACATCTTACTAAAAGCTAAAAGATATTAAGGTTATGTGGAAGTAGGGTAAAATAACAGGAAGTTTTAATGTTCTGAGTAGTAATGCAGTCGGTGCGGTAGGGGACAGTGACGCCGGGTTCACCTGCCGGTGACCCACACCAGTGTGCCACCCCCCCCCCATATCGATGCTCCTCTCCCTGTCTGGCAGGCCATAACTTTCCTCTGACCTTTGAGTTTGTCAGCCACAATTTATACTCAATGTAAATCGCGACCTTTAACCTGCCTCATTTATATTTAAGTGCCAGACTGTGATCGCACTCATTCATCAGCCGGCTTCACCTAAACTCGAGCGGGAAGGTAGACTTTACCTGCCGACGCTTCTTTCCTAGCTAAACTTTCCTGCTTACTGCATATTACTGTGCAGTTTAAATCGTTATTTGGTTACATTATCTGTAGGATATAATCCTCACGCTCAGCGCCGTCTGATTAATCGCAGCCTCAGCTTTACTCTCTCATTGTTAAAGGCAATTACAGGGTCAGGCCCCCCAGGAGAGAATAATTCCAGACTACAACATAAAACTATCCCACACAGAATCACAAGCAATGTGTGGCTCCAGAGAAGACAATATGATAGGCAATTCCAGACCCTATTTAAGGGGTTTCAGCCACCCAGTTTAATCTCTCAGCCCCCCTGAAAAAGTATTTTATATATCCATTTAGCAATTTGTCCTGTATTTTCGTGCACATTTCATACAAATTTTATAGTTGGAGACCCCCCCCCCCCCCTCCGCACCACCCCCGCTCAGCTAATTTTTATCATGGGGCCCCAGGAACATGGCATCCCATATTTCTTCAGATTGAAAGTTGTAGCCCTACTGGGGGCTGACCTCCCCTAAGAGTAAATTCCTGGAATCATCCCTGCACCGTGCCGTCATTCCAATTGTTTTCCTTTCCAGTTCTAATATGTTGTAAATTTAGGTAATATAAACAGGAGACTTTCGTAAAAGTGACACTTCAGTATTAAAAATTCTGTCTTTATTTTCTGTAACTACCAGCCATATGTACACAATTCATATCGGCCTGATCTGAATGCATTAAGGTGATGACTGTGCTTCCATTCTGGACTGTTAAGAAAATTACCCAATATCGTCGAGGTCTTTGTTGGTTACCTCTTTTTTTGACAGTTCTCTTACAGCCAGTAGTCATTATTGCAAGGTTTGATGTGTTAACAGATACTTTTATTAAGCACTAGATTCAGCACAACGTTGGGAGTCCATCCAATAAATAACATGAGAAAATTCAACAGCAAATATCGTTGACCTTCGCTAAAACCTGAAATTGCCGATATTTTAATCTGATTATCTTTTGTCGTCAGATGCATTTAACATATTTCTTTTGCATACAATTAACTTCACTCAGGTTACTTATTGGAATATTTGTGATCAACTTGACGTTTTTTGCCATTTTTCAATACGTAATTTAATACAGCTGAAATTCAGGAGCACAGTCTAAGTGTTTTGAAAGAAAGTTTAACTGAACTCAGTTATTGTGCTCTCAGTCAAAAAAAAATATGGCTACCCTTGTCCAGGTTTGCTTTAACCAGTTACTCATCCACAGCCTGTGTGCTGGCATTATACATTAATTAAAGTTAGCTAACATTTGTTAGATGTTCTCATACCAGGTATCATAAGTTTCTGATCTGTAGGGTGTTCGAGGGCCAAAGCAAACCGGATAGAAAGTTCCGGTGAGCAATCGCTGCTGTCCCCCCCTGAGCCAGAGATGGATGTACAGCAACAGAGAAATTAATTATTTGGGGTGCAATTAATGAATGTCATCACAGACAGTCTTTTATCAGCTCTTCCTTTCTTATGGAATAATTTACAGTTGCGGCTGGCTTCCCTTGGCAGTCCTCACAGTCTTGACCTCTAGAAGTCGCGCTGAAAGAGAATGCATGAGAACACGTGCTTTGCTGTTAATCAGACAGTAATTCATTTTCCCTACATCTTTGGTCCATCTGAATTATAACCCTGACCCAATAACATCTATGGCAGATTTATTATTTTTTTCCTTTTATTATTTTTGTGGTAATTTTTCATTTAAAAAATTCAGTGTGAATTTTAAGCTGTTTTTTTTGTTTGTTTGTTTTTATTTTATTTTGGTGAATGAGGGCGTTTGGAATGATGAAAAGAGTGTCTGCATGTAAATTGCAAAGACCCCTCAGATATCTGTATAAAAACATTTTCACGTAGAAGTGCGTAGCATATTTCCAAATAAAACATTACAGACCATTTTATTAAATGGAAATATTTCCCAAAAAAATTAATATATTATTAATACGCTGTTTTTTTTCCTTCTGGCGAATTAAAAAAATATGTTTTTGTTTAAAGACTAGCAATTTCTCTATGCAAAAGGGTATTATTTGTAGTGAATAAACAGAAACTTTAATCTCAATCTAAAGATACTTTGCACAAATAATCTTGCACATCCCACGCAGGGGAATGAAAGTTGTATAAAGATTATACTTGTACCAGTACGGAAGTGCACCTTCTAGCTTCCTCTGGCTTTTTCCCTGCTGGTCCATGACATAGTTAACATTTACCCATGACAAGATTGCAATGATGGTTATTAGGGCAATTCCTCATGGCTACATTCATAACCCGTCAATCCCAGTGAATCATTCTGGGCACTGGCTCTGTGCTGTATCGCTATTGATTTTGCTGTGGCCAGCTGTTGAGTGACTGCAGGTTGATTCTCACTAGTCTACTGATTTTTATTTCCTTTTTTTGATGGTTGATGCAGTGGGGGAGGCAGAAGAGTAAAGATACACGTTCTGTTGTTGAGAACCATGACACTGAACCAGTGCTCAGCTGTACTAAAACACAAGCTGCTCCATTTGGTTGGGTGGTCCAGTTATTCAGTCTTCACCCCTCCTATGCTCAATATCATTAATATTCATATATTTTATTATCATTCCCTTTACCGAAATGTATAGAGAGAGACAAAGCCATGATACGTTTATCTGTACGTCAAACCACTTTTTGTCACATCACTTGAAGTGCAGATGGTTGATAGACCTGTGCACAAGTTCACCACAGCAACGACGAAGTAGTGCAAATAGAAATTATTCAGTGAAACGGCTATGCCTTATTGTAAGATATGTTCATATAATTGTAACAATAATAATGTGTTAGTGTGAGATGTACATATGAAGGTGAAGCAGCGCCCCACCCCCTTAGACATAATCATCATCGGTGGGTCTTGCAGTAGGAGGCTCCGCTTCTCCCCGCTGCCGGCGCCCCCGCGCTGGAGCCGCACTTTCGAGATAGAAGCCGCCCCCCCATGGCAGATGGCATGACATTCAGCCACGCTCATCAGTAATGTTGGGTAACGCGGCGGTCGGTGCGGCCCGGCCCAGCCCGTCCCGACCTGGGCCTCGTTCTGGCCAGCTATTGATCCCTGGCCGGGCTGGGAGCCGCAGTCCGTGCCAGCGGTCGTGATTAATGGGGGTGTCGTGCCGATTGGACTGAATGAGGGTATGGCGCTCCGGCTGCCGCCGCCGCTCGCTGCAGGCCCGGGTCGGGCCGGCACCACGCCTGCCGCCCCTCTCCTCTTCATTACCTAGCGCTTACCAGGCCTACATACAAAATTAATCGGGCCCAGTTTGATTCTATGAGGAACTGAGTGCTGGTGTTTTTTTTTTTTTTTTTTTTTTTGACACCCCCCCTTCCTCTCCCCCTTGCCTCCCCCGGCTGATCTTTCCAGATGTTGCGCAGCGGCCCAGCGAGGAGTCAGCACTGGGAGATGTATTAATACATCCTATTGATTAGATCAGGACCCCTGACAGTCATTTGCCGAGATACCATCTGGACGCCGTTCCAACGCCTTCACCGAAACAGGACGTGACACCTTATTAATCTCAACTCTCGCGCTATAGACAGTTTGCCTTTTCCCGCAGAACCGGGGCCCTGTCAGAGCGCCGCAGAAGCAGGAGGACCTGAAGGGTGCAAGAAATTAAGGTTATTACACAAATTGAGCCATATGGTCCAAATATTTCAGCGCTGAAATTTACTAGGCAATAAAAATTGCTCCTGCCTTCCTAATGGTGTAAATTACAGTTTAACCACTGCTCTAATGATGTCCTTCTGCCGCCTGTAACCACTCTAA
Organism: Hippopotamyrus pictus; assembly: GCA_026781145.1. NCBI lineage: Eukaryota > Metazoa > Chordata > Actinopteri > Osteoglossiformes > Mormyridae > Hippopotamyrus > Hippopotamyrus pictus. The sequence continues at coordinate 10,142,059 of JAODLC010000028.1, forward strand.
CATGAAGGACATTGTTTAAAAAATATCCAGGAAAAAAAAGAGGGGGAGAGAGAGACAGGGATGCTGGCTGCTTGTTTACAATCTGTTAGTTTATCATTAAGAACACAGTGAGGGCCGCTGAAACATAATGGCCGCTCGCTGGACCATAGACGCCATGGAAACATCTGAAGAATTGTGGTTAAAGAGCAGAATCGCGGACAGGCACTAAGGCGGCCATTTCAAACGGAACGCTCAGCAATAAGCCTTTGTGTTATGGGATGGTACAGCTGTTGGAGGGGCTCCACACTTGTTAAATCACAGGGTTGGGCTTCGGTGGGTGTGTCGTTGGTGCATCTTACCTGGGGTGTAAGGACTTGGGGACATGTGCTGGCCCCCATATTTCATTTGGCTATTTTAGTCCC
>JAODLC010000028.1:10142559-10160513 GCA_026781145.1 Hippopotamyrus pictus
CTTTTTTAGTCCCCCCCCCCCCCCCCCCAAAAAAAATAGACCTTCACATTTCAATTATTAAGCTGTATCCGTCTCGGTATCACACTCTCCCCTACACCTTTGCATCTCGCCAGTTTTGGCATTTTATTCCTTTGGGAGGACAGTCCTAGTCACTGCCGCTGCAGACATCCATCTTGTCTTCCCCCTGGCCCCAATGACACTCCCAGAAGGGCAAGCTGTAGCATGGCACAGGTGAAGTGGAGGCATTGGACAAATTTACATGCTTCTTTACCTAAACAGATGTAAATAATGGCCGACGTGAAGTTAACAGTTCAGAGAGAAGCCTGCCTGTTGCACTTGGAGGGAGGTGCACAATTGTGCCGTAAATGCAGCAGTGTATTGCGAGCGAATGCCTTTTTCTCAGCGTTTTTAAGAGCGGTAATCAGTAATGTGTAAATCAGTGCAAAGGCACTTCCTCGGGATTAATCACATACCATCACTGTAAGCTGCTGCATCCTTTTGAGGTATTTAGTCCCCTAATGTTTATAGTTGTGTTCCTCCTCTTCCTCTTGAGGGTGAAGAGGCACTTCCTGATTCAAGAGTAAAAGAAAAGACAATTATTTGCCCTTGGATTGAGCGGCCGGTTAGATGAGCTGCTGTGTGCTTCCTGTGAGGGTTCGGAGGAGTGGGTCCATTAGGCTGTGAATCTTCATCAAGGCCGAGAGCGTGTAACCACTCCAGGCAGGCGAGCGAGAGCAGCTGGGCTGCCCCCGGCCTCTGATTCAAGGGCCCTTTATGTGATTGAAGTTCTAGCCCGCCACGGTATATGGATAAACAGCACGTAATTAACGTAGAAAACAGCTTATAGATTTGCTCGTCTGTGTGTTTACGGTGAAGAAAAAGAAAGAGCTATGTTGTGATTTTATACACATACAAAATAATGGCGCTTTCCATGGTGCTGAAAGAAGCTGAAATGAAAAAAATTTGACTTACTCATTGAACTTAGCAAAAACAAAATACATAATTCCATAACTGTTTTAAACTATCACTGCAAATTGTATTTTTTTGAATCCAGTCCATGAGTATCAGTGTAGCACCTTCTTCTTAGATGAAGACTAATTGTGTCACTGAAAGAAAGATTGGCTAAATGTTTTATTAGGGTCAGCCCTGTGGTAAAACGGGTGAGGTGCATTATGAGGATTTTAAGGCAAGTGACCCTGCACCACGGCAAGGTCACACTGGCATTCGTCCATGGTCACATTGGCCAGCGCTCTCTGCACTGGGAAAGTGCTTGCTGAGAGAATTAACCAGCCCTGCTGCCATCCTTGGCCCCGCCTTTCCGTCCAGCACCCCTGAGCCTCCAGACAAAACAATCATGGCTGCCAGTGTGAGGCAGACATGGCCGTGTGAGCTCTCCCAGCATCCCCCTTCTCCCTCCGTGTCTGCTGTGGAAAGCGCCTGGCCCTGTAGCATCAGCGTCTCCGCCTGCTTCATGGCAGGATCCAGCCGCACGCATGGATTCCATTACCTCTCTATTATCTGTACTTTGTGCCATCGTTGAACCTTTTTGCCCTTTATTCATATTTTCCAGGGCAGTGGGAGCTGCACCCTCTGACCAAAATTAATTTGCCTTCACTGCTTCCTTTTAAACTGAAGTCACATATTTTAAGATTTGGTGGATACCTGTGCAGTTCATGCACAGTGTTTTACTGAACACCCTCAGGGAGCCCTGTGAGTGTGCGCAGTGTTTCTGTTTTTCAGCGTTTCACATTTTCCTTAAATATTTAACTTTTATTTTCTTCGTTATTCATTCTATACAACTGGAGGATGCTAGGGTCACATGACCTGGAAACTGCAATAACTAAAATTGTATTAATTACACTGTAATTAACATAGAATTTCAAACAGACTTACAAACCAGCTGCCCCTTTAGTATATAAGAAAAATGAAATGAAAAAAGGTAAAATCCATATGCCCCCCCCCCAACGAAAGATTCTGAGCCAGAATGAAATCAGTATGGCTTTGCTGGTTTGTTCCCAGTATGTTAAACGAGTCAGTCGTGCACCTTTGAAGGGTCAGGAATCTTTCCTTTAAACTAATCAGCATAATTGCTGTGACAAATACACATGGTTATTCTTAATTAAAATCATCCTCTGGTCCGATACGCTCCCACTCCTGTCTGCTAAAATAACATACATACAAAGACTCGATGAAGCAGGGCTGACCAGCGTTCACCATTAAAAAAAGAAACATCATAAGAAAGGTTGAAAGGTTTTCTTTTCCTCCAAACAAACGAGGTCTTCCTCAGAGCTGACGTGTGAATATACTGCAGCACCTCTTGGCTCCTTTTGACATTTCCTTTAGTATGTTAATTAAAAGCCTTCGCTCCCAGTCACTGGTGATACAGCATGTCTGTGTGTCTCTACAGAAATGTGTTTACATTTGGAATCAGCTGTGGGAAGATCTTGTGTAGCTTCTGTGAAATTACACTCTGTTGATTTAGTCTGGAACAGCCCCTGTACTGTATGCAGCTATAGAGTAGCTAGATATTAGCCTTTTCCAAGTCCATGTCCTAAAAAGGCTGCTTTCTCTATTTCCAGTGTTCAGTCTTGGCAGTACAATCAGAATCTAAATTAAGCTCCATCTCTTTTCAACCCTCTGCCAAAATTTTGCTTGGGTTTACACCTCATATTCTGAAGAGCAGCCACCGCTCTTTCAGGACGGGCAGATTGCATTATTTATGCCCAGGAATGTTGTGCTTTTCTGGAAAAACAAAAACGTGAATTGCTAATTTACTGAAACTGCTCATTAACAAAAACTTTCACATATATTTACATACACAGGAGATCTGGCTTTTTTCCTTATTTTGTCTGACAGCACTGCCTGTATGTTTTAATTTAATTCTAAAAGATATTCCACTAATGAAAACTTAAACACTTCCACTTTTAGTGTTCTAAGCCATAAACATTTATTTAGAAATCTATAACAAAATCAATTCTCTTAGTCGTTTTTTAATGGCCGTCTTGAGTGGCTTGGGAGAGTGAGGGGGGGTTGTAAATGGCTAGGTATCCGTGTTTAGTAAAGTGTTTGATAGCATTGCCATCTAGGGGCAGAAGACGTGTCTCTGTGCTGAAATAAAGCGGAATGAAACAGCTGTTGCCATTGACAATGTGCATATGTTTTATGTTTTATAATCCACATCCTTTCCATATTTCACAGCATGAAAGATACCTTTAAATGTCCCAGAGCTTCCCACATTGTAATGGATTTGGTGTCTAATCTGTCAGGAAAAGATTATTGTTTGCGTCCGAGCTTATGCCGTTGTTTTTTTGGCACTTGGTAAGTGGGTGCATTTACAAAAGAACTGTACCCCCACTCTCTTTTCGGAGGGGAATTATTAATCTTGTTTGCTGTTTTAAAAACACACAGGCAAAAAAATGACCATAAAAATGTTATCGGGGTTGTATTTTGCCAGCTTTGTTCTCTGTGATCTTAAGAGCCGTCCCACATTATGCAAATTCCGCCCGCGTGGCCAGGGATTGTGGGTCGGCTAACTACTGTAAAGTAGCCCTATTAATCCACCCCGAACAGGAGGCGCGGGGCGCGGCCTGCATCTTCCCAGAGAGGGGCACTCTGGTGCTAATCGATTTGAAAATTGACAGTGCTGTTTTGCATGGAAGCTATCAAGTCTGTGTCATCATGCACCAGGGGTCTGCTGGACTGGGTATGCATGTGTATGATATGGGCGCGTCCAGAATCACTGCGGAAATGCCCCCCCCTGCGCATCCTATAAACCCGTGCTGCTCTCATTCTGAAGTTTTATTTAGTTTTCATCCCTTTTGTTTGTTTTATGTTTTAAGCTCCATGGTTTTACATACAGTTGGACACCAAAGTTTAGTTGGGTTTCTGCAGCTGCGGCACACTTTATTAAAAATAAACTTAGCTGATTTATTTGCATTAGTGGTTATTTGGCTGCACAATGCATGAGTGCACATAGGTCAGTCCTCTGTTTTCCTTCTTATGCAGGGCAGCAAGCTGGAGGCCCACCTGTTTGGCCTGGACCCCTACACCAGCTACAGCATGTGTGTGGTAGCCATAAACACCGCCGGAAGCCACTCTAGCCCCTGGGCCTCAACGCACACTCTGGAGGCTTCGCCTGGCGGCCTGGCTAACTTAACCGTGGAGCAGCGCGAGGATGGACGTGCCCTGATGCTGCACTGGGCCGAGCCAAGCTCACCCAACGGGGTGATCAAGGTACATCCAACCGGGGTCGGCCTCAAGACGTGTGGTCATATACACAGCCTCATAAAGGACACGCACGTGAGAATGACGTAATATGCAGACCCCCTATATTAAAGGACACGCACGTGCGAATGAGGTAATATGCAGACCCACTATATTAAAGGACACGCACGTGAGAATGACGTAATATGCAGACCCCCTATATTAAAGGACGCACACATGCGAATGAGGTAATATGCAGACCCACTATATTAAGGGACACACGTGAGAATGAAGTAATATGCAGACCTCCTATATTAAAGGACACGCACATGAGAATGACGTAATATGCAGACCCCCTGATTTAATGGAAGCATACAGTAGAACATTCAGCTGTTCAACCAAATATCAGTTTAAATACTAGAACTCGTGGCCATGGATGGAAATTAGCGGGAGAACATTTTAAAACAAATTTGACGAAGCAGTTCTTTACACAGCATGTAGTTAGAGTATGGAATAGTCTTCCTGTTCATGTAGTACAAGCTAAAACCCTGGGTTCCTTTAAATCAGAGCTAGATACGATTTTAACATCTCTGAGCTATTTCTTATGTTCTAACATACTGGACTCCCCACCCATGTCAACACGGACACTACTGCATGAGAGGGGAAACAGCAATAACACACATACAAAGATTCGATGAAGCAGGCGCTGACCAGCGTTTTCAAAGAAAATAACTAAATGTGCATTCAACTATACACAGTGGAAAGTATGTTTTGTTAAGACATGAGCCAGTTACTGGCGCATTGCACATTTAATTGCTGTATAAATATATTTTTTTAATACTGCATTATTTCATTGTAATTTACATTCACATTTACATTTATGGCATTTGGCAGTCACCCGTAGACAGAGCGACTTACGTAATTGCTTTGAAGTCTCATCAGTGAATACATTCTGATACCAGTTCAGTAGAACACAGCGAAGAATACCATCACTCAAAACTGTTGGCAAGTAATACATTTATTTTAAATTTATAAGAGTATAATCCTGGAAGTGCTAATACAAGTACTGTAAGAGGTAGGTGTCTAGTCGTCATTTGAAGGTACCCAGTGACTCAGCAGTTCAGACATCTAGGGGAAGTTCATTCCATCACATAGGTGCCAAAACAGAGGAGAGTCTAGATGTATGTCTTCCTTGCACCATGTCTTCCTTGCGCCATGTCTTCCTTGCGCCATGTCTTCCTTGCATCTAGTGCATACTGGATAAAAGTAATATGATTAAAAGTATGAAAATCACTTTATAATGTTCACATAATTCTACACTCTGATGCCAAATCTGCAACATAGAGATATTTGTACTTTTCCCCAGATTGATGATGGGTGGTCTTTGCAATTTACTCAATGCTGTCATATTTTTTAAACAGCTGGATACCTTTAAAGTACTTACTTGTATGTTTTACTGCCTAACTTTTCCCATCCGCAGATATATAACATCTACAGTGAGGGCAATCTGGAGTTCAGCGGTCTATCCCGTCAGTTCCTCTTCCGTCGCCTGGAGCCCCACACTCTCTACACCCTGGTGCTTGAGGCCTGCACCGAGGCAGGCTGCTCCAGAACAGCCCCACAGCCCGTCACCACGGTGGAGGCCCTGCCCTCCTCCCAACCCCCGCCTGTAGCCCAGTGGGTGGGGTCAAGCAGCGTGGAGCTCAGCTGGTCTCCCCCAGTTCGACCAAATGGCAAGATCTCCCAGTACCAGGTTATGGGCCTCAGGTGGCCGGCTGAGGAAGATGCCCCTGGGAATGTACTGTTTATAGAGAACGAGACCAATGCCCACACTTTCTCCCACAACGTAACCGGTCTGCAACCTTGGACAACGTACAAGTTCTGGGTACGGGTGAGGAACGGAGCTGGCTATCTTGATGGCCCCCATGTGACAGTGCAGACCAAACAAGCCCCTCCGGAAGGGTTCGAGGCACCCATTCTCACCCACCTGGAGAGAAAGCCGAATGCGGTGGTTGTGTCATGGATTCCCCCCAGGGAGACCAACGGGGTCCTCTTATCCTACCGGATCCAGAGAGACGACTTCAGCTTCCTCTTCAGCTTGGACTCCAGCGTCCTGAACTTCACAGATGAGGATGTGATGGCATACACCATGTACAGCTATGCTGTGACTGCCTGTACTGCGGCAGGCTGTGTCACTAGCCCTGCGACGAAAATCAGAACACTAGAGGCACCCCCCGCTGTGGTGGAGCCACCAGTAGTGACTGATATCTCCACACAACACTTCAATGTTTCCTGGACCAGACCACCGATCCACAATGGGGAGATCACGCATTACTCCCTGGAGTTAGACGGTGTGGAGTGCTACAGAGGAAAGAAGCTGTATGCATTGGCTTCGGGCCTCCAACCGTACACAAGTTACCTGTTAGTCCTCATCGCCTGCACGAACGGCGGCTGCACCTCCAGCTCACCGGTGGCAGTCCGTACGGGAGAGGCTCCACCCACTGGCTTGCACGCGCCGGCCCTGAGGGTCACGGGCTCCGAGTCGGTGGAGGTCATCTGGGGAGAGCCTGAGCACCCAAACGGGGTCATCTCCGCTTATGAGCTCAGAAGAGACGGTCTACTCATATATACGGGCATGGAAACTCGCTTCCACGACTTCACCCTGCTGCCTAGTGTGGAGTACAGCTACACCGTGTCTGCCAAAAACAGCCAGGGGAGCACCATCAGCTCACTCGCCATGGCCAGGACCAACCCATCCGCACCATCCGGCATCGTGCCGCCAACTCTGCAGCCATCCAGTTCAACCGACATCCTCGTGGTCTGGGAACCCCCCATCCGAGCCAATGGAAACATCGTCAACTACACCATCTACTGTCGGGACCCCGCTGAGTCCAGCCTGGAGAGCTTGGTCTTCTCTTCAGACCACAGTGCCTTCCTTAGTCGATCTGTCATGCTCTCAGACCTGAACCCATATTACAGGTAAGTCTTGTTTCCTTTACCCTAGGCTGCCGTAACACTTGAAAGGCCGAGGTTGATGTTACACGAACACAATCACAGTCTCAAGCATCTCCTTGCTGTTTAATTAAAAACATAGGCATTTTCCTGGGAATGGACTGCGCTACAAGCAGCACACGAGGACACTGGCTTGGAGCAGAGGTGGCCTTCGCGGGAGGATGTGGTGGAGGATGAAGCGGTGTCCTTGTTCTCTGCAATGACATTAGCGAGAGAAAGCAGCATCTCCCCAAAGAAAGTGCTAATGACATCCCCAGTGCTGTGCCCTTTCTGCAGAGAGAGAGAGAGCGGGTGACGGAGAGGAAGAGCCATAACCTTGAGGCTCTGGTCATGTTTCCATCTCCTGACCCAGACAAAGACAGGGGACCATTCAAATGAACGATGATTAAAGGCCCTCGTTGTGTACATATGTTGAACCGAAATTCAGATAAGCGGCGGATAATAATAGCTCATCAGCGTTATCAGCAGCTCATCGACGACCTCAGCCAAACGACCTTCCTCCCCATTGTACTCTATGCCTCTCCTCTCCCTCTGGAAGACCCGAACTGAAGAAAGGACCTTGCCTCTCTGCACAGTCGGCATTGGAAAACACCGTAGATGCGGCTTCCATTTAAAGCATGTTTTGGAAGCTGCCGCATTCTTTTCCTCAGTCGTGTTTGAGGCGTTCCACCCAACAGCACTGACAAAAGATGGAAAACAGCCTTTATGAATGGAAGATTGCAGATGTCATTTCTTACGAAATGACACAGTGTCTTTAGAAATGACTCCGGCATTGTTACACACATCTGTAGGATGTGACCTGGTTCAGGCTACATTGTAGTGGTCGTACACCGCATGGGTTTGGTGTTAATCAAATTCAGAGCTGGCACGTTCTCCTGTTGTTCCCAAGGTTCCTCCGTGCACCCTAGGTTTCTCCCACAATCAAAGGACTTCTGCTTCAAGCCAGTCAGATTGAGGGCCCTACTGTGGACTCTTGCTCAGAATGTCCTTCCGGGATTCACCCCTCTGCAGCCCTGACTGGACATGTGGCTCTTGAATATTATAATTGTCATGTGGACCATGCTCATTATTACCATCAGTGAGATGCTGTTTCTTTCCCATGATTTTTCTCAGATACGAGGTTAGACTGGAGGCTTGTACTATGCTGGGCTGCGCTTCTAGCGACTGGGTGGCCGTGCAGACCCTGGAGGCTCCCCCTGCTGGCCAGGTGGCACCAACGCTACAGCTGCAGAAAGACACGAATGGACTGCAGACCACCTTCCTGCTCTCCTGGCCCCCACCCTCACAGCCCAATGGGAAGATTTTACACTTTGAGCTGTACAGGAGGCTGGTAGTAGACGGTATTGCCACCCCGCTGGCCACGCTGGTGTACAGGAATGCTTCCACATCGTATCAGGACACCAAGCTCCGGCCCGACACCGCCTACGAGTATCAGGTACTGACACCGCAACGGGCTAAGCAGAGGTCTGCTCATATGATTACGTCAAGGTCTTCTTGCACTAACAAGATGATTGATATGAGGCAGAGCATTGATCTGAACATGGGCTGGCTCTACTGCTGAGCACGAGCAAGGGCTATGGGTCTGAACGTGGGCTGGCTCTACTGCTGAGCAAGGGCTATGGGTCTGAACGTGGGCTGGCTACTGCTGAGCAAGGGTTATGGGTCTGAACGTGGGCTGGCTCTACTGCTGAGCAAGGGCTTTGGGTCTTAACGTGATCCAGCTCTGAGTTGCTGTTAGCTTCACCTTCCTTCCGTGTCCCAAAGGCATGCCATCCAGGTGAAACGGTGACACTAAATCACACGGCACGGCGTGACCGGTGTCCCGTCCGGCGAGTACCCCCTCTTACACCCCGGGAAAGCACTTATTGAAAATGGATGGGTGTTGTTCTTGGCGTGATGCATATTTGACTCTTATTAGTCATTCAGCTTTGCGATATCGGGTCCGTTCACTTAAGATGCCTCGGCATCAGCTGCCTGCTTCTGCTGTGAGTAATGGGACCCAGCCGTCTGCGGGCCACACTTTCCTGATCACCGCCGAGCAGTCATTTGCCGAGACGGGTATTTAATCTCGTCCCATATTCATAGCGCTCTCAAACCCTCGAAGACCTTCCTTAATTGACAGCCTACCCTTTAGGACAAAACAACATTAGCATTTGATCGTCAGACTTGAGCGGCACGGGCAGAGCGACGGTGAATTGATAGAGTTTGCCTTGATTGTTTCATCTTATTTATGAGGTGTAATTTATGACACCTGGCGGGCGGAGCTGAGTGACGACGGACCGCAGGCAGTGCCATAAATCAGGGCCCGGCAAAGCGCTAATGATTAGGATCGAGCCGATTGAATTAACCGCTGCCCTCAGAAATTACAAGTACCAGAAAGGCCTTTTAACGTGGGGCGATCGCTGACTGTGCTCTGAAGAGGCAGGACACCGGACGAGGTGGAGCGACTCGGCCGGTGGGGGATTTTACTGCCATTTACGAGGTTCCCAGTATGCCGCTGCTTTTAGGCCCCCTGCCCTAGGTTTCCATCACCACCTTCACACCGTGTTTTGGGAGATGCAGTGTTCTAGAATAAGAACCACTGCGATGGCTGAGTATGTTTGCACATGGGGAATTTGTCTCCAGTCGCTCTCATACATACAGTAGAGAGAGAGACAGTTAAGACAAGACAATGGTCACATACAATGTGGCGGATAAGTGTATAAAAAGTGCAGGAGTGCATGTCAGTGTAAGGAAAGTTGCAGTAAATTTAGCAGGAAGTAGGAAAAACCTCCTCAAGGTGTTGAGATTCATTTTCTAAACGTTATGTATAGCTGTTAGTCCTCAGTGTAGGAGTGCATCATGGTTCCTCCTCTACGGCATAAAAGTTTTACTTCCTTTAGTATTATGCAGTATTTTCCTGTGAATGGAGTATGCTGTTATATAGTGTAATCCTGTTCCTGTTTGCTGTTATATAGTACATTACCGACGATCAAGAATCCTGTCATGCAGTATTAACCTCTTACTATTAATAAAGCATGCTGTCATATATTATTATTCTGTTCTTTCACTGACATGCAGTACTTTACTGTTAATAAGGAATTCTGTTTTGCACTGTTATATTCCTTTGATGTTGTTCAGGGGTTTTCTGCTAATAGAGCAGACCGTTACAAAGTATTATCATGTTTGTTTCTTTATCGAGTAGTAGTTCTGTAATATATTGTGATGTATGAAGTCAGGATTGCATTGTCAAAGCCTGCAGTATGTGTTGAACATCAGCGCGAAGGCCGTTTAAGATGAATCAGTTTTATGCTGTTCACTTTTGACTTTTGGCAGAAGTGCCTGTCTTTCTTCAATTTTGTTATTGCAGCCCCCTACAGAACCCTTGAACTAGTGAAGATGAGCAGTGTCTGCATCTACTTTATTAAAGTGTGTCAATGAGTGCCCAGAGATGGCATATTTTTATTTTGCTGTAATTACCATAATTAAATCTGTAGTTAGTCTCTTCCTGACACAAGGACACATGGGAGAGGAGGGGGGGTTGCTTCTCTAGCTTCCGGGCAGGGAAGAGGGGCTCACCTTCGACCTTTTCATTATTCAGCACAGCCAAAGTCATCCCCAGACTTCTTCTTGCAGCTATCTAGTGCTGTTGTTCAAACTCGGGGCAAAAAATCTCATATCGAATAATCAAGCGATGAACAATCTAGGACATGGCAAAAAAAAAAGACTGCAGAGAGCTTTTACAAAAATAAAAGTAACAAAAATGACTACAAAGACCCACCAGACTTAAGCTAAGCCTGTCGTTTGAGGGCATGTTTGTGTTTCAACGTCTAAAATCAGACCTACCTGTACTCTTTAAAGGACACATATAAGAAATAAATAATAGATGTAACGTGCGAGTAACTGGGGCAGGAACCATAACAGTATTTTGTTTTTTCACAATAGAGTTCAGTGGAAGCATTTTCAGTATGTTTAATCTGTATTTGATTTCATTTGTTGGTTGTTGGTGTCAGACCCTGTTTATCAACGTGATCGGAGCTGAAGTTCAAGCTGAGATTCCCACATGATCAAACCTCCATCCTGCCGTCATCTTGGGCCTCCACCCACCCCCTGAACTTGCCCCTCCCTCCTCTGTGACCTTTTCTGCATCTGGGTGACAAGATGGCCTTATGGTGACCCTCCACAAGTGCTGACACACGCATGCTGGCACCGGGAGGCCGAGTCCCGACAGGAATGTGAATTCCTGTGACACCTTCTGCAGTCCCTGTGTATTGCCACTTAGATCTATCATCCTGATTGATCACAGTGTAATTGCCTATTATTGAGGCTAATTTAACCCTATATGCTGGTACATCCATCTGCTGCCTCTGTTACTTCTGACAACCGACAAATTACTTACTCATGCAAATCCGGACCTGGGCTGACCTTTTACGGAATTCGTGTGTAATTATACAAATGCTCCTCGATAAATAAGATTACCTCACCTTCCATGTGTTCGTCTGCTCGCTGATGAAGGTGAAATCTAATTTTCATGTAGATTCGTTCGAGGGACTTCGTTTAATAGGTGCTGATGTTCGTCTATTATTCATGCCGACAATCCTTCGTTAAGACAAACCCGTGTGGGTGGTTAATGGTTCGTTTCCATCCAGCGATACGGGCCTGAGCGGTACGCCGCATGCTAAGGTCAGCTTGTGTGACTTGGAGGATGTGCGCGGTGATGGTTCTGCCTGTCTCCATACTCCCAGCCTGGCAGCTTCATCTACTCTTTCACCCAACTCCTCTCTAGTGTGACTGGGTGCACTGATTCCTCAAGCCAGTATTCCGTGGGACCCCCCCCACCAACTCTCCACATTTTTGCTTCCTCCCCGCTCCCAGCACTCCTGTACCAGGTATTCGGTGTTCGGCTCAGAGTTCAGAGGGAGCAAAAATGTGGACTTTCTGGGGGTACCTGAAACGCTACCTTATCACCCCTGGATACCAGTAGGGGAAGATGGTACATGACCTGTCCCAATGGGTAGAGGTGGCCAAGTGATGTGAGAGACCGTCCATTCAGGCTTGTGTCCTGTACTGTGGTTTGTTATGGTGTTCAACTTCAAAATGAAAGCAAACAGTTCCACAAGAGTGTCTCCTGTCACATACCAGCATTCTTTTCTTCAGGTGTGGGCAGTGAATTCTGCAGGCCGTGCCGAAAGCCCATGGGCCAGGGGACGGTCTGGACCAGCTCCCCCTGAGGGTGTGCTCGCCCCAAGCTTCCTGCAGATCCACGCCACATCGGCGGTGGTGGAGATCACCCCGCCCACCCAGCCCAACGGACCGGTCGGCCTTTACAGGGTGCTTGCTGAGAGTAAGGACGCACAGTTTCTGGTACGGCTGCCATCCAGTCTGTAAGCACCATTGGGTTTCTCAGTTCCTGAAAAACACGACAGGAACGATCAACCAAATTGCTAGGTAGCCCTGGTTCTGCTTGTCGTCTTATTGGCCATGTTTTTTAATTTCCCTTTAGCTAATTTTTGTAGAGCTGTACGAAGGTGGTGCTAACCATTAGCACATAGGGAGCGGGAGGCACTGCAATAACATCTACTTTAAATGCTACTTTAAAGCTCCCTGCAGTGCTGCGGTAACATCTGCTGGCGCTATTTGAAAGCTCCCTGCAGTGCTGCGGTAACATCTGCTGGTGCTATTTTAAAGCTCCCTGCAGTGCTGCGGTAACATCTGCTGGCGCTATTTGAAAGCGCCCTGCAGTGCTGCGGTAACATCTGCTGGCGCTATTTTAAAGCTCCCTGCAGTGCTGCGGTAACATCTGCTGGCGCTATTTTAAAGCTCCCTGCAGTGCTGAGGTAACATCTGCTGGCGCTATTTTAAAGCTCACTGCAGTGCTGCGGTAACATCTGCTAGCGCTATTTTAAAGCTCCCTGCAGTGCTGAGGTAACATCTGCTAGCGCTATTTTAAAGCTCCCTGCAGTGCTGAGGTAACATCTGCAGGTGCTACTTTAAAGCTCCCTGCAGTGCTGCGGTAACATCTGCTGGCGCTATTTTAAAGCTCACTGCAGTGCTGAGGTAACATCTGCTGGTGCTATTTTAAAGCTCACTGCAGTGCTGAGGTAACATCTGCTGGTGCTATTTGAAAGCTCCCTGCAGTGCTGCGGTAACATCTGCAGTTCTACGGTAGCATCTGCTGGTGCTATTTTAAAGCTCCCTGCAGTGCTGCGGTAGCATCTGCTGGTGCTATTTGAAAGCTCCCTGCAGTGCTGCAGTAACATCTGCTGGTGCTATTTTAAAGCTCCCTGCAGAGCTGCGGTAACAAAGATTCCTCCAAGTTTCTAATGTACAACCCTGGCCACAGTGAAACCTTCCAGAGGTTCATGCAAACCTCATGCCTTTGGCCCATTTGTTGTGTTTGTAGCTCAATAAGTAGAGCATTGCACTAACAATGCAAAGGTCATGGGTTCAAATCCCCAGAAGCACACAAAAGTTGTAACCCTTACCTCTGCTTTATGTGGGCTTGAATAACAGTGTCAGGAAAAGTAGTTAAAGGTATTTGTTGGCTGTTTTGTGGAGGTATTGAGGAGAGCGGTGACCCCCTACATATCCCCGTTTTCTCGACCAGGTATCTGAAGGCACATCCCTCCGGCAAACGCTGCATGGCCTGCGCCCCTTCACGCTGTACACTGTCAGGGTGGAGGTCTGCACCTGCCTCCAGTGCTGCAGCCAAGGCCCCCCCCGGGAGCTGGTCACCCAGCCAGCAGCCCCTGCCCAGCAGCTGCCACCCCGCACGCTCGCCCTCAACTCACGCTCCACCCTGGTGGAGTGGGATGAGCCCCTCTCGCCTAATGGTGTCATCGAGAGGTACCCATACGCTCACGAGTGCTCTGCCGACCCTCTGTGACCAGTTTGGAGGGCCACTGAGCATATTATTCATCCATTAGAGTTTATATGCCAGATACTATCTGAAAACAGTGTTTCCCAGCCCAGTCCTGAGGGACCCCCAGACATGTTTTGCTCCTTCCCAGCTCCTTACTGGTGGGGGGGTCCCCAGGCACCAGGTTGGGAAACACTGCCCTAAATTCTCCATCAATGAAATGATGGACACCAGGTTTTAGACTGAGGTGCAGATGGATGGGCGTCATGCACATGAAGCAGTGGAGATCTCACAGGCATCTGGGTATAGGATGTTCTGAGACGCTGGGAGTGGAAATGTGATGCTGGAGAGACAAAAGGACTCATAGACACTTAAAATATCATTTCCGTTGTACTTGCCAGTCGGGTTCGACTAGGGATCAGAATAACAGTGGGATTTCTTCCAAAAGTTACTATTAAACATATTAAATCTGTCATGCCGAATGATCCACCACCAGCATGTCCCCATCCTCCACCCCCCAGTCAGCAAGTTCTACTGGTCCGGCACAATGTAAACACATAGCCTGGTCCCCCAGAGAGACTCCACCCGAGAGCTCCATCCTACAGGTCAGACTGAGGTCAAACTTTAGGGCATGCCGCTTCCTTGCTGTTCCCGGGAGCCCTGTACCATGGGGGGAGACCCTCTCTCTGAGGGGTGGCATGTACCGTCCGCCGCAGTGTGCCAGCGGACCCCTCTCGGGCACCTTCCAGGAATGCGTTGGACACGTGCCTGTTGCCAGGTGCCTGTACTGAAATATGGGCCCGGAGTCTGGCCCAGATCCATAGCTGGACATGAGTGAGTGTCGGAGGAGCCAGCGCTCTGCACCGTGGATCACGCATGAAAGCGCTGCGCTACTGCCAAGTGCGAGCGCTACCTGTGATCAATCAGGGCCGAGCATTAAATGCGTAAGAAGCATATATCCCACAGTAATTCATATAGGCCACTTATGGGAAACCCGTGTGGAGGAGAATGAAAGCAAGTCATTTGTTTTATTACCTACAAAGGCAATTTTTTCTGAGTCTCTTTTTTTTCAATGGGGATTTCCAATTCAAAGTGACAAATTGGCATTTAGTGCGTTTACAAATCACCACCTCCTGACATCACCGGGGGACGCTTCTGTTTCATCTCATATCCGAAGTCCACAGAGAGCTGCGCTTTTTTTTTTTTTTTTTTTTGCATTTCCTGATCTTGCCCAGTATGTTTTGACGAGTTCAACTTTGACAAAATGTATCAAATTGCATTAATAGCCCCATTCTATTGTATGAGCCTCAAATTGTCATGAATTCTCAGCACAATGAAAAGGTCAAATGTAGCCCAGATGATGACATGACACATCTGCTTACTAGAAACTGAAAACTGAATAATAAATTATATATAAGCTAAATGTAATGACCATCATATGGAATTATGGGATATCAAAGGAATCTCCCGTTGTTCTGGTGTATTTACAGCACAGTAAGAATGGCCTAATATGGCATTTTTTATAGCACGACGCTTATATTTCTGTTGAGTTTGCGGGCCAGGTCATGCCCCCTCCCAGCCTCGTTCCCCTGTCTGTGCCCACCCCCCACAGCTGCGAGGTGCACACCCGCACCTCCTGTCCACAGCCCTTCCAGCCGGTGCCCTCCCCTTGCACCTCGGGTACCTGGGAGATCAGCTACTTTGGCAGAGGGTGGAGCTCCAACGTCACGGGCCTGCGGCCATACAGCAGCTATGACGTGCGCGTGGTCTGCTACAACAACGTGGGCAGCACCGCTTCCAAGTGGACGTCCTTCACCACGTTGAAAGAGCGTGAGTGCGCCCAGTACCGCGGTCCAGTCCTGCTGTGCCTGTCGACTCAGCTGTCGAAGCGGGTTAGCCTCACTGACCCCGCCCTCCTCGCTCAGCACCACAGTACCTGGCTCCCTTCCTGGTGACCAGCAATCTGACCACCATGTTCCTGGACTGGGGGAGCTCCTTCGCTCTCAATGGCCTTCTGAGGGACTTCGTGCTGATGGAGAATGGGCTTCGCATCTACAGTGGCTTCCACAGTTCACTGCACATCCCTCGAACCTCTGACAAAAGTATTCCCTCTCCTGAACCTCAGAATCCCAAAATAACAATTTACACCTTGACTTTTTTGCACCTTTAGCCAGTATTATCACCGTCAATGTCATCATGCTAATGTTCTATCTATCTGTCTGTCTATATATCTATCTATCTCTCTGTCTGTCTGTCTGTCTATATATCTATCTATCTGTCTGTCTATATATCTATCTATCTGTCTGTCTGTCTATATATCTATCTATCTGTCTGTCTATATATCTGTCTGTCTGTCTATATATCTATCTGTCTGTCTATATATCTATGTCTCTATATATCTATCTGTCTGTGTCTGTCTATATATCTGTCTGTCTGTCTATATATCTGTCTGTCTATATATCTATCTGTCTCTGTCTATATGTCTGTCTATATGTCTGTCTGTCTGTCTATATATATGTCTGTCTGTCTATATATCTGTCTGTCTATATATCTATCTGTCTGTGTCTGTCTATATATCTCTGTCTATATATCTGTCTGTCTATATATCTGTCTGTCTATATATCTGTCTGTCTGTCTATATATCTGTCTGTCTGTCTATATATCTGTCTGTCTGTGTCTGTCTATATATCTCTGTCTATACAGTATATGTCTGTCTATATATCTGTCTGTCTGTCTATCTATCTATCATTCTTTCTATTTCTTCTTTGCTTATTTATTATCTGTTAAAGAGCTTTTTATTTTGTGTGATAAGTTAACACCTTTTAAGGAAGTGTAGGTTTTGCCGTTGAATATTAAGCAGCCAGCCTTACAGATGAAGTCAGTTTTGGCTTTCCATCGGTGTAAGAAGCTCTGTGTTCCTGCAGCCTTCTTCTTCCAGGTCACCTGTAACACAGACACCGGCAGTGCCAGCAGTCCCATGGTGACGTACAGCACAGCCACCGGCGTTGGTGAGTCCATTGCAGTGGACATTGATGTCATGGACAGGTCACTGCGAGCAGTTTCTGCATGAGGATGTAGGACAGTATTTCCCAATCCAGTCCTCCGGACCCCCAGACATTTCACATTTTTTACCTGGAGCTGAGAAGTAGCAAGAATGTGGACTGTCTGGGGGTCCCCGAGGACCTGGTTGGGAAACACCAATGTAGGAGACCTTTGGGGGGCTTGTGGTGATTCTGCATAGGGTGTTCATTAATCTGCTTGATGCTTTCGGTTTACCGACATTATCAAGCCAGGCTGCCCTGCCCATTCTTCATAGATGCAGCAGGGCATCCTTCTCCTGACATTACGTTATGTCAGCTGTATCTCTGGTCTGACTGATGCCATGTAAAATTCGATGCAGATGTTAGGTTCAAGGGCTCAACACAAGATCCGTGGGCAGAGAACATGGAGACCATCTTTGTGTGTTCTCTTTCACATGAAATGCATTACTCGATATAAAGGGCATCTTAGAAGAAACCAAGCCAGACAAAGAACACATTTTAAAAACTACATAGAGTAGGTTTTTTGTTAAATTGTGTTATTTTATATCAATATTTGATTATATGCAATCAGTAACTGGTTTGGTGGAGCAATAGCAAACAGTTATACCTAATAACCTGGTGGCTGAGTGCATATAATTAAATATTGATATTAAATAGAACAGCAAATCATATGGCTACAACTGAATACCTACAGCACACAAACAGGGTCAAAAAGGTACAGTTCCTAATAAAGCAAGTCCAACTTACTATCTAGCTGTACATAATAAAGCCAGTGCTGCATGGTACTATCTAGCTGTACATAATAAAGCCAGTGCTGCATGGTACTATCTAGCTGTACATAATAAAGCCAGTGCTGCATG
>JAODLC010000028.1:10167024-10184102 GCA_026781145.1 Hippopotamyrus pictus
CGCCCCCCCCCCCCCCCCCCCCGCGTCAGTCCTCAGCCGTCGAACCAGCTGCCTTCGGCTTCACTCAAAGCCCAGCGGGACTCATTTTAAACACGTCAATTTCCATCATGTTAATGACTTGTCACTATGACGCCCAAAAACGCTCCCTGTTCCAGAGGACAAGGTTTGGAAGAAGAACTTCACGGGACCCTGGCATCAGTGCGTGAGCTTCTCAGCACTCCATTTAATAAACTTCACAAGAAGATCTGAGTAAGCATTCCAGCTGAGGGCTCAAAACAGTCACCAGTGAGCAGCGGGAGAATGCGATGTGATAACAGCAACCAGCCAGGGAGCAGACGGACATTCCAGCAAAGCTGAGGTTTCCGAACCCACCCCACCCTAAAGGACAGGAATGGCCCGCTGGGACTGAAACTATTAACGGAGGGCTATACGAGCCTCCCTTCTGTCTGGGCTATCTGCCGGAGATGAGAGACCATAGCCCATCCATAGCCCATATGACCAGCGGACCAGAATGCAAAGCTACATGAGAAACAGGTGTGGTTCTGTGTCTGGGGGTGCGTGCGTGTTGCTGCCATGTCTCTGTCAGCGTTGACGGGCGTCTCTCCATGCGTCTGACACTCACAGGTACTCCTGGCCCGGTGGCTCTGTGCCCTTCCGGTGTCGGGGCGAGGTTGACACTTTGGTCGGGGAGGGGGACGCGGTGCTGGAAGAGTCGCTGCCCCCACCCTCCGTGCTGGAAGGCAAGGAGGCAAGCTGAGGCATAGGGGGTGCCCTCTTCCTGCCCAGAAAGGTCCCCTCAAAAGCCCCCCTCTTCCTCCCATCAAACTTGGCGTCCTGCCCATCCTCCTCTTGGGGCATCTTCTTCCGGGCGTCCCCAGGGCTGTCCGGGGCCTGCCAGGGAGACTCGGGCTGGACCTCGGCGGCCCGGCTGGGCCACAGCTCTGCGGCAGAACCCCTCTTTTCCCCGGCCTCGGTGCCAGGGTCGCCAGGTGGGCACCGTGCCTCCGGGGGCCCCATCTCCAGCAGGCCCCGGCCCAGGTTGAAGGTCTGGAAGTCGCGGTAGCTGTGGAAGCTCTCTGTGCGCCGAGCGCGGGCCAGCAGGGGGCTCTCCCGGTAGGGACGCAGCGCTCCATAGGTGGCCGTCTCGGGAATGGGCTCGTGTGCTTGCAGCTGCAGGCTGGGGACACAGGAAACACAGGCACCCTTCGGTCATAGAGCACAGGCAATTCAGACACCAGTTAGCATAACCACGTCTTTACACCCAACCCATGGGACACAAGGAGAACATGCAGAGTGCAGTGGGAATTCGAACCTCCAACCCTGGCTAACCAGTCAACAATCATGCCATTTTGTAACATGGCAGCCTTTTGTAATAACCTCTATTAATTTCAATTCCAAGCATTAATACATAGGGTGACACAGTGAACTAGGATTCAATGGTGATACTAACATGGTACACAGCATTATTTTGGACCCCCCCCCCCAATACTGGAATAGGTACTAAGAATATTAATGACTATTGTACCACTAAAGAGTTACTCTGTAGCGATTAGTATTTAGTACCTTACATTATTATTATTATCTTTAATTATTGTTACTATTGCCAATTTTGTCTTAATACTCTTTATTCTTCTCGTTCTTTTGCTTTGTGTTCTTTTATATGCGTGAGCTACTGGATGCCTAAATTGCCTGCGGGATCAATAAAGCATCAATGTAGCACTGCTTTTGAAAATACCGTCAAAATAACATGCTGCAGTGAAACACATGGAGGATATGAGACATCAGATATCGCTCATGTCAGCCTAAAGATTGGGTCTATGTTGTTAACAAACGGGACAGTTACCTAGAGCAGGACTCTCGCAGGCGGCTGTGCTGCAGGACGGAAGGGGCGGGGCTTATGTTGGGTGTGGCACAGCGCGAGGCACTCAGGTCACATTGGTCCAGCAGTTTCAGAAGCTCCTCCTCTGTGGGGCCGCCTACCTCTGCTAACAGTCACACCAAGCCATATAAATGCTTCCCCTTTAGCACACTCGTACCCTGGAGGGCTCTCGTTCTCCCACAACTCACCCGTGTCCCGCTTGGCTCTGTCCTCCGTCTTGCTGACCATGTCCATGGCCGTGGTGAGGTCCCACATCTGGATGCTGCCGTTGCCGTGGCCCGTGAAGAGGTAGCGTCGCGGCCGGGAGCCCATGCGGCTGGAGCCCTCGCACTCGCGCACCGTGAAGCAGGTGATGGTGGTGCCGTCCACCGCCTGCACCTCACAGATCCTGCAGGGGGCACACATCCGTCAATCTGTCGCCAGACAACAGCAGTTAACTAAAAGAAAACATCAGTCTCGTGGTACGTGGAAAATATTTGGTGGAGGGCTGACCTGGGTTATGTCATTCAACTGATGAAATGAACAGAGGGGAGGCAGCGTTTACCTTTTTCCAGTAGAAGAAAGACGTACAAAGAGTTTGTTGGTTATCGGAATGACTTTCTGAATGAAGACCTGCTGGTCATCTCGCTCTCCAAACGGTCCTGGAGATGATCAATGCAACAACACAGGTCAGTCCAGACTCACTGTCATATTACAATTATTGTGACATATTGTACATATTGTGTTCACTAAAGCATGCCTCGCCCTGACATGCACATTGTACATAAACTGTATGTGACCACTGCCTTGTTTTGTCTTCACTGTATATCTACTGTACGCACAAGAGCCACTGACGGCTGGTGGAAATTTCCTCGTGCGCTTATGTGAACATATTTAAGATATTTAACCTTTCGCTTTGCCAAATGCCAGAGATGCAAACCGGGCAACTGTCTAGTGTGTCAGACAGAGAATCAGTTTTATATTAACTCTTCGTGTATAACAAACACTGTAAAACCCTGGATGCGACCCCCCCGGGGGCCACACCGATGTCGTTGCCGGAGGAGTAGCTGCCGTGGCTCTCAGCCTCCTCCAGGGACAGGATTTTGAAGGAGGCCAGGGGCGTGGATCCCGGCTGGGTGGAGATCATGCCCCTGAAGCGTGTCACCGTCCATGTCCGCACGTGGTTGTTGTCGGCGCACACTGGAGACAGGAGAGAGGAAGAGCTGCTCTCGTCTGGTGCTTACGGGAATGTCAGCGCAGCAGTGGTTACAGGTTTGGAGCTAAGTACCCCTATCCAAGCAATGCAAGGAGCCGCACTCCTCGTCTCACACCTCTCAGCCACTAGATGGCAGCCTCCCCGATGGGTGGCATCTGAAGTCCAGATGGGACGTCATAACCATCATATGACCACTGCAGATGGCAGCAGACAGTTAAAATAATGCTAACTGAAACAGGGGTGCTGAAATGGACATGCTAGAATCGCTGGTAGTAAGGTCACCGACCAGTAACCAGCTCTGACAAGTTCAGCACCTACAATAAGCGACGGGGCAGGGGAACCTGACCATTGATCAGGGCAGGAGACACACTGTGGGCAATTTAGAGGCACCGATTTGCCTAAACCATGTTTTTGGACTGTGGCAGGAAGCCTGGGTGAACACAGGGAACATACAACTGTTCAGGGGGTATGAATGGATCGCCCAGGGCTGGAGGACATCATGATAATGCAGACTTTACCAGAGACGAGGTGCTTCTCGGAGAGCATGATCTTGGTGACGGGGCTGCGGTGCACGGTGAATGTCTGGAAGAGCTGCGGGCCCGAGCCCACGGTCTCCGGGTGCTGCACGATGACCCGCACGGCGCCGGAGCTCGTCCCGTACGCGATCTCGATCCAGTTCCCGCTCACGCCTGCGGGGGGGGGGGGGGCGTCACGAATCGCAGCACGATGAAGGGCGCAAGGGCAGCAATACAGTGAAGAGTCCTGAACTTCCAGTTTGATGCGACCGCTTACTGGTCTTGGGGGTGAGGTAGACGCTGAGGGCCGTGATGGCATCGTTGGATGGGTCGTGGTACAGCTCAGTCACCAGCAGGTCGTTGTCCTTCATTCTCAGGGGGAACTTCTGCATGTCTGGCAATCATACGTGCACAAAGACAGGAGACGCAGAAGCTGCTAAATGTTTTAGGGCAACGGGGGTCGTGACCAGAGACAAGGAGAGTAAGCTGACTGGGTTTCTGTGTTCTGAAAGGTGTAGATACGCACACACTTTTCTGTATTTTCAGAAATCAGAGCGGGCGTTAGCGGAGGCGTATGTGTGGCTGAAGGACAAGACAGCAGAGCATTCGTTCCCCGTGGCTGCACTCGTGCTTTGCGACTCCGTGCCCAGACGCTCACCGATGTAGTAGATGGAGCCGTTGTTGCAGCCCAGCAGCAGGAAGGAGCCGGCCGTGTCGCAGCTGGTGATGGGGACCACGTCCTGCACCTGGACACAGCACAGGGAGAACGTTCACGACCTTCCGCAGGTTCCGGGACAGCGCCAAAGGCACCTGCACATATATAATGAGCGAAGAGCAAACCTGCCAGTGCTGGGTGACGGCGTTCCACACCCCCACCTTCCCCGTGTGGCTGGTGGCTACTAGCTGACTTCCGATGAAGAACAGAGAGTCCACCGGCACTCCCAGGCTGAACACACCTGAACACAGGGAAAGCCAGGCCTGAACACATACAGAAGAACAACAGCTCACCGAAAAAGATGCGTGCATCACAGATGGCTTCAGAAAGCAGGACCTGGATGAGTACCAGACCACATTTACCCCAGTAAGTTGGAAAATGTGTTTGGGGAGGTACGTGATCAGAAGGTTCCTGGTTCAAAATTTCTGGCTGGTGGAGTGATTTCACTGTTCAGGCCCTTAAGCAAGCTGCAGGGACTGGTTGCCCCTGCTTTCTCAATTATATACTGCTTTGGATAACAGCTTCTGCTTATTAGTAAATGCAATGTGGGTACCACACTCAACCAATCCTGTCCCCCTACACAGCTAAGGGAGACCCTCTCGAGCACACCTACACCCCTGGCCCTTTTATACCTATTTCATTTCCGCTGCCTCCATCCTGGATACTCCAGAGGATGATACTGCTCTCAGATGCTGCGGCAACCATCTTGTCCTTGTCGCCGTGGGGACCGCCGACCACCTTCGCATTAAGGGCCACGCGCTCTATAGCCCA
Source organism: Hippopotamyrus pictus (assembly GCA_026781145.1). Classification (NCBI taxonomy): domain Eukaryota; kingdom Metazoa; phylum Chordata; class Actinopteri; order Osteoglossiformes; family Mormyridae; genus Hippopotamyrus; species Hippopotamyrus pictus. The sequence continues at coordinate 10,172,100 of JAODLC010000028.1, forward strand.
GTCAAGGTAAGGGCTGGAAAACACCTGCTGCCAGCCGGAGGACTCCTTAATCCTGCAGTCCAGCAATGGACGCAAAGTTTGTGGCACATACAGCTCGTGCATTCATCCATCTTCCAGCCACTTATCCTTTTTGGGGGACCGGAGCCAGTCCCAGGCAGCACAGACAAGGACACAGGCATGCAGACACAGGCATGCAGACACAGGCATGCAGACACAGGCATGCAGACACAGGCATGCAAACACAGCCACACACTACGGGCAATTTAGACCCCAGTCAGCCTCACTGCATGTCTTTGTAGAGCAGAGGGAAACCAGAGACACACCAAGAGAACAGATGAGGGTTTCAAACCCTCAACCCTGTGGACGAGGAAACTGTTCCACCAATTGAGCTGTGCTGCCCTGATACATGCAGCTGCTATGTCTAAGAATGTACATACGAATATAGATATAAATATGCACAAAAGAACGGCCAGTCAAACAGGCCTCCTGAAACTACAGCTAAAAATCCAAAAAGTCAACCAAAAGTCAAAGTCTTTAAATCGAGAGAATGGGTAGACAGGACAAGTGGGGGAGTTACGTTAACAATATCCACACACGATGTAAAAGTAAACAGTGATGGAAGCAGCACGGTGGGATGTTGGAGTAAAAAATAAATTTTGTGCATTGATGGGTAAATGGCAGTATAAAGGGACTCAGGGCGGGTGGGGGGCCGTGTTAGTGGGGAGTGTAAACCTGCGGAGACGGGGGCAGCAAGGCTCAGCAGCCCCCACACACGAGGACGGTTCTGCATTCTGCTTGCCCCCTACCTGTAACAGATGACGAAATGAGCATATGCTGCGACAATCCAGTTGTGGTGCCCAGCAACTATCAACACTTTCCTGGGGTCTACAGGTGAGCCTAAGGGGAGGAGAAGAGGAAGACGGGTTCAGAAAAGAAAAAAAAAAGAGTGCCGAATCAAGTCACTATCCACACTTCGTTGGTATTCAAGTGCTCAAATCACATTAAATAACTGTAATAGCATAGATTTGCCACTAGATGGCACTAGATGGCATTGTTTGTGACTTAGTCATTGTTCGAATTGCCAGTCTAAAAACTGACTTAAAGGACAAGGCTCTTTAAACAGAGCCCTCCAGCACAAGGCTCCGCCTCACTGTCTCACGCGGTTGCCGTGGCAGCCACACCCCCCACTTCCAGAACATTGTGTCCTACAGTCTTCTAGGCAGGCAGACTGAATGCTGCCAAGTTTACCCCCCCTTCTCTGTTCCTTTCATGAATACAACTGAAAATGAGCTGGTTCATGCTTTCTGCATCATGCAGGGGATGTAAACGTACTGAAGGTCTTACCCAGTCTTTGTGGGGCATCAGATCCAGGAGGGCTGGGGAGGGAGGCGTGAGGACAGGGTCTAGGGAGGCCCCCCTCGGCCCCGCCTGGCCCCGGCCGCTCCTCCTGGCCAGCGGTGGCAGGTGAAGGGGCTGCACTGTCCTTACGAGGCGGGACGGCTGTGGGACAGAGGAAGGAGAGTGGAAGACGACAGTGACCTCAGCGGTGGGCATTTCAGTGACAATACAGTACAATGACATTTCTTCATCTAAGAATATCTGCAGTCACTCACAGTGAATTAACCATGGATTGGCTATTTATTTTTACATATCAAACATGCAAGCTTGTTCTAAAATAGCCCAGAGGGACCAAATGAATATCTACTCCCCAATGAGGAATTAGCTCTTAGGATCCCACAAAGCGGTTAAATGAAAATGGGGAATTGTGGGTAGTACCTGGAGGTGGGAGGTAGCCGTGGAAGAGCACACTGCCACACGAGGAGCGTTCCAGCTCCTCACAGAGGAGCAGCCTCCGTACTGAGGGGTGACACACACAGGTTAGGGGGGTCCATCGGCATCACTCTCTCACTGCACACTGACTTCAATAAACGCCCTTCCTGTGCCGAATGACTTTTACACGTCTTGGTACACGCTTTACACTACCGCTCATTTAAATATTTATCAAAAGATAGGATCAGGACTCGGAACTGTCAGATATGAATATTGAATGGATCAGATTGATGTACCAAAAAAGTGGATCGGGACATCTAGTCGGAAATGAATTTTTTATAACCGTCGTATTTGTGAATGGTCGCTAACTGAGACAGTTGATAAACAAAAAGTGGTTGTAATTAACGTTACGTATTTTGAAGCCAGAGAGCCTTCAGTCTTCAAATGCTTTCTATTGATTGATTACAAGTTAATCATCACTTATTTCAGGGACTGGGGGGTGTTATAAAGCTTAAAACATACCCAAAGGTGTGATGCCATAAAATTCAGCTTCATGTCGAAGGATATTAATGTTTACACCCCTGTCAAAAAATATATATATTAAACTTCATGCTACATTAAGGAATACTCGACCCTTCTTTATTTCACAGAGGCAGGTGGAACTTCAGCCTCTCTTACCTCAGGTCTAATTCTTTGGTCCGGAGGAAGTTCAAAATTGGTGCAAATGCTGTTGGATCCCTGTCTATAAATATCTGTAGAACAAGAAACCGTTTCATTCACAAAGATAAGTACTTTGCAGAATTTAAGAAGAAAAAGAAAATGATCATTTCAAGCATTACTGTATATTTAAAGGTCTTGGACTCCACACCTTTATGGACCTAGAGAACAGTCTTGTTTGGCTTTTTATAGGTTTAAATTATAGCTTCCATTAATTAACTAGTGTGCATAATTTAAAAATTATCAAAACACAAAATGAACCACCCATCTAAAATAAGCAATGTGTTGCCCAGGTAACCCCTCACACCAACGACGAGGCCAAGGCCAAGGGCCAAAGATTAACCCGACAACAAACATTTCAGCAGTTCAAGACAAATAAATCCTTTAAATAATCCATAACTTAACACACTTTAACCAATATGAAATGGAATACCATCAAAATACGACTAATCCGAAAAGATCAAGACAGGATTAAAAAATCCATTATAACACTTGGGTTTGAACTACCAATCAGAATGTACTCCTTCCAAACTACATCTTGGACAAATAGTGCTTTTCTCCATCGACACCCTTAATCACTGTAACAAGCAGCAACCCTCCCTTCGTTAGTCAGTTTACAGTGTCCGATGTTCACAGGCTTGAAAATGTAACCCATTTCTTTAAGTGCTAAGAAACAGCGCTGTGCAGACATGCTGTGGGTTTCAGTAATCAATTTTCCGAAGCTTTCTTGGGCCAAATATTGGAGTCACATTTTACAAAGCTCTATTGATTTGGATCAAAGCCATTTAAACGCCCCGCAAATGTGCTTTGGGTTTCAGTTAAAAGGGAATTAATTCAACAAGCAATAACTAATGTAGTTCTCATATGCACCATCTGAACAAAATATAAACACATACTAACATACATTTGTGTTTTAATTAAGGTAGAAGCGTATGTGCTCTGTAGCACAATGTCTGTTGGAGAATAACACCTTAACATAATAACAACATAACAGCTTATTTTCTGAAAATTTCCCTTTTGCTTTTTGGCATTTTATGGCCAAACACACATAGCGAGGCATATTTTATGGCCAGACACACATAGCGAGGCATATTTTATGGCCAGTAATTCATGTCACTTGAAAGAAGGTGGTAGCAGAAGTGCGGTACTTCAAGGTGCTGGTTTTCCACAGCCGTACAAACTGGTATCGGTGCCGAATGACATCACAACGCGAGGCCGGTATTTTGTACAGAATTCAAAAATATAGTGTATTATTTGGGCTAGCTGATGTGTGATATTTATCCCAACACTGCATGTTGTGCACATGCAATTCTCACGTCGCTAGTCAGCTAGAGTAAGATCAGGCTTTTTCTGACCTTCAGCTCTGTATACTGACATTATAGCGCAGGGAGTTTACATTTCGCTAGAGCATTTTTACTGTCGTAGAAAAAAAAAAACCTTAGCCAGCCTTGCTATTTTAATTATTCTTTTTACAGATTATGTAAAATATGATTAAAAATCAGTTTAAAGCTTATCTCCGCTGATTTTGCATGAGGACTGCATGCGTTCTCAGAGATCATACTTATTTTCATTCTTGCTGTTTTAAATCACTCCTAGATGGGTTTATGAGAAAATAATGAACTTTTTGCTTTATAAATACCTCAATACTTATTACCACGAAATCACATCACCAGGACACCAGGCTAAATGCATGCTGTTGTAGTATATTAAACAAAATACTTTTTAAATTTCTTGTCATGCAACTCTAATGTTTCTTTTGTATCTGTTCTTCCGACCAAATCGCAATTATTTTTTACTTTGTTTATTGTTGTGTTCCGAGTTCGTAACTGTTCTCAAGGTGGTGTTTGTATTGTGTTTCTGGGGCAGATTATTTACATAACGAATCAACAAAGAAAGTGTTTCAAGTCCCACTCCAAAGTACCAAAAAGAAGTACCCCAGCTGGTTTGGCATATTCTGTACTGGAACGTTTGGTACTGGTACTCGATCGGAAGTCAATGGAAAAGAGAAAGTACCAAAGGTAGAGTACCAAATAAGTACTTGGTGCAGTGGAAAAGTGCCCATAGAATGTCTGTCTGCTAAAATTAAGTATTTTGGACACATAAAAGGCTGTGCAGATGGTTCACCTCCACACCAAAAAGCTCTCTTCCCGTCACCATTACTCACCGCTCCAGTTTCATCCCGAAGAGTCGATATCCGACCACTGAGCAAACTGTAAACGAGAGCACAACATCCAGTCAAACAAGAGCAGTATGGAACTTTAGCAACACAACATGTTGAAAGAAATCACCGGCCAACCCAGAGCCCTACTGGGAGCACATCTTCACTTCACTCAAAGTTGGGATCCATCCATCATCCTTATTAAAATTATCCTTACTTCATCCAAGAAATTATTTATATTTTGAAGCTGTACACAGAAAGGCTTTTAAGTGAAAAACATTATAGTCAAAATGAAGACCTATACATTCTCTTTTCAAAAAATATTCTGTGACGATGTAGTTAAAAAGGACATTAAACCTGCTTTTTGAAGAAATATCTGGACTTAGTACAACAGCAATGAACCTCTAAAAGCTGGCAGACTTTATTCAAATGTGGCGAAACAAAGAAGCATCTTGCCTGGAGAAAAAGGAGTCGGGGATCCACATGAGCGTCTGCCGAGAGGTGCTGAACCTGGAGGAACATAAAAGGAACGTTTGGGGCTAAAGTAAGATGTTAATATTAATGCTTCATGATAAATGAGCACAATTATAATTCTGTACAGAACATCTTACCATAACACACACCCATAATCAAATATACCTTCCCGGTAGATGTTTGCCTTTTTGCAGTTAGAATTATACATCTATATGTGATAATACTTAATGCATATTATACATTGATAAGTAATACGTTGTTCATATGATTGCATTTCCCCCCCCACACACACATTCAAATCCAAAAAAGACAAGGTTTTACCTTAAAGCAAAGTATTATTACTTAACCTGATCTCTTTCCATAAACAGAAGCTGTATATTTCGCTGTTGCACATATTTAAACATTCCCTGGTTTATTGAACAATAAAAAATACTAATTTGCTTTTCATTAATTTTGCTATGATTCATAGTATAGGAGGCTGAACACAACCCAGTATGATTTCATTATGCACCTGAATAGCCATTACGACACATTTACCGACTGTCGGGTGCTAAGGTTAACATACAGGTACAGCGGTTCCGCGTCCCAGACTGTCTGGACGGACTGCCAGAACGCATCTATCTGGCTAACGCTTGTGTGACAAACGTGGAAATTCTTGCAGCTCAAAACCCATTAAATTAAATTGTGAGTTATCCAAAAATCTCATTCTTTAACTTTTTTCTACCCGTTATCAAGTATTACCAAATACCTTACTGTTTCACTCCAACATGCTCAAGTCAGGGCTGCTCATCAGGCACAGTACACAATGTTACGAAAATGACATCTAAAATCGCTACATGGACTTGTTTCTTGGTAAAACATTTTAATACGCTGCACCAAAATGTTGGACGGAATTTATTTACTATATTAATCTATAATCCATATAACTCCTTAGCACTGTGGCATTTAGTAAGTGCGTTTACACGTCTATCCATAAATCAGTGGTAGCCAGAGACAAATATATATACACCTTACAAATGGGATTCCTCAACAGGAAATAAATTCTATCCATGTTTGTCAATAACGTGATTAAGAACACATTTCAAGAACACTATCACGGTTCCCAACCCTCGAACTTTTCGCCGTTTTCCCAATGACGCACAATTAACTACAATATTAATATGCACAAACAACTGTGCATTTCTCGCTAAATGTCTGCTTGGAAAAAAAGCTAGAGATCGTAAACACTTCAACAAAAACACAGGGCAGGGACGCGTTACAGCGACCAAACTCCCGCGTAACGTCCTGCGATGTCGCGCACATTCTGTCCCCATCTCGCCGCGCATCTGCGCCCAGGCCTGTGCCGATATTCGCGCACTTGGTTTTTTTTTTCTCTTTTCGGTATTTTGACTTATTATACGGGAAAAAGATGCATATACACATGCAAAAATTATCCGTCGACGGACCTACCTCGTACCGCCGACGTTGAGCTGGATGATCTCCCCGGTCCCCGTCGCTAGGTTGTTGCAGCTCCCGGCCATCTTCTCCCCACGCACCGACGACTCCCGCACAAGCGCACAGCGAGCCCCCTATGTCAAATGTTTTCTCGTTTTTAAGTATCAACTTCTTGCCCTCCCCTCAAAAAAATGTTCTCCTTCTTTTCCTGAAACTCGACCCTCCCCTTCCCACCGAGTCCCCCCCCTCCCAAAATGCTTCCTATTTACAATCTAGCAGCCAGACGTGGGGGACCCGTATGACCCGCGTCTGGCTTTATCATATTCGTAAACACGCCGGTGTATCTCGGGATACGTCGGAGGCATTGCGTTTCTGAGATTTTTTGTTTCAGATCTTATTTCAGAGCACGCCCAGTGCACTTTTTTTCGTTTAGACGTAGCAACCGCGTACAGAGATGCTGAGACTCTCCCGACGGAATAGCTACCTCTCCCACTACGTCATTCCCCTTTCCAAGGGCTGCGTGCCCAGAGAATTCGCACCCCCGTCCCCTTCATCCTCCTCGCTTATTAAACGCGCGGATCAGCTTGTCTCTCTACAATATTATTCTACTTATTTCCTCTGCAAATGAAAGCTGCAAGCCTATGAATATTTGCTTATGCACTCCGTTTAGTTCCTGCCTGTGTAGACTATTTTATATGCGTCTGAAAGGACTGGGGATTATGCATGCAGATATGTTCATATGCAGTGGAACTAATTTCATATGTAGATTTATTTACTATCCATACACAATACTTTTCAAAAATAAGACAATAATAGTAATTTTATCCATAGATAGTCATACATTTCACTCCAGGTTATGGTCTGACTATACCTTGAATGTGCCAGATGTCCTTGATTGGAAGATTCTGGAAAACTGAATTTTAATTTGACCAACTTTATATTTTGAGCTCAGAACTCTTCATTGTCAGTATGTCATAACATATTTGAATAGGTTGTGGTTCTGTGAACACAGATGACTACATTTATTAGGATACAGTGCAAACAGGAATGAAAGACAACTGTCCAATGGAAACATAACAGTGCCATCACCTGACACCTTCATGATTGTGGGCTTGAATCCCATCCCCACGGTGCGTGGGGTTTGCGTGTCCACCCAGCAGTGTGTGGGTTGCCTTGCACAGTTCAAAGACACAGTATGAATTGAACCTTTGTCTCTATTGTCCGTAGTGTGGACTGGCATCCCAGTCAGCATGTTCTTCATCTTGTGCCATAGACCCCCTATGGCCCCATACTGGATAATGGACTGGGAGATGGATAATACTTTGATTTAATATAGTTGTTCCCTAAAATAAGAGTAACATATCATATAATACACTTTATGTATGTAGACACATTTTACAATTTCTTAAACTATATCTTAGTTTAGTAATATGTCTACATAACCAATATTGAGAAAATGTATTTAAAATGGTTTATTTGGCTGTTTCCACATACTTTTTGGCCATATAACCTGTATAAGTAAAAGTCACCATAGGATTTCATGTTAAAACTGGTAACTGTAATCAGTTGTCTAACCCTCTTTGAAAGGTTCGTAAAGAAATATCATCCAAATATTCATTATGAGAAACAATGCATTTGACTGGCAAATCCATAAATCCATTTTCAACCACTTATTTGTGTTAGGATCAGGATAGGATGCCAGTCCTTCACAGGACAGACATATGTACAGACTCACATGGCAAACATTACCTAAGTAAACATTAATTAGACACCATGGTTCTTAACAGGCAGATTGAACATCAATTCCTTATTTCACTGTCTTATGATATTACCTATTTTTGATCTCACTTATAGTATTATACTAATTTTCATTTGGTGAAATTGGTCTTTCAGGGAAATTGGTTTTCTCCTTCTTTCTTCTATTTCACCTGTAAAATCTATTTTTCTTTTTGCAGTCATACAGTAGGGAGAGATTTGGTAGTAAGAAAATTGGATACATAATCGAACCATACACCAGACTTCAACAAACAACTTATAATCTAAACAAAGGTTAATATAATAGATTTTAAGTTGTTTGGCAATTATTCCTTTAAAAAATAATTCTGCCTTATTTCTTTTATAACGTGCCATTTACGTAGGCCTACAGATGATTTTTGCTCATCGAAAAATTCCATAGTTTCACATGCGCCTAAATTAAAATACATCCACTATGTGGCTGATACCTCGTCATTGTCTCACGCATTAGATATAAACGTGCGCAGTGGGTCACAACCCCGTAAACAGCTGATCCAAATATCGCTCTACGTCATTGCCTTGTGCCGGCCGCAGTGCGTCGCGGACGTTTAGCGTAGATGCCCGCAAACGTCAATATGGGGCGTTTCGGTGATGTGTGTAGTAACGCGGTGCATTAGCTTTTAGATTGTAACAGATACCTCTGTTAAGGATTATATATGAAGTCTTATTCACCCATGAGGTAGTGTGCACCTCGCTAGGTGTCTCGATAGCCCACTACCTAACCCAATACCTACATACGTATACTAGTGAGTTGGGTAGAGAACTGGCATATATCGGATTTACATTTGGGCAAGTTGTTTTTTTTTTAAACATACCAAGCACGCCGTCCGACTGTGTGAGACCTAAGGGGTATCTGGAGAGTCGTCGGCCGGGTAACTCTGTGGGAGAGGAGCAGCCGGCCGTGTTTGGGCCGAAATGAGCGGATGGTCAGCCTGCTCCTTCGGTGGACTGACTAGCACTTTATCTGGCCGCTGGCTCGCCCGTGTTGACAGGTCAGTGGCTCTACGGCGCGTTAGCATGTGTTAGCATCCGTTAGCCGCCGCTCTGACCCAGTTTGCTCGGCACTTTCTTACGTTATATTTTTCTTTCTTGACGAAGCGCCATTACTCGTAGCTGCGGAGACAGACGGCGACGTAGCCATTATTTGGCTGCTAGTCGAGGCTTCATAGCGGGTCAGCGGCTAAACCTGTAAAGGATTCATTGGCATTTATGTCGCTGACTGGCGTGACGTGAGACGTGTCGTCGTTTGCCATTTCGTTCGGTAGTCACACGATTTTCTCGAAAGCAACCAAAATAAATAAAACTGAAGGACAAGACACTGAGACCCACTGTCGCATTAAGCTAATTAGCCAGCTAGCCGGCTTTGGCTACCGGCGCTTCCGCCTCTGCATGCCGCCCCCGCAATCTCGGCTGCCGGAGGGCCGCCGTCGGTATCCGGATACGGCGCCGAGTCCCTTTGTAATTCCGTGTGTTAAAAATGAAGTTATTCTCTTCATAAGGCTGTCGGTGTCCTTCATGTAATGCGAGTATTCTGTATGTCATTAAGAATGGTGTCAGTTACAATGGAGGCAATATTATCGAAATACAGTAAAGCAAATAAAATTGAGATGTCTTAATATTTGCAAAACAACAATAAATATTTGATTTTTTCAGCGTATGTGTCTGTGTATATGTCGATGAATTTTAAGAATGTAACAGTCCTTCAACTGATTTTATTTTTTAAATTCCAAATTGCAGTTTTCATATTCCAATCACATTATTTGGCACATATTATTATGGTTATTACTTTCAGCACTGAGTTGCGTAATTTTGAAATGTTACCACCTAACAGTTCCAATTACCTTTAAACACAGGTTGCAGCTCGAAACATTCATTCATTTCTTGGGCTAAAACAATTTGCATGGTGTGTGATTCACCTGCAAAACACCCTGTACTGAATCTGTATCTGTTCCTGTCTGCCAGCTGCAGGTTGTGAACAAACACTGAGCTTAGTCACACGTGAGTCTAGTAAAAGCAGAAGGGACAGGATGTCAGAGGGGGAGAGCAAGACGGCCACGGCCAGTGAAAGCAAGGCGGAGGCGGGAGTCCCTGCTGCAGGTGTCCAGGGTGTCCCCTCCACGTCTCCTCCAGTGGCCCCTGCTCCTGAAGATGAAGAGGAGAGTGAGGATGAGTCTGAGATTTTGGAGGAGAGTCCCTGTGGACGGTGGCAGAAACGTAGAGAAGAGGTAAGTGACATCTGCCTCTTCCGTTCTAAATAACCATCTTATTATCATTAGTACAGTTGTTGTTTGCTATTGTTGCTACCAGAAGGATAGTTATTTAATTGGGTAAATAACTTGTCACATAATTGCTTTATTGGTCAGCATAAAGGAGGTCAGAGTGAATCACTTGTTTGTTTTGGGTTATTTCTGTGTTAAGCCATAACGGGTACACCGTTTTTGGACAGTCTTGTGTTAATTTTGGTCTATTTACTTACTGTAATCCCACGTACTGTCATCATCCGATGAAAACAACGTATGTCAAAAAGCGTTTTTTGATGACCCTGATTTTGACTAATGAAAAGATGTTTATGATGTTATCTAACTAGTATTTATGTTTGCACTAGTTAACATTTGTATTCATGATGGTAATTTGTATGGATTACTTTATATTGGCAATTTTAAAAATTTAATGTTGACAGCTAGATAGATAGCTAAGTAACATCTTTGTTAATGGAGAAAACAAAGAGAGGTTAGTGTGTATCTTGTTGACACTGACATGTTTGCTTCTCTGACAACAATCCATTTAAAACATTAAACTATTCACTGACAGCTGTGTAAATATTTGCATCTGTTTGTGATGCTTATGATGTCTTATTGCGGTTTTTTAGGTTTATTTTGTGAAGGAGTTTCTGAGAAAATGTGTTTTTCCCCACAATCATGTAGTCATGGAATTTTGGACATGCATGTTATTCATTGGACAGCAAGGATGTGCAAATTTGATTTTCAGCATAATCAATCTAGTTGATTTGTTGCATATAACCTTTCATTTATGCAGTGTCAAGATGCCTATCTGTAGTGATTCACTGCAGTACTCTATAGCTCATTTTATAGGATTGTGTACATTTATTGATGAATGTTTTATTATTTTGATAGGTAAACCAGCGTAATGTCCCTGGCATCGACGTAGCCTACCTAGCCATGGATACAGAGGAAGGTGTGGAGGTGGTTTGGAATGAGGTTATGTTCTCGGAGAGGAAGAACTTCAAACTTCAGGAGGTAGGTTGGTGGCTTCCGCAGCAGTCACACCCTGTGGTGTCTTCCCTCAATACGCTTTTGTGTGCATTAAGACTTGAGTGAATCATCATGCAAATTCATCACTAGTGGCATTCTGACTATCTCTTATTAGATAAAATGGATTCCACAGGTGTTTTAAAAGCATGTCATCTTTTCTGGGTTTGTTAGCTGTATTTTAACTTCCTTTTGAGTATCTTGCAGTGTATCTGAAAGCTGTTTTAAGAGAGGCATAGAAGATGGCATGTTTCATAGTGCTTTCCCTAGTCCAGTGTAGGTAAATCTCCTGACAGAGCATGTGAGCGGTGCGTGAGCGAGGAGCGGAGCGGACGGAATTTGGTCAGAGCGCGGAGCGGTTTTTTTAATTAAGGCTGGAGCGGTCGC
>JAODLC010000028.1:10187885-10213609 GCA_026781145.1 Hippopotamyrus pictus
GCAGCTGGGCTCCCGGCGTGCTGCCTTACAGTGTGCAGCTGGGCTCCCGGCGTGCTGCCTTACAGTGTGCAGCTGGGCTCCCGGCGTGCTGCCTTACAGTGTGCAGCTGGGGTCCTTCACTTTAATTACCTTCTGTCATATTAATGATGCTAATGAATCGGCCTAGTCAGCTCAGTCGGTGGAGTATGAGCCTCTTAATCTTGGAGCCCTGGGTTTGAGCCCCATGTTGGGTGCCATAATTTTTTTCTGCTTCTGCAGTTCAACAAGTTGAGCATTGCGCTAACAACATAAAGGTCATGGGTTCGAAACCTCAGGAGCACATGCAAAAATCCTAACCCTAACTCTGCTGTAAGTCTCTTTGGATAAAAGCATCGAATAAATGTAATGGAAATATTCTGGTCCTGGTCATTAAACATCATGTAATGCTTAGACCAAATAAACACTATTTACTTCTTTGTGTGGGTGCTGTTACCCAAAGCAGCTGCACAATCCCATCCACCCATCCACCTCTAGCTTATCCTGAATTATCCCTTAATTTATTCCTCGTTTGTTCCTCCTGTTGCTCTAGATATGATTCCTGAAAATGCCTTAGAGGAAATCACTAAGAACATGGACCCCAACCTTGTGATACTAGAAAGGAAGGATGGTACCCAGCTGAAGTAAGTGTCCCATTTTATCAAGCAGCCTGGCTTTTCTGTGTTCCTTCTGTGGGCAATGTACAGTAGACATGGGCTATGTCTCTGCATCCATTGCTTTGCAGCAAATAGGCCCTGCTGTATTTAGAATTGTATGTTTATATATTTAGCCAAATAGAGGTAATAGCATGTTAGAGGTTTCTAAATTTTTTCACATTTAAGTCAAGGTGAATGGGGCATACGATGTCGCAGTTTGTACAATGGGGTCATAATAATTGTGATTGATTATGAAAGTAAAAATTCATCTTGTTTCTCTTCTTTGCCTGATGGACGCTCAGACTTTCCCAGTTCCCTGCACTTGAGCTGGATAAGTTCTTGGAAGACGTAAGGTGAGGAAAACTGTGCCGTCAGTCTGACTCCCTGTGAAGCACACGGCCTCGCAGTCTAGCCGTCACTAGAGGGCGCTGGTGCCCCCCACACACAGCGACACACCAGCTGAGCGCTGACACTTTGAGACGCGTTGGCTAGTATCCCTTGCCGCACTTTGCGGACGCTGCTGTACGTGCCCCATTTACGCCACCTCCTACCTCGCAGGAACGGGATCTATCCTCTGACGGCTATCAGGATGTCTGCTCCGCAGCAGCAGCAGAAGGAGGCAGTGCAGTCCCCCGTGGTCACCCCTTCGGTCAAGACTCCCACTCCCGAGCCTGCAGAGCTCGAGTACCGCAAGGTGAGGGACCGGAGGAGGTTAAACACACAGAACGCGCCAAGGCAGCCCTCCAAGGAATAGACTGATCCAGTTTCTAGGGACACACAATTACATAATATAACAACATCTGAACTGAGCAAATAGCTGATATTTGATATTTTCATCCACAAAGTTTTATGTAAAGATCCTATTTATAAAGTACCCTTCCCAGCATAGTTGCCGGAGAACACAGGATAGCGGAAGAGAGGAACAAAAATGCTTTCGGTCAAACTAACAAGGAAAAGGTATCTGAGGGATCCAAGGTTGGCTGGCTGCCCCCCCGCCCCACCTTCCCGGGGGGCTTGCTAACTTTGTAAGGTCAGTCAGGTAATATGATTCAGCTATTTGGTACCTGTGCGTTTGAGGTCTACTAATGCCATGTGGCTCATAGGGTTCGGATGCTGTGCTTGTGATCTGAAGGTTGCTGGTTCAAATCCCAGACTCAGCACACTGATTTTCACCATTGGGCCCCTGAGCAAGGCCCTGACCCCCAGTTGCTCCAGGGACACTGGCCGGGCCTGTTCTCTGATCCTCACTTAAACATCACTTTGGACAAAAGTGTCAGCTTTTCAAATGTAAATGACCATGCAGCTGGATAAAACATAACTGTAGCATATGAAAACCAAGATTGAACACCTTCCAAAAATCCCCATCACCAGTGAACAAACGAGGCCATCCCCAACACACGCTTTGGTTCACGCTGAGGTTTCGCTTTTCTGCCACATACTTATATATATATTTTTTTTTTTAATTACTACTTTTGTTTTAAACTTTTCAGGTCCTTCAGATGCAGTGCAATATTGAGCCTATAGAAGAAGGTTCAAAGCACCATGTAAGTTTCCTGCTGGCCCAGCAATATGTAACATAGGGGTACAGTTGTAAACCTGTAAAGGGGTGGGGTCTGTCTGTCTATCTGTCTGTCTCTGTCTGTCTGTGTGTAGGTTCTCAGGTACTAACCTTTGTTTCCTTTTCACAAATCAATGCCGGCTGTATAGTTTCCCTGGTGAATACCCCGGTGTGAATGAAGGCTGTCTATGCAAGTTACCGCTAACATACATTAATGCAGTTCTGTTAATGAAATTTCCTTTTTTGCAGCTTACTTTATTACTGAAGCTTGAAGATAAGCTTAACAGGCATCTAAGCTGTGATTTATTACCCAGTAAGTAAATGTATAAATTTCCTAGAATGACATTATCACTTATTTTTAGGAAGATCTTTAGATCATTAAGCATTTTTAACATGCAAATCCTAAGGACATCTTTTGGTACTAGTTTGGACTGTAGTATCTGGTGGCTGCTTGTTAGTTTACTTGTATGACAGATGGGAGGCCTGTACAAACAGAACTGTTGGCTTCATTTGGCTAAATGGCTCATCTGTTTAAACTGTAGATCTGTATATGTGCTTACATGCTTGTTGGAAGCTTGTGAATCATACCCCCCAAAGATGAGCTTCTTCCAAGATGTGTCAGCCTTTGAGAGACTTAACAGCCTTCACTGCACGGAAGCATTGTTCAGTTGTGTGAAAAGCCTCCATTTATTGACCACAGCATTTAATCTTTTTTTATTTTCTTCCCTTTTCCGCACAGATGAGAACGTGCAGGAGTTGGCTGTGGAGCTCGTTCAGCTGGGGTTCGTCAGCGAGGTAGGAAGCAAAACCAAGTGGCACTTTAATTCCATGTGACACATAGAGTAACGCTGAGATGCACTTAAAGGGATTAACTCTGCTCTAAGCTGGAGCACTGAGCCCCTCTGCCCATCACAGTAGCTCCCAGCCTGTTTAGATAAGTGCAATTGTGTGTAAAGTAAGTGTTAAAGCTGGCCTGTTTGCTCCCTGATGAGGTCATAAAGGGGTGACCAGGAGTCCAGGACCCAGCAGAAAGAGGGTGGGGCTTCTCCATTCCTGCTAGTAATATGCTTTTATCCAAGGCTGGATGTTTTACTGGATGAATTCAGGGTAGCCAACTGATGATGGCTGTTACAGCACCTCCTTACTGATGAATGGGTCAGATATGATCTATTATCAAGTAATTATTCGTTGACGACCTCCCATCTAAATAGATGGATTTTTAATTTGTGTGGTGCTTTCATTGAGAATGATATCAAGCCCATGTTTAAGTTGATAGACTGTGCTATTATTATCATCAAAAGATCACGTAAACCTGCAGAAACCATACGCTGGTGTTTTCCATTGACGCTGTCTGGCCAGCCTCCCAGAAGCTGCTGCTCTGATTATGACCTTCGGGGACCCCCCAAGCAGCAGCGTCCCTCAAGCAGGCCGCCGATGGCTCACCTCGCCGTTTCTTCCTCTCTCGCAGATGGACCAGCCACGACTGGCCTCCGTTTTAGAAGAGGCCTTCAGCAAGTTCTACAACCGCAGCGGTTCTTATAACCCGGTCACTGTATCATCCTAGTATCTACGGTTCTGGTGCCCTTAGTCCATCCTCAAATGAAGCAAAAGACTGATTGGCTCGTGCAGAGGATTTTGGGGCACGTCACTAACTTCAAGGAGACCTCTACAAGCTGTCAGCAATTGCTCTAGCTAACTGTTTGGGGAGAGCATGGCTGTATTTCCCACTAAACTATTTTTCTTGATACATATATAAAGTGAGTGTTATTCTTTAAAGTGTATTTACAGCCAAAAGCGGTTATATAGCATTAAATATAAGCACAGTTTTAGTATACAGTGCTTGCCAACATCATGTGTGGTCACTTGCACTGAATCATCTGCATTCCTTCAGCGTGTTACATGCATCGTTTGATCTCTTGCTTAGGAAGAGCTGTGCTTCACTCGGCAAGTCAGTGGTCGTATAATTGTCAGGAAAAGGCGAAATTCCTGAAAATCTAAGCTACATAATCAACTGAAACTTTGAAGATTTGCTCGATTTAAGATTTATGCTAAATATGCTCATCTGGAGTTTGAAATTTGTATAGTGCCAGTTTGAATTCTAAGCAGTTCTGCTTTCTATCAAACATATCTCTAAGATTCCTTTATAAACAAAACAGGTTTGTATATAAAGCTATTGATTTTCAGAATTATTTTATTTTGGATTCTTTGTGATTTTTGGCTTTGTAGAGTGTGTGTGGCATCCTGTCAGGGTGAGTATTGTTAAAATTGGACACTGAAAATTTACTTTCTGGAAAAATCATGTCAGGGTCTGGAATACCAACTTGATATCATTCTAAATACATGAATGTCCCTTGAACATTATTTAGAAGAGAAAACTAAGTATTACTGGACACATATTAACTGCAAAGTTTAACAGTCCCATTTGCACAATACTCACTCTACATATATCCTGTGGTCTTCGCTAAGAAATTCTTTATACAGCATATTTTTTCCCAAACTCCAAAGGCAGCTACACCATTATTAATCAAGTCCAGCTAATACTCAAGCATATGCATGTAAACTAAATGGTGAAACATTTTCTGGATCCAGCGGTTGTACAGTTGAGTAATGTTTACATTCCTCATGTACAGAGAGATCAAACGATAAGCCCCAGATTTAACACTGGTGCAACATACTCACGTACCTGTACTACCTAAAATGAGTGTGTTAGGACAAAGCTAAGCCTGATGTTTACCTAGCTCACTAAATTTACCTTTGGTCCACCCGATATGCTATCAAGCAAAAGGTTGGATCTTTGACTGATTTGCAGTACGATTGCGTAGAATTTCATCTTTATTTTAGTTTGTGTTCTGTAAGGAATATTCATTCGTATTTTGCGTGAGGAGATTAGTTATTCGTGAAATTACAGGGTCACATTTTCACACTTTGCGACAGCTTGAGGTTTTTTATTTTATTTTTTTTAAAGAAAGACCAATTGTGTTATGCTGAGATTGTGTTTCTTCTGCAATGCATGAATCTTTATAATTTTATAGCACACCCTTAAGTAAAGAATTTTAAACGCTGGTCTCTTTCTGATTTATGGTGTTCCGTAAAATGTCAGTTACGAACGAATTTCAGTCTGTCTCTTCCTGAGGCGGACATTTCAGGCCCAAAAAGTAATAATCCAGACGAAGATTTTGCTTCAACCAACCAGTCGAATACTGTATGACAGTGTCTCATACTGAACTGGTTGGTTGAAATAAAGTCTTGTTCTGGATTTTTCCTTCATGGACCAGAAATGTCCACCTCTGGTATTTTCTCTAGATTAGCATTTCTTTGATGTCACCTACTAAGGCTACAGGGAACAACTGAAGTTCCACAGCTCCCAGTTCGCTCACTTTGGTTTATACGGTTTTACGTTGCGTTGCACCTGATTGAGTCAAGTCCGATTGGCGTTAGCGGGCGTATCGCTTAGTGTAACAGGTGCAGGAGAATGGGCAGCAGTGTAATGACCTACTGTCAATATTTAACTTGTAATACATTATGCATACAGTATTAAATATGAGTCGGACAGCTACAAACTCGAGATACGCCCAAATTTACTTGTGTCCGGTGGTCCCGGTCCCAAATGACAACGCAAGTCGACGCAAGGCTATCGTTTTATCCAAATGTAAGGCTGGTGATTATCTCCTGATAAGTTAAGTACCAGAAACTCAGAAGTTACCTGGATGGCGGGAATTCATCCTGAGAATGTCTATGCCCCTGACTCTGTTTACTATCTGCACCAAAGACTGCCAATCATTATGAACTCTAGAAATGCGTTATGAGTTCTGCACATACGGTGTATGAACACACATGCTCGCTTACGGTGTGTAGCAACACAATGAAATATTTTCACGTGTAGTTTTGAGACTAAACTGTTATCAAAACTTTAAGGATAACATATTTTATAAAAACTATATTAGTAAGGTGATTTGTGTTTTACGGAAGAAAAATATATACTAATTGTCACTTCTAATAATTTTATACAAGCAAAAAGACTTGGATTCACCGTGCTGGGGGTTAATCTGCTAAGAAGTATTTGCATTGAATGACCTTTGTTTGATCAATGCGACTGCGCGTCCGCCCTACAGGTAAGAGCGAGTGACGTCATAGAGGATTGCAGTCCTGAGACATAAAAGAAGCAAAAAGACGGCGAATGGTGACGCTAGGGAAGGTTTTTGCTTTTTATGTTGGCTGCGGAAAGAAAGATATAAACAATGTGCGCATTAGGTGAGTCTGTTTACAGTAACGTATTTCAGCAATTTTGTTTTAACAGATTAGACGATCCACACGCTGTGCTCTCTCTGTAGGCTCTGTGTCGCACGGCAGAAACACATTAGTAGAAAAAGGAAAGACTAATGCAATTTAATGTATTAACGTTGATATCCCACCATGTTAGGGAGGAGCATTTCGCTTCATGATACGGTCCACATAAAACTATCTGAGCAAGTAAGATTAAGCACTTTTCGTGCAGTTTCGCCTGGGTGAAAGGTACTTGAGGAAGTCGCATGTCCCAGGTGGAAACAAAAGTTAACATCTGAAGCAGCGTTTACAAATGTAAAAGAGCTATATGGTGATAAATCTGGGAACATTATTTTTATTAATAATTTAGGGCGACTAATTTAAAAATTTATAGCAAGATAAAATAATCACTTGTGTACCTTTCGCCTCTTAATTCTTCTCCTATTGGTTAGGCTCTACTCTGCATATTATTCTGTTTTGAATCTATTTTAAAATGTCTTTCTAGATCAACAAAAGGGTCCGCGTCGCTTGATGAGAAAGGGTATAGCGCTGATAATAGTTGGGCACATTAACTTCATCCTGGGAGCCATCGTGCACGGCACGGTTTTACGGCATATCTCCAAACCCAGTGGCCGAATCACTACGGAATATTCAGCAGCTAACATCATCGCTGTTTCGTCTGGACTGTTGGTAAGACGTTGTGTTGCGCAGTCTCTCTATGGCTTGTCAGATAATGCTGGTGTGTGTGTGTGTAAATGTATATAGAGGTAACAATTAGCTATCCAGGTGTATAACTTAACTCTTACGTTTACTACTCGATAACATAAATGGCCAAAAATAAACTCTATGGTCTAAGTCTGTATAAATGTTCTAGACCAGCAGGCGTAACTGTACTCACCTGGACCTGAAATCCATGGGTACCGCTAAAGCTTCTTTTTTATTTGTCCCTCAAATAAATGTAGACTAATTAGATTAAACGCGAACACACTGTTTGTGTACATTAAAAATCAGACCCTAGTAAGGGCTTATAGGTCCCCTTCTCATAAATTTCTCGTGATGCTCCTGCCTTTTGTTTTTTTTTTAACTTTCTTAATCAAATATTAATACAATATTTACTTTCAGAGTATTGCAACTGGTATCATTGCAATTCTGGTGTCAAGAAATCTTCTTAACAGAAAACTGGTAAGACTTTTTTCCTGTTTTTTTTCTGCTGTCTGTGTTTAAAATTATGAAACTTGCCCACAGAGTTCTTAGTGCTTTTTCTTGTCTGGCTCCATCCGCTTGTCTCTGTCGCTCTCTTCTCCCCCGGCAGCAAGTCGGTCTCCTGGTGGGTTCCTTCCTGAACACCCTGCTCTCCGCCGCCTGTACCGTGGGCCTCCTCCTTGCCATCGGCCTGACCATCCACGGGGGGGGCCACAGCCTCATGCAGGGCTGCAACTTTACTGCGACCCCCGCCGGTGCCCGCTCCTCCATCGTGGCCAACTGCCCTTTCGACACGACCCGCATCTATGTGAGCGTGCCCCCGCCCGCATCTATGTGAGCGTGCCCCCGCCCGCATCTATGCTAGCGTGCCCCCGCCAGCTTTTGCATATGCGCTTAATATTTAAAGAGGATGGCTTAATATTTAAAGTTTCCCTCAGTCCACATTTAGTCAGCTTTGCCCATTTACACAGTTCAATACTTTACTGGAGTAATTCTGGGTAAGTAATTCACGGAATATGACAGTACTACATTATTGGAGTAATTCACGGTTACTACATAAACAAACTCTAAGGAGTGAATCGGTAATGTGGGAGATTCAAGTCCATGTCCTTAGGTCAGTGGTTCCCAACCCAGTCCTCAGGGACCACAGACAGTCCACATTTTTCTCCCTCCCAGCTCCCAGCCAATCAAGAACAAGGGGCTGGTACACCTGGTACAGGTGTTGGGAGCAAAGATGTGGACTGTCTGGGGTCCCTGAGGACTGGGTTGGGAACCACTGCCTTAGGTACTGTTATACTGGTTGGTGTGAGTCAGCTGTACAGGCTTAGCCCAGAGTGTTTATTTTTGGCTAACTGTGACCAGGGGCCTGAATCATGAAATCAGATTTCTTGCTTAGCTGGATTACTTTGAGGATTAATAGCGACAACTCTGGCTTTCAGATATCACAGTGCTGGTTCTCTTCTTAGTGGGATACATCACCATGGTAACTCGTGCTACAGGGCTAACATGCTTCAGAGCTGGTTAGCTTTCAGGATCACGGATCTCAAATAGCTCTTGGGCCAATCAATGGGAAGAAGTCAGTATATTACCTAACATAACAAATGGGTTTTCCAAAACTCTCGGAATGGCTTGCACATGAGAATCCTGTGACTGCAGTAATGTTAGCTGTATATTCGATATTCAGTCTTCCGGCAGTTAGATCTTTCATAAAGCATGCCAGGCAGTTTTTAATCACTTCGGTGTCTACAGGCAGAGATGCACACTGATCATTTTTGCATTTCAAATCCTTTCTCTATGTGTGATAAATCTTAATATCTATGAAAGTCTACGAAGAGTTGAACACATAGAAATATGTAATCTGAAAATCAAGTGGTGTGCATTGTACTTCATAGTCCATTTCTGAAACTACAATGTACTGAACATGTCTGTCTCTTTTATCAGTAGTCCATTGACTCTACCATTTCCACTTTGAATGGTGTAATTATAAATGAACATGGATGTCACTCTCCTACAATACATCGAAACCTTTGACATCTTCCCCATCCACATACTCACGCTGTGTGTGTGTGTGTGTGTGAGACAAGTTTATTTAATACTGAATAATAAAAATAGAATTGTGCATAAGAAGAATAATAATAATTACAAAAAAAATCACAAAGCATGTTTGGAAATGAAGACAATGACAATCAGACTATACGTATGCATTTTTGCTGTCAGTGATATGCTGCAGCATGCCTTTCTAGCTTTGGCGGCAGCCATGGTTGTTGCTCTGTTATTGAATTTTAGAATTCTTCATATTTTCCAAAAATAGTTCTCTATGCGCTACATTGAAATACGTTCCCTGTTGCGATCCATACTTACTTGATTGGCTGACCGATGCTCATGACACACTTTTTTTATGCACACACTCAAAGTAATCTTGGTTTCAGTAAGAGAACCTGGCTTAACATCAATTGCTGATGGTTAACATTGTGATCCCATTAGTCTTGGATTTTGTTTGTTTGGTTTAGTCAAGCTGGAACTTATCTTTCAAGCCTGACTTTGTTGAACCAGCTTTGTAATACAGGACCTAGAATTGGTCTTTAGGAAGTAAATGAGAGAATGGTCCTAGTCTAACAAGGCATCCAGCGCTATATTTCGCTGGAAAAATTCAAGTATTTTTCTGAAGGGTAAAATGATAGCGGCTCTCCTGGGATATTATCTGCAGACCTACAGCTAATACTTAGATGTCCATGTTGTGTCCAAGTTCCAGTTGGGAATGTAGTGTGGCTCAGTGGGTTATGCCCATGTGTCTGTGATCAGAAGGGCCCTGGTCTGAATCCCGCCCTTTTCAAAATAGTCACATGTCTGTTAGGCCTTTAGCCCCCCCCCCTCTGGGATTCTGGGTAAATGGCTTGACCATATTCTTGACCCCCAAGCTTCATTCTGTATATGTTTGCATGTCTCAAAGGAGAGATTATGTATATGCAAAAAGCAGCATTCCAATTTACTTGTGCTTATACAAATGACAAATTAAGCATTGTTTCATTTTCATGAACAAGTTGGAGTATGGAACTGTGATTGTGTGTTTCTTTCTCCATCAGGACACCACTCTTACCCTGTGGTTCCCGTGCACGTTTCTGGCCGCGACAGAGGCTGGGATCTCCATGTGGTGTTTCATCATCGGACTGATGCTGCGAGGCCTGTGGCCTTGTGGTCACAGCTACATGAAAGATCAGGTGCTCCCTCCAGCTACCGTCTCCTAGACGCAGAACCCATCATCCGGTCCATCTCCGCTGCAGTCTGTGCCGCGCCCAACACACAAACACACTCACATCTGCCCCACCCATGTTCTCTTAATACATCAAGACAACTGAGGGTTCTGTTACACACACATCACTTATGATGAAACATAAACATGTATTTGTGCAGTATTTGTGTTTTGCCAGTTTTAGGTGCCTCGATGTGCCAGTGCTCCTAGATGTGAATATCGTATTAGGCAGGGAAATGAAACCTTAGGTGCTTTTCTGAAAGGTGGGATGGTGTTTAAAAATGGGGTTTTAAAAAATCACCCACAACCAAGAACAAATGCAGCCCTACCAGTTCTGCGCTCAATTATGTGTCTGTCAGCAGTGACAGCAATTTCTTAAACAAACAAGAAGTGATGTTATAAACTATATAGTAAAGTTAGAAATGCAGTACAGATGCCCGATTGTCTGAGCCTGAAAATTGGCTATCGTCACTTCCAGCACGAGGTGGAAGAGACCGTGGCTATCAGGAAAAGGAAAGATCCAGAATGTTCCGCTCAGGAGGTACTGCTTGTTGGGCACCAACCTGCCCGCACATAAGGACTTGGGTCTCTGAGGTGAGACACCCTTCCCCCACAGAGTAGATGATTATTTTGTATGTTCATATCAGAGGTGGACATTTAAAGTTCAGAAAGTAAAAATCCAGACCAAGATTTCGTTTCAACCAACCAGTTTAGTACTCTGTCACTGTGATTCTTTATGCTCAGTGGGTTGGCTGGAAAAAAAAATTTGGTCTGGATTTGTACTTTCTGGACCTGAAATATGCACCTCTGGTTCATATCCATTATTATTATTATTTATTTATAATTTAAATGCACGATGCGCTAGTTTAGTCAACAATGCAAATTATTATAGGAAATTGCCACATCAAAAATGGTATTTGCTTGATTGTTTTGCAGTCTGCATAATGTTAGGCATGTGAAATTACACGGCATACAGTTAGCATTAAAGTTAAGGAACAATGCATCAAATTATTTTATGACTGAAAATCTTATGCATGTGGATTAATGTGTACAATGTGACTTTATGTAATTCTGGATGACTACGTATTCTAAACATGTTACAGGTGGTTACTGTGAACTGCTGGCCAGTCCCTTCTGTGAGTCTGCAGCACAGAAAAGACGACAGACTGAGTAATGCCAAAGATTTCCTTGCTGAAGTTTCCATGCAATTTCATCACTTTTGATGGGGCGTGGGGGGAGGGATTTATGTGCCCTCGATTGTACGAAAAATAATAACCTATAGTTTTGCATCAAGGAGACGCATCCTTCGTTGGGGGGTTTGCCTTTTTAAATATATATCACTGTCTAGTCATTGTGTTTAGACTTTGTTTCCTCATGACGTTGGCTCTTCAGGCCAATAAAATAATCCTAATGAAATGTCAGATAACGCTGAAATTCTTTGCAATGAAGCATCTTGCAGTACTTCTCATCTGAGGTGAGTTTGTACACTTCTGGGGGAAGAAGTCAAGCTGTTATATTACATTAATGTGTATTCAATGGGGGGGGCAACAATGTTCATCTTAAATGTCACTTTCGCCTAAAATGTTATTTTTAATAACCTAAGTATTTTGTTATGAGCATAAAAGGAGACTCCTTCATACTACCTGTCTGATTACAGACCTTATAAAACTCAAGAAAGTGAAGCCACAGTGACTCTTCATTGTCGATGACGAGGCACTGAAGCCGCAGTGACTCTTCATTGTCGATGACGAGGCACTGAAGCCGCAGTGACTCTTCATTGTCGATGTCGAGGCACATCAATGCCGTTGTGAGTTTGGGTTGGCGAGTGGCTAAACTTCAAAGGCTGTGAATCTGAAAAAGGTTTAAATTTACATGAAGTAATGAGCATTTTGTAGTATTCTTGCATGTTGTTTTTGTGTTGATTTCTTTTTTTATATACCAAATGTCATGATGGCATTCATACTTTAATAAAAAAACAGTAAGCTCCACTTGAATCACACTGTTTTTTAATGTCTTTTTTTCATATCCCGTTCTAAATTCTTTTTGGATAGATGCCGATCGCCTGCATGTAATTATGTATTTATTACGTATCATAATAACTCACAAACCTCCGGGTGACTGTTGAATTGCCTAATTTACCTGAGGCAAAGACTCCAGATTTCAAGTTACAGCAGGTTTGAAAATTTCACCTGAAATGCAACACTTCTCAACTGACACACTACCTGCTACAGCACACAAAATGCTTGTAATGTAATTCTTTTTGTGCCAGAGCTTGTCTCCCTTAATATGAATTTAATGTTGAGTGATGGATAATTTGTATAGAGTGCATGGAGACCTGGACCACAAATATAACTGTTAAGAATTTAAAAATGGTCTGATATTTATTTACTTGTTTTTGGTCTTGAAATGGAACAGCAGTCCAGCAAAGAATGCCCCAGGTAAGAGGAGCGAGTTGGTGTCCCAGCTCTTCTGAACACTTATCAGGTTCCTTAAGGCGGTGCTTTCAAGTTTAACAGCACATGAAATAATGTTTGTCTGTAGCCAGCCGTTTTCTTGGGCTGGTTAATATCTTTAAACCCTCGAACAACTCTGGTTTAAATATAATTAGTAGCAGTACAATAAACACTTTATAGCAGAGATTTCCTTTAAATGTTTTTCTTGTGCAATTTATGGGAAATTTCTGTAAATCTCTGAAATCTTGATACATGGATGCAAATTATGTCAACAATACCAGAACAGGATTTAATGTAGTACTGAGTGTAAATGTGGAATTCAACACTTTTTTTTTTTTTTAAGCAAACGACCATGACTGATGTTTAGCGGGAAATTGCAGTGCATATTAGTGGGTATCACATGGAAATAATGGAATAAGCTGCAGAGACCGTTAACATTCATCTAATCACAAGAAAAACGGGAGACACTGGCATGACCAAAGATACAGAGAAGTGTGTGCTGGACAGCATTCCCATAACCACAGCCCACCTTGAATCAGTATAGTTATGGGATGAGTATATTCCAGTAGTATTTGAGTTTAGTGGAACACAAAGAATGAGCCATTACCTGGACAGACCGATGCTTATTTATGTAGTTAAATGCATTCATCAGAAGAATGTCTCTGTCATCTCAGTCAGTCATCTCCATCCAGTTTAATGTCGTGTTCTCGCACTGACACCTTTCTGTGCATCTCACATCACTACAGTAACCAAACCCGCTTTAACAACCGCTTAACTAAAGTATCAGCTGCAGTTGTTCACCATTGTGAATGCAAGTTATCACCTTTCTATTAATGACATATTGTTATACACACGGCACATATGTGAATCAGACAATTTTACAGATTGCCTGAAACGCAGGGACATTTATCCTTTCTTTGAAGATCAAGGTGGATCACCACTCTTCACCTTAGCTCGTCATAGCGCCCCCCTGCACTCCTAACAGCCTCGGTCGCCACGACGTTTATCACATACGAACAGCGGCTGTAAAGCTCGGACTCCGGACCTTCCTTAATACAGGAAGTGACTCGGCGTTATGTCGATGAAACCTCCGCAACGCTGTTTGTGTTTTGTTACAGTTTAAAGGTGTTTCAGCTACTGATTGTACCCTATATATTATACACTGGTATTTGTAAAAATACTAATCAATTTCTTCTCGTTTGTTCAGAAGGTGCGTTTATCCAGACCTTAATCTATCCGAGTCAATACAATATTTTACGCGGCATTAATAAAGATATTTCTGCGTTTTCCATAATTAAGTCTGAAAATTGCCCGCTGCTGATCTGCACGGCTCAAAGGAGCGATGCCCTGCAGCTGGAAAGCTGGATGCAAAAACCACACCTCAGTGCAACTCCTCACCTAACGTCGACCGAGCTGTGTCAACATTTTACTACTCGATCGGTCCACTTTGCTCTGAAATAAACGTACCCACCCCCCTTCACCCCCTCCTACCCCTGTGGCGGTGGTGCGCGTCCCCGTTTCACGCGCGTCCCCGCCCAAGCCGTATGAACCTGCCGAAGACTCGGACTGCGAGCAGCCTGCTATCCGTAATTAGGCAGAAACATGGCAACGAGCGCCGCACGCCTGGAGCTGTCTCTACCAAAGGTTAACTTCTGCTTTCTCTTCTGCTTCTACCTTATGCATTCACGAAATATGTTTATTATTATTTACGTAATACTATTATTTTAATTTCCTAAACCGATCGTCACGTTGTCAGCGTGCAGCCGACTCCGTCTCCGTTCCTCGGCAATATGGGTTTGTCCAGCCGGCCGGATAAATCTGTTTGTTGGCGAATTCGCGAAATCATGTGAAAAGGTGAAGGATCTGCCGTCTGGTGTTCGGCGTCCATGTTATCAGCGTTGCTGTCTCTGGACTGGATACCGACATAGAAACGTGTGTGCCGGGGTGGGGGGGATGGGGAGCCGCTTCGCAGGGGGGCCGATCCGAATGGAAATAGACATTCAAAGAAGGGGAGCAATCGGTGTAAATGGCAGATTTATTTCTGTAAAGCGCACAGGGATCGGGGGCAGCTTGCCTGGATTGTTTTCTTCCCGATTTGAGATGGATTTCGCTGACATGGCGCATTGTCCAGCCGGCCGCAGACGCGTGGGAGTCAGCTGCAGTGATCCTGCCTTACCGATCGCTGTGATGCAAGCACTTGAAGCAGCCATTCACCGCACATTATTCTGATGTAGAAACTAAATAAGTTTTGGTACGGACATATTTATTTTTATGTATATTGCAAAGTGAAAAATACATTAATTACAGTTGTCGAGAATCGATGATCAGAGGGACCTCGCAAATATTTCTCCCCTCTTTATATTTACATAAAATCTCCGGAAATTTAGTCAAGAACGAAGAAAGTGCAGCAGGAGTGATGCGCTTCATGCACAGTTTGCAGGGTGTGTAATATGAAAAGTGTCACTGGTGTTCAGGAGCAGGGAGATATTTTTTTAAATGAAATGCAGTGACATGGTTGCATCTTCTTAAGGTTGGGAACTGGAGGGTGGAGATTAATGTGATCTGGGAAAAAAAAGTGAAAATGAGTCTGTTTTTACATCCAGAACTTTTTCTTACACGTAGCCCTTTTTCTTCCACAGGTCTCCCTGTCCTCTGTAAGCTGGTTAACATCTCTGTGAGGTATTTTTTTAGGGTGCAACATTTTCAGCGTGGGAGGCAGGGAGTCTTACGGAGGCTTGATAGAAGCAGACTGCCGCGGGAATGTGGAGTGTAGCGCTGCAGAGCTGACGCTGGACGGCTCGCGGACGAGGACGGCCGGCCGCTGCACTTCCTGTCAGGAATAGGATCTTTTTTTTACCCAAAGCCCCCAGAGCCATGGTGGACTGTGTAGACTCCGTGGGTGCAGTAGATATACACGTACGAAGGAACCCCCCTGCCCTCACTTAATGCTCCCTTCCTGATCCAGCCCCACCACGCCCCCCCACCGGCTGCCGTTTCTGAGACTGACGCTCGTAAAGTTCGCCATGGACCAGTTTGCTGTCCCCGTGCGGGAACGGCGTCGGGGTATGGCCACTCTTTGGGTCGTGGCCTCGGCGCTGACGGCGTGCGCTGCCATCCGCGCCGACTCGGCGGAGAGCCACAGCATGTTTGCCTGCGAGCCGATCACCCTACGCATGTGCCAGGAACTACCCTACAACACCACCTTCATGCCCAACCTGCTGAACCACTATGACCAGCAGACTGCTGCCCTGGCAATGGAGGTACTGGTGGCTCGTTCTCTCTCTGGCATTGTCCGCCGTGGGGCCCCTGTCCGAGTTTCCTGTGTGTTTTTTAGATTTGACTTCTTTCGGTGTTTCTCAACCCAGTCCTTGGCGATCCCGAGACGGTCCACATTTTTGCTCCCTCTCAGCACCCAACAGGTATTTACCAGGTATTCGGTGTTCTTGATTGGCTGATTGTTTGGTGTGAGCGGGCTGGGAGATGGGAGGGAGCAAAAATATGGACTGTCTCTGGGTCTCTGTGGACTGGGTTGAGAATTACTGACTTAACTGAATATTTAAATTGTAGCAGAAACTCATTTCTAGGTGAGAAATTCAAGTAAAAATCTGCACATTTTGAGCAATAATCTATCTGAAACACTGAGTGGGGCAATCAAAATATCTAGCTGGAATCCTGCATTGTATTAACAGGTGTTTGGTTTTGAAGTAGTGATATATCTTTTATACTAAAACATGCTGGCAAAGGCTTACTTTTGAATAAGCAGTTTTTGTTCAGTAATGCAATTAATAGTTAATTAGTAATTTACCCCTTTTGCTGCCAGCCCCAAATCAAAGAAGACTATATACCACTTTCATTTCAGATTATTAAATTTTAATCTGTGTGAATTATAATAGCCCCTTTTAAACTGCTGGTCTTCTGTTAAGAACCACAGGAATCCTGTTTCTTGTGTCACTAAAACGTTTCAGCCTGTCTCTCACTTTTTCTGGCTTCCCAGATCTGTCTTGTCCTCTTTAACTTCCACCTGCATTTTGTCAGGCTTTACAGCGTTAGCGCTGGACACTGAGTGGGCCATCTGAGGTACTGACTTGTGCTCAGTGGTGGTCATATAAGGTTAATGCAAGGTTTTGAATCCTCTTGAACTAAAGAATATATATTTTAAAATCCCCCTAAGTTAGGAAAATGCAGCTGCGCAAAAAATTCAATTGTTAAATGTGCGACTGTAAAGCATGCTTGATGACAAAGGCTCAGCAGAAAATTATTATTTTATAATTATTATACAGCGTGAATTGGATAGTCACTGAATAGCGTAATGGAAATGTCGTTCGGTAGGAATCTTTTCTCTCTTGGCACTCCCCTGGGGGAGATTGAGGGATCCGGGTAAAAGTGTCCTCTTAAATAGATTTTTCTGGTGTTTTAAGAAACTGTTCCTAAAAGAAAATCAATTTTATGATAATGCTCTTTTGTTCATTACTATTTCTGTCTTGGGGAAGTGTGATCACTGGCAGAAAATGAAGACTTTCATTGTTGGTTTTATAAATGATTTATTAAAATTAGATTTTAGAAATATGTAAAATGGCCAGTTATTCCCAGTTATACCCTCTTAAGGGTTACCTGTTTATTGTTTTTATTGTGAGCTACATCTGAATTAGCAGAGGCAGGGGCAGCGTTAGTGTTTTTCTGAGAAGTCGTCCGTAACGGAAACCTACGATTATGTAACTGAAGCTTAAATTCGGATGAGAGTAGAATCCGTGTCAGATTCGTGCCAAACAAACATCCTAGAATATCATGGGTGTATATGCAGAATTTGAACTTTCAGGTTTTCAGTCTAGGAGTTCATTCCGGATCCTGAAGATGGATTCGACAAAACAAACAATAAACATTTTCACTTACCGTGATTTTTTTTCGTTAGATTGCTGAGGACAATAGTATGTAATCTGATATTCTTACGCACAACAATTCCCAGCACAGCTGTGGGATACTGGTGAAGGCTATTTAGGAACTGGACCATATGTTTTCATTACAGTTGTTCTCTGAACTGGGTCATTCATTTACTTTTTCTGACCAGTGTAAATATCCCTGTATGCAAAATATTTTGTGCATGCTGTTCTGACTGTTTCCTAAAAAAAAATGGTGACTTTATCGTTAAAATACCCAGAAAAAATGCATTGGGGTCCCACAATTATTTTATCTCAGAATCAGAGTGCTTTGATTAAGAAACACCGAGCAACACTAGATGCAAAACAAAACGCATTTAGTTTTTGTAAACCATTTTATAGATTTTCACAGCGATTATAGATTATTTTAGGCAAATGGATGAAACGTTAAGGCGGAAATATTTCTGTAACAAACATCCTAAGATTTGTGAAACGGATTATGCTTATAACATTTAAAGGAAAATATATGTTTAAATATTACTTGTCACCAGCAATCCCTGACGACCGATGTGATGCATTTCAGTGGAAAGCAATGGGCAAATCTGTTGACATAAGACTTTCCTAAATTTGATTTAGAACCTTAAGATAGATTATGAAGAACATAGAACCTTAGATTCACAAGGAGGCTCTCAAATTCATCATCGTCCTGTTCTGGTGTATGTCCAGAACAGAGAGGCTTCTCACACAGCAAAGTTTATGTACCACTTAATAGTGCCCGAATGGTCGTCTTTGGGCACGTTGAAGCTCTTGCAAGCTAGACTTTGGGTCAAGGGAAGAAAAGCAAGTAGATGGACTTAGTTTCCATTTCATTTATTTATCTATCTATTTATTTATTAGATGCTGCTAAGCAAAGCAATGTGCAAGTTTTTTGAGAAAGTAGAGCTCAGTCAATTCCTGGAGCGATTGGGTGTTTACTCAAGGTCCCAAACGCTGAAATCACTCTGCTGACCCTGGGATATAAGCCAGCGACCTTCTAGTCGCATGCTAATGTAACTGACTGAGCTGCACACCACTAACCCCCCCCCCCCCCAGCCTGTGGCTTTTCACTTTCAACACTTGGTGCATTTTGTCAGAGTCAGTCGAAGCCCTGTGAGAGCAGGTGTGCCAGCTTGACTGCAGAGGTCCTCTGCCGTGTGAGCGGTCACGTGACCCAGGCTGTGGTGTTGTGTGAGCGGTCACGTGACCCAGGCTGTGGCGTAGCCCTGCTCACATGGACCATCTGTCACGGATGTTAAGTGACTCTGTGGAGATCCTGTATCCACAGTGTTTAGTTGACGTTCCTTCCCTGACAGGTGTGATCGGATTCCAGTCTGCCTCATTACAACGTTTATCCTGGAAAAACACGCGGCCCTTCACGGGCTGAGTGCTGCTTTTGATGCCAGACTCTGCCCGTGTACTAATTAACAGTTTCAAACTTGCCTCCTGGACATTTGTACAATTGTGAGAAAAATTGAAAGGGTTCACAAACTTTATCTCGATCTGATATGATTTTCATTTAAGTTATAATAATTTCACTTTGTACTGTACCACGTATATTGTTGAAATTACAATAAAAGCAACCTTGAACCTTGAACCTAATAATTAAGACAAATCTATTTTACGGGAGGTTCACTGTTTTTCTAATTACTGGAGATATTTTGCACTATAATTTTCTTTTTTTTTGCTCCATTGGTTGTAGAACTGATGGGAAGCAATTTAGCCTGAATCTCGCCTTAAACTAGCATCATTACTATCCACTTTGATTTTTTCCACACTTTTGAGGTCACTATGAGGACAATAGTAAGGTGGTGATGCTTTCATGCTTCCTTCCATTTGGGGGGGGGCGGTTAGCCAAGGGAACATGGCTTTTCCTTGATGTGTTTCAGTTCAGCATCTTTGTTTTCCCTTTGCCTTTCCCTGCGGCTCAGTTTGACCGTAGTTGAAGTGAATGTCTAAGCTTGGCCTCACTGCACCTGCCATTGTCCTGCCTCTCTATAACAACATCCACTGCAGTCTTCAGCTGAACTACAGTAGACATTAAGAAAAGTTAGTGGACTCATTCCCGCTGTAGAGTAAGTGTACTTGATTTCAGGTTGTCCACCTATTCCACGGGCATATGAGAATTCCTCTAAAATTCTGAGGTGTAACTGGGGACAGTCTATTGTGAAGCTGAAAGACTCAACAAACACTGATGTAAAGCTGCTGTCTGTCTTTGAAAGGGGGGGGTGCAGGTTACCGCAGCTGAACAGCAGATAAATTAAACTAATCTTAAGGGAGTTGGGACCGACCTAGAGAAGTCATCGTGCTGTGGATGCCTGTTTGCGTGAAGCAGAATCTCAGGTGTGCAGCATAATCTTGAAACCTTAATGGCATCTTAACCAAAAGACAGACTTAATACTACTTTAGTCATACTTCCTTTAGGGTGTGTTTAAAAACAAATTGTTTCATAGATAAGCTAAAGCAATGGAAGAGCAGCTTTCCAAAACTCCCTCAGTCCATTTTTTGTTGTTTTTGAGATGAAACCACCAGTGAGCTAAAGTCAGACTTCCTCATCTTATGTTACAGTATTGGGAACTGAAACACACTCAGTCCTTGTAACCCAACAAAGGACTTTTGTTAATTTCCGTGGAGTTTTAGAAATTTTTCTTGAAGATGTATCCTGTGGAATGAGTGAGGTTTTTTTTTTTATCAGCTCCTCAGTTGACCTGTGATGCATTGTTAAGGTCTGAAAAGGATGAGGCCTGCCTTTGCCTTGCTTGTCTGTCCTCATCCCTAAGATGTTGAGGTTGGGCCTCTATGCCAGCAGCTGCAGCATTCAGATAGAGTAGAATTCCCGCATGTTGGCCTGAAATTCGATGGTTTTTCTGAACAGCATATGCTGGGATTGAGCTTTTATAGTGCACTTAAAAGAGTGAATGACTTCCTGAAGTAGTAGCCTATTCAATGCTGCTCCAACCTTCTCGTGATCTGGTTAGTAATATAGCTGGCGGGCTCAGCACGGCAGCCATGAGTACGGAGTGTGGATTCACGGTTTGTATCGCGGTGATAGACGCAGTGGAAAGAGGAGCCCATTCTGCCAGGTTGTAATGATGGCAGACTTTCTGTGAGACTTCTCATGAATGCCCCTACAAACAGCATCGCAGTGCAGTCCCGCATCCCTGAATGCATCAGTAATGTGCATATAAAACACTGTAAGACAGGAAATAGGCAGCCATTTGTGTCCCTAACCATCTGCCGCAATATGCATTGGGGCTGATGGGAGTTCTGCTGCATTTAAGAGTATTTATTTCTCAGTGGCGTACAGCCATGTTTTATTCAGAAACCCTTACGATGGCAGTTTGAATGATAGAGGGATGATGTGTGAGGAAGCAGTGCTTTCTGGACATGAGGATTCCCTGCTAGTTTGCTGTTAAACATCACACATCTAACCGAGTTGAGTTCCTGTCGAGGCTGTATGGACTCGGCGCTGAGCTGTCTCTGTAGACATTTAGTAATTCTCTGGGGGTGCCCCCCCCCTTCCCCTTTGTTCTTCTTCCCCCCTATTTACTCTCTCTCCTGCACACCCTCGTTTGCCAGGTTGCAGGGTTGCCACGGATACAGCCTTTAATTGTGTCACAACCAAAAAAAAAAAGGCTGACCTCACAGACTGGGAGGCGGACCTCACAGTGTCCTTTGACAACCACCCCCCCCCCCCCCCCACACGCACACATATAAAGACACAAAGAAAGAAAAATACAAAGAGATGAGAACTTTATCAGAGCTTGACACCGTTTTCAGCGACGAAGTGAAATGAAACGATGCATGTTTGGGCAGGTGACGTCTGGCTCGGGACTTGGTAAACCACTGCACTTGGGAAAATGCAGGAATGTATTTCTGAAGAATTAAATATATTTGTCTTGGAGACTGAAAGGATCACAGTTGTAGAAGTTGTTCTCGCGTTCAGTGATGTGAGTCTCACCGGCATGTCAGTCCCTACCCTACCTGCAGGCTTTCATCGCCGCCGTTCATTTCGAATCCGTCTGGACGCTGGCCACTTTTTCTCCTTGTGGTGTTTACATTTTTACCGCTTTCTCTAGCCAGATAAATAATGACCCCCTCCCCACCACTTATCCCACTTATCTTCAAAGCCACCGGGGTTCCAGTGTTCAGGAACAAATGGAGATTGAAGATCCAAAAGCTGCTGTAGAACTTCCATCATCTGTCTTCCAAGCTTTTATCGAGTAGATGCTTATGAGAGTATTACAGTGTGGGCATCTCGCAGATGTGCTGGAGGAGTGCATGCTAACGGAAGGGATTAGCTTCAGAATGTGGTTTGGGAGACCGGGGACAGCAGTAGTAGGGCTTACGAACCGCTGGAGACGGTTATTCTTAGTGTGACTTACCAGCATTACGGGAAGGATGTGTGCTTGTAGGACATGAATTCAGTCACTTTTGGTGACTATGGATGATGTGTGTATGTTAAAGGCTGCTGAGAAATTTGTGTTAAATATCATGTGTGTGTGTGTATATATATACTGTATGTATGTGTGTATGTATGTGTGTGTATATATATATATATATATATATGTGTGTATGTGTATTTACATTATATGAATATAATGTAAATACACATACATCATTTTACTTATCAATATAAGTATTGGGAATGTATATATTCATACACATGTACCAGAATTATCAGAGATCATGTCAAAGTGGGCTGTGTTGCCTAGCAGTGTTTAGTTTATTTTTTCCTGTTTATTATGGGATAGGCTGAATCTCAAAGGGTTAGCAGTAAATTTTCAAGGTGACTAGGTGCCACCACTTCAGCTGACTTTTATGTATCATTGGTCATGCGGTGATCTCAGTTGATTTCGTAATTAACAGCCTTGGGTGCTGGAGGTGGAATTAACCATTGTGCCGCTCATAAAGGGCTGTGCGAGCCTAAGTCCCTAAATCTGCACTCACACACATGAATGGGTTTGTGTTGCCTAGTGGGGAAAAGGCTGATTCCAGTAGTCAAGGATTTTTGTACTGAAATCCTTTGAATTTCCAGTCCTTCAGAGGGGTGGGGGACAAATGTTGCCACGGTTTCAGTGACTTCAGTACAGAGTTTCTGGTGAGTTGGCTAACCTGCTTTTCCATCCCCTGGTAACCTTGACACGCCCATGGGAGGTTGGGGGAGTGGTGGTGGTGGAGATGGGGAGTAATGTGGATCTCAGATTCCTTGCACGCCTCGACTCTTCATACAAAAACACCCCCCTCCCAGCCTGGGGTCTCGTCCCAGACTCATCCATCATTACCTGAAGGGGTCTGTTGGCACCCCTGCAAGATGTTGACATGTTAGATGTCACAGCCCTGGGGTTTTTAAAACCTGATCAAGTTAATGAGTGTGTATTTAAAATGATAAGTAAAATAGAAAGCAGTCCTCATTCATACTCATCTTGCCTCACTTCCAGTAAGCAGAAGCAGGTGGTCATCTGCTAAAGGTTGCACACATGGAATCTGCATGCAAAAACAAGTCTGGGAAACCTTCAGGCAAACGCATGTGAAATGTGAGGTACTTATGGGATTATCCACCGAAGATATTTTCATATCGTGTCCTCTTTTCTCTCGATTTCGTAAATAATGGGGTAGATAGGGGAGAGAATGAACGATATTTTAATCCTTCTGTCAGGAGATCTCTGCAAGGCAGATTTGATGTTTTTCACCTCTTGCCAAAAACTCAAGCTGATATTTTTTTTATTGTACTGTCTACTCTGCTTTTGTTGTGGGTTCGGCTGTTGCTACCGTTCTCTGTCTGGTGCAGTTGGTGAACCATTGATCTGGATGTGAGGCGTCACTTACCTCTGGTGACGATACATGATTCGATCATTTTTGGTCCTGACGTGGAGCAGAGTCCATCAGCTGGTAACCAGTGTTATAAAGCAGTGTTTGTGACATGCGGTGCATTTCTGCCACTTTCCATAACCACCCAGAAGTGTGAGTTTCACTTTAGTGATATGTGCTTTCACTCGCACGACACCTTTAAGAATCTTTGTTTTGGTTAAACAATGCAAAGCCCTGCGTACTTCAGATGAAAAGATTAAGAAACATATCCAGCAGGGTCTAGTGATAAGTGTTTTACTTCTAATACATTCAGTCTCTGATCCAGCCCTAAATGAAACGCAGCTTATGGCTGGCTAGGGTACTATACTAAGTTATATTACTAAGCTGTAGTATTACTAATAAAACCTGCGAATAGTAACTACAGAAATTCATGTAAAAAAAAAAAAGGTAAAAGGCAGCTGTGAATTGTTAGTGCTAGCCTGCTACTGTGTGGGTAAGGCATCTGTGCAACTGATTTTATTTATTTATTTATTTTTTACTGATGACAGATGTTTGTGCGAAAATGGTTCCACATCTTTGAGAACCACCGAGGTGGAAAAACCTTATAGCCTAATTTTCTTGCCATGTAATAGATCCATTTATTTAAGGGTTCCAGTCCAGCTAGCGGTGTTTATTGACGTTCATCCCCACCCCCCATTTACAGCCCGTTTTCCTTACATTTTTATATGGCTGTCTATGCTTTATATTAAATGAAATGTAACGTCACATTAGGGTTACAAGAACAGCCTCTCGTTCTTGAATCCTGACCTCCAAATTTTCAGTTATGAATCCCTTTTTCCTAACGCCATCTGCTAGGCGTGGGCAGCATCTATATTCATACCTTGCTGAGATTATGTTATGCGGTATTTTCTATGATATTTTTGAATGCAACACTATTCGGGTAATTTGGAATCTCTGAGATATAATCCGGCAAATGAGTGGTTAAAGTTCAAAAATACTGTGTTATACCCTATTATCTTAACAGTACCCGTGCCTGCTGAACGCTTTGTGGCAGTGTAAATCCCATGTGGACCTTGAGCATGCACCACTGTCAGCACGTAAGGGGCATGTGGAAGTTTGCCAAACATATCCACTGTGAGAGTAGCTAAGGGGTCTAACGTTCAGATTATGTTTAGATAATGACTCCCGTCGGTCATCCGCTGACTGCAGGAGTTTCTTCCAAAAGAAGTATTTTAGGAGCAGAAGTAATCAGTCCTTTCATCTTGCAACCGCTTATTCTGAGGGGGGTGGGGGGTTGGAGCTTATGTCCCAGATAGCATAAGGCTGAATACACCCTGGGTGGGATGCAAGTCCATCAGAGAGACTCGAACCCCCAACTCTGGAGATGTGAGTCCGCAGAGCTAGCCACTGAGGCATTGTTTTACATTCATATTATTAATCCTTTTTCTTATATACATATAATCTTATGTATTTGTATTTTTTTTAGGACTAAAGTCCCACAATCCACACCAATTATCAAAGATTTTTGCAAGCTATGTTGTTGCGAGTTAGCAGTCTCATTGGTACCAGGGAGTATTCTGGGATTTTTTTTAAAGCATACGACGTGCCAACCTTTTCAATAGCCAATGATATATTTTGATTGGTGAGTGACAGGTGACAGGGCACTCTGGGGTCCAATCAGCTTTCAGTAGGCCCCACCCCTGTATATGTCCCTGATTGGTGCTATTCCAGAGCTGATGCACTTTAGCCCCAGGTCCTCCTTGATCTGAATACGGTGAGATGCCAGACTGCGGCAACCTTCAGAGCGGTGTCTTAGCGACGCTGGTGCAACGCTAGCATATGGTCATAAATAATAAGCAGGGCTGCTTCCGTTTAGCTCCGATCTCTTGCTACAATCACTAGCATCTCCGCCCAACCTTTGTAGGATGAACCCATCTGCTTTGTAGCACATAGATTAGGTCTGATGTAGTTCTTAGCTGAAAGACATTCAAGATCCAAAGATGGTCTTGTTTGGGGATAACTTGAAAGTGTTAAGAACATAAGAAATTTACAAACGAGAGGAGGCCATTCGGCCCATCAAGCTCGTTTGGGGAGAACTTAACTAAT
>JAODLC010000028.1:10259744-10302853 GCA_026781145.1 Hippopotamyrus pictus
TATTTGGATTTTTACAACATTATTGTTGAAATACACAGTCCTGAAAAAGGGACGTTTCTTTTTTTGCTGAGTATATAACAAACAGAAACCATACTAAGAAAATCAGTCTCCAGAACTTCCAACAATTATTACACCTCACCCAAGCGGCATCAGTACAAAGGAAAAAGCCCTTTTCAAG
Organism: Hippopotamyrus pictus; assembly: GCA_026781145.1. Taxonomy (NCBI): domain Eukaryota; kingdom Metazoa; phylum Chordata; class Actinopteri; order Osteoglossiformes; family Mormyridae; genus Hippopotamyrus; species Hippopotamyrus pictus. The sequence continues at coordinate 10,259,923 of JAODLC010000028.1, forward strand.
GCTTAAATTTGAACATTTATTTCTTAGTTACTCAAAGATCTGAGGGTTTAATTTATTCATCAGAAATTCATACACTGAAGTATTTTCCTGCAGAGCCACACGGCATGCCGTCATACCGGCCCCGGGGCAGAGGGCTTCCGGAGAAGCTCAGCACCCCGCGACATGGAGACTTTATCGGATGTCTTGAGAAGGGACACTGCAGCGAATCGGGACACTGCCTCGTGCCCCTTGGGGCCGCCCATTCGTCCTCGCAAGCAAAGAACCTCACCCTAAAGAAAGCTAAATGACACTCGCACGAGCGCTGCGAGTCTGGCGGAGGTTTTAAGGGAGGGGCCTGTGCTCTGTAGGCCCTCTGCAAGGGGGCCCGAGTGAATTCCCACCAGCCGGGGGATGGGGGGGGGGAAGCGCGGTACATCCGCACTCTGTCATTAGAACCAGAAAATCGCCTCACGAAAGTACCAATACCCTAAAAAAAAAAAAAAAAATGTCTAGCTAACAGCCAAAAATAAGCCCGGCTGTGCGAAGGAGGGTCTTTAACGCTGAAGCCACTTCCAAACTCTGCAGGATGTTCCTAAGCACAACATCAGAGCCAGTGCACATGTGACAAGTGACGAGAAAAAGGAGAGGGTGAGGAGAGTCCCACGGGAAGCAGTGACAAAGCGGGGGTCCCTCTCCCCCCCCGGCTCAGCATGCTGACGTGGGCTTTCCCCCGCACCCTTCAAACCACTAAAAACCTCAAAGGCAACACCCGACCAAGGGAATGAATGGAGAGGTTAAGAAGCATCAAAGCCTGTGTGAGAACCAGGACCACATCTGAAGCTGCCTTTACACGAAGCTCATGGCAGTCACAACCCAACGTATAATAACGAAGTGTTAGCGAAAAAGTCAGATTTAATGAAATCAAGACAAAGAATTCAAAAAGCCGTACAACACAGGAAAACACTGCCACCAATTAGAGAAGCGATTTGTGAAATCAATACCACTTATTCAATAACCTTCCTTTTTAACGTAAAATGCAGTAATAGTAACTATATTCTTTTCAAGCTATAACGTCAGTCATCTTTTACTACACAGAAGCAGCTAATCTAATAGTAACCATTAAACGCCTCCCACAAGCAAGCACCGGTTTAGGATTACAGACCTGCTGAAGCACATTAGCTAAAAATATTTGGATTCAGTTCTTTCTTTAGAACAAAGAATTGTTAAAGCGTCAGCAGTATTTCGAAGGTCTATCACACTCAGCCCAAAATGTCACAACTAAAGTTACAGCTGTATAAGATCATTGTGATACCAACTACGACATATGCCAGTGAGATATGGAAAATGACAACAAAAACAGCACAGAGACTAAACACGTTCCACCAACGTTGTTCACAATGAATACTTGGGGTCTTGTACCACGATCGTGTCACAACAAAGTTCTAATAAAGAGAGAGATTTCAAGAGACTGCAAGATGTCGTCGCAAAAATAAGACCTGGCCTTGCGGGATCCTTGCTGTGTGTCTCTGAAGAGCAGCACTCAAAGACAACGCCATGGTGGATACCAGCAGGAAGTCGGGAAGCAGACAGACTACCTAGATTTCAAGGCAACTAACATCAAACGGGAAGAATTAGAGGACATCGCGAAAGATAGGAGGTGATGCAGGGACCTAAGTCCTAAGTCTAAGTCCTACTTTAGCCCCCCCCAGCGGTCCTACCTGTGGACGTAGTGCAGCTGGTGCACCGAGTCGATGGCCAACACCATCTCAGCCAGGTAGAATCGCGCCATGTCCTCCGGCAGCCGGTCCTCGAATTTGCTGAGCAGGGTCAGCAGGTCCCCCCCCACGTAGTAATCCATCACCAGGTACTGCGGGGGGACGACCACGCGTGAGGAAATCCCACGTCACCACCCCAAGTCATCACAATGCATGATCTCAGTGATGTCTGCAGGAGTAAACTGAGCACCTGGTCAATCTGGAGATCCTTCAAGTGCGTCTCTTTTGATCACAAACAACCTATTATATGGTGCTTTTGCCCTATTAATCTGTCTAAAGTGACAATATGGGAATTAACATAAAACATATTCATACCGATGAATGTTCTAAACCAGAACACCAGGTGCTGCCTTTCTTACAGGGAAATCTCACAAGGCACAGAAGGGCACCTATGGGGCACCTATGTGGAAATTTTGGCCGACACCAGTAACTGATACTGGTTAACCTCTGAGCTTCTGTGAAGGTGTCGGAGACGTCACTTCTTACGATTTCATAAATATGTATAGCAACCACATCTGTTCTTGAAATACTAAATCATCTTTACAAAGAAAAAATATTTTATTTGACAAGGATATACAAGAAGTTAACCATATCAGTGTTAAAAAGCAACCACAGGTAATCGTATTACAAAAAGCATGTCAAACCACAAACATTCCAACAAACTAATGCATTATTTAGGGGAGTAAGGATTGATAGTCAATATGACAAAGTCCAAAACCCTAGAGGGGACAGAATGTTTTCAATGCAGCAGACCTACATTAAGAGTGCAAAAACATATTGTGGAAAGTGATTCTAATTAAGGAGATGACAGCTCTTCTAAAACGAAAGATACTCCCTTTATTAACAGCTACTATTAGTCTAATATTAACAGTGGCACAGACTGGGAAGCCAACAATTTACACACTAACAACACACACATCACTCAGAAAACACGGCAGAGTTCTGACATTTACCGTTAACATAAATACACAAATGCACATTAATTTACACTATATAAAGATACACAAAGCGCAGTGCAAAGCACTCCAGGAGCTGCGTAATTAGTCCTGTTGACCAATCCCGTGGCATCAAATTACGGCGGGCGGGATCAGAACAAACAAAAAAGTTAGCCTCAAAGACCCTGCACAGGCGGAGCGCAGGAAGGGCGATCGCCGCGCCGATGAGGCTACAGCTAAAACGACATGGATTTTGTCAATTACGTTTAAAGTGTACGGCCAGGAGGCAGATTATTTACCCATCTATTGTTGTATGTGTGTAATGAATATAAAACCACCAAGGTTTTTAGATGTTAAAAAAAAAAAAAAAAAACACTTATTTTCAGGCCATTAAGGTATTTTAGTAATTTTGTCTTTAACTCTTTGAATACTGACTAAATAATATAAACAAAAATGTAGACCGATGTTGATTTCTTGATTTTTAACAAACATTGGCCGATACCGACATGTTAATCGATAAGTCGTGTCTCTCTAGTAAGGCCTTCCTTAAAAAAAACAAACAAGAAAGGAGAAACAAATAGTTTTAATGGGCAAGGGAAGGAATGTAGAGACTAGGATGTCCACAAGTGCTATGAGAGTCGTTCTAGGGCTCACCAAATAGTTGTCATCCTGGAAGGCATAGTGCAACGTCGTAATCCACTGGCTGTCCCCGTTTACCAGCACGTCCCGTTCCTCCCGAAAACAGGCCGTCTACACGGAAAGGAGACAGATCAGATAAATACAGACCGATGCAACCTTTCCAACAGGAACTCATATGATATACAAACACTGGGCGTGACTGTGCTATGTAGTTCCCCCTATACTTATTGGGAAAACTATGCTAATTGCCGTTATTTATCTATGAGGACGTAAACTGTGCAAGCAGATTAGAAGAGTCTACATCCTTTGTTAGGAGATTTGAGACAGTACCAAAATTCAACACAGTAACTGAACTGAATTTGATGGATTGTTTTTATATAAAACATATATGTAACATTTTAGGTGTTCCTCTGTCACCGGCTCTTAATGAGCCGCTCTACCCAGTACCCACAAACCTTCCTCACCTCGGCACGCTTCAGCATCTCCCACTTGTTAAGGATCTTCATGGCGAACACCTTGTCTGTGTTCTTCACCTTCACCACGGCCACCTGAAGGGCACAGGCAAGGTGACTTAGGAGACTGGGATTAAGATGGCAGCCCATACCCTGAGGAGCAGCCCGTGACAGGAGCATGAGCAGAATTTATGAGACCACAAGTTGTGTGAGTACTCGTTAGAAATGGGTCATCCTTCTGCTTGGGTGACTTGGACATGGACAGCCTGACGGTACGCAATTCAGTAGGGCCTAGTTAGAGAAACCCTCCATCGGCAGGGAATATTGGAAAGGAGAAGCCTGTTCTTGTCGCTAGGCAACAAGCTCTAGTATCCCAGAATGCAATGCACGGGCTTGGAGAGGGTGCAAGAGGAACCCATACGATCCATTCCTTCTGGGAGGGATCTCGATTTTAGTGCCTGAGGAAAGTAGGACGTGGCCAAGACAGGTAGGGTTCTGGGCCCTCGATGGTGCTAAAGGCAGTCTGTCCCCAAGAATTGTCAGGAATTTGTGTTCCAAAAGACAGTACCTCTTCCAGCCTGATTGTATCCTTCCTCTCAAAACTATGACTTTTCTGGTGTTTTCAAGGGCACAAGGGAACCATCACAAAACACAGCTGGGACAACAAAGTAGATTTTAGTGGAAGATGTGCATTAAGATTTATTCATTGTAGATCACATTTTCTAAACAGCTAATGTGCTACCTCAACTAAGGTACTAAGAAATACTCAAAAATACCAGATGCAAAATGGAAGTTTGAGAGGAAAAAAGGCACAGCAAGCTGGTAAGTGCGGTGGGAATCCCCTCTGAAACCAGGAGATGTGTAGCTGTACATAACGAGGGCAGGGGGTAAAGGAGGGTCACAGCATACAGCTGCACCTCAACACATCCTGAACCGGGAGTTAAGAATCCAAGCAGGGTCTTCACTCAAATTCAAAATGAAAAAAAATCTAAGACTGCTTTCCTCAGGGAAGCCAAGGATGAATCAGCATCATCAGTCACCATTCACCCTCAGCAACTACACGGCCTCCGTAAGACGTTCCAGGTAACAATGTGACCATGGGCCTCACTACTTGTCAACCGTCCTCCTCACACAACCACACTGAAACCGGGAGTTTTTCCAAGTATCCCTGAGAGACAACACCTGCCAATTAACTACCTAAGTCGTCCATCAGACTAGTCTGAATCACTTTTAGCAGAGAGATATCCTTATTTATTTATTATTTCCATTTACTTTACTTTGTCATTTAGAGATGAACCGAACCGATATTTGGATTGGTATTGGCGACGATCCAGATCGGTCACCATAAGTGACACTTTTATCCAGAGTGACGTGAAGTAGAGGGAAGAGTTACAATCTGTGTGCACGTCCTGGGATTTGAACCCATGACCTTTGCACTGTAAGCGCAATGGCGTCTTGTTGAGCTATGGTAGCTACGATGAGGCTAAGCTTTGTGGGAAGGGGGAGAGACATTGAATGCCACGTTGCGATACACCTCTGAAGCGAGTTCAAACCAGGACGCAGAGTAACACCCCCGCCATCCTCTAGGGTTTGGAAGATTTCTTAGAGATGCAAGTACCCATGGCAAGCTGAGGGTTTTGGACAAGCATTAAATATTCCAAACCCTCAGGGAAATGCAGCCAGATACTCTATTCCATAGCCACTCTAATCACAGACAGTACTGAACACAACAGCGTAATGCATGATAGTCCTGTACCTTTCATGTTACATCTACTTTTGTTTTGTTTTTAATTCACCATAACAAGCCAAGATTACCTATAAATTACCCGTTGTACTGTCAAATACTTAATCCTAAATATAAAATTATGGGAAATTCTACACTGATAGAATATGTATTTTAATGGCACAAAAGCAAGTTATTAAATCTAAAAATTGACAGTTTGTAGCATATCTAATCCAATGCCAACAGGCTCCATGATGAGAGCAGCACAGGCCTGGACATGTACGTCTCACTGCGGATTCAAAGCGGCACGTCACTTGCCTATCCACTCCAGAAGCAGGCCCAAAAAATAATCGCTAAACAACATAAGTTCGTAGCCGTGTCCTTAATATAGCCCTGAAAAATCAAACGTCACTTTCATCCAGAGCTAAAAGCATCCACAAAATAGACCAAGTCCTTGCAACAGAGATCACTATCTTTCCAACAAGCAAGTCATATCTGATGCCATTTCATTTCCCAAATTCATCATTTCAGTGGCCTGACAAGTCAGCGGGAGAATGCAGAGTTTCGTGGATAGTTTTTGGCTTTTTGCATCTTCGCGTTTAATACCACATGGAAAAATACATGTTCCATCATATTACATATTATACGGAACCGTGTGTCACCTCCTGCTTGTATTACACTGCACTACATGCTACCCACCATGAACTGTAAAAATCACATTGCAGAGATAGACACATTGCTAAAATTACCACCATGACCCCACATAAAAGACTCTATCACAAGGTGAAATGTCTAAAAAATGAAGTATGTCAGACAATTCTAATGATAATGCTAAGTATTTCTTGACTTGTCAGGACCGTTTATCCCTGAATTCCACAGGAGGAGACTCTGCCAGCACCTGTCTGACTTTTCACGGCAAAAGGCTGTTTCGGGAAGGGGGGCGGGGGGTTAAAAACACTGGAAGAGACATGTTGAGACGAAGGCTGGACTAGCTAGAGAGTAACCTAGAAAGCGGGCAAAAAAAAATTATAAGGAAAGGAGAGAAGTGTACGGAAGAGATCTGGGAGAACGCGGGGAGAAAGACTAGAAAATGGAATGTTGAGGAAGACATCCGTGCAGGATGAGCGATGGCCTGAGAAGATCAGCAGCAGTACCAGCATCTGAGAAGAGCACTCAAACTCTAGGCGACAGCCTCATGGCAGTCAGGGGTGCGAAATGAATTTAAATGATGCTTTATTTGGGGAGCAGCAGGTTAGGATTCTGCATCTATGATTGGAAGGTTGTTGGTTCGAAACCCAGTGCTAGCAAACTGCTGCTGCCATTAGGCCTTAACCCCCAACTGCTCAAGGGTGTCAGCCAGCTTGCTGGGTCTTTGATATGACCCCCAAGCTTGCTGGGTCTTTGATATGACCCCCAAGCTTGCTGGGTCTTTGATATGACCCCCAAGCTTGCTGGGTGTCTCATGGAGAGCAAGATGGGGAAAGTCAAAAGAGAATTTCCCCATGGGGATCAATAAAGTACCACTACCCTATTTACCAAATGCATAGGAATTCTTTAGGTTTTGCAAATGGCACCTTGCTCTTCATTAAGACACGTGAAAGACGTTTGTGGGCAAAGAGCAGGGGAGGGCCATTTATCCAGCACATCTGGAGCATTTTGCTGAGGGTTATGGGCTTTGCTGAAGTGCCGGAATGTGATATAACTAATCTGCCGACCATGGGATTTGAACCAGCAACCTTCTGGTCAGCCACCTAACCCATTGAGCCAGACACTTCCCACCCCCAGCCAAGAGCCAGGAAAAGGTTGGGGTAGGTGTGTTTGGGAGGGGGCGGCAGCAGGTGAAAGGCTGATCAAGCGCCTTGGCATTTAACATCCCAGGACATACAGTGTCGTCTCAGCTCCAACCAAAAAAAAAAAAAAAATAGACTCTGAAACAGGAGTAAAATTCTTGGACAGATCGCCTATGAAATACTGCGGGGTCAGCAAACCTGGCTCACGCCTGTGGGCGTCTGAGTAAGTCAGTATCTACAGTTGTAGCCTCATTCTGATTAATTAGACCTGATGTAACGAGCGTCTCAGATTACCTTATGCAGGTAGAGCGCGACACCACCAGCCATCACACCTGATATATCTGTCAGTAATTTGCCTTCCTGGAATTCTAACACATGCTCTGCTTACAGTCCTTTTACAAAGCGCTGACATCACAACTCAATATAAGCGCCTACATAAAAAATGTATGTGTCAATTAAACGCTTTTCAGCAGAACAAATACAGGGAGACACTCCTTAAGGTCTTAATTCTATGTTAATATATGTTATATTATATGTTAACATTAACTGACTTCTCAACTAAAAGCACAAAAATATAACAAATCACTATTTTTTCCAGAACTGCACAATAATTATGGCTGTCTTCTTGTTTGCGTTTATCCAGAAAAGCGCATTGATTCTGCTAATTTCCTCTTGACTAGCAGACACTTATGACTCGATGGTGATTTTGAATATTCAGGCAGCACAATGATCAGGGCTTCAGAAACGCAGCTTCAGAAACGCAGCTTCAGAAACACAGCTTCAGAAACGCAGCCTTGTCCGTTTGAAAATGCCGGCATTCTGCTGTTTTCATGGCGGCTACTAAACAACCCAATGACCTCGTGCATATCTAAGGCATTCCGTGTCATAACCGGTTTAATTTTTTACCATCAGTTTTAAAATTATAGACCAGATGTCTCCAACATTCTTTAAAATAAATAAATAAATCCAGAAAGCTACCAGGTAAAAGTTGCCGACTGAGGGCTTGCAGTCAACACATTGGTCACCACTGTACTCTGTGTGCTAATGACGCTAGTGAGTGATCTGATGATGCAGAGTGGGCCATGCTAATTGCTGTGGCAGTGTGCAGGTGACAGTATGATTGTCGTGACTGATTAGTAATGTCTGAAGATCGACCTGTCAGCAACCACTGTTCTAGAATAGTGAACGATGATTATCATTTGGAAAGATCATTGGGGGATAACTGCCCAGAGAATACCACAAACATGATGAAGACATTATCAGTAATTCAGACAGGGGCGTAAATTTCAAAGTGTTTTATGCCTCACAGAAACACAAGGAATCTGGAGCAAAAAAGGTACAGGTTTTGAGAAAAAGTTCCTGTAATAATTCTCATTGGACAACTTCTACTGACCAGCTAGCTGACTTCCGTGAAATTACTATAACAAAAGCAAAACCTTTAACAACCTGGTGGTTTGACATGTACATTTCAACACATATTACTACATAAGCACTTTTGTGCAACAATTTAATATATATGAGGTCTTTTTAAAAGTTTCATATCAACGCTACTTCACATGTTTTTGATTGACCTACATCCTCAGCATAAACCGCAAGTCCCTACTGCTCCTGGTTTCACTTCTTCTAATTTGAGTTTCCTTCCTGTCATCTCCGGGGACAGCGTATCCTCCACCACGACCGGCTCGAGTCAGAAGGGGTGTGGTCACTCACCTCGCCGAATGCTCCGCGGCCAATCACCTTGAGGATCTCAAAGTCATCCCTGTGAAGCCGCATCTGCTTGACTTTGGAGGTGAATGGCTTAGCTGGCGGAGAGAGAAGAGAAGAGAAGAGAAGATGGAGAGGGGCACTGCTGAATGTGCGTTTGGGACCGATTTACAGTGCTCGATGACACACGAGACCCCGCCAACAGAACACCCACTGTGCCGAACAGAAATATGACAACCATGGACAGAAACACTAATTCTGCATGATGAGAAGATAAGGGTTCTCCTGAATTCTGATCAAACACAATAAATGCAGATTAAATCGGTCCAAGGTTTTCAAACAGGCAGTGCCAGACCATGGGATATCCAATGACTTTGTATAATCATATTCAACAAACATTACGTTAGTAATTGAGCAGACACATTTATCCAAAGAGACATGCAGCATCAGACAGCCCCCGGAGAACCTGGGGGTTAAGGGCCTTGCTGAAGGGCCCAACGGTGACATCACTGTGCTTTGGGGTTTGAACCACCAACCTTCTGATCACGGGCACAGAGTCCCAACTCACTCAGCTACACACCACACCCATGTACTTAGACTTGAATATGATGACTAATATGTACAAGTAATACCTTTTACTGGCTGTATGTGAGCCCGGTTTGGTTGCCAGTGGAACATACATTAAAATAAAGTTTCCTTTGGTCTGTTTACACAGCCCAAAACATTTGGACACTTGGTCCCCACAATGCAATATAAAAAAAGTATGTGTGTATAACACACAGATATGGTGAGAGCACGTTTTTGGGTCAGAGCCTATGTCCACTGCCCCAGAGCAGTTGGGGCTGAGGCCCATGCTCAAGAGCCCAACAATGGATTTGAACCAGCAACCTTCTGATCACCAGTCCTAATCCCCAGAGCCACAAGCCACTTTGGATTGAATCATGAGGCAGTTTTACAGGGAAAAGGGGTACCTATTATTAGGCAGGTTCTCTTAATGGTGTAGCCACAGTGAGTACCTTACGCCGTCACCTAAAACGTCACTTATCAAACCCCCCACCAATGCCACTACTTTTCTGTAACACTCGCTGCTTTTGGCAAGGAAAATTTCAAACTTCTTCATTTAACTAAGGAAATTCTTAAAATTCCAGAAGCACTGGGGTACCAGCAGAAGGGAGTTGAAAGACTGAAGACAGTCTGCACTGACGCTCTGTTTTGACAGGGGTTTAACCTCAAAACCTGCTCCTGAAGCACCTTTTAGAATAAACAAATCCATCCACGACAAACTGGTCCAACTATTTATACAGCAGCTTAAGGACACAAGCTGCAGGATTACTGGTGTGACGACGCTGTAACAAAGGAATGCTTAGTTGGTATGGCTTCAGAACAACACTGGGCCACTTACTCTGGACACTGCATGGGTAAACATGGACAGGCTGTCCTACAAGGGGATCTGTGAGTGTTCAGTCAATAAATCCCCAGTGTTAAGGGCCTCCATTTGCAGCACCTCCTTCAGAATTGCTATTCAAACCGGTGAAAACTTAGTGAAAAAATATGTGACCATGTCTGAGTTAATCTGGATAAACACCAGCGACAAACCAACCGTACGCCTACAACGCAGCCTCCACCTTCATGAGGTCGGGCGCAAGGTGGAAGCTGAAGTGGTGCTTGAGACAGCAGCTGATACACCAACAGAGCAGCAGGACAGCAGCCCTGAGTTCAGGGCCCCAGGAAAGAGACTCAGACTGGAGCTCCGGGTGAAATCGGCTGCTGAGCGACACGTCGGGAAGGAAGGAAAGAAAGAAAGGGAAAGAGAAAGAAAGAAAGGGAAAGAGAGAAAGGCAGACAGCTAGCTTGGCCAATATATGGATAGCTAGCTAGCTAAATGGAAGCCTTAGCTGCAAAATGGGCTGTATTCCAAATAAACCGTCACCAGGTGACTGTAACAGACACACCTAGACGTTTTGCTGATGTAGCCTCAGGTCGTTCCATGACACGCGATTTGACGCGAGCAGAGCCGAGCCCGGCGCGGAAGACGCCCTTCAGTCCGCCTCTGGGAGGGTGTTTGCTGAAGATATTAACGTTCCGTCAGCTGTGAACAGACGTGCGGATCTCTGGGCATGAATTACAAACTTAGCACAGCTCCGGCTGCGTAGGAAGACGACCACGCATCTGGTGTGATGCGCGCCGGGCCGTGGGGGTCTATGGGGCCGGGGGGGTCTATGGGGCCGTGAGTTAACGCGACTCATGCTTGGGGGCAGCGTGTTGCTCGAGGGGCTAAGCCTGTGTGCCTGTAATCAGAAGGTCATGGACAGCTTACTCTACAAAGACCAAGTTGAGGGAGGCGTAAAGACAACTTCCACACGGGGATCAATAAAAGTATCAATCAATTATAATTATTATGCTGTCGCTCCCTCAGCCAATGAGGAGCCTCGCACCGGAGCAGGCAGAGCAAGCCACACAAAGGCAGGCCTTCCGCGTTTTCCGCCGTCACACAATAGGCCTATAGTCCCACACTGTTTTCTCATCTGGCAAAACATTCAGGTATGAGAAACATAGCAACTGTTACCATGATGTGGCACGGATCAAGTTTCACATCACACCTTGCGTCCAATGCGTTCAACAGACATACCAGGTAAAAGATCTGAAATGTTCTAGAATACATTCCGGGTAACGATCCCCGGAGCCATTTTAAAAGAAGTTTCAATTCTCTGTTTAACAACATACACTGGCTTTTATTAACTAACAATAAACTGCTCTACATCACACAGGACGCCACAACGGTCTCACACCTCCAGATCAGTCTGATTCGCACCCCCGCTCTGGGTTAATCCGCCTGATCTCTCCATGCGAGTGGCATCTCCCACCCCCCCGCCAATACTCCAGTTTCTCTCCTGCAGCCTCAAAATAACATAGAGGCTTAGCAGAATCGCTGTTATTTAACTGCATGTGTATCCTGCGACAGACTGCCGTCCCATGCGAGGCGTCTGTCTGCTCTGCTCAGCGTGTAGAGCGGCGCTGCTCAACTGAACCCACGTTTCCTTGGTCATTAAGTTACCACCCAAATTTAAAATTTAGCTAAATTTATTTCACAAAAAATGAAGTATTAGTAAATGAAATGTACTGCAGGAACAGGTGGATAATACCTACACACGCTGTTTATAAAATAATTATAATTAAAAAAAAAATAAAAAAAAATAAAAAAAAAATTTTGACCATGTACTCCATGACCCAGTGAAAATGGTCCTGTGACCCACTTTTTTCGTGATGACCCACGAGTTGAGTGTGATTCTGGGTAAGACGTTATAGAATATGGATGTTTTACGTGGTGAAGACACGCGGTCAGGGAACATTGCCTGAACACTCCCTCTGCGACCCCAAACGGGCCAGAGTACTGCTTCATTGGAGCAAACGGACCAAAAAAAGCGTTCGGAACTCATTGGTTATGAATGGTAACCACAGGGCAGTCTTCTGGGTAAGGAGAAAACAATTATACAATCTAATTATGCAACAACAATTACCAACTGACCCTGACTGCTTCAATTGACTGTTGATTGAGCTGGTAAATTTCTCTGGTCACACAGTAACCTGACTAATAATGAACGTCAGCCTTACAGTGGCGTGAGACAATGCACTTGTCAACATGTCAATGCAGCAGGGAAGTGCGGGGAATCTGCAGTAAAACTAACAGGTTAATGCCAAGCCTAGCAGTAATAACTCTGCAAACCACGTAATGAAATACAGCCAAACCTACATCGACTTCTCCCTTCTTAGAACGGCACAAAGCAGGCCTGAAATGCGGCATTACAGCAGGCCACAAATGCCCGTGTCTGCATGTGTCTCTGTTGTGGGTGTGGAATCACTTCTCTAATTGTTCAGACAGCAGCATTCCACATGGAATCGCATTTTGTGGTTCCCAGGATAACTGCCATTCCACGACGCCGGAGCTGATGAAATAGTCAGCCATTTAAAACACGCAAGAATCATTCATTTAAATCGGAGGATTATTTAGCACCTGACTGATGCATGTGAGTCTGGCAAGTTCATTCCACATAATAGAAGAAGAAGAAAAAAAAAAATCAGGACATTATATCCAGCTACCCTGGTGCTTCTTTACAGGAATCTCCGGCAGGTGGGACTGGAACATAGGAGGGTGTGATACTCTAATCTGGATCTGTACACAGATAACTACCACAGCAGTTCTGTGGTTCCTGATGGTTTCCTGACCTCACAGCTCGGTCATTAACGCAGGGAAGCACACAGATACAAGCCAGAGGCAGCGTTGGGGTCCGGCACAAGAGCAGGCCCATCGCAGGACGCCGAGGGAAGCCTCTAGGAATAGCGGTCATGAAAAACAGCCTGGAGAAACACTAATGTGTTGTGTTTTTTTGATATATTAATATCTGATATTTAACTTAACTTAAAAGTAAAAAGTGTATATTCTGTCTGCATCATTGTTATGTTGCCATTTGTTGTTGTTAAATGTTCTACATCTGAAGGGAGGTACGTCAGCAAGTATTTCATTGTACTTGTACAAATGACAAAGCTTTTGAATCCTACAAATCTGCAAAATAAAGATGTCAAAGGGTAAGCAGAAAGAAACAGTTACACGAGTGAATGAGTTTCACAAATTACTCCTACAAAAGAAATCTGACAAAGAAACGTGTCACGCCTCCCTGCCATTATAACGCGACGCCAGTCAAAGTGGTTAATTAGGCGACGGCAGAGCTAAACAAAGGCTGGAATTGCACCTGTTCTTCGGGGGAAGAGTTAGATGCCGGGAGCGGACGACGTTCAACAGGCGTGGGTCCATCCCGAGTGAAAACAAGGCCTTTTGGCACCAGTGGGGTCGCTGTATTTCGGCAAATACGTATAGACACACGTCAAAAGTCAAGCTTGTGTGGTGATCCGGCTTGCGGCAGTATTTTGAAACATCAGTGACAAAAGGAGCTATTCTGATATATTTATTTTAATCACCAAGATTTCAAAATACCAAAATAGTGCTGCTTTTGAGAAGACCGTCAACGTACCACATACCACAGTATACCACACTATACCACAGTATAATGTCTGACTGGTATGAACAATTAGATACAACTCACTCAATTTCCTAAACCCCTTGAATCCCCGGCCCTCCAGGACTGGTCCTAGCTGACGTGGCACCCAATGGGACGGCCACCAGTGCTCCATTTGTCAGCGCCGAAGAAAAACTGGCTGGCAAGTCGGCACGTTCAGAAGTTGGCACCTTAGGTGTATGCTACCTATACCAGTGTTTCCCAACCCAGTACTCGGGGGACTCCGGACACTCCACATCTTTGCTCCTTCTCATCTCCCAGCACACCGGTACCAGCTATTTGGTGTTCCTGACTAGCTGGGAGCTGGGAGGGAGCAAAAATGTGGAGTGTCCGGGGTTCCCTGAGGACGGGGGAACACTGACCCGTAGGACTAATTGGCCCTGCAGCAGTCTATAGAGAGATACTTTGCAGAGAACGCAGGTCACGTAGTTCATGGAAATTAGAGGCGTACACAGGCCTCAGAGGCGTCTCATAGCTAACATGGCTCCAATTCGGTTACATTTGTTTACCTATAGCATTACTAATGATTAGTTGTTTCATTGCTGATTAGTAATCATCCATCCATCCGTCCATCAAAGTCATCACACAGCACAGACTCATGGTGACTCATACACTGCCAGTGTGGCCTCGAACCTCGGGGGTTACGGGCTGGATTCCTCGCTCCGCTCCGCGGGCGTAAGCGCTCAGCGCCAAGGTGCCGCCCATGGGGACTACATCGCCTTGAAAGGCTCTCTGGGCTGTTTGTGTGCCCAGTGACAGACCAGGAAGGTGTACGCCTTCCTTTATGCTCCAAGAGCACTCAACGGAAATAAAGACAAGTCTACAGTCTTTAATTATTAAAGACAGACCTGCAAATAAACTGCAACGGGACGAAAGTCAGAAGAGTGCAGGAGTAGAGGAAGTCATTCCTAAAGTATGGGGGGGGGGTATGAAATGCCTGTTCCAAGATCCAAGACTGAGCCTCCGAATGCATCAGGATGAGTCAAGGGTTGCTAGTCAACCCTCTTAAGGATGACTGGTCATGTTGTGCATCTGCAACTGAAATCTCTCTATTTCCTGCACCAGTCCATGGGGTGAAAAGTCCTGCCTGTCACTTGGCACAAAGAGCAAGGGGGTCAACCCCAAAGCCCTTGACAATTTTACAATCAGGCGTTATCAGTGAGAGGAAAAAAAACTAATGCGTGTCCCATTGTGAAGAATCCCTTCTCATGGAAATGCAAATCAACCACTCTGCGTTACTTTACCATCAGTATCTACAAGAAATGCAAATCAACCACTCTGCGTTACTTTATCATCAGTAACTACATGTATTTTTTATGGGGATAACTACTGACAAGTATAACCTCTTGGAAATTTTCATTATGTTGTTTTTAATCTGTCCTGTCAAACAGGGACGTTTCACTTGGTGTTTAATGATGCACGTGTCATGATCACCACCAAATTCAATAATGTACTTTGACTGTGTAAATACAGCATGAAAGCTAATGAGGAAACCCTCACACTGTACATGATTACTGCTCATTTTTCATCAGTAATGTAGTCTTCAAGGGAATTCAGGATTTACACTGGTTAGCGACCCACTGCGGTTTGTTCAAGACGGTGGCTTCCATATGCATTATGAGAAGTAACAGCCGTCACAAGACCTAAGGATGGCATATCCCATTAAAATCCCAAGTGGTTAAAAACAAACACTTCAAATCGAGTAATTACTTAAAAGGAGAAATCAACACAGGTCATCATAAAATGATTACCTAACTAGCTTCCTGGAACCACTTATCTGGGAGCTTGGAGTCTATCCCAAACACAGAAGGCAGGGCAGAGCCCAGAGTGAGGTACCAGAACATCGTAGGTGGTGTACGAGCAAAAAACCAGGGGAATTTAGGGGGGGCGCAGACAAACACTGACAGCACATGCTAAGTCCACAGAGGAACAGAACTGACACAAACTGAACCCAGTGGGCTGGAGGTGTAACTGCACAGGAGAAACACTGTAACTGCATATCAAAACTGAGTTACGACCAAAACTGGGTCTCATAGGCTCTGTTTTATCTCATGACAAAATATCTTAATTCAACTGGGTTTGGTCTTTAAGGAAACACTATCAGTTACCTACCTACTACACATATGGCTGGGCAGTCAGAATACTTGGAAACGCAGTTACTGGGTTTTGCCTCTGTGGGACTGGATCCACTGCCCATGACACCCAGTAAAATAAAAACAAACATTGCAGAAGCAGTACTTAACAACATGGCGAAAAGCCACATCCAAAAAAGGCTATTTTCACACGAGCTGCAACAAACCCTTCACAGGAACCCAGACACAGAGTCACCCAGGAAATGTACTGCCGTCCGGGATAATCAGCCTGGGGGGGGAGGGGGGGGGCACGCCAAGCTACATGGAGTGACAGACAGACATCGAGACAGACGGCACAAAGAATTACTGATTTCTCACGTTAGCAAACAGTTTGCTAATTAAACGCATCAAGTAATATTCCCAGCCCACCCACCAGGCACAAGTCAGCAATATACCAACGGCATGGCAGCCGGAACCTGCCGGCAAGTGGCACAGGAAAACCAGAATGAGGCCAAATTCAGCATTTATACGCTGGAAGGAGCTGGACAAACATCTTTCTGGACAGAAAAGTGAGCCCCAGCTATGAGCTGACAAGACAGAAACAGATGGCCTTTAACCCCAGGATGTGAACCACAGTATGACCCCATCTCCCACAGGTGGGACAAGGCTAGCTGCTCCTTCACACACACACACACACACACACACACACACACACACACACACACACACACACACACACACACACACACAGAGTCAAGGTCCAAACATTGGACATCTAGTTCACTGCATGCATTTCAAGCCAAAAGCAGTGTTGACTGTAATCCTGTGTGCATTTTCCCAGAGTTCTGTGGTCCTGTAGTTCCATAAGAAAAACATTACAGCAACAACACAAAGGTCAAGGGTTCAAGTTCCAGAAAGCACAAATATATTGTAACCTTTTCCTCTACTTTAAGTTGCATTGGATAATAGCGTCAGATAAACAATAAAACGTAAATGAAAAAGGTCTACTGGATTAGCCTTTGAGAAGGTAGAGCACTGCACACAGCAGAACAGTGCCGAGGAAACTGACATCTATACCCACATCTACAATTTCTCAACACTGTTAAACTAAACACTGCAAGCTATATTGGGAGGGGTGTCACTGCCATCATCTATCTAATAAAAATCTGCACAAAAGATTACAAAACTCAGTACACAAAAATAAACAAACAACCATATAACATAAGGAAAGTTGCATGGCTTGAGTCAGACTTCGGATACGTCGAACAAAATGCGCAAGGGCAACGACGCACGATGGTCAAACTGCATGACCTGCTGGAGGTCATTGATGTTGTACCCCACAGTGAGTACTGAACCTAAGTGCAGCGAACCTCACCCAGTGCAGTGCCTCGGAAATTACAGACAGCTGTGCAAATACAGCTGCGTGTGCAGAAATTGCACAGCATGGGCATGAAAATCACATGCAAATCAAAGGTTTCCTGAAATGCAACTACAGACATTCGACAAGCCTAGAGAGGCAGCGCAAACCGAACAGGAGGCAGCAAGGGGCTCCTTGGGTGTCGGGGCAGAGCGAGGGGCTGTTTCTACAGACACCCTGAGTGGCAGCTAGGAATCGCATGCATTCCACAGGGGGGCCAAAACTGCAGCGTGCTGGAGCATGCAAACAATCGCAAACACGCATGCACGCACGCACATACACACACACACACACGCAATGAAGGCCAAGAACTGTAAGACACGAGGTTCAGTTACTGTCAGGTTATGAGTTACGCCATGTGATCTATGTTCTTAATAACATCGAGAACGTTGGTGCCGGACGCGCCAGTTCCAGCCTCACAGAACCAGCCTCCCTCCTGGGATTTTCATGCACTACAGTGTCTATAGTTTACAGAGAGCGCTGCGATAAACAGAGCCACCCAATCAGCAGGCATTCTGTGGCTGAAACACCTTGTTAGGAGGAGAGAGAGGTCAGGAGATAACAGCTAAAGCTAGCAGGACGGCTGCAAGGGTGAAATAACAGCTCGGTGCAACAGTGGTGTGCAGACAGTCGTCCCTGAATGCAGATCTCGTCCACCTTTAGAGAGGCTCTGGAGACGAAAGGGGGTCATGCCCAGTACCTAATAGCGTGTACCTAATAGCGTGTACCTAATAGCGTGTACCTAATAGCGTGTACCTAATAGCGTGCCCACTGACTACATACACATAGACACATAAGAGGTACACAGGGTTAAATTCATGGTGAAAGTACTGGAATATTAAACAGAATAAATATCCCAAAAAAGTAAAAACGTCATATACAAACTATTAAATATCATAGTTAAAACGCTCAAACAAAAGCTAATCTCAGGTATGTTGTCTAGAAAGCTGCAGGTGATGTCCAGTCGCAGCGCCTGCATGCCAGAGCCAGCGCGCGCCGTTATTCTCCTGACGCATTAATCGCCCGCCGCAGCACTCAGCTGGGCAGCTTGGGCCCCGTGACTCCCGCCCCGGACGGAGCATCAGAGCCACAGGGCCTCCGTCAGGCCAGCAGACCCCGGGAAGACTCCAGGATGACCATCCCATCACGGCCACTAGCTGCTATCAAAGCGGCGACCAGAAGGCAGAAGGCTGACTGCTGTATATCTGTCACAATGACAATCGGTGCCCCCCCCCGTCATTAAAGAGCCAGCGATGGAAAGAAAAACAAGATGGAACAGACTAAGCAAGCATGAGAGGGGTGAATAATTCATGCATGTGCTTCCATGGAATCGCGCTCCGGGCTCAGCGGGGCCAGGAAACGCTTTTGGGGTGCGCTACGTTCCCGACGCTCGTCTGCCCGGAACACACAGCACGTGAAACTCAACAGCTGTAATTAATTCCGCTCCGAAGCTACTGAAGAAAAATTAAAAGTGTACAAGGAAGGTAAGTGGAAATATGCCCATTGGAAGCTCTTTGGTACAATATTGATTAGAAATTTCCCAGTTTTCCAGAAAACAAATGGTAATGAAATCACACACGCAAACTCTCACATCAATACCGACCCCCCCCCCACCTCTGAGGTTAAGTCGACGTCTTCAGCATGATACTTAGGGGAGTCAAAACAGACTTGCTGGAAGGCACGAATATGCTAATACCATATTTTGAAAATCACAACTATTCTATTACCATAAATTATAATAACTCAAGAGATAATTGAAGTTGTTACTTGAAGTAACAGCACAGCAAGGAGCGGAATAAAATTTCGCTTCAGTGTCCTGACCGACTGCAGCAGATACCTCACCTTATCAATAAGGTCAGGTAGATCTTTAGAAGCATTTCACTGCAGCAGGCAAAGTGCCTCCACGTTCTTTAAGGAGCAGCGACAAAAACAAAAACCGACCAATTCGAGAAAATTCACAGAAGCACAATGCTAACCTCATGCTAATGCTAATCAAGCTAAGTATTACTTAGCTGACGCTAGTAATCGCTCAGCTACTACAGCGACGAGAACCTTCATCAAAATGCTGTCCATCTAAGAGAGCCTGCTGCCCCCCCAGAAGGCACAAGGATTACCAGCACACACCGTGGTCTCTACAAATGGGGTCACCCCCACGACGTTACGGGCCAGACCGTCCGAAGGGTGCACATTAACCCCACAGCTCCTCCTTCACCTGACCTTGGACTAGACTACAAAGGCGAGGCAGACAGCAAAACGCTGCTTTCCACAAAGGCGGCGAAATCTGGGGCTCGTGGTCTACAGATTTCAAAAGAAACAAATTCACAAAAAAGAGCAGCATTTTACACCAGAGTCTGATTTGCATACGGAGGCGTGTACTGGTCACACCCCCTCTCGATCTCACTGCAAACCCTCAACTGGGATTAAAACTTAACCCCATCCAGTATCCAGGACACTGAGGTGTACTGCAGGACCCCCAAAAAGGCTGTCTAACGGGGGAGGGGTGTGACCCCGCAGGTCAGGACACTGAGGTGTACTGCAGGACCCCCAAAAAGGCTGTCTGACGGGGGAGGGGTGTGACCCCGCAGGTCAGGACACTGAGGTGTACTGCAGGACCCCCAAAAAGGCTGTCTGACGGGGGAGGGGTGTGACCCCGCAGGTCAGGACACTGATCAGAAAGTCACTGCATTCGCTGTGGAGAGAAAAATTGCCGGGAAACCAGTGACACAAGCTGTTTTAATAAAATTTAAAAACCCAAATTTCCACTAAAATGAGAGAACGTACATGCATGCATGCATACATAAATACATACATACATACATACCTCTTCCATATGCACACTGTAAATCCTGCACAGGGCTGTGGGGGTAGAGTAACTGCATGCATATGAAATTCAGTGTAATAAATGGTTCTCTGCCTTCTGAGCACTTTTCCACTCAAATTGAGGCTAATTTATTTAATCCAGGCTCAAACCACTTTTGCTAACAGGTCGCCTTAAATCCTGTACGACACGGATCTGGAACACTGGCCACCTGCTGAATCAAGGCAAGCCAAGACCAGGAAATATACCGTCCAGTGGCAGATGACCTCAACCAGGCAGGACACGCTATTCATGAAACTGCACCGTATTTTAAAAATGTGTGGGTTGGCAAAGACTCAAGCACATTGCAGGAAGTGAAATTCGCTTACAAATATTCCCGTCCACCCGTTCAGCCTCCCAACCATTTATCCAGTACAGGACTGCAGGTAGGCTGTGGGGGGGGGTTGGATCTTCCCCCAGGCAGCACAGAGCAGGGGAACACACACAGACTGCATTTATTCCAGACCTGTTCACCAAACTGTACATCTCTGGATTCCAGCGGTAAGCCAGAGCACCCAAAGGAAATCAAGGAGACGCAGGGAAAACATGCCAACTAAACACACACACGCACACACACACACACACACACGCACACACACACGCACGCACACGCAAACACACACACACACACACACACACACACACACAATCACATATAGTGGTGTTGGGACTTGGTCTCATCAATGCTGGAAGAGTGAAGCAACAATGCTAGATTTTTAACTGATTCTACACAAAATCAAGGATTTTAACGTATTGAATTTATTTCTGCCTTGTGTCCCGTGCTACCTCAGAGTCCCCAGGTCCCCACAAACCACGTACTGTATCATAGGTTATGGAAGACAGACAGACACATGGATGGATGGATGGAAAAGTCATCTAGGCCTACCGCATAAAATACATGCAAAAATTAAACCCTCTCTGAAGAGGTGGAACGTTTCATGAAGATCCGAGTGGGCCAGCCAAATAAAGCGAGACCACAGCCACCTTGGGGGAAACCAGACCATCTCAGTATGGACCGTAATTCTCAGAACCGTCGAGTCTGAAAATCATGCAGAATCGGGTGCATCTAAATGCCCCAGCTCTGCTTTCACAATCTCAATTATTCAACAGCCTATGGGGGAAAATTCTAAAGCTGCGATAATTATCCATAAAAAAAAAAGAGGGTGAGACAAGCCAAAGAAAAGAAAAATTGTCAGGGGCGGAGAGGTTGTTATGGGGGCCGGGGTCTCTGTGGACGTGTTTGCGGTGCGTATGGGCTATTGGGGACTCAGACACGCTCTCAAATAACCTAAGAAAGCCTTCAAATGCGGTTACCCCGCTGTAAGAACACCCTCAACGAGCAAGCAGAATTTAAAACATCGCGTTACCGACATCCTCACCAATATCACAATTTCATAATGATCTACCTATAGCACACTTACACTACTCAGGTGGCAATATAACAAGTGACATCATGCTACATTTGGAGAGCAATAATAGCTTAAAAGCAAAACAGCAAGCTGAAACATTAAAGCGCTTGTGAAACACACACATTGCAACAGCACACTGCTGATTTTTTAAATATTATAATGAGCAGATACAGACTGAGTCTCCAGTTTGATGTGCTGGATGGCAAAAACAGCCTTTAAAACCTTCAGAATATAACATTCCCAGTGATTAAAGTCAGCTATAAACTGGCTGGACCTATTTTGTGCCAGGTCCTCTTCCATATCCTCTCTGGGTTTATCATTTTCTAAAAAAAATATAATAATAATAAAGGAAAAAGTAGACATGCATCACTGGAACGTCAGACACCATAACACAAATAACAGGTTGCCAGTAAAACTTAGTTATTGAAAGGTAATACAGAGGAAATTCTAAGTAAGACGGACTAAAATCCTTAAATTGTCCCACTGGAAGGGGTCTGGAGGACTGAAATGCTGACTAATTCATTTTTAAGTGCTTAGGTGACGCATATCCATTTATACAGCTGGATATTTCCCTATAGCGATTCACGGCATGCGCCCTGCACATTAGCATTTCACTTATTTAGCCGACGTTTGTTCCAAAGTGACATACAATTGACAAGGCAGAGTCACCCAGTGTCCCTGATGCAATGAGGGCTAAGGGTCTTGCTCAGGGGTCCGATGGGGACATCTCTCTGCCTACAATGGGATTTGAACCAACAACTTTCCAATCACATGCACAGCACCCACACAGGGAGCCACAGCCTTTGGGGTACATGTAACTGCCCTTGACTGAAAGCGTATCATTAGAGACAATGCCCTATGGCCGCCGCGTGCCAGTATGTCATGTGGATCCCTCATATTGAAACCTGAATAGGGAACAAAGTATGGGGGGGCAGCAGTTTGGTAGGGACCAAATCAGCCCCGATGGTGGAACCAAACCTACACCTTTATGATTAGGTCCCTTGATTAGATCTCATACTGGGCATCTTTTCTGGTTACAAGTAAAAGCTTTAAAGTTAATCTACATCTCAAGGTTCTTCATAATAGGAGCCTCACCTTGTATAAGAAAATGGTACAGCTGCTAGATTCCAAGACAATAATAAACAAGTATGGACACACTGCACCATCCGGCCCCGAGGCTCCTTCATGGAATCACCCACAGACGCGAGTGCATCCATTAAGTCGTGCAGATACAGAGTGCCGCGTCATGGGCTACACTGGGATGCTGTGGAGGCAGCACGGCGATGGGGGCGGCAGTGGGGAGAAAACGACAAGCGGCAAGTGTAAATATGCAGTATCCACAAGGTGTGGAACGGAGAGAGGGATCCGGATACAGACTACCTCCCACACGGACCACTCAGCTGCAAGACCGCTACTCACACCTAACTGACGAGGCACATCACAAGCAATGAAGAGCTGCGGATAAACCAACAAGGGTTCGTTCCCGGGACCCAGACAAGGCCCCATGTCCAGATCCTGCACACCGAAACCCAAATGAAGAGGAAGCTTCAGCAAACAAAGTCACGTGACATGTGATGTTTCCAAAGAGACACATATGGCTGCCAATAAAGAACCAGAGCAGAGGACTGAGACTGTCAGCAGCCAAATCTTTATGGAAACATAAAAGAAGCTTTCTTAACTAGCAAGGGGTTTGGGGGCTTGAATCCCACCCTGGCTGCTTGCACAGGTTCCTCTGGGTTTTCTGGTTTCTTACTGCAGTCCAAGAGCATGCAGCTAGGCACTGCTATCCTTAAACTGCCCATAGTGTGCTTACTGCCCTATTAGACCAAAAATGCCCCACGTCTTTCTCATCTGCTCAGTCTGTCCTATCCACACACAGCCATTGACCCAACCAGACCAGCTTCTTCATGCTACCAGAGGAAACTCTCACAGAAATGTGGAGAATGCGTGAATCTCTGTCTCTCACACACACACACACACACACACACACACACAGGATGGGAACTAAACCTACAGCTCTGAAAGGTTCCAGGCTAAAAGGCTGAACAGGAAACCAAGATGGCAAACTATAGAGATTCTCAAAGGCAGTGGAACTTTTGGGCTGTACTCGGTGAAGAGAATAGGAGCGGATACCAAGCACTGAATGAAAGCAGGAGAATTCAGGTACTGGACATGAAATACTATGGTTGGCATTTCAGTACGAGTACAGGTACTTTGGAAAGGTTCAGTTTTCCCATATCCCATCATGCTCTCCTTTCAGCTGTTAGACAACTGGTAGAAATTAATCATGGATATGTATTACATGAAAGCACTAGTTCCATATTTTCCTTGCTAGCCTGATGCTATTTCCCATGTTTCACATAGTATCTGAAATGCAGGAGTATGGTGGTTCAGTGGGTAACACAGAGACGTTGCTTTATTTGCTATCTGCATAAGTAATGCTTCTTTTTGCAGTTGGGGTCACACCGCAGGGCTGGTCATTAGTCTGCCACCCATGGAACACTCGTCAGCAATGTTAGGACCTTGCTCTAGGACCTGACGGACATGTAACTACTTTTCTGAGAATGGGATATGAACCGGCAACCTTCTGATCAGATTCGGAGGCCAAACCCGCCAAGCCACACAGCACCCTGCCCATACTGCTACTCTTACACTGCAGCCATGAGAAACCTCCTGTATGAGGGTGAGGACCATAACGAGGATTCCCCACTGCGCAATCGGCAGTCTCTGCTCAGCTCCTGAGGCGTACAATCCTCCTGGACCCATGATCACACATCTCCCTGGAGCCACGCAGGCCCTCAGGATCTGGGCCTTAATTACCGAAAAAAGACATGCTATTCTGCAGTAGAATACGATCCAATCATATCGAACACCAGGGGTCCCGCAAGCTCCCCCCCTCCTTTCACACAGTGAGATTTTGCCACGTCCTACATGTACAATTTTGGCCTAAATGGGATGCCATAAAAAACCAATTATAAGCAGTAACTGTCAAATAAGTGGATTTTTGGTCTCATTTGTACAAAACAATTTACATAGAAAATTTGATTGGTCCCAAGCTCCTCTGCTCACAAAGACTCATTAGTCAAAAGTACGGGATCTCTCCATCATTTCAAATTTTAATAAACACCAATGACTTCACAAACTGCTGCACCGCTGATCAAGATTTTGATATTAGTCTCCTGGCCCCATCCAATGATAATTTTCAGATTCATCTACCAAGACAAAGTAGGAAAACGGCTTCTGTAAGCTAATCAGCTTTCATATGTTCCGAGCAGATTGAGTCAGCCCACTCCACACTTGGCAGATGTATAAAACACAGGGGGAGATAACGAGACGGTGAGCCTTAACTTATGCTCTCGCCGTGCTGCTGTTGCACGATACAGAAGAGAGAAAAACATAATTTCCCGTTACGCAGGATTAGGGATGAAGTTCAGGAGCCGCACCAGCCACAGTGTCAGGTACAGCCCTACAACTTAATGCCTCATTGAATCATAAGCAGGACTGAGTGAACCCTGCGGATTTTAATCCATCCATCCATCGATGGCGGCTTATGCAGGACAGGGTGATGAAGGGCCAGAAGACCATGCCAGGACGCGCAAGGGGTGTCCAGCATAACCAGTTTATACGCCTTTCAAGCTTTATTTGTCACACACAATCATACACTGTACCAGGGCTGGGCGATTAATCGAATTTTAATTTCAGTTTCAATTACAGTTTTTGCTTCCAATGATTATGAAAACAAAATTGAGATAAAATGATTATTGTGTCGCATTTTGTTTTGCAGGGATGCTCCGGTTTTGTCTTTTGTACACCACTTTCCAGTCCCTTTTTGTTTGTTTCTCAGCTGAATAAAATTCAGGGAGTTCAAGGAAATCCACTGCTGAAAAAGTCAAGTTCAATAAATGCGTGAGATTTCCAAAGTCGACTTAGAGTAATCGTGTTAAATAATCGTGATCAATATTGACTGAAATAATCGTGGTTATGATTTTTGCCATAATCGAGCAGCCCTATACTGTACCACTGCTCTATTTTCACCTGCTTCCTAGATTGTGCCTCATAAAATGTGCAAAAATCAAGTAACTTAACAAGATAAAAATAAATTATAAAAATGACAATAAAACTACAAAATGGACAAAAATTTGAGCAGTACATCAGCAATTAAAATGCAATGACAGTTTGTAAAAGTGCATAAGAGAATGAGTAGGGAGTCCTCTGTGTTTTCAGACTGTAGGGTTGTTTTAAAAAAGTCTAGTTGCACAATAATGTCAGTCAGAAGGAGCTGATGGGTGCCTGACATGAGAGTGGAGTGATGTGCAGACTGGAATGTGATGTGCAGACTGGAATGCCAGGGCCTCCGTTTTCAAAAAGGTAAACAGAAGCAGACAGACCACATTCTTAGCCCCTACAGGCACGTTATGTAACACTGGCAGTCAGGAAACCGGACAGGAGGGTCTTCGCCCCCCAGACAAAGCCCACCCCTGGCCAGGCTGCACTGAGACTCCTGCTAACAGCCCCTAAAGCTTCCACTGGCGTGACAGCGGCGTGACACTCAGCTGTCCCACGCGCATCACCTACCAAATTATGCCGGAATGCAGAGCGGAGCGGCAGCCCTTTGCGGAGAGGATAACTGAGGGGGTGTCGGGTGGAAACCTGGACTTTCCCTTCAAATCAGGGGAGCAAGAACAAGAATCAAAGGCAGAAAACAACTACAGGACCCAGAGGCAAACAGTAAAATGAGTGCCACACCAATAGGACGCACCACAATGGTAATCCGAAACACACACTTCCTAGGCTAGTAAATCTTGAAATGCTGTAGAGTATTTCTTATTCCGTCTTTTAATGGGCAATCAGATCTTTTCCATATACAGACGCTCCTTGCCTTACGACGGTCCGACTTGCAGTATTTCGACTTGCATCGCAGTGACGCACATTCAGAAGTTAAACCTCGAATTCTGATCTGTCCCCAAGCTTGCAATATGCGGCAGGATACTTTCCACTGAAGCTGGACAATGACAACATCCACCGTGCTTATAGTCTCTGTAGCGAATGCAAGCGTAAACATCTCAGTAGTTATTTATTATGTCATATCCATATTGGACTTACGTTTTCCACTTACGATGGATTCATCGGAGCGTAACCCCATTGTAAGTCAAGGAGCATCTGTATAATTACGACACGCCACAATTCCTGCACCTCTGTGATCCTGAACCGTGAGGTCACACGCAGGCGGCAGAGCGTCCCACATACACCCCCACAACACCAGCAGGCTCATATCAGTCATCTCTGCCTGCCCCGTCGAGACGCATCCTGACGCAAAGCGTCTGCTGATCAGAATAACCACAAGGCCGGCCGGTGACAATGACTGGGGGTGACGCTGGGGTCACTTCTGGGCACCTGGTGGCAGGAGCAGTCACCACACCTGATGGCGAGTCTCATCGACAGTACCGGGGAATCAAATATTAAAACTAGGCAATTTCAATACGGTACAGAAGGGTTCACTGTCACACCAACTATTAATAGTAACACAGCATAACGTGGCAAGAAAATGCTCAGGGCTGGACAGGGATGCAAAACAATCGTCCCCGGACTTTAGGATCCCCCACCATAAATTTTGTGCTTGTGGGATTTTTACTTAAACAAAAAAAAAAAAAAAAAAAAAAAAAAAAAAAAAAAAAAAAAAAAAAAAAAGAGGACAGAACCAAAAAAAAAAAAAAGACTGAGAGAACCAATCAGATTGTAGAGGAGGTGGGTACAAGCATCTAGAGGAGACGGGACCAACCAATCAGATGTCCCACCTCCTCTAGTTGCTTGGTCCACCTCCTCTACAATCTGATTGGTTCCAAAAGATAACCAATCTTTTTTCATTCTGCCCTCAGAACATTTTTGTGCAAGTTAAACTCCCAGGAGCAAGGGGGTTTGGTGAAGCGGGGTAGGAGTGTATGGTGTCCCAGGATAGCCCATAAGCCCACCAAGAAAATGCCCAGTATATGCTAGACGTCCTGTCCAAGTCTGGTGGGGTTAGAGAGACAGGAGGACAGGAGGAGAGAAAAAAAAAAAAAGGAAGGCCAACATTAACACACAGTACAAACAAACACAGCAGGAATGTTCAGAATTCTGACAATGATGGAAGGGGAACATAAATAGCCCGGAAAAATAAATATCAGAGCAATACATCGAAATCATTGCTGCTCTCCCCATTTGACATCAGGTTTTCCTCCCACTCACGCTGTCTGACACGAGAACACAGTGCACACGGCAAATTATCAAAAGTAAGTAGGTGCCACAAGTACGAACGCTCGGTAAACATCGCTTCCCGCATCCCAGAAACCCCATCGTGGCGTCGTTCACGTTCTGTTACATCAGAGACCGAAATGCTACACTGACCCACCTCCGGTCTTCCCCTGAGGGCAGGATTCTGAGGCCAGCAGCGGGCAGACAGACACATAATATCCCAGACAAATATAACATCCCTCGCACACACACACCCACACAGAGGCCTAAAGTCAGGACTCATCTGCTAAACGGCTCTATGGCCCAAAACCCGGACCACACGACCTCCTGCCAAAAGCCATTTCTGAAACCAGCAGTTAAATGAACTGCAAGCACCTACAGAAGAACACCTGCCAAAGAGAATCCCAAATTAAAATGCCTCAGATTGGACAGCAAAACAGAAAATTCAGAAACGCAGCCATGCCCAGTTCAACGCAGTAAAATGGTAATTTTACCAAAATTACCATTTTATCTGGGTTATGTTCTGGGTTATTTTTTTGGATCATCATTAATATAAGCAGCCCCCACCCTCTGTGTGCATGCCATACACTCTCCGTGCTTACGTGGCGCTCCTCCAACCTTCTCCCATAACGCACTGCGGTGACCCAGCCGCCCTTCAGCAGACGACATGCCCGGGACAAACCTTCCCAGGATGGGCTCCCAGTTAACACGAGCCCCACCAAAGGATGAATGGATGGACAGAAACTATCAAATTTAGTAATACAAGAAACAATGCAAAGCAGCCAAAACTTTTGTTATAAATGTGAAACCTTCTGTTACATCAGAATCTACTGAATGCAAGAACAAAGTAGAAGGGGGGAGTGAACGAGCAATTAAAACACAAAGGTAGCCGGTTTCAG
Organism: Hippopotamyrus pictus; assembly: GCA_026781145.1. Taxonomy (NCBI): domain Eukaryota; kingdom Metazoa; phylum Chordata; class Actinopteri; order Osteoglossiformes; family Mormyridae; genus Hippopotamyrus; species Hippopotamyrus pictus. Next base: position 10,288,877 of record JAODLC010000028.1, read on the forward strand.
TGACATGGCAGAAAAAAAGGAATGCTTTGTGTCATATTTAAGACGTCTCATTTTACTGTTGATATAGAGTAAAACTATGTTTGGCAGATGCTCATCCAATGTGTTAAATACACATGATCCAATTTTATGTGTTAAGTACAGCCTGCTCAACACTGCAGGGCTTTTCTAATCACTGACGTTTTCAAAATAAAATCTGCATTCTTTTATCTTTTATAAAAAGAATTTTTTCCACATTCATTAACAAAACTGTTAGTGATGGGGAAAAAAAAAACATCATTCACTAGGGGGGGGGAACGGCATTAGATCCAGAGGAAAGTAGTAACTTCAGCGTAAATGTCTCAATCTAATAGCTAGAATCGTATGTTTATACTGAAGACTGCAAATAAACCATCATTACTTTGCAGTTTTAGCAGCATGACGTTTAAAAAACAACCAGAATACATACAGCATAGAAGGACAAACTGACTCTTTAAAAGGTAGCAAACTCTCAAAATAAAAAAACAAAACAACAGAAACTCATTTTAAAGTCGCTGATGCAATGGTTTAAACACTTTCACAATGCGAGATTTTATTAGGTAACAGGATGTCTCAAACCTGTACAGGATGTTCTGTCACTGATCCAACATCACCGTAGTCTGACATGCATTGATCAAAGATTTCAACAGAACAAATACAACACAACACTGAATCCCAACGCAGGCTAACATATTGCTGGGGTAGAGGGTTATATTGATTAATGGCATGCATTAATGACACATTTGATCGTTTTTTTTATTATTATTATTTAGAACTGCAATCAAAAAAAGAACAGAATATAATTATTAAGTTTTATTGCCTTGATTTCTCCCCAATGTTCCATGTGTACCTTATTGGATGAATTGCTTACTGCCAACAATGCAACTGTTGCTTGATAAATATTTTTGGTTAAATAAACGAAATACCCAAGTCAAGTGATCTTACAAACATTGTACTAAACCCTAAACCCTAATGTCTAAACCCTGAAGATCCACTGACAATTTCTCCAAAAGATTTCTTGAAATTAGTTCCCAGTTTCGATTTGAACAGGCTGAAAGACCTCAATGAGGAGCCGTATCATTGGCCAGTTTCAGTGCCCTGTCCCTAGGTCACCATCCAATGACCAGATTCATACCAACCAAGCCAATCAACAGCAGCTACAGGCTGATGCTTCCCTTGGGAAAATGTAATCATCATGCTCTCTGTCGTCTTGGACTATAGAGCTCAGTTATCGTTCCAAAAGAAAAATGTAGCATAAATAACTAGTCTCTTTTCTCCTCTAAGCTAAAAGTTGAATGTGCGATTGCTTACATCACGAAAAAACAGGATCATCTGTGCATGTACATATGACATGGCGGTCATAGTACTTCTAGGATGATAACACTTTTAACTCTTAAAATATAGTGAGGAGTCAGTTTATTAAGTGCAGTTCAGCAATTTGACACATACATTTTTATCAGCACTATGTTGAAAGGGGGTGTGGCTCAGATGGTTAGTGCTCTAAGTCTGTGGTCAGAAGGTGCTTGGTTTGAATCCCATGCTCGGCAGAACAGTCACTTCACCAATGGGCCCTTGATGTCCCCCACCCTGAAGAATGCTCTAGGGACACCGGGAAAAATGGCTGACCCTGCTCTCACCTCTGTGTGTGTGTGTGTGTGTGTGTGTGTGTGTGTGTGTGTGTGTGTGTGTGTGTCTCAAAGGAGAGCGTGATGGAGTACCTGAAAAAAGGCATTCCAATGTACCTGTACTCACATGTGGGCAGAGAGAGCATCATTTCATTTTAGTGAGGAAAATCACAGAATACTACAAAGTCCTCAGGCCACAAACGGCACCCAACGACAGGCATGACTAATTCCAAAGATGAATGGGTGTTGCCTTTGTGGTGCAGGTACCACAGAGATGGTGTCCCAGGGCAAGCGGTCTGATGCATCCACCCGTATTCCAGCTCCCTTATGGGCCCCGCAAAGTACCTTGAGGAACCACCCACCCTCACCCTGCCAGTTCAGCTTACGGTGCCAAACCCCCACCCCACCCCATCTCGACCTTGCAACCCATGCAAAGCGTATCGAGTCACATCACCGCCCCCCCCCCCTCCCCGTGATGTGCAACGCAGGCAGACAGACCTGCAGAATTCAATACAGTCATCAGCTTGGACAACACCAAAGAAAGGACGGAATTTAATTCTGTAAAACTACAGCAAAACACAACATAATAAAATACAAGCATGGAATTCCGCCCCAGGACAGTAAGGTGTAAGTGACAAAATACAGTAATAAGAATACTTATTAAAAGCTGTAGATTCAAGTCAAGCCACAGACAAAGTCCTCATCTGTCTGGGAAAAACTTCTAGGATACATGTGACTGATGCAATTACAGAAGAGAATTTTCCGTGTCCTTTTAAGGACTGCAGGGCACCCAGGTTTACATTTCAGATTAACCATGGAAATGACTCAATTAAGTCAGACTGAAAAGAAGTGAAAATACCTGCAGGACGCGAACAGACAAAGATGAGACCAGTTTTTTTGGCTGAACTGTGTTCATTCGGGACAAAAATTCCCCTGCTTCATCTCAAAAACAAACCACAGCACTAAAGTGCAGACAGGATTGAAGCCCACTATTTACAGCAGTATGGGAGATGGACAACATCTGGTCGTCCGTGCGCTGGAAGGTACAGAGATTCTGGGAAAATGTAATCATTATGCTCTCTGTCGTCTTGCACTATAGTATTCAGTTATGGTGCTAAAAGAAAAATGCAGCATAAATAACTGGTCTCTTTTAGCCTCTAAGCTGAAGATTGAATGCTTACGTCATGAAGAAACAGGATCATCTGTGCATGTACATATGACATGGCGGCAAAGTCATCGACAACCAGTGTCTACTGAAGACTGCAGATGAATGAAGCTACATTGGTGCCACTTCTATTACAAGGGAAGCAGCTCAAAAAGAACCGGATGATAGTTTGTTGCTCATGTAAAATCCCATTTATAATGGGACTAAATCATTGGTCTGTTTAACTCATTAATATTAAGGGGGCAGCGTGTGGCTCAGTGGGCTAAGCCTGTATGCCTGTAATCAGGAGGTCGCCGGTTCAAACCCAGCCTCAGCACGTCTGCAGCTTAGAGTAGAGTGAAAGCTTACAATTTCTGTGTGCTAATTGGGATTTGAACCCACAACCTTTGTGTCATTACAGCAACGGGATTTGGACTAGTTGAGCTACAGGAGCACAGAATTCTAGGAAATCACATAACTGCACATGGGATCACAATCAACCATAATGCCTTTGGCTTGGAAGGCGTGTAATCAACTAGACATCCAACGTTCTTCGGTAGGTTGTGTCATTTATTTTCTCTTCCTTACATAACACAGCCAAAGGAGATTTCCATCCTGTTCTTATTTTACCACATCTTAAGTGCATATCTGAGCAGACTAAGTTTATTACACTTATTCATTTATTGTTGCCAGACAGACACGAATCAGGGCATGAATAACAGTAGGAGAAATCGTAATTCCAGCATCTTCAGCAAGTAAACACAGTGGGTTACAAAGAGTGCCACAAATCCAAATTAATGTTGGTACAAATGTCTTTGTGCATCAGGTCATCCTGTACCTTGCACTCTAAACTTCTTGGGACAGATTCGCTATAGTATGGATGGATGGATGGATAGATATACGGTTATACTCCCAAGGGAAGCAGAATTATAGTACAGCCACTGCTTAAGTACCGGGTTGGCCTCAGTGCTCTAACATGATTTAGCAATAGATGGCACACACCCATTTGTAAAATTAGCAAAAAAAATGGCGGTCGGTGAACCTTCAGACGTACTAACCTATTAATCAAACTGCTGGATATTAAGCAGAAAACTCACTAAAGTTGCCAAGAATTTCTGATATCAGGTTAAACACTTGCTTTAATTAAGAGATGCCACAGAAATACAGAAATAATAGATAATGGAATAATAGATAATCCATTATTTGCGCATAAGGAGACACTGTACTTGAAACATTTCCAGTTAATACAGTGCAGCTCAGTGGCAGTGTGAGTTTGGCACAGTGGGGTCGCTTAAAACCCCCGTGTCCAGGACGTGCACTGCACTCTGTCCTGCATGCAGGTAGGACGTCGCCCGCACCTGCACTAGCAGACACAAAACGACGTAAAAAAAAAAATAATAATAATAATTAAAAAAATAAAAAAATCAAGCAACTGAGGCGGCATGCGGATACAGTCCCCGCACGCACGATATTATGCGACATCAACGGCAAGCGAGAGGAGGTAACAGGCCAACCCTGAGCGCAGACAGCCTTTCTTGTGGGGAATACATCGGCTAGAAAAGACGATCAACCAACCCCGCAAAAACCCAGAAAACTCATCCATGCCCAATACCCATCCCCCCCGCAGAAAAACCAATATTGCCGGCCATATCCATGATCACCGCCAAAGCCCGTGATCACTACAGTGATCTCCACAGAAGGTCATTTAGCAGATCCCCCCGCCCCCCAAAGGAGGTGACTTAAGGTCCAAATGGACGAATTTTCCTGTACAAGGTGGAGGGGGGGGGGCGGTACAGTCTCCACATTTTACGGTGCAACTGTTACCCCCGCACAGCATACGGCTGCGCCCCCCGGGGGAGGGACTGCAGCAGCCCCGGAATCCAAATGCAAGCATTATACTTTTTAATAACAATCTTACCCCAATCGAGGAACTCGAGCACGTTCTTCTCCCTGCGGAGCGGCGAGTTGCTGCATTCATCGTAGAGGCAGACAAGGACGTCGAGGAGCGTCTCCACGCTGCAGCACTGCCCGGCGCTCTGAGCCGGCCCGTCCAGGAGCAGCTTCTCCAGCTTCTTCAGGCGCACCTCTCCCGACATGGCTGCCAAACTTAAACAGGACACCTCTACTCTTTTAATTTAAAAATAACGATCGAGGGGGAAAAAACCCTAACGTTCAAACACAAAAAAGTGCATTTGGCTCCAGCTCGGGACCCTTTCACGCCGGGCAACAATGTAGCCAAGCCTGCTACCTAACGCGGACCATGACTCCCCCTTTTTAATCATAAAGCGCTAAAAAAAAGGACCAACTTTGCCAGCAAACTACATCTTCAGAAGCGGGCTGGGGGGCAGGTAGCCTGCCAGGTGAGGCAGGCTAACAATCCGTCATTTTATTCATGAGAGTCGGCTGTCTTAATTCCTGCTTCCCTTAGGACAGACCGGGGACGGGGAAATGCAGACCCCGCTCCGGCCGGCCGCTTCCACTTAACCCCGCCAACAGTCTCTTATCCTTTTTATATCTCCCCTTGATAAAGATCGCAAATGACAATCCGATCGTTTTCCACCCTGCTAATCGCTTAAAACCCCAAAAGCAAACACAGAAGGCTGGCGACCAAAGCAGATCCGGGCTCGCACTAAAACCATCATCCGCAGTCGTACAGCCCCGAAAGCCCCTCCTCTGACCAGCTGAGGGAAACGTCTCCCCCTTTTTTATAATCCCATTTTTAATTTCTGTCCATCCGCCAGGCTCTTCTTTAAGAACGCAGAATGGGAATATTGTCCTCTTTATGCACGGATCATAACGATCTATTAGTTCCTTTTTTTATCCCGAGTGCCTCCGCGCCTGACAGGGTGCCGCCGGACCCCGGTGCTTCTCCCCGCCGCCTCGCCGGCCTCCTCCGGTCGCACTTAAAGCTGCTGGTGGCAACAAGCGCAAAAAAAGGAAAAAAAAAAAAAAAAATCCCAGTTCAATATGGCGGCCGGCTGAGTGACTGCTGCTCATTGCGGGGAATGCAGGGATACTGGTGGGATGGTCCAGCTTCTGAATGGGAATATGTGGGAATTGCGTCGCCGGCCATAAATAAAAGTCCGATTCACCTGAAACCATTCATATGAGACTGCTCACATGTCCAGTAATGTTCGGAGTTATTATTAAGGAAAAAAAGAAATAATAATTGACGACTCGAATTTCTTACAAGTTTTATTTCGTTCCCTTTTCAGATCAATACAAATAATTAGGCAACATATTACATTTGAATATGATTTTATTCTTTTGCTCTTTTGGTCACGTCGTCACGCCAAAAGCTGCCGTATAAATAGTTTAATCTTTATTTACATGCTACATACAGCTTAGTAAACCTTGGAATTTTCGGGAAGATACTGAAGTGTTGAAAGAACAGGATAACATTTAATTTATAGATACCAGAGTAGATATGCACAGAGTGTGAATTGTCTTGGTTGTGGTACTTTTATTGTTGTATGGATTCTAGATAAATTAGATTCTGAAAGTGACAAAAGTGGTGGTCATTGCTAATGACACAGAGATTTGACTTTAGTTTAATGTTGCCAACAGCTCAAACAGGTGGGGACTAGAGGCTGAGCTGGAAGGCGGACAGGATTTAAGATGAAATTCACATCAATCATGGATTTTATCAGTCAAAAGCTTTGCTTACTTTTTAATGGTTATCAAATTACCATGTTACCAAAACTAGTTTTTCAAGTCGGTTAAATTTTGTTTTCTGAGAGAATAGCTGTAATCTTCAATCGGTCACGGCCAATCTATTTATATTATTTAAAATTACGTGGAAAAAACCTGGAGTAAACGTAAATGTTTGGCGTTTTTACTTGACATCGTACGCCCTCTTGTGTTAAAACGCTGAAATATTTTTTAAAGTAAATCGCGAAGATATTTGAGACGCTCGTTTGTGACGCCGCCGACAGGCTGGAAGGACACTAAACATCTGGCAGAATTCGGCAAAATATGCAGATAAGCTTCTCAATTTTAAGTGTAAGCTGTAACATTTTTCCAGTCTGTTGTTTCTCGATATCGAATTAAGCAAGTGTGAAGAGTGTTTTTTAAAGAAACACAGTGTTTGTATTTTGAAAGTGCTTTGCAAAGCACTCGTAGTAAGGAATTTCTCAAACTATAATTAAATGGCTTGTGGTGAACTTGTAGCTGCTTGGAGATCTTCAGTAAGTGAGCAAGCCTTCAGCCTGGATTTCATTGTTGCATAACTATCTTTTGGGAAACATGCAATTTAAACAGCAACACACTACACATGCATAAAAAACGGTCTGTAAGAAATATTTACATGGTTATTGTATAATATCATTATACCACGTCTTTAATATGTTAAAACCGAATTCAGTATAATCACACTAGTGCATGCTAAAATCAACAGTATTCCAAAACCAACAGATATACGACATAGAGGGACAGACAAAGAGAAAATGCAGGAAACTGTCTTTTGCTGGAAATATTTAGCTGAAATACTTTTAACATTTAAAAATAGTAGAATGGTAGAAATGTAGCAAGAAACGGAATCGATCGTCACATTGAACTATAAAATTTATAAATAGACACTGCTGGACGCAAGGATGTCTAAAAAAAGTAGCAAACCAAGGCATGTCTTTCCCTGCTGGTTGTTATTGGGAATTACAGGCATCCCCCAGGTTACGAAGGAGATCCTCCCTATGTCTGTCTTTAAGTCGGATTTGTAGGTAAGTCGGAACAGTAATAAAGCCCTTTACCTCGAGCCAAGTATAGTGTTTTCACGAGCGTCACAAAGAACTGCGTGCTTTCATCATTACGAACCATTACCAAAACTAATTTTTTATATAACAGTCTTTTGGGCAGCTCGTTTGTAAGTACAAGTTGCCCTTAAGTCGGACGTTCTTAACCCGGGGACTGCCTGTATGCAAATAGTTGGTGATTCTTTGGTGTGATGATTAATAGATAACACTTTATTGATCCCTTGGGCGAAATTTCAATAATCCAGTGGCCTTGACATACAGAAAGCAGGATAATACATACAAAGTAAAAACACAGAATAAATAAATATATCAGGATTAAAAATATGAACCAAAACATATCCATCCAACCATTTATCCAATCATACTAAGCACCAGCTACATTATATAGGTCTAATGGATTTAAATTCCTCATAATCATTTGAGTAAGGTCTAGCTTACTTTATCTTCCAGTCTCTACTTTTAAAACCTTGATTTACGTTTCCATTCTGCTTCTGTTTTTCAGCAGGTAAACATCTGCACAGTATGTGGCGTCTTTCATGACAGTCATGGTGTTTTCTGGCTGCTCCTCGAAGCCTCAGCCGCGTCGCACGGATACCTGCTTTGCTCAAACTCGCTGTAACGACTCTGTGGCAGTTGTAACACTTGGGCTAATAAGGTGATAATCACCTTTTTAATCTCGAAATATTTTAGATAAAGTTGAATGCCACAAGGCATTCTTTTGGCATGAAGACTTTGGGGCAGAGCAGAGATAAGAACGATGTAACCCTGGTAAGCATATTAAAGCCCCTTTGCTGTTTATTCGCTGAAAGCTTTTATTGTTACAACACTTGCAAAACACTTCACAAATAGTTTATTATGTAATTTCTTTTAACAGTTTTCTGGATCTGCCTCATGGCTTCTAAGAAAAAGATCATGTAGTCTGCCGTCACCACAGAGCGCCACATGTCCAACATCTCACTCTGGACAGGGTCATGAGTTATTTATATGTTTAGAAGTAGTTTAATGCTATTGGGAAAAAAAGCCTTTATATAAAATGCAAACACACCATTTTCTGGGGCCCATACTAGGGTCCCTAAAATTTAAATCCTTTAATTTTCCACGAGGACAACAAGGCTGATGAGACCTGCCTTAAGAGTGGCCAGTTTTGTGATGCAGATCTGAAATATTCATTAACACCTGTTTTGTGGATTGTAGGTCTTTACCAGGCCTTTGATTAAGGAGGCGACAAAAGGAATGTACCAGGGAAATAGTGTCCGTTTGCTTTCACCCAGGGAGACCACCTTAATAGGGATGGGAAGGGGAGGAGACTGGCAAAACTCACACACAGTGTCAGTCCTCTAATTTGATGCTGTTGCGTATTGTCAACGCGAGTGGCATTCAGTGATATCAAAGGCCTGGGCTGCCTTAGCAGAGCATGTAATAGACTGGGCCAGGCCTACCGCGGGGGCATACCTGTTAAGAATAACCAAAGAGGCCTGTAATGATGGAAGTAGCAGGAAAAGATTAAGTATTCAAAATTTGTTTACCAAATGAATGTTAATTACCAGGCCTCCTGTTTCAAACCAACCCAAACGTGACAGTCCCTCTTTTATAAAGTAGGCATCTTATACATTATTGTGTTGACTGCTAATACTACAAAGACTTTTTACAGTAATCCTCTTTTTAAACTTGCATGTATTAAATCTCTTCCTTGTATACTGGAACAAAACGGAGATGTAAGCATATTTATTTCCAGTAATATGATGTATTCACTCTTTCATTGACACACAAAGCAATGATAAACAGTAAGACTGTTTGTCTTTAGATAATAACAATATCTTGATAATTGCATACTGCTGCATATTGCCATCAAAATAGTAAAATTAAAATTAAATGACATTTAATCAAAACAATTATTACAAGTCAAATTTATTTAATCTGTTACCCCTTGAGTACATGCGTTGCTCACAGTCTTGGCATGTTTGTTTATTATTATTTAGTTTCATATCAAAAGTCAATTGACAAGTAATGTTTAACATATCTCCACATTTTCTTTTTTAAGTGTTATAATTTTTTTGACTGACCCATTCAGTTCTGTTCTTACCATTTTGTTATTAATTGCAATTGTAGTCATTGGCTCAATACTCATACTAAACAGAAATGCTTGGTGTTTCATGTTATTGCAAAGGCGTTACTAATTTAAAAGCACCCAGTGAGACAGCTTCTCAATGAACTTTTTAACTCGGAATAACTCCTACCTTTAGAGCTATAATTTGGTTTTCACTTCATTACTACTTGAAGTGAATGTTTTACTTAAAACTACTAGTTGTTTCTAATGTGATACACGTTTTTGTAAACAAATAAAGTAATGATTTTTGCTGAATTAAGCAAGCATCTCAAGACTTTATGTGAGCGCTGTGCGTTAAACACATGGTTAAAAACATTTTGAATAAATCTAAAAATAATACAGATTTACCATGCTTTATCTATTTAGTATGGGACATAAGGAGAGGTAAATTAATTTCACTGCTGTTTTTTAAATACTATCTCTTTAAGGGTAATTATTTTCAAATAAATAATTTAAAGTTAAAATTATTTTTCAAAATGGCTAAAGAGAGAGATTGCATAACTAAAATATAACTAAAATGTTTGAATAAACAAAAGTGGAAATATGTCCAACATGAGAAAATTGAAGTGGGAATGTAAAAACTTCTTGGTAGAACAGTATCTACTAATCATTCCATTGTTCTCATTTGTGAATCTATGTCCTGATATCTGTCTAACAACCTGCAACATCCTGTCACAAAAATGTGCATGAAGACCTGTGATGGGAATTTGCTTGCTTCTAATTCACATTGTCCAGACCACACAGATTGCTAGGTTCTACATTTCTGTTCCTAAACTTTGCTAAGTGTAATTGAAATGCGAGTTTATTAAAAAAATAATTTAAATGATACTTGTAATTTCTCTCTAACAATGATAAAATGTGTTTTTATTACAGAAATGTTGAATTTTCTTAATAAAATGCATTAATATAATTGCCAGCATCTTGGAGGACATATTTGGTTAGATGTCTGACTCATGTTGGTCAGTCATCAGCTTCCTGTGTTTCTTCTGTCTGACATCTTGGGCTGACTTGTAATCCCAATACACAAATACAGACAGGAGCAATTTCGGAGCCGTCGCCTTCTTCCCTAGTGTTTGTCTGACAAAAAGGCCATAGCAAATCCTGCAACTGAAATAGATAATCACCAGCTTGTGAAGAGACCTCCAATCCACATCCTCAACACAATCTTGGATTTATTGTGTGTTTGCTTAATAATTTCATCCTCTAGGGGTGAAAGGTGGGGGGGGGGGCTGATTCTTGGCTAGCTAATTATGGAATACACAACATGTAGCTCCGGACGGCCGCTCTTCCGAAGGGCTTCAACTTAAAAAAGCCAGAGTCAGACGAGCGAGGAGCCATTCTGGGAGGGTTTACCCACGCTGTCAGACACTGACCAGGGCCGGCGAAGCTTCACAACATCATGTGAAAATTAAACATCGACGACAAATGGGAGGGGTGGCGTGTCAAACCCCCTGACCTGCACCGTAACCCTATTCTGACCCGTAAAGTCCACTGTGGTCCGATTGCACAACGGACAAGTTACAGTACTGGCATACAGACATACACATTATACCTTAAATGTCATAAGAAAACTCAGACATACAAAGGGAGACTTTGAATACCATTAATGTAAAATTATTTAAGTTAAAAAAGTTAAACATATAAACATGCAAACATATGCAATATTGTCAGTCATTGTCATTTGTTTTTGCAGGAGCAGACAAACATGAACAGCCCTACTACACACATATTAATTCTATATTGTTCTTGAATCAGTCTAAGTGCATGTTTAATGCTGTGGCACCCACAGCACATCCATCAAGCAAAATATATTTCAAAAGTCTTTCTGGTCAAGTACAAAAATAAATAAACATATTCAAAGAAATCGTAATCTAAGTTTTTAATTATGTGAACTGTGAATTGCTGATATTAACACTGAATGCAAAGCATTGTGAAAACAGTCTTGACTTAAAAGACACTTCAGTGACTGAAATACTTTCACCTTCTCTCTGACATATAATATAAATGGATTAGTAATTAAGTAACATTAAAACTTCTTTTGTTTTGAGTCTTATAATAATTGAAGTTCTCATATGTTATTTTGAAGTACCACTGAAAAAGTGATGAAATAGCTTAGACCATATGTTTACCTTCAGTGGAAAGATGCCATATTTCCTTTAAGAAAGGGACTGTGTTGTGCAGTAACAGTCTCATGAGTCTCTGAAGGAGGACGCGACTTTGAAGTCTGTGTCCTTCTGATGTCTGACCCCGCCCCTTCTTGCATGTGCGAACGCTTGTGGCGTGGATGTCACTGGGCGCTGATGGTATTTAAGGACCCTCCGTGTTCACTGCTGTCCATCTGCCAGTGGGTAACGGACACATCACTCTTACAAGAAATTATTCCGCTGCAAACTCAGAAACATCGTTTTCCCAGAAATGGGTTATTTTACGACATGCGTTTTCTTCGCCACGCTCATTTCTCTTGCGTACACCTATAGTCTCGATGATCTTAAAGGAGCCGTACTGGAGAAGCTAGGACTGAAGGAACTTCCTAACATCCACAAGCGGGACTTGGAGAACCTTGTCATCCCGGCGCACATCAAGAACAAATACCTGTCCATGCTGAAGCTGCACAACAAGCGGCGGCGCCGATCTCTGCCCAGTCTCGCTGGCATTCTCCGGGGTATCTCTGGAAATGCAGGTAAATATTGTATTTGTATGTATAAAAGTAGGACGGATGCAAATATATCATTTCACTTCCATTTGTTCTATACAAATAAATGCACTGTATTCGGTGCATGCATATATCTTGCTGGGATCTCACATTTCAGTACTCTTTATAACCTACTTTATTCGTTTTACCCTTTTCAGACATATCGGGGGAGGTGATGTACTCAGACACCACCCGGCAAAGACTCGTCTTTGACATGGAAGCCAGGATTCCCGAAAACAGCGAGGTCACCATGGCTGAACTAAAGTTGTTCAAGAAGGCACCTCGCAAACTATCTTTTCCCGAAAAAAAGAACCACCGACCGGTTAATAATGCAAGAGTCAGCATCTACTGGTTGGAGGTCCTGGAAAATGGATCCAACAGAACATCTCTTGTGGACTCAAGGTATTTAAACTGTTATAACTATATAGTTTACAATTATACGTTTTGGCAACTGTAATATGAAAATGATGACATGTTTGAGGAAGTAATTAATTAAGAGGAATGTGTCTACAGGTTGGTCCCCATTCACGAAACTGGCTGGAAAAGCTTTGACGTGACACAGGCGGTTCATTACTGGTCAAAGGCGCAGCGAAAAGCCCCGCTACATCTGGAGGTGTGGATCGAAGGCGAGAGACCGGGCAGCTATGCTGCCGAGATGGCCAAGTCGGTGCACTTTACCGCCCAGGACCCAACGGACAAGACCCTGGGAAAACCAGAGCTCGTCCTCTATACACTGAACCTTGAGGAATTCGGGTACTTGAAAACTTATAAGCCTGCCTATTAAAATATGTTGCATATCTTACTTGCATATCTAATAAACCATCGTGCTGGTTAGAAATACAAACAACCACCAATTAACGAATGCATTCGTCCACAGCTCTCGCGGCGATTGCGACGCCAGCAAAGTAAACAGCGTTTGCTGCCGGGAGGAATACTTCATTAACTTCCGAGAGCTGACCTGGACGCAGTACTGGATCATCGAGCCCGCCGGTTACCAGGCGTTCAGGTGCGCCGGAGGCTGCAAACAGCCGAAGCGTAATTACGGATACGGGGAGCGGAGCTGCACCGCGGTGGAGAGCGCGCCGCTGCCGATGATGTACCTGGTGAAGAAGGGCGACTACACGGAGATCGAAGTGGCCGAGTTTCCCAATATGATAGTCGAGAAGTGCGGGTGTACGATGGACAACATTTCTGTTGTTTGATCAGTTTTTTTTCTTTTCCATTCTGTAAGGCCGAAGGGAAACATAGTACTTTAATATTTAAGTGTTAATGAGTTATATTCCTTTGTATACACTGAAGATGCACCGTTTCTCCACATATCACTTGATTTAGCAGCACTTACGTATAAAATGTAATTTATGACGGTAGACTATATTTTCCATTCTTACTGTCTTGATTAGACAAGTCGATGAGCGTCAGAATTAACACTAGATTCTATATTTTGATTTGTGTATTGATATATAATGTATTTTCTTAAAGCAAATAAATTAATGTACATATTCAAATACCTAGCAGTGTCATTTCTTTCATGAAACTCATTTTAATATCACAACAGATATTTCTTGCCACTTTGTCATTTCACTAAAATGTACCTATTTAAAGGGAAAAAAGTTCAGTTGTGTGTATCCTTATAATTTAGAAGGCCA
>JAODLC010000028.1:10312745-10323147 GCA_026781145.1 Hippopotamyrus pictus
TATGTATTGATATGTACCGATTCCTTGCTTTATGTATTGATATGTACCGATTCCTTGCTTTATGTATTGATATGTACCGATTCCTTGCTTTATGTATTGATATGTACAGATTCCTTGCTTTATGTATTGATATGTACCGATTCCTTGCTTTATGTATTGATATGTACCGATTCCTTGCTTTATGTATTGATATGTACCGATTCCTTGCCATCTACTCGAGCCGTGAAGCAAAGGTAAAACAACTCACCGGTGACGTGCCCTGATAGGACATCGGCGAGGTCGGGGTTAGCGCTCACCCCCAGGAGCACGTCGCAGCCCTCTGTCGCCATCCGGCCGGCCATGACCAGGGCGTTGCCGCCCACTGACCAGCGGTTACCAGGCACCCCCCGGGAAGCCTCCACCAGCTTGCTGAAGAGGGTGCTGTTCACAACGAACCTCCTGGAAACGGGACACAATGACTGCCTCATGCTGCACCGGGTATTATGAAAGCAATGCTTTATAATAGCATCTCCTTCCTTAAATATTACAAGGAAATTAAACCCTTCCCTGGGGCATCTGAAAACAATAAAACACAAAGCTAAACAAAGCTTTTGAACATGTTGTGCAAAAACATCCAGCAAAGACAGATACATAATAAGCCATTGTCTTTCCCAAGTAAGCCTGACTTGGGTCTGAATTAACCCCAGTCTGGGTCAGCTTAGGGAAGCAAGAATAGATGACTTTCTATAACTCTAATGGTGAGAGCGTCACTTCCAAATGGCTGAGTGACGGCTTAACAGTGTACACTGTACGATGGCACTTTACACTTGAGACGCAACATGTCAAAGAAGAAAATTACACTTTATTTAAATCTCACATTTGTACTTTTGTTAATTTTGCTGCCAAACCCGGCTGCCCCTGTAAACCCTGTATCTTTTCTGAAGGTTTAACAAACCTATAATTTACAGAAACGGAGAGACTACATTTTTGTCAGCTGAAAATATTCAACAAATATTTTTAAATGCTTTTCATAATTTAGGATTGATGTTCTCGGGATGTTAATGGTGTCTTTACCTCTGAAATATATTATATTCTTATACTATATAATAGTAATATATACTATAGCAATTCCACATTTTAATGATTTATTAAATCTGCATTTTAATCAGCACTGCTTGTTTTTGTGTTTTATTAGGCTATTAATTGTGCAGAATAAAACATTTTGCGGTACAAAGGTTAATTTAGCTAATGTGTACAAGTTATATCAAACCCTGTATATAGACATATTTAGGGATTATGGGAGAAGCAGAATGACCTGAAAACTGAGCGGCTGACTAGACAGTCATCAACGGCTGGGATAGGCCCTCCTATGCTGGTGTCCCCACAAAGGGCAGAGTCAGGTGGAACTTAAACACACTCTTGCTCAGCATGCGCTGGATGCATGAACAGAACAACCCTGCCTTATGCCCATAGCCTCCAGTATAGGCTCCAGACCCCCCGTGACGCTGAACAGGTTAAGCAGATTCAGAAAATAGATGGATGGATGGATGGATGGAAGTCACTTTCACACAGGTGAATCTAACATACAAGTTCTTGGACTACAAGCCACAATTAAAAGAACTCCAGACATTACCACAGAAATGTAACTCACAAATGATTAATGTATTCTAGTCAGTTGCTCAAACTGGACAATTTCATGTCAAATCAGAATGAAAACATAGATTTGAACAAAAAGAAGAATAGATGGCAGTTCTATAGACCTGATGTACTGCAGTATCCTGGTCTCTTTAAGTAGGTGCTATCCAGTCCCACAGGATAAAAAAAAGACTCTCATGGATTTACATATCTTCTGTCCACCATCATCAAATTTGTATTTCTTGCAAATTGTCTATTCAGGACTTTTTCCAGTGAAAATGTTTAATATGTCTAACTTTTACAGAACACTGCCTATTTTTGAGACTCCACACACCCTGAGGTACGGAGGGCACCTTGTCTTCTTCATGATGTTCATACTCTTGGAAAATCCAAACACAGCAGCCCTTACAGGACTCTACAGCCTTTTGGATATTTTGTTGCTGAGTCCTGGTTCTGCAGAGGCGACGATGATGAAACACAATACTTAGAGTTTAAGAACTGTATTATTCCAGCACAAGACGTGACCCTCTGCTCTCTCTACTTCTCCTCCGTCGAGCTGCCTGACACGTCACAGGTAAATCTCCTGGTGCTGCCATCTTACCATTGCACCCCGTCCCAGGAAGAATCCTACCAGTCTGTTAGTCACGGTCAAAGGTACCCAGAAAAAGCAATCTCAGAGACAGCCAGGGGCGGGGCCACATGGGACACCGACGCTAGATGAAGACTGATTGGCCCACACAGTGCCCCTCCCATGTCACTCACCGATTCACGACTTATTGGCTAATGATTTGGTTGGCCCCGAACTGAATTATGGCTCCTTATAGGGCCTCCACCACAGAAAAATCCTAGAATCACCCCTGAAGAGAGCACAAATATAGAAATTACAAGTGATCCCACAAGGCTTGGATGAGGTGTGCCACACTGAAGCTCACTCACTCGCTCGCTGCCCCAGGGGGGAAGAAATAAGCAAAGCTCTGGGCCAGCTGCTCGCCGTTCTCGATGAAGTCGTGGTGGAGCGGCTGGTCGCTGGGCAGCACCCCGGCCTTGTCCAGCAGCGAGACGCCATCCACGACGATGTCCACACAGCCCCCGAAACCTGAAACAGCAACCGAGAGCCACGCGAATAACCTCCCAAAGACTCGCAGAGCGGATGACTGGATGCTTTGTATGAGAACTTGAATGGCTGCCATGCATGAATATTAATTTGTGATAAACACACAGTGTCACAAGGACATAAGAACATCTCTACTGCACAGATTTTCCTGTTTCTCCATTGGTCAATTGTTTAAACCATTTAAAACAGCATTCAAAAATAAGTACACAGAGAACATTGGAAACAAATCAAAATGGAGATGATTTGATCTTAAATCAGTCTGAGCCTATCACGAGTTACCTGTCTGGTAAGCCAGGTGACTTGACCTTTACCTTTGCAGTTAGAATCTTCCATGGCAATTATCCAGTACAGGGGTACCAGTCCATCACAAGGCAAACTAAGGAGACACCAAGTCTAGATGCTAGATGTTTTTGGACTTTAGAAGGAAACGGAGGAAAGTGTGAGCTTCCCATGCTGCAGATGTGAAGCTACGGTGTTACCTTCCAAGCCACAATGCCGTCCTCATTATCAGTCGGTCTTGACAACATCAATAACAACTTTTTTGGCTTGGCAGGCCTTGAACTAGAGAACAGATTAAACTAAACAACATACCCTGCTTGGGGCAGTAGTCACCAACTGGTGCATTCAGACCGAAATTCAATGAACCCCTCCACCCCCACTTAACTAATTTGATCATTGTGAATCCCCCCAGCTTTGTGTTGGCAGTGGAATTTGGCCTGTTGGGAAAAATAGTTAGGGACCCCTGGGTTAGAGCAATAACAAAAGTTACCATTTTATTAGCATTTTTAAGCTAAGAAAATGATAACATTTTTTGTAGTTTGCAGCTGATCTCTTTCATTCTGTTGCACAGTGCATCCAATTACTCATCTTAATAAATATCTCCATATTAATTTCTCACCCAAATACAACTAAAGGAATGTTCATCTGGTCCTAAAATACACTTACATTTGGGAAGTGACATACTAGTTTGTAATGACAAATGCCAGAATACAATGGTGGCATTATTTACACGCCAGGGGAGTCAGACTTGCAGCACAGATTTTCCTGTCGCAACGTTTCATGCAGGACTCACTGCGCACTGGATTTGCCATCCAGAGCCAGTGAATTATTACAAGGATAATCTGTGCTTAGCTGACTAAACATGTTTTGTCTCGTGATAAGTTTTGTAACAGCAACTGACCTCTTCACACTAAGAATGATAATATAATATGTGTAATATAAAAGTTTAACATACGCATTTATTACTACAACATAAAATATATTAATTTTTGAAAAACTATCATCAATGTTATGCATACACTTAACAGCATATTCAGTGTTCTTAGAAAGAGTATTAGTTATGCTCATCTTATTTGCTTTTAATTACTCAAAGAAACCCTGATCAACAAAAGCAGTCGGGTGGGTAAATAATTAAATGAACATAACTATATATGATATATGTAATTACTAAGAAGAGGCTGTAACATTTTGGCAATAATGACAAGTCTTAATATTGTACCGACGCATTCTTAGTCTTTGGACCCCATAATAACCTCAGCAGAATGAAGCTATAGTAAGATCTTTGTTCATTTATTATTTTTTTTTGATGAAAACATTATGGAGCCCTATTGAAATGGCTATTTTTAACCTTTGGTCTATTTGAATGATTCGTGCTTTAGTTCTTGATGCTGCAAGAAAACACACTTATCATGGGTCCTACAGATAAACCGGCCAAGTCAAGGTATCGGCCAACTGAGACTCAGAATATTGGAGCATAAGAACATAACCAGTATTTTTCTATAGGAAAAATGAGAGAGCTTGTAGGTCTTGGTTGGCCAGAGCATAAACCCTGCTAAGGAGGCTTCCTCCAGTCCACCGGTTACCAGCTGCCTGTGTGGGTTTAAGCGTCACTGCATGACAGTGTGTGACCAATACCTACAAGGTACCGAAAGGGTTTGTCGTGCATCACAGCATATAGATTACACACTCAGAGAGCGAGCCAGGCACCAGAGATGATGACTCAGGCCCCACTTCTGAAACCGAAATCTGTCCATGCTAAATACAATCGTAAGCAAAAGTATCCATCCATTTTCAGTGAACCACTTTGCTAATTAAGGGGCCAGGGACTCATCTGCTGAGAAGTGGAGAGCTCAAAGCAGCGTGGATCACAAAGCCCTCACACAATCCCACGGTCACAGTCTCTCAGGGTGGAGAAGAGAGTAATCCCCGAAAAGGCAGAGAGAATAAACTCCACATGCGCTTAACACGGGATGGACTCCACATCTTCAGTGCTAGGGATCAATCCGGCCCCCCTTTGATTTGCGTTACCGTCATGGATACTCCAGTTTCCCCCAGCAATCAAAGTGTGTGTGATCATGTGTACGTGCCCTGCGATAAACTGGTATCCCATCCAGGGTGTCCCCTGCATTGTACCCTATATTTCCTGAGATAAGCCCCAAGGCCATTCTGACTCTCTGCACCCCAAGTGGTTGGAAAATATATATTATTGTAACAATCAAATGTAATTATCCATCCATCCATCCACTGACTGAACCCGTTTATCCTATTCATGGTCGCTGGGGGTCCAGAGTCTATCCTGGCGGCTATGGGTGCAAGGTGGGGAACTCCTCAGGATGGAGCGCCAACCCATCCAAAGGTAATTACAGAAAGGCCAATTCAATTCAATCAAAAGTCCAAAGGAACCGTGTGACAGCACCGTTGGACTTAAATGGTATTAAATGGACCTGCTCTAACCCTCCTGTTCTGTTGTTAAATGTCAAACGTCCTAATAGTGATGAATGACCCTTAATGAACTTCCACACACCAGTTTAAATCATGCCAAAGTATTTAATGCAGCTGCATAAGATCTGGACTATTACAACTCATTTCTAGCTGGTGTCGTATCATCGCCAATAATTTACAATGCTGCAGTTAGAAAGCTCTCCTAAGCTTTATCAAAAGCCTGCGTCCGCTTGTATAAAGGCATCTCCTCTTCCATGTATAAATCAAACATTTTGAAATGACCCTTCTCAAGCAATACATGGTATTCCACCACCTACATTATCCAGTTCGTAAACTATTAAATATGTTGATTATAATAACCTCTCACTGTTTTTAAAATTCATCCATTTTTTATCCTGATCAGGACCATGAGGGGCAGATAAAATGTAGTACATGTAAAATATGTCATAATATAAAATATACAACAACAATAATAATGACAATGATAAACAGTGTTGTTATTAATAATATATTTGTTTTAACGCTGAAGTTAAATATAAAATGGAAAAAGTACAATTTCTCTAGCCAGGTTTATGGCAAAACATCCAGACGCTTCAGGGCTTCATGGCTTTAAAACAAAAGAAAAAAATCTTGCTTATCCACTTCCTTTGCCCACGTGGTGTTAAAGGGCAAGGTTATAAACGCATGCAATATCAGCAAATACGCCTCCACTTTTTCAATGGCTAATAACATAAGAAAGCGAGAAGAAACGATATGATATGCTAACATTTAGTCTGGGTCAGAAAACGCATGTGGGAGTAACTAAAATGTATTAAGAAAATATGATGGAAAAGAAGATGTGTGACAAAATTCGGACTTAGAGGCACAGACAAACAGGGGAGCAGACAGCAGTGTTGTATTGGGTGGGGGGAGGGGACATAACTTATAATTTAAATAGGAACGATTTTTTCCGGGGGGTAGGGTGGGGTAATGAAGTCAAATTAAATATTGGGGGGTACCTGTACCCCCAGTTCTCCCGGTTCCGACGTCCCGAGGAACAGATAATAAGATTCCGCGATTCTTATTATTATATGATCAGAAAAAAGCAAGTGCAACGACGTATCTATATAGTAAGCAGGGACGAAGATCTTTAGACAGGGTTAGGTTTTTGGTGAAGGAGTTCTTCATAGTTAGGTTTTGGTTTGTAGTAATAAACAAGAATGTTCCACACTCATAAATGAAAAGAGGCTCGAATAGGGTAGAAATACGATTCAATTCAGAGATCTTGCTTTTTGCTTCGCAGAGGTTTTAATACTAATTATATTAATTTTACAAAATAAACTGCATGAATTACGAGCATAAACTCTTCGGAATCAAAGTCTGCCGGCAGTTTCGTAAATCTGTCCGCTCCGTGGATGTCAACGTTTAATGACGGCAGATTTGATAAACGGCGCGGCGGAGCAACTTACCTACGGCCACCCGGGGTCTGGCGAAACTGCCGATGCCCACCTTCCGCTCCGCCCGAAGCAGCGAGGACAACACGGCGTCCAGCCTCCCGTCCAAATGCACATCCTGCCCGGGCGCTCGGTACCAGTACGCCAGCAGGACCGCAATAATGGACAGCACGGTGCCGCACTTCATTAGGTAAAAGTTGCCGATTGCTTCCGAGGCCATTGCCGGGATTGGGGAGAGTAGGGGGTCTGCCCACAAACGAGCAAAAAAGCAACTAGCAGTAGAGATTTAAGGTGGACGGTGAACGCCGTCTGGCCATCTGGATGTGATACGCAGTGAAGCCAGCGAGGGAGTGGGAGCGACAACAAAGCGGAAGTTGCCTCTGTGAGCGTCTGCGGACTAAAGGCTTTATGCCTTAGGAAAGCGGGACCGAACAGGCGCATCTGAGACGAGGCGCACGCATCCCGAGACGTTTCTCATTTACCTAACATTCAATAGCATTAACACCGAGAGTATTCGGTATCGATGAGATTATCAGCCCTAAGTAGTCATTCGGACTAGTAATGTGTGCATTATGCCAACGTTTCATAAAGGCATGTGAAAGCGGGGTAATTAAATAAAACACAATCAGCCGAATAACGATCCTGTTTGCGTTATATCTGTCGATATTTAAAGTGCAAATTACCTGGTAACACTTCGTTTAAGTAATTGCAACTTTTTGTGTTATAATGGACGTTAGAATGGATTTACAATTAACTCAGTGTAGCCCTATTCTTCAAGCTAGAAATATGATTTAAAACAGTTTCATCAAAACCCATTTAAGGTAAGGTAAAAGTAGGTGTAGTCCTCTAACCTGATGGTGGTTAACACCTTACTGTATTAGTCAGTGCTTCCCATGTCCACAAACCCAAACCCGTGCGCATGCGTGCGCTTCAGGTTCTTTGCGCTAATAATGTATGGCGACACACTCGGATACACTCGGTATTATGAAAGGTGGTAGCCTATAAAAATAATTAAGTTATTAAAAACAGACTACTTTTGTGTTTTTTGTCACTCTCTCTGTTTCAAACACCAGAACGGGTCCAAGCAGATGAACCAGAATCCAGCAACCATCTTGTTACTCATTTCCATGGATGCAGAAGTTGCACATTGTAAAATCTGTTAGGTTGAATCGTGTCAGATAATTCAAATGACAGAGGGTATCAGTCCATTACATACAAACAGGCAACTTTACACTATTCAGATGGCATATGTGTTTAGACATGGATCACAAGCCAAATATATTTTTGATTCATTCTTATTTTATAATGCAAGACAGTCTATGTAGAAGCACAACCTATGGGATTATCTTTTACACGCCACTAAATAATTGTATTTCCTTTGAGGTCTAATTTACCCTAAAATAAGATTTAATTATACATTTATTTTAAATATCCTAATTCGTATAGACCTTCACAGATGAGCCCCACAAGAAAATAAATATATATATATATATATGCAAAGCAGTAGACGTACAAGAATCATATTTTTTTCTGGGTTGCTACTTAAAAGTGGGGAATACAAGCAGGTGTAGGGTAATATTTTTTTAATTTTTCTGCGTAATAATCTTTAAGGATCATCACAAATCATAAATGGTGGTTGTCTGCTATTGGGTTGTATATATGATAATGTTTTTATAATGATCTGTCTCAATTTGCATCTTTGACAGTTTTATACACTTTTAACACCAGCCGGTCCAGGGACTACAGGTGTGAATTAGCAATAGTGCTATAACCTGGTACAAAGCATCTCTATTTTTTTGAGGTTAATGTATTTTGTACATTGTCCCTGTTCAAATAAATAAATAAATAAACCTAAACAACTTGTAACATAGCAATTAAGATCCTGACTACAGATTTCAGTTCTGCCACAGCATGAACGATCTTCATCATGCATAGCATTTCTAAAGAAAACACACTGTGCCTTTAAAACGCATCGCTTGTACGCCCGACGCCACAAACCCACGTGGTATCAGAATTGACCGCCGATGGTTTGATAGTTAACGTCTCACGTCAAACTCGAGAACAACCCTGTGGCTTGGGAGGAAGCTTATTTCATTCAACACTTATGTTTTATGGTCATTTTCTGTCTACACAAGCTCTCTTAAAGGTGAATTACTCATATCAACCAGGTAGTGAGAGCATGATGACTCCATAGGTTTTGGATTTCCAGTTTGAGCAATATGCAACCTCGCTGCATTAAATAAGTCGAACCCAGTTTTAAACCCTTAACTCCTTGTCCTTGTGTGGACACTTGATTATGTAGATTATGGATACCCCAATTCCAAGACAAAACATTCAACATGAAGTTCATCTTAAATAAAAAAATGTAAGTGTTTTACAGAGACTAAGAGGTTAGTAGTTAACCTAACATAATATACCTGGGGAACATGGATATAAAATACTTCTATCCATTGACATACTTGGAATCATTTCTCAAAGTACAACATAAGAATCAAAGTTGTCACAGTCCACATAACACTTCAGATGAAAGATGTTAGATCTTAAGTCAAACCTAAACACAAGATTATATTACATGTCGCTTCTGCTGGTTTATTATCTCGTTTTTCTTAAAAGAACATCAATTTTCCTCCAAATCTACGGGGGGGGGGTGGGGGGGGAGAAAGAATAAATTAAGTATTTGGTCAGCTTATTGTCTTTTAATTTTCTCATAGCAAAATACAAAACATAGCAAGGTATAAAACAAACAAAAAAGGTTAAGTATTATACAAAAACTTTTAACATTACCTCTGAATGGTAAGCATTACCTGACCAAATACTTCAGATGTGTACATCCACAAACACTAAAACAAGCAAGCTTCACTTCAAATCACTTGCAAAATTTTACAGTGCATGCCTTAGTTTTTATTCTATACAAAACATTTCTCCGTGACCAAATTCCACTTTAAATAGATAGTCTATCTGCAGTAAAATTCTACTTTAAAAATCACGTTGCATTTAGCAATAAAAAAGGATGGCTGTCCTTGCATCAGACCTGTTTGTGAACAAACTTAATATTTTGCATCGTGCCTCATCTTATAAAAGTAAAATGGAACTATACTGGACAATTGAAGGAACTTATGTAGCTGGGAAAGTTACAGCTCCCAGTTCAAGGGGGTATTTGAACTGCCGGGATAAAACATCCAGTTTCCATCAGCAATGCAACCACTGGGGCGAAGAGCTGCATCCACCAATCGGCTGCCTTATAGGGGCGTGTCCCACCCACAGCCTAACCATGCATTCAAGTGCTAAATGTACACAGGACTTTTCAATAAGTCCCACTGATCAACCATCTGGTCCAGTAGAATTTTTTTAGTTTCTGAAGCACTTCCATGAGGAAGCAGTAACTGGCCAGTATGAAGCAACTCAGTCTTGTAATGTGTTAATACCTTTGGGTAAGAGAATAATCCAACCACTGAATTCTTTACTCAGTCTTGTAATGTGTTAATACCTTTGGGTAAGAGAATACTCCAACCACTGAATT
>JAODLC010000028.1:10330220-10340841 GCA_026781145.1 Hippopotamyrus pictus
GCACGCACGCACGCACGCGCACGCACACACGCACACGCACGCACGCACGCACGCACGCACGCACGCACGCACACACACACACACACACACACAGCACTACCCCCCTTCTTATTGCCTGTTCTCCTCAATTCAGTTTAAAGCCAAGTCCTTTGCTGACAAGTTAATAGCAATTTGTTTATTGACGTAATGCTAGGAATATTCGCCTGGCCTGGACCTGCATGTTATCAAAAACCATCAATCACCGCCAAACCGAACGCCATGTAGCACCAGACCTTGGTATTCTTAGGGAAGCTGAAACCAACACAAATGCATCACCATAAAAGCGATGGAGCGACAAACTAGCAAAGATATTACTTATATGAAATATCCCCACAATCCGAAGGATAAGGAGCTGGAGAATGAATGCATATCACATCAGCTACTACATCAGCGTTTTTCCACCCAGTCCTCGTGGATCACCAGACAGTTCACATGTTTTGTTCCCTCCCAGCTCCCAACACTAAGCAGGCATTTGTTAACGAAAGAGGGTTTATAAAGTCATGCAGTCAGTCTCCTTTCAAAAGAAACACAAATCCACAAACCTGACAACACTCACCGAGGAGGAGACCGCTGTTGGCTAAAGACCAACCCACCAGGACGTCATGGATGTCAATACCCTTGCTGGAGATGTGCTTCACCGGTATCTTTTCAATGATCTGTGCAGGCAAACAGGGACAGGTTTGAAGGGTGCAGAGGAGAGCAGAGACGCACATGGGGGTGCAGGGGAGCACGTACCTTCATCTCGAAGCAGGCCTTGCCTTTGGACACGCCGTATGTGACCTTGCCCCCGGCCCACAGGTAAGCAAAACTCTCCATGGTGAGAGAAGAGGCGCTGTATCGGTCACGTGACACTTTGAAGTGCAGGTCACTGTTGTCTGGATACACAATACAAATGCTTCAATTCAATGGATGATTTATATGGTTGGCTCTGCATTTTGGGTTTAAAACAACATTAAAAGGCACAGTAGCGTAAACATTGCCAAACAAAAGAATTTTGGAAGACACCGCTTCAATCACATTTATTTATTTATCCGATGCGACACAGCTGAGGGTGAACCAGTCCCTGGAGCAATTGGCGGTTAAGGGCTTTGCTCGAGGGTTCAATGGCAAAAGTCATTCCTCTGGCCACGGGATCTGAACCCGCGACCTTCTGATCACAAACGCAGAGACCATACCTGCAGATCCACACTGTTTTTCAAGCTCAGACTGCAAAAACCATCTCTAGAAAAACATAGGTGTTTGCTTAGGTGCCATAATTTAACTGGAGGAGAATTCCGGTGCTCCATCTGTGCAGTTCCACTGTAGTACCTCCGGCTCAGCGGAGACGTTCCTCAGCCCTCAGAACCCTGCTGCTCCTGCCTCAGAGATTCACATTCCTTGTCACTGCACTCTCTCATTCTGCGAATCACCAGGCTCCATATGGGGAAAGACTGCCAGCTGCTGGGCAGTGAACCCTCACCAGCGGAAACCAGGTCGCTCACATGTGTCTGACAGGCTTAATGTAACTGCATGTTCCAGGCAGCAGATGAACCAATCTCAGCTGGGTCCCCTCCTCCCTTGGCAGAGAGCAGCCAATTTAATGCATCCTCCACCTCCTCGCCCGTCTCGTTAACAGTGACATGTCTACATCCTCTATGACGAATCGCTAGTAGCAACACCTCAGACTGCCAAGACGCACCAACGATCTCGCCAGAACAGAAGAAAGCGCGCATTAACAGTCCCAAATACCTAACTCACCAGCATATGATCAATTTCATCGGCAACTCAGAATACTCACATGTGTCGAGACAGACCGTGGTGTCGTCAAACTCTTCATCCTCCTCCTCCAGGGGGGGCTGTGGAGACTTAGCCCTGAAAGAGAACATGGGTACATCCAGGTCAGCTCCAAAACGGGCTTCGAAATACAGGGCACATCCACCAGCACCATGGACGCGAAACCTTCAGGCTACTTCCACCAAGAGACCGGAAAAAAAATAATTATTAATGAGTCGATGAATTAAAAAGTCCAAGGCAAAGAATGCAGCTTCTCCGCAGGCAGCACCTTAAAAATGAATATGCCATCTGTGGAAGTATTTTAAGGAGCTTTATTAAAAAGCCAGCCCTGAGGAGACAGGGAATCTGAGAAAGGTTGTTCCTCCTCAGATGTACAGTTAGCTCAGACGCATGCTGTTCAAAGATAAATATATCTGCACGGGGGTGCATTCTAGTAAAAGGTCAAGACGCAAGCGAAGGACTTTTCAGTTTATCGTGTTGGTAGCAGAGCGTCAAAACAAAGCAAAGCCAGTCAAAATCGATAAACAATGAAGCAGCTTTGGTTTCTGTTTGTTAAGAACGCTTGCTACCAACAATTTAGGGTAGAAGAATTACACAAGCGACCGTGCACATTTTAAAGAATCTTGTTAACCAAGGGCTACAGGATAACTTTTGGCCATTATACACAGCTTTGGTCGAGAAGGAATGCATCTAGAGGTATTAAAATATTTAATACTGATGTCCAGCACCACCCATTTCAACATTTGAAACAGTAAAGGAAACATTTTAATGTCAGTTGAGCAATAATTCTCAATGACACAAACTTTCCTGGCTTTTTTTGCAAATCCCACGCACCAACTACAGCCTGGACTGAGGAGCCTGGGACCTTGTCCTGGAACCAGGCCTGGGCTGGGAGCTTGAAGGTCAGCACCTGGGGGCCAGGCTACAGCAATTCATACAAATGTAATCAGCTGGCTTATTCCCTTATTATCCAGCATATATATTGACAAAGGCTGCTTTTTCAAACCTGGTGGACAGGTACAGCTGTTTAAGCCCCGTGTAGGATTATGAACAACTAGTTACATCAAACACCATCTTTATTCTTAGAAAATGAAGAAACCATAATTTCTCATCAGTTCTGTCTTTTACTTCACAAAAGGAGTATTAAATATTTATGCAAAATGACAATATCTAAAATAGCTATGCATGACCATGTGATGCAGTCGCTTTAAAAGAATTTTGTTTTTAATAAATCACAGCTCTGCTAATCTGTCGCCTCACTTTTAGCATCTATCAGCCCATAAATGGACCAAATTAACCAGCATGTGTATTTTAAACCCCGAGGTATATTTCACTGCTAGCTTTGGCGGAGTCTGGTGGACGTCTCCATGCGCCGAAAGACCCGTCATACTGGTATTTGTACCATTATTCCTACATTACCCCAGCACACCACAAGACCAGGAAAAATTGGCAAGTCTATACGTTTTTGAAAAGACTAGCCTGCTTTGCAATGAGTACTGATGTCTCTATTCGGCTATACAACCATTAAGCATAAAAGTGTACCAAATAAACCAGCACTAAACTAACAGATGGATATGCCCAGGGAAGCCGCAAGTATCCTCACTGACTCATCAGCTGTGGTCACCGACCAGTAGGCGACAGCGCGGAGCTGAAGCTGGGGAAAAAAAACAAACTGAAGCCAGCAGCAGCCTTTGCTATGTATGCTCCAATACAAAAAGTGTCACTTAAAGCCACTAATATCTGATAACCCTACAGCAAGATATACGTACAGGCGAGCAGTGCAGCAGTCAGTAGAAGCACACAGAGGCCACAAACTGCTCTCAATTCCCGACGGTCCCTATTTAAAGCCATAGCCAAAGGAAAAGGGGTAACCAACAAACTTTCCTTTAACCGAGAACCACTTTTTCGATTAGAGTACTACTCAAAATGCATTTCCTACAGGGATGAATTAACTTCAGGATGATGCGCGTTTACGGTGACAGTGGAGCAGACTAAAATGTTTTCCTTTTATTTCAAATGAAGATAAATAAGTCTGTAGATCTTTAGAAATGTATACCTTTGCATAAAATCGACCTTTATGGCCATTTAAAGTCTCAACATTGCATTAAAAAACAACTATGTTTCATTCAACAAAACTGTTGTAACAGACCAATAAACATCACTAACAGACATGCAGATTACACATTTGACAAAAATTACTCGGCACTCAGGTTTGATTAAAGTATGCGTTCCTAACATACTGTAAACAAGCAAAACACTTTTTAAAATACCGTTTTATCAGCTTTGCATTAATATACAGTACTGTGCAAAAGTCTTAGTCAAAAAAAAAAATGTTAAAGCCTTTGCTCAGAATAAAAACCACAATTTAACATTAGAACATATTCAAAATAAGAGTAACAGAATAAAAACAAATTTTTCTTCTGTTCTCCAAAAAGTCAGTGAAATCCTGTTGGATGGCTACATGAACATCGCTTTGGATCCCAAACCTCTCCTCGCCGTTCCATGTAGTCGTCAAATTTCACCACCAGCTCACTTAATTAACTTAATTACTTAAAAAAAAAAAAAAAAATGGTATATTGATTGGCTATTCGAGGTCTGCTAGTGGCCAAGCCAAAAAATGCATGAGTGTACTAGACGGCTGCTGCGAATACTGGGGTGATTTTAGCAGAAGTTCTGAAATGACTAAGCTAACATTTTGACAGGAATAACATTTACAACAGTTTTAAACCAGCATAAAGATCATTTAAACATTTTCTTTGGCTGTCTAAGGTTTGTGCACAGTACTGCATATGGCATATTTGTTGGATGACATGACGTTGAACACCAATCAATTGGCAGGGAGATTATATGGGGTCATTTGAAAAATAACCAATCTTAGCTGGACACATCACAAATTTGACTTCTTACAAAAAAGCCACAGTAACCATAAACGGCAAAGAGTAACACACTTGGAACAGTAACAAAAAACAGCAGCTGTTGAATGAAAATATTCCTGCCAAGTGGGATATGTTTTAACACACACGCAAGGGGCATCACACAAAACAACGGGGATGGATAGAAATTGGCTGTAAAGACAAAAGAGAGTCTGAAAACAAAACGCCAAACTGCAAGAAGGATGAAAATGTCACCTTTGGCTGCTGAAAATTAAATCATCCAAACACGCGCACTTTAATGAAGCACGTCTAACATCTCAGTCCCGCTACCCGACATGAAGACCCCCCCCCAAACCAGCACACTCCTCACACAGAAATCGCACAAGTCCTCCCTGCCACAGCCTAACCCTGACACACTAAAGGCCCACATCGAAAGCTCACCTATCACTCATATCAGTGACCTGAAAGGCTCACGCTGCACCGCTTAATCCTAGCAACCACGGTCTGATATAAAATTAAAATGTGTGTTTCTTTGCACTTTTCAAAAGAGAAGTCCTGGCAAACTGGCAGGATAAGAAGCATTGGCGCTCTTAACATGCCAATACGGTTTGGTGAGAAAGCTCTTGCACAGTGGCACTTCAGGGATACCAAAGGCCAGACTGTCCCATCCTTACCGGCTGTATTTGCTTTCTTCAATAAATTCAAAGTAGCCCCTTCCATGTTCCTCTCGGCGTCTCTTAACACCCTTCTTATTCTTCTGTTCAGCTTTCTTGTCTTTGTCCGCATCCCCTTTGGAAATAAAACAAAGATAATCAGGTGTTCCTCCGTCTTGGACCCCCTTTTTTAACATGGTGGTCCACACAGTGGCTGAATGGGGTCTGATGAGTCTCACCCATTGAGTTACAATGCATGGTTGACTGGAAGATTACACAAAACGTCTGAACAGAATCGTTGTCTTTCGCTCATATATATATATATTTTTTTTGCATAAACAAAAAGAAAGAGCACTTGATCATATCCATGCCGGTCTGGGTGCATCTGCAGAGGAAGAGTAAAATCCCATAATATTCACAGTGTTAAGATGGTTCTTACTACGCCGGCGGTATGTAATAGGTTCTCAGTCCTTATATACGCCGTGCGTGAAGCAACACACATTTTTTTTGCCCTCCCTCCTATGATCTGAATGAAGGTCAATGTTACTACACACCTCAAGGCACCTCTGAGCATCTCAGTCTGCACACAAGATCTCCAAAGCAATGATCGGCTGCATTCACTACACGACACCCACCCAACACCCCCAAATGG
Organism: Hippopotamyrus pictus; assembly: GCA_026781145.1. Taxonomy (NCBI): domain Eukaryota; kingdom Metazoa; phylum Chordata; class Actinopteri; order Osteoglossiformes; family Mormyridae; genus Hippopotamyrus; species Hippopotamyrus pictus. The sequence goes on from JAODLC010000028.1 coordinate 10,336,211, forward strand.
CACCATTAATTCACAAGGAAAGCACCTCCAGCAAGACGGATCCTCCTATAGCAACGCAAAAAGACAAACAGGCGAGAAATGTGCAAATAAACGACCGGTTTAAATAAAACAACTTAAAAATCCTACCGATCATAAAATATCCAGTGAGATCATGTATAACCGATATGGACGCTCGCCATCCGAAACAATGGAGTCAACATGCCGCCTGGTCGCCGCTAAGGACACAACATGTCACTGCTGTGCACGACAAAATATACGCATGTAACCGCACAGGGACCCGGGCCAAACGCCCGCTGCCACACGTCAGATCACGTACGGTATCCTCTTCGGAAATTAACCAAGCTTCCTCAAATCCAGCATCGAGACTACGGAGGAGAAAAAAAAAAAACACACCACCACATCTGAATCTGCCGCCCCCCCCGACGCACAGACTGGCGATTCACCAGCCAGATCAAACCACAAAAACACGTTTAAAGCGGCGACTCACCCTCCGCCGACTGCGATCCCAGCGCGCCGTCGTCCTCCTCAAATTTATCCATTTCCTCGTCGTCTTTCAGGATCGCATCGTCGTCTTCGTCATATTTATCCATCTCCACACCGGCATCTTCCTCCTCCTCCTCTTCCCCCATCTCGTCGTCCTGCTGCCCGCTGGCCCCGGCGTCGCCGGCCGGAGCGCTGTCATCGGGATCCACCTCGCCGCCGTCCCCATCCTCTTCCTCGTCGGCCTCCATGCTCTCTCCCACCAGATCATCCTCTAGGTCCTCCTCGCCCATGTCATTTAGGCCACCCGCTTCGTCGCAGCCGCCCTCTGCGCCATTTTCCTCCGACTCCGGTCCGGTAAAGGAGCCTCCGGCTTGGGCCTCCAGATCAAGAGCGGCCTGCAGCCGGTCCATCAGCTCGGCCTTAAGCCCCTTGTCTGAAAGCTGCCGCTTCTTAAGCTCGTCCTTCAGCTCGTTTACCTTCAGCTTTTTCACGTTGATCGAACTCATGTTTACGGCTTTACCTTGATTAGATATTCTCCGTAATAACAGTAAAGGTCTGAATCCCAACAATTCTTAAAATTCAGAAATCAGAGAGGGGGGAAAGGTCCGTCGCCAGACGATGCAGCTGAAGACAAGCAAAGAGAGCCGCCTAGAAATGTTACTGCGCCAAAACAATGCCTCCCCTGCGCGTTTCTTTCTCTCGACGGCTGGCAACAGCACAGTTGCGAAACCGCCAGTTGCAAGTAATATACCGCTACCGTAAGTCACACAAAAGCAGCGAACTCCCCGGATTCGCGATACCGTAATACTATATAAATAGGGAACATAGATTTCACAAATTACGCATTCATGATTCATCAACTGCCTCGTGCCCGTTGCTTCCGGGATAGGCTCCGGACCCCCCGCGACCCATTGAGGATGAAGCGGGTTGGAAACTGGATGGATGGATGACTCATCAATCCATCTTCCAACCGCTTATCAGAGTAAAGTTAGCGGGACTTAAATTATCATCTGAAAAACAGACTTTATCTTTACTACTGAATGTATAGCTTGCTTGCTTGCTTGCTTATTTATCTATCTATCTATCTATCTATCTATCTATCTATCTATCTATCTATCTATCTATCTATCTATCATAATGCGAGCTACTGTAAATATATATGTTGCAAATAGCATGCAAGTTCACTAGAACATAAAAAATTAAACGAGGCATTTGCGATACATTCCTTAATTTAATATTCCTATTTGTAAAGGGCAACATACATTTACTACAAATTCGTTAGGATATGAGTAATTAAAATGGTTAAAATTATAATAAGCATATTGCATAAATTCAGTACATTAATTTGCAGGAAAAACATAATAATCGCAATAATTTTCAGGAAGGAGGAGGTAATTCCTGTTTAAAAACATAGATGAGAGCTAAAGTCATGATGGGCTACGCGAAAAGATGCATTCCAATGCAGGTCCTACCTATACTTGTACAAATTGAAAATAAAGCGTCATTTTTTGTTTATTTCTTTACATGAAATAACGTGTACTCGTTAAATGCAGAGGACACATTTTGTTGTGCACTGTGTGCTGTGGTGTGTCAACAATGACCACTGATCACAGAATTTTAAATACTAAAATTGGTGTCGCTTTGAAAGCCGTTGCCTAGCAACAACAGACACCAAACATGGCAGAAGAGAGGGATAGCGCAGGTAATGTAGCGGTCGTTTTCCGAAGTTTCCAAAAGATCTTCGAGTTTCTTTTGGGAAACTTTTATAAGGTATAATTGTGCTTATACGTCAAATTCTAACTGATTGTAATGATTTACTCTTTGAGGGCAGTTAGCACTGTTGCTTCACACAAGGGTTCGAGTCTCTGTCAGGGTTCCGTGTGTGAGTTTGCATGTTCTCCCCGTGTCGTCATGGGGTTTCCTTCGGGTAGTCGGTCCAAAAACATGCTGAAGCTACCAAATTGCCCGTAGGTGTGTGGGTTTGCATCGATCACATTTGGGGACCAAAATGTCCCCAAATTGAGGTGGAACTTCTTTACTTTTGAGGACATTTTTCAGGTCCCCATTTGGCTCACCTCAGTTTTATAAAGATCAGTGAATGCAATAGAAATGTAAAAAAAAGTCTTGTATTTTGTTTGGTTATTTATGGATAAGGTTAGGACTGCGTAGGGGTTAAGGGTGTCGTTATTGGGATTAGGGTTTTTCCCCATAGAAATGAATGGAGAATCCCCACACAAAGATGTGGATACAAACGTGTATGTTTGTGTGGATTAGGTTTATATTACTTAGTGGGGACCAAATGTCCCCCACAATGTAATAAAAACCTGTGAATGCCATCAAAAACTAAAAATGCCAAAAGTGTATTTTGTTTGCCTACTTATGGTTAAGGTTAGGGCTGGGTAGGGGTTAAGGTCGTCATGTTGGGATTAGAGTTTTCCCCATAGAAATGAATAGAGAGTCCTCACAAAGATATAATTACAAACCTGTGTGTGTGCATATATCGGTGAACGGTATGTGTGATGCGATGGGTTGGCGCCCCATCCTGGGTTGTTCCCTGCCTTGCACCCGTCACCTCCGCTATAGGCTCCGGACCCCCGGCGACCATGAATAGGACAAGCGGTGAATTTACTCATGTGTCATGAGTTAAACCATAGTCTGTTTACTGTACATGTTGCGTTGTTTCAGAAGCCCTAGTGTCTGAAATCCACAAAAAAATCACCGACGCCTTTGAAGTCTTTGATCATGAGTTTAACAAGACAGTTGACATCAGGTGAGGAACAAATAAGCCGGAAATGATCGCTGAATTGTTTGGATATAGTGATATGTGACTTTTCCGATATACTGAAATCTGGCTATATTTAAGCATATATCCAAAGTATTAATATATCACAGGCTATTTGCTGTTTATAGTATAGCATATCTTTATTTTAGCTATAGGACCCTGCCGCTTATGCTGTTTGATACAGCTGCTAATTCATCAACATACAGGTACAGACGTTTACACTTGGATTAAAATGAAATATGAAAATGATGTAATACTGGGCAATGTTTGATGTTTTTGACAGAGAAATTGGCACGATTATACGGTCACTGGGATGCTTTCCTTCGGAGGGGGAATTGCATGATATAATTGCAGAGGTAAGACGCGGCCGGCGGTTAATTATGCAACGCGAAAAAAAAAACTGTCACGATAAAAAAGATAGTATAGTGGATTATTTTAGCATCTAGAGTTTGTAAAGTACGCGCAACTACATGTTGGATTGTGGGAATAAAGCGGAGTACATAGAGGAAACGTGGTCAACACGTGCCAACTTGACAAATGCAGAATAGGGATGAGAGTCTGGAGGTCTGAGGAAACGATGCAAGACACTATACCATACAAAATGTTAATAGTCAAATATTTGTCCATGTAGGATGGATATGGGTGTGTGTATGTGTCTGTCTCATTTTATGCAGGTTGACAGGTGACTAGTTAGCAGACTCACCAATTCAGTGTATGTGAGGACCATTTTGGGGAGGAGGGTTGGTGTTCTGGGACTCAAGGGATTCTGGGAGCCTGCATATGGTTTCCAGTAATCAGTTGCATAGATGTATATATTGTGCATATTTGCTGAGGTATTTTGAAATCTTGATGACAAAATTAGCCCCGGGGGGTAAAGGGTGGGAGGTGGTCCCCATATCAAATTTGTCTTTCGACAAATGGTATCTCAGGAGACCCTCCGCTTGGCTAAGATAACCGAATAGCGTCTCATTTAAAAATACTGTCAAGGCATTTGGGCAGCCTGTCATGAATGAGAATGTCTGATAGAGGAACGCCTGTATCAAATGGAAACTGCTTTTAAACATGCTCTCTGATTCCATCATTCAGTGGTGTTTCTAGCTTATATGGCACTCTGGGCAAATCCCCCCCCCCTTCATCACCCCCGCCAACAAAAATCATGTGTCCATCTCCCCCTCCCCATCTGATACTTCTGAGTAGTAGCCTGCCTAGGTCACAAACTAGAATTCATTTTAAAATGTTCTCCCGCTAATTTCCACTTATGGCCATGAGTTCTAGTATTTAAACTAATTTTGAAATAGCCATTTGGCTGAACAGCATCCAGACCCGTTAGAATCTTATAGACCTGGATCATGTCCCCCCTTAGTCT
>JAODLC010000028.1:10347650-10364250 GCA_026781145.1 Hippopotamyrus pictus
TATGGGGTACGTTTGATTCAATGATTTATTATTATTATTATTATTATTATTATTATTATTATTATTATTATTATTATCATCGATAAATAATATTCACTTATGAGTACAAACAAACTGTTACACATGAATAGTATTGTTCAAATGCTAAATGCCGATATGTGTCAGGTAATGCACTTCTTTTTCAACAGATGACAGATGCTTCTCCGACTAAATCAGCCTCTTTTTCACCTGAGACGTGGTACCGCAAAGCGTACGAGGAATCCCGGTCTGGCAGTCGTCCTGCCCCCGAAGGTGCCGGCTCTATGCCTGGTTCGTCCGGAACACCCTCACCCGGATCTGGCACCTCGTCTCCGGGGTCATTCTCGGGCTCTCCTGGTACCACGTCTCCGGGTATCGGCACAGGCTCACCGGGATCCCTCGGAGGTTCGCCAGGTTTCGGCACCGGATCACCTGGTTCGGGAAGTGGGAGCTCGCCGGGGTCTGATCGTGGAGTTTGGTGCGAGAACTGCAACGCACGCCTGGTGGAGCTTAAACGTCAGGCGCTGAAATTGCTAATTCCCGGACCTTTCTCCGGCAAGGTAGGTGCCACGCTGAAAATAGAAGCAACAGTTTTTTGCATTAATCTTATTTTCCATTGAAGACACATTAAACTGTATTTTCCTGACTAAAATCTAAATGGCACAAAAAGTTTTATCCCCATGCGGTGTGCGCGAAATATGTTATTGTTATAGGAGACCATGCGCATTTGATTTGTTTTTTAGTCCAAGCAAACTTTACCAGATTCTTGCTTGTGAACAACGCATGACGTTATTTAGCTGCATGTGGTGAAAAAGTTTTTCACCTTTTAAGGAACATGCTGTAAGAAGTCTATTATATTCAGGCTACACATACACAAAACACTGACTACATATGGATCTCTGGAGTTCTGTAGGAACGTTTAAGCATCCGATTAAGGTGTCCAGAACCTCTTTTACGTGATAGGTTTCTATATCTCAACCTTATTCATGATCCATCAGAAGTGCCAACCTTCACATGTATGTTACCTGAATCGCAGAAGAATTAAGCTACATAATATGAGATACTCTGATTTTATTCACAAATCTGAATTTGAGTTTACTGTAAACATTACTAAACAACAGGCATTTTCTTTATTTTTCACTAAAATCTAGTCCATTCAACAAAGGCTGTCCAATAATTCACTAACCACACTATTTCTCGCTGATTATTCAGTCCTGTTCTAAGTGTACATAGGTGGAGGTTTGATATACGTTTACAAAGATCCCAGAAAGATGTATGAAACCAATTTTACCGACAAAAGATTGTTTAATCATTAAAAAAATATTGTAAAATAATGTTTAAAATTCATAAAGATTTATCGTGTACCATGTTACCTGTTAAGGGTTTAGGGTTTTGTTAAAGACTGAAAAACACACTGGCCGCAGAAACACGATAATGAATTTCTAGCCGTGTCGTTTTTGCTGTGCTATTAAAAAAATACAATGCAGTAATCGCAAACATCTTACACATTTTATTGTACTTCTGCTACCACCAGTCCGTTGCCGTTAGTCTGTCTTTGCTGACGAATGCAGTCAGGGGCGTGGGGTTAATTGGTAACAAATGGTAAAGTGCAGCCGTAACACCAAAGAGGAATGGGACGGCATTGGAAAAGAAAGGAAACCGGTTAGAATAGTGCACAAGAATCGCTTTGTAAAAGGCATAGCCTAGTTATAACAACGACGGGGCGCTATGGGCACTACCTGCCTCGGAATTCCAGTTAAGGCGCTGCGTCACGAATAGCAGGCACTGCGATTGTTCGGCCAACATTTAAATATTCGTTCACTCACCTAGACCGCTGCTTTGACCTTATTACTAGTTACTGTTGTTTTATTCAAACACTCGTTTTGACGATGATCCCAAAACACCAGATCTTGTACATGCATAGATATTCCTGTCTTTAGTATTTTATTACCCCTGGAAGAGGACTTGACTACGCACGCACCAGCGTGGGAACTGAATTGAAGAACCAGTTTTCTGATGTCAGTGCAAGATGTCCCGAAATTGTATATGACATAATTACGGAAATATGCAAAACACCCATTGATGTCGGCGTGTTTTGTGCAGAGGGTATGAACTTACTTTTATCGAACAACACAGGAGTTCGCATAGATGAAACGTGTCACACTGTAAAAACTTTACCACATATAGCATATAGTCATATAACATATTTGTTTGAAAATCGATGAGCTTCCCAATGTTCGATGCTGATTGCATTTTTTTTTACTGAATTAATGTTTTTTTTCCGATCAACTGATCCTCGCTGGACGTTGTCCGCCGATCGCGGCGCGCTGCGCTGCTGCATTGCAGAGTGGACTAACCCAACCTGAAAACAGTTCGTTGCTGTACAGAAAGGGGGCGTTGTGCCGCCGATTACTTCCAGTAGTTTCACATTTGCGTACATTAATAGACCGTAGAATAAAATAAGATTTTAAAAAATAATTCAGACTGATGTAAATTTAGCTTTTGTGCTTTTCGGGAGATATTCCAGAGGCGTTTACAAATAGCTAGGGAACCTAAAGGTAATGTTAATTTTTCAAGAATTTCAGTAGGGCAATTATTGTAAATCAGATACCGTATCATCTTGCTTTGATTAATGAGCTGCTTCTCGATCGGTAGAGATTAGAGAAGGGGGTTTATTTAAAGTATTTTAGACGCCGGTAAGCCAGGTTTTCTCAAGTAAAACTCATATCTTGAAAACAAAATGGCCTAGCATGGTTGTGGATCAGTTGTGAGCTATTAACTCGTGCCATGACGGGGATGGATGGATGTTAATGAAATAGCCTTTTTTTGGTTTTCCTGACTCTACAAACGGAAGTGCCTTTGAATATTTTTGTTTTCTCTTTGTAAGTCTGGAATAGATGCCTGTTTAATATCGGATATCTGAAATGGTTGCCGAAATGGGAAAAAAGAACGAAGTGGTAGATGTGCTCCCTGTCCTTGGGGGTTGCTGGAATATAACATTTTTTTCTCAGTTGGAGGAAGTTATTTATTACTGTGGGGCAGTGAAACCTTTTTTATTGTACAGTTACTTGCTTCGTAGACTTGTTCTATGCTTTTCTAGTAGGCAAACAGTGTGTGGTTTCTGTATGTGTTACATGTGGCAGAATGCAATGTGCCCCCTTATGTCAGGCACATCTCACTGGTGTTTGCATTGTAGCACGAAGGGTAATAGGTGATTGGGACTTGCTGGGTCCAGAATGTATCCTTAGGTTATAGAGCCTAGTTCACTGTTTCCTCAGTCTGATTCTTGGGGAATCGACCAACAGTCCATGTTTTACTGAGAGGGAGGTCGCAAAAATGTGGACTATCTATGGGTCCCCGAGGACCGGACTGGGAAACACTGCCCTAGTTAAAAAATGGCTCATACAATGATGGCATAGATGACTGTTGGAACTCAGTGACCTCACTTCAACCTGCACGGTGTGCCAGCGGTGATGGTATCTACAGTCAGCCTCTCGTAATTACATCAAGGCAGCCGTCCGCTGATTATCCTGAACGTTCCTGAGCCTCTTTTTACATGGTGGAGTTGTCTGTGCCAAGGTATCAGGTCTCTCGGATGTGTAGGGATGGGGGGGCTCAGGTAATTATTCAAACAACATCGTTTCTGCTTTCATCGTGGCAGCTTCATTTTGGCTCTGATGGAAAGATCCAGAATGCTTTCATCGTATGTAAATCATGACCTTTGGGATGCATCATTTTCCTGTACATCGGAGAAAGTATTGATTGCATGCAGAAGTAAATGACATTATTAAAACAGAGTGAGAGGTATTTACATCTTTGCAGATTGTGTTTTTTTTTTGTTACCTTTGTGTTTTTCTGACCTTAATTTCAGTCCACAGAGGGGGAAAGCTTAGTATAAAACGAACTGGCCTTTTTCTTCAGGGCTTGGCAAACAGATGTTTTTTTCTTACCTTCCCTGTGCCCCCCCTCCCCCCCTCCATCTTAGAATTGGTTCAGCCCTGGCTTGCGTTTTGTGCATCATGTTAACCTACACCTTTTATTACAAGTCACGGCATTGGTGATGGGATCGGAATGAGAGAGAGTGAGGAAGACACGGGGCATGAGGGAAGGTTGGGGGGGGGTCAGTGAAGGGGGCATTAGGGGACAGGTTTATAGAGGTACTTGGTTCAGGGGAGCAAAACTGGCTCTGCTTCTGCTGAATATATCATGCTAACCCTTTCTTGCTTAGCTTATTTGACATCATGCATTGCACCCCTTTTCTGCCAAAGTCTCCCACATTACACCCCCTGCCACTTGAAATATATCGTTGTCCGTTTTTCAACTCAACTTCTAAATTATAATAGTGGCGTTAATGTTTTTGATTAAATGCCGATCTGCATAAGAGTGTTGTCTATGAAACACTGTAATGGATTTTGTGGTAGAGTGCTGAATAAATAGTTTTTCATATTTCATATTTGTGAAAATGGCATAGATATATTTGCAAAATAAAACAAGCACCAGTGACCCTGACCAGGATAAGCACCTAAACGATGGATGGATGGATGGATGGAATATAATTATCACATATTTTGTAAGTTACCCCTCTTTCAGAAGAAAGGTAAATGCAATCTGCAAAATAAATCAGTGCAGGATTCCTTTAATGCCCAATTTTGTTTGCCCAGTTAATAACGCCATACAGCTGCAAGGAATCCACCAAGCAGAATGACTGGGCAACAGAAATCGCAATGGTCAAAAATTCACTCAGACGTCGTCGAGTCCCTGATGGCATGTCTTGCACCTGACAATGAAACTGGATCCCACTGAGGCTTGCAATTTTTTTAGTACCCAGGGCGGTGTAGAGAATTGCAACCTGTTTCCATTCATGCATCACAGGCTATGCTGCCACGGCCACGATACAGCACTAACGTGAAACTGATGTGATCAGCATAGATATTTCACGTTTATGTGCTCTTTATGTCTCTGAGCTGGGGAAGACATTATCATATAAAGAGGTCGCTTCATCAGTATGGAGCGCTCGGTGTATGGTGGGGCTTAATGCTGATGCTAGCTGAATTCTGGGCTTCTGAAGGTCTAGATGTTGTTTATTTCTGGCTGGCATCTGCTTTGTCTCCCGGTGCTGGGGAAATGTGTCACTGGGGCAGGGTGAAAGTGTAACTCCTGGAGGAAAATGCACGCTGAAGAAGCATAAGGAACTAGATGTTACGGTAAAATCTACTCACTGCCGTCGACCTACTGGAAGGTTCTCTTGAATTTAAAACAGATAATTCTTGACTTACGATGGGGTTACATTCTGATCAACGCATTGTAAGTTGAAAATATTATTATTTTAATTAAAATCGTAAGTCAAATATGAACATGACATGATAAATAAGTAAATAAATAGCTACTGTCACTGAATAAATAAAGAATTGCTGTAACTAGCTAAATACTAGTAATTGAAAACTATCCTATCATTAATTGTACAATTAATTGTAATGTTAGGTTAAACAGAAAAAGCACTGTTCGATACGTTGACATGTTTGTGTTGGCAATCACTACAGAGACTGGAATTACTATTACGATCCACCTGGAAAATTTGCCGTGTGTTTTGAGGATGGAGGAATCACTCTGGAGCTTGTTCACTGGAGGCGGGGCGGGGTTGGCTGCCAATTGCTAAGGTTCTGCGTTCCTGGCTGCTCTCGTTCCTGTTTTGTCACCAGCAGTATTAAGAGCAGAACCTCTAACTAGTCCTGCTTAATGAAGCCCATTGCTTCCCACAGCCGCTGTGTTTGGCATGAGCTGCATCATAAAAAGGCTACTGGGGAGGGATAAGGAGAAGCGACCAGGCAGCGGGGCCAGCAGATCTCTGAGCAGCACCATGGAGGTGAAGGCTCTGCAGAACGTCCCCCCATGGTTCTGCTGTCTGACCGCGGGCCCTAACAAGGCTTTATTTCGGTTCTCTTACCATTTAGGCCCCTCTCTCCCTTGCTGAAGAACCTCATGTAGTCTTTCATGTTAAAAAATGAGTTTGAATGTAGTGGAAACAAACATTATGACCTAATATATCTCTAAAATGTAAGAACTCCTGTTATTTTATTATTACAAAGTCACATCCTGAGGTTTTAATCAGGAATATTTATTTGTTTATTCGTACACTATTTGCAAATCGTACGAGTACACAGAATACATCTGAACACAGTGAAGCTTGTTTTGTCTTTCTGCTGGTACAATGGACACTAAACAGGAACGCAAATAAGGATCAGAAGAAAGGTTTGAGTGATTACGTTCAGATGTCCACTCATGGACAACAACGGTAACAGCCTCTGGCTTGAAGCCACGGCAGAACTGCAAATTGTAAAATTCAAACGCCATTTAATACAGATCAGTATTCATGCAAGCTTTGTTCCAGTCCTGCAAAGTAAAACTGTTGGGTGATGTGATGAGAATAATTAGCAAAGGATTGCTGGGGGGAGACAAGATACCATCTGCATCGCTCCCCATGTGGGTCTAATCAAGCCGTGCGACATGCTAGCTTTTAGCCTACTATTTAGGTAGCTGGACGATGGACAGTTTTGTCCTTGTCCTCCTGGAACCACCCAAGAAAGCATGTCGATGTGAAGTCTGTGTCTGGGAGACAGACTTTCCATTGTGGGATGAAGGTGATGGGCCTTATTGGAAACACGCACGCTGCGTTAGCTGCTTACGGAGTCATACCGTGGCAGGAAATTGTGGGTCCAGCAAAGATACAGATGGGACAGTGCACTGTCCCAGTGGAGTCCACTGGACTGGTGGAGTTACGCATCATGTTGGTAAGATGGTGAAGGATAGCTTTTCGGACGATTTGATGACCATATGTAAAGCTACTGCCTAAGTTACTTCTATAGCATTCACATTTATGTATTTCACTGATGCTTTTTCTCAAAGTGCTAGCAGATAGCTCATTATTAGCATACAGCTGTTACAGAGAATGTGGCATAAGTGCAGCTTTAATGCTCTTCCAGTAAATAACCAGACACAAGTGTAAGTAGCATCAGAGGAAGTGCTGCACAACATCTACTAAACATAGAACCTGAAGCAGAGGACAAAAGACCTAAAAGACTGCTTTTTATATCAGGGGACAAAGACCTCATTGATCTTGTGTTTGTCCGCTACCACAGTGACATTGCTCCCTGGAGTCAAAGTGTGAGCTGAGAGGGATCCCTTTGCTTGGAGCTTGGGTCATTAGCTCAGCAGGCTAATCCTCTTGCCTAGTATAGTTGGGTCAGAGTTTGTGGCGACCCAGATTCAGTCCCGGGTTGATACTGCTTCATAAATCAGGAGCACATGTGCAGTGCCTGCATCCTATCCATATATGTTAGCCGGTATTACTTTAGCCTGCTGATAGGCAGGTGAGGATTTACGTTTATGGAAGCTTTGCTCAGTCTTGTAGAGCTTTGTGTCATCAGCCATGCAAGACATGCATGCTATACCCTGGCATGCCATTGGTGGACTTTCTCATTGACTCATTTGTGGGATTGTGGCCATTAAGATAACTGAGAGCTGTGCTTTTCCTGCTCTCTCTCTCTGTCCGGGACACACAAACCACCTTAACCTCTGCCTGTCTGACAAACCTCCACCAAGCTGGCCCAACATCTACATAATCATTTAGAGAAATCATTGTAAATGATCATTTACACATTTAAATGCAAAAAAATAAGCTTTCCTAGAGTTGATTCGAGGTTCTCTATCCTCTGTTTATGTGAATTTGTGCAATAGTGGGAATGTTAAAGGGAAAACCTGCCAAAGCAAGCAGAGGCTATCTAATGAGCCGTCATGGGTCACCACAGGCTCTCACCTCGTCCTCCACTGATTGCTCTTCTCATCACAATCCATCTGTTTCCTGGGTTGACATCAGTTCAATAACAGCACTAAAGACATCAGACCTTTCATACTCAGCACTGAGATTTAAAACGTCTGACTTGTTTTGTGCTTTGGAGTGGCATGTTTGGACATTGTGCTATATTGCAGCTGGAACTGAGAAAGTCTAAACAAACAAAATCAAAAATGTAGAATCAGTTCTTCTAATCTTTTATCCGTTGGTTGCATTTATGTTAAACTGGGGGATTTCTGGGGAAACCAGGCCAAAAGCACAATAAACGAAGCAGAATTACCTCTATTCCTAAAGATCAATTGCACACACAGTATTTTCAAAATATTCTAAAATGGTTTTTTTGGATCATTTCAATCTGTTCCTTGAGGAGACAGAGGCAAGTAGCAATCTTGCGGGTAATTTTCCTCTATTGTACGCCACCTATACAAGAAACAAGACACTAGAAAACAGGTTTTCTTCGTTCTGAAGAGAACTTTTTTTGAGGTATAGTTGACTATTAGTTAATAGGGTGTAACAAATATGCTTTTTTTGTCCTCTGTGTGTCTGGAATCAAAATCGATACAATCTTACTGAGGAATAACTAATCCTTCCAGGGATTTTGTGAGATACTGCATTAGGAAACACTTTATTGAATGGATTTATAATGAGTGGTTTATTACTTTTCTGCCTCACAGAGAACATTGGGAAAATTGGGGTATATTAAGGCTGGTTTGCATGAGAATGAGCCAATTCTGTAACGTCACATCTGCTGCCGTCAGCCCAGGTGTATCACTATCATTATATGCTATTAGCATTAGCTAAGGGTAATTGTTTTGTCCCTTTGAAGACATTATGCAGTGCAAATTGTATTAATACTGTATTAAATATTAATACTGTGTTAAATTTTTAATTTTCATTTAAAATTCATAGTGCATCTGGAGTTTTTAGCGCAAACTTCTCCTTCCTGTTTAATATGCGGGTCCTTGCATGTTGGGATCCCCCCAGATGAGCTCAGAATAGCCAAAAAGCACCAACCTGAGGTCTGTCTCTTTGCATTCTAGTCCAGTGTTGCTAAATCCAAAGGCTAAATTATATATTTTTAATATGACTATAACTTTTTCAAAATTTTTTATTAGATTAAAATGATGCTTTATTTGCCATTCGAGCACACACGCACACACACACACACACACACAGGTTATTAATTATATCTTTGTGGGGACTCTCCATTCACTTCGCAGAGCTTTGTGGGGAACTGAAAGATGGTCCCCATAATGACAAAAAAACAACAATGTAATATAAACCCAATCCATACACAAACAAACACACGTACGTGCGATAAATGTAATATAAATCCAAGTGCAGGGCCCTAGGTGAGTTTAAGCATGACCATGCTGCTCATGGACCTGTCTACCTTTGATGTGTTTCTTAAATTTCCAGGGGACTGGTACCATCATGTGGATCAACGATGTTTTGACACGCCTGTTACAGCAGGGGTTGGGAACCCTGATCCTGGACTGCCGCTATCCAGCAGGTTTTCTATCCTACCTGATGAATTACTATCTGCCTGAGATCAGATGTGGTTCACCAGACTCAGGGTAGGACAGAAGAGCTGCTGGATACTGGCACTCAAGGATCAGGGTTGCCTACCCCTGGGTTATAGCATTTGTGTACATCTATTATATCTATGAGCCCACATTGTGTAAATATGCCTTTATCAACAGAGCTATTGTGTGTGAAAGGCTTTCCACAAATTCTTGGCTACCAATTTTTTAAAAGAATATGCAGAGAATAGAAAGTATCCTGTATACATATTGATTTGTATGGGTGACGTATTTGGTTTTTGTTACAGCTGACACCAGCTTAAATTGCTATTGCTTTTCTCACTTGTACTCGCAGAGCAGTGGGATAATTGTAGAGCCACGAGATTCCATTTAAACTGAGGGAAACCTTCTTTGGGGCTGCAGGGAAAACAAAAGCGTGGCTTGAATGAGCCAATTTGGAGCCCTTTCCTGCATTAAGGAGGCTTCGGCGCAGAGAAGCCCAGTGAGCGTCTGCATAGCAGGGCTGCCTGTTCAAACTGCCCCACACCAGGACACAGCAGCGTCTCGCACCGGGACACAGCAGCGTCTCGCACCGGGACACAGCAGGGTCTCGCACCGGGACACAGCAGCGTGTCGCACCGGGACACAGCAGCGTCTCGCACCGGGACACAGCAGCGTCTCGCACCGGGACACTGCAGCGTCTCAGCGCTTACTAGGGGACTGAAGCAATAAGTAAACCTGTCAGTTGTAGCTGAACTGCTTGTATGATTTACTTTTTATGTTTTTTTATTTAGCAGATGCTGTAAGTGATGTACGTGTGAGAGTCAGAGAGCAGGGCTAACCAGTATCACTGGGCTAATTGTGGCCAAGGACCTTACTCAAGGGCCAGCTGGTGACATCAGAATACCAGGTGTGGGATTGGAAATGGCTACCTTCTGATCATGGGCACAGAGCCACACCTCACCTCCATTGCATATTCTAGTGGCAAAAAAAAAATCTTCAAATTGCTTATTCAGTATAGGGGGGAAAACAGGACAAAAGCATTTGATTTTGAAGTTTTTTTTTTTACCTGTTAAACAGTGTAATAAAAATGGGTTCCATATGATTAATGATTATATTGCATTTAATTGCACAGTCATGCTAATTGCAGTACTGTCAGTAGCATTAGCTTGACTGGAAAACGGGCTGTGCAACACGAGCTGAGCATGTTGAGGCCGACGCCCAGGTGCGGGCTCCGTTTAGGGTCGAGAAAAATGACTGGAAGCCGGCCTCGTTCCCCGAACTCTGCGGTGATTTGGCAGTAATCACTGTCAGCGTGTTTGTGCTGCAGTTTCTCTGAGCGTGAAGGGCTGTAATTCAGTCAGAGAATGATCTAAGAGGAAACATTAGGCCTTTGTATTTATAATGAAGCTTGGGGAGCCCCCTGCGGGTGCAGAAACTCCAAGCTTGAGGGGGATCGAGGTTTTTATGATCAAAACTGAATTAAATCACATATTTATGCATGAGGCTATTTTCGTCAAGGTCATGCGCATTGACTGTGTTGAGATGCTGCCTTGTTTTATAAGCTAGCACTGGCTTTTTGTTACCCAGCAAGTAGCTCTTTGTTTTAACAATACGATGGTTGTGGGTTCAAATCCCTGGGAGCATACCTAAATTGTAGCCCTTCCCCGTTCTGTAAATCGCTTTTGGTAGAAGTGTCAGATAAAACAAATGTAAAGGGATCCTTTAACTTTCCACTCCAGGAGATAATTAATAATCCCCCAGGTCCATTGTCAAACTTTCCACTCCAGGAGATAATTAATAATCCCCCAGGTCCATTGTCAAACTTTCCACTTTGGGAACCTCAGGTCTAATACACCTATCATTGCATGTTCTGCATTGAACTGAGTGTTTATATAAACACAGTATTGCTTAGCTGAACTCCAGTGCACATATAGGTTAAATGCACTGCTAATTGTCTAGAACAAGGAAAAATATCAAGCAAATGAATCGTGATGAGGTATACTTCCTTAAAGTGTAGAATAAACTAAACAGTTTGTGGGATATTGTGATATCCTTAACCACGTGTATGTTTTTTTAAATTAGCAAATTGATATAATTACCAGCACCTCTCCAAAAAAAACAGGAATGGGAAAAATGCTTTTACATCCCAAGACTTTTTGAATAGCACCGTTCATGTCTATGAAGGATTATACCAACAAATGCAGATATAAATCAAATCCGCTTTCTCACTAATTATACACCAAGGCATTGTGGTCTATGATTATCATAACATCCACACTTAAGTGCATCATCCTGTCTCGCTAATCCAGCCTATTGTTGGGGAGTGCGCCCAGGAGGTAGTAATTCCCGGCCCGATCAGCCTGCTGTTGTTCCCCTGTCCCTACAGTGCTGAAAACGACCAGCGGGGAAGCCTGCCGCTTGTGTGGGAAAACACGCAGCTTTATGTTTATGGCTGCTGTACAAATACCAGCAATTATGCAGCAATTTGGTAATTAGCAAGATACATCGTGGCAGGATGCAGGCAGGTCCTGTCCTCTAACCAGATTTACATGCTTGCTTGTGGGTCAGAGTTAGGGTTTTTGTGGCTATGCATTTATACTTTATTTTAAATGGTGAAGAGTAAGATTATGTCATTTTAAAGCTAGGACAAGACCTTGAATATATATAAACCATATCTGGCATTATCTTTGAGTCGCTGTTGAACTGAATCAACTACTTTTTTGTCTTCTCTGGATCTCAGTTCTCACTCATTGGACTAAACTACTCAGTACAAAAAAAAAAACATCTGCAGTCAGTTATCTGTAATAATTTATTCGAAGAGGCGCTAAATGCAATTCTATTCTTGGTAATGTCCCAGTAAGTGTGAAAATCTTCTGGAATGTTCCATTGATGTTTATTTTTGGCCCGAATGTGTCTGATGTGCTGACGCCTATGAAGGACCCTGATAACAAAGTGTTTCTGCTGCTGAGAAATATCAGTCTATTCAATCGTAAAACTGCGTATAATGAGTGTATGTTTACTTTAGGTTGCCCGTTGCACTTCCTGTGGACACCTGGGTTACTTTCTTAAGCCTATTTTTGTTCAGTAAACAATGCCGACATGTTAAAAGACTCCACTTTCATCTCAAACATCAGAAAACATGATATTCCCTTTATATTTCTCAACACACTGCATGTGAACTTACTAACACCATCAATAAAATAAACATATGGAAATTTAAAACACCTCAAAAAAACATCCTAATATATTTTAACAGCAGATATTTCACTTTATTAAATGTGCCTCCAAAGTAATTTTGTGGCATTCTGTGCAAATGGCTGTAGGAAATGGCTAATTTCCTAAATAAAATTTCCTTGAAGCTTGGAAGGGGATCTAATGTCACTTTGCTGTGGAGGTTGGATATGGAAAGGTAGAATGATCACGTACATCTCCATTGAGTTTATCATATAGTATTCATCTACTTGTCTTTCTTTCAGCCTGTCTGTTTATTTGAAGACCTTGTGCCCTATGCTGACTTGACTGATCGCTGACTTGGCCGTGTCATTTCCTGTCCGACGCTGTAGACCTAAGATTCCTCGATATATAATGAAAGGCTCTCTTTCGGCACACTGCCCGCTCTTCCTATCCTTCTCATAAAGCTGCACCTCTACCAGCCCCCCCGCCACCACCAGCTGCGGCCAATAGCCTTTGCTCGAAGGTGCCCTTATCTGAGGATTTAAGCCCTGGTGGTAGTCTGGTGTCCTGTTTACAAAAAGTGCATTATTGTGATGAAAGAAAAGCCAGTACTTGAACGTGCAGAAGTTTTTCACCAGCCTGCAGATATTATTTTCCAAGGACGACGGCTCGTTTAGAGAGTTTTATGGTTCATGTCAGGGAGGGGACATCGGTATGCCTCCGGCTGATGATCTGAACGGATATTTTCCGCCAGAGAGGTGAAGGGAAACTTGTTATAGATGTATTGAATGGGGGGGGGGGGGGGGGTGAAAAAGCACACATTGGAGAGAAGGCAGAAAAGGGGGGGAGCTGCTTGTTCTCAAATGCCACGTTTTACGAGTCGTTTTTAAGTGCATTCCTCTGCAAAAATCTGCAGGGTTAAGAGGGTGCAACAGACCAGTGCGGTGAAATCTCAGGCAGCGGGAGGTCAAGTATGACATCAATGAGCAGGGGATCTTGTGGGTAAGTGAAGTGGGGCGGGGGAGATGGCAGGAATTAAACAGTGGAGATTTGGACACTGGGAAAGGCCTGTTTGACACATACCTATTTCCATTCAGTGACTGCAGCTCCCCTGAGGCGGTTAACAGCACCTGAGAGACAGTTTCTGAACAGCTCCTCTCGAGGTCCAGCCAAGCGATCAGATTAAGGAGATACAATAAATAAATGAATGCAATAAAGAGGCGTTAACAATGCAATAGGCCCTCATCCAGAATCCATTTGCAGCCCATTACATTGATCTGCACTGTTATTGCCGTAGCGATATTTCAGTCCAAGTATGACTCCAGTCATTCTAACTGTTGTAAAATATAAAATCCCAGCTCAAAAACATCAACAGGATGCCTCGTTGCTGCTCTCTGTCTATTTGTGTATGGTTTTATTGCATTGTTAATTGAGTACAATGTAATTGCTTTTTTGTCTGTTCCAGCTCAGAGTTGGCACTAATGAGAATCCAACCACTACAGCCTAGGAATTACTTTCAGGGGAAAAACGCCATAACCTGTTTAAGGGGGTCCACTCGTGGCGTCGGGTATCGATTGTTGTGCCGAGGATACAATGGAGTTACAATGTAGGTGAGAGTATGTGGGCTGAGGGTCAGCTAATCTGAGATAAGGCCGCCTCCAGTTAGTCCCTGTCACTGGGTCCCCCCTCTTGGCTGCGGGGAGGAATGGCTGTTGTGTCGATGGTAATTTCCCAAGAGCGAATGAAATCCTACTTAAACCCCGTCTCCTGCTTGCTGTCCTTCCTTTTCCTCTGTGCTTTGCATCTTTATGTGAATCAGGTAAGAAATGACAGCAACACTTTAATTAGAGATACCTTCATAATGCATTATAATGATCGGTATAAGAATTAATGAAGTATTACAGCATCTTCTATAGACAGTCATAAGGTGTTATAGAATTGTTTATAATACTTAATGTTTAATAATGTATACAATAATTATAATACTTCCACTGAAGCTCCCATCTATAATGCACTATAGATAACTTAATATAATAATATTTTATAAAAATGCATTATAATGGTCGGTATAAGCATTAACAATGTTCTATACTATATTATTAAAGTATCTATAGTTCAGTATAGATGAGCGCTTCATAATGCATAATAAACACGCTATGCCTTTTTAATACCTATTTCTAGCCATGTTTATAATGCGTTATGAATGGTTGTAGTGTTCATAGACTCTTGTAGACTTGGAATTCATAGAAAGTGTTACCAAAATTATTTTAATTAGGCACCCGTGGTATCAGCTGAGGAATGGGAGTAAGCCACGCTTCTGTGCCACCAGGTGGCGCAGTCTGTAGTGGCGTTATACCAGGTGACGCAGTCTGTAGTGGTGTTATACCAGGTGGCGCAGTCTGTAGTGGCGTTATACCAGGTGGCGCAGTCTGTAGTGGTGTTATACCAGGTGGCGCAGTCTGTAGGGGTGCTATACCAGGTGGCGCAGTCTGTAGCGGTGTTATACCAGGTGGCGCAGTCTGTAGGGGTGTTATACCAGGTGGCGCAGTCTGTAGCGGTGTTATACCAGGTGGCGCAGTCTGTAGCGGTGTTATACCAGGTGGCGCAGTCTGTAGCGGTGTTATACCAGGTGACGCAGTCTGTAGCGGTGTTATACCAGGTGACGCAGTCTGTAGCGGTGTTATACCAGGTGGCGCAGTCTGTAGTGGTGTTATACCAGGTGACGCAGTCTGTAGTGGTGTTATACCAGGTGACGCAGTCTGTAGTGGTGTTATACCAGGTGGTGCAGTCTGTAGTGGTGTTATACCAGGTGACGCAGTCTGTAGTGGTGTTATACCAGGTGACGCAGTCTGTAGTGGTGTTATACCACTCTGCTACCCTGTCAGTGGT
This sequence comes from Hippopotamyrus pictus, assembly GCA_026781145.1. Classification (NCBI taxonomy): domain Eukaryota; kingdom Metazoa; phylum Chordata; class Actinopteri; order Osteoglossiformes; family Mormyridae; genus Hippopotamyrus; species Hippopotamyrus pictus. Next base: position 10,363,107 of record JAODLC010000028.1, read on the forward strand.
CGTGGGCGGGAATGGGAGCAAAAGGGTTGCACATCCTAGTTAATGCTCAGTGTCACCCTTCATGTTCCAACCTACAGATGCAATTTGCTGACAACTCTTGGTGAAGGAATAAGTGATGCCTGAATTATAATGACTTGTACCCATCCTCTCTCCTGCAGAATGGGTACCAGGTGTTCCACTACGTTAATTATACATAACGTCACCCTGGAATGTTAAAAGGCTTTCTACTGTAGCACTGGGAATGAAATATTTTTTCAAAATCGTCCTTCATGGCAAGCAGGGTAGAACTGTTTGTACGTAAGGCGCATGCCAATCTAGTCTGCCTGTCCTCGACAGAAATCGAGGTGTTTCACTGTTTCCTTACCGCGTTTTCTGGTGTAAAAGGACACATGGGCAAACTGTCAGAATTTGAGTTTAACCTGTGACCCGTGAAGAAAAGATATAAAATAAAATATAAATACCCATGTAAAATGCGTATGTGCCAAATATGCGGTCATACATATACATTTGTTTTATCGTAAAATAATACCCTACGTGACTCTTGATAGAGAAAGATGCACTAAAGACAGTTGTAAAGAAAAAATAATTTACATAACATGAATAAGTAATGAGTATTTAATACATTTATGAATATTTTACCATTTTAAATAAAGGGTGATTGCCAACATGGAGGCCGGACAGCTGATTCCTCACCATCTTAAATCTGTTCTTTTCTCCTCCTGCTGGCTCATAACCTCAAATCTTCTTCATCTCGTCCCTGTCGCTCTTCTGGGCGGATGATAGCTGACAGTGATAAGCCACGAAGCCAGGGGCCAGTTTAACCTTGAGCCGGCTGGAAATGTTAGGGAAGTGGGGAAAAAAAGATGCAAGAAGAGTGAAAGAATGAAGGTAGCGTCATGAGATTCCTACATTTAGATTTGGGGTTTGAGGAGATGGATTGCCTGGTGGCCGTGAGTAATTTGTCACTGTCACCAGAAGGGGAGAGAGAGAAGCAGGACAGGGAGTGAGCGAAGAAGCCCCTCTGGTTCTGTATTATACTCATATACCTGTTTAGTAGGGTGGTATGGTGGTTCTGTATTATACTCATATACCTGTTTAGTAGGGTGGTATGGTGGTTCTGTATTATACTCATATACCTGTTTAG
>JAODLC010000028.1:10364350-10379410 GCA_026781145.1 Hippopotamyrus pictus
TAGGGTGGTATGGTGGTTCTGTGGATGGTACTGTAGCTACACAGATCCTGGGTTGGAGGATCTAAGATAGCCTCTGGCTCTCTGCATGAACTTTGCTCATTCTTTCATTGTTTGGTGGATTCCTCCCAGCCTTAGGAAAACCGGGGGGCCTAAACTGGCCACAGTGCCTGAGCATGTGCTCTGTATTGCACTGACGCCCATGTTGAATTCCATTACTAGAACTAGACTCCAAGTTCACCATGACCATCTCCCGGATAAGCAGTGCTGAGGGATGGAGGGATGAATGGATATAGGTTCTTACTTCTGAATGATGTGGATTACGAAACAGAGCAAAGTGAATGCACAAAAAAATAAGAAAAAAAAGCCAAAGTGGAAGTATATTTTATTGTCAACTTCAGATATATGATGTGTGGAGCCATATCATTCTCATTGGTCATAGTGAAAATGAAAATTAATCAATAGAATATAAATCAAACATTGGCACTAGATGTCAGGACAGACGCATCCTCTAGAGGACAGAAATGATACTGCCACTTGTTCATACAGCCAGCGTGTTGTTCAGAATGCCGCAGTCTCAGTGACATTGAGTGACACTAGGGCAGCTTACCGGGGGGCAAGAGAAAATATGCAGTGTGGTTTTTTTTTGTCCTACATAATTTGTGTTCGCTGGCACCGCAACACTGGCTGTGATAATTCAAGACGTTAATTATTGTATTTAAATTGTTTTCCATTCCAGTGATCTAATTAAGGTTCTGCTGGCCAGGGACAGATTAACATTGGGTGGTTTCGCTGGGCATCTTGTTGGCTTCTGGCCATTCTGGGGACTAGACTTATATTGGTGTTTGTATGTTACACCGGGGCAGCAAGGATGGTGGTGGTGTATTTCCAAGGAAACGGGCATCCAATTGTGGCTTACTTTCCAGGAAACCATCGCACTCGCTATATCACATAATGCAAAATGATGACTTTTAGTACAGGGATGGAAAATAAAATATTCTTCCTACATTGTTAATATTTTGAGCACTTAATAAATGTACATGCACAGTGGATTGTCACACCGACAAGCTTGGGGGTTTGAGCCAACCTCCACTCTGTGAGTGTTTCTGTGAGTTTCCTCCTGTGAGTCACAAACATTTGGTGTCTCGTTTTGCTCACAGTGTATGTGTGTAGCTCACAATGGACAGGTATCAATGTTCGACTTGCCCCAGACTTCCAGGTATTCACTTCAAGCTCACTGCTCCCTCTGACCCTTTATTGCAGCGTTTTCCAATCCAGTCCTTGGGGACCCGCAATAAGAGGGGCCATAATTTATACAGAGAAGACAACCTTATCATTAACCAATGATATGTTTCGATTCGACGAGTGACATGGGAGCGGGAAATCTTTGGGCCAATTAGCTTTCTGGTGGGGCCAGTGCCCCTCTGACCCCGCCCCTGTATATACCCCTGTACAAGTATTATTGCATTTTCAGGTGTCAAACAAAAGTAGGGCAGTAATTTTCCATCATCTAATTTTGATTATCCTTCGACACTGATGATGCATAAACCAAAATTCTCCACCACAGGTTTCTTGCACTTTGGCTCAGGATACACAAAGTACAGATCTGCATCAAGCTTCTTGTCCACAAATCCCTATTTTGGTCACACTCTAGCTGATAGCACATCTGATTGTCATTACCAATATATCAAATCTTCATAAGTACTACATGAGCATTTGTAAATCTTTACAAAGGTTCTATTTAGGGACCTGTATATACATAATTAAACAACCAAGCAATCAGCCAAGTGGGGCAGAGTTGATGTTGTGGACTTCCCTGGTCTCTTGTACTGGTTTGCTTACATTCGTCATATCTGCAGTTTCACATGTCAGGGAGCCGTGGTGGGTCACGGAGTCCCTGCCGAACATCCAGGGATGTCTCCGCTGCGTCCTCAGCCGCGAACGATGTCACTGAGTGCGGCTTTCTGGCCTCTGTGCTGCGCGTGATCTTTGCATTACTGGCTTTCTTCAGAGAGAGGGGAGAGAACAGAAAGGGATGAGGAAAGCTTTTAGGTATTTGTGTGCATTCTGTACGTGAGTGGGACATTCACACCGTCAGTCTTTTGCTTTCTCATCAGTATAGAATTACCTATTCTGCCGTGTTGCGAGTTTTTATTTTTGCATATTCATAACATATAGAGTGTCAGTCTTTCGCACGGAGAGTCTTACTATTTATGGTTTGTTTTCATATTATTTAAGATGACCTGATAGTAGGGGTCTGGTATGTTGAAGTTATTTAGCATTTAGTCCAACACGAGTAATTGCCTGGCTCACCATAGTGCGTTTGAATAAATGTAATTATGTAAAGTTAGATTAAGAGCAGATGAAATTTACTAGAACATTTGTGCGTTTGATATTGCACGGCTGCCGGAAAGAAATTAATGCCTTTGTTGGTAATTCTTGGTTTTTCATGCTCAGTTTTGGATGCATGAATTATTATTCATGTAACAGACTATGGTCTCATTTGCCCCACTCATCTGGAGCATTGGCGTTGGGTTCAAGTTCAGGTGTGGAGTGTAACCTCATTGAGCAACACAATAAAGATTTACATAAACACACAATGGAAACAATAACAGGTGGAAATATAATAAGTGAATGAATAATCTGCAGTTGGGTTTGCCAAATTGCCTGTAGGTGTGTATGTGTGTGTTAATGGTGTGTGTGTGTGCTGTGATGGGTTGGCGTCGTGTCCTGGGTTATTCCCTGCCTTGTGCCTGTTGTTTCTGGGAGTGTTTCCGGATCCCTGCTATGCTGTATTAGATAATGGTGTAACGGTTCTGAAACTCAGCGATACAAATGTTCACAGTCTTGTGTCTCTAGCCCCCACCCCCCCGCTCAGCCCGCTGCCACTGACACAGGTGCAGCCTGTTGAGCTCTCATTACGTTACTAATGTTACATTTTTCATTTCACAATTAACACTACAACACATGTAAATCATAAAATTATTATTCAATTTAAAGTTATGGCAAGATGTTTATTTTGTAAATATCACACCCAGTTTATTGCCAGTTGCGTGTGTAACGTGACTATTTTGGTCCAATCCTCATCGAGTGATCACTCTTGCGGAAAAAATTCGGCTAGTTTCATTAGCTAAAGGTCGATAATAACCCTCCGCAGTTTTCCAAGTTGTTGGTGATTAATAAAATTAATTTTTTCAGGGAATTTTTTTCCCTGTATTTTCTTTCCCCCCCCCCCCCCCCCAAAAAAAAAAAAAATCAAGGTATGAACCAAATTGTGGCTTAAGAATCGAGGTTTCAACCAAATTGTGGCTTTGGAGAATCGTGATGAATGAATGAATGAATAATCTCCAGCTGGACATCAAGATCTTCTGAGAGGGACCACCTAGTGTTTTTTCGAGTGTCATGTCTGAATTCTGCCTTTCTATCAATTCAGATGAGGCACATATTTTTTTGAGGGGGGGGGGGATTACACATCTCCTGCTGAGACGTGGAGGCAGTGCGTGGGGGGGCAGGCCACGGCCGCGTGTGTTTCAGACAGCCCTGGGCTAAGGTCCACCTCCCGAATGCTATGCAGGTCGTCGCTGATGTCAGAGCCGTCTCTGCCTCATGTTGGGCCAGGAGCTTCTGAGAGAAAGCCACTCTTCCAGATTTCGCCGGGCTCTTTTTATTTCCACACGCACCCCGGGCTTCATCTTTCCATGGTATACAAAATCGCCACGGGCACAGTATCTGGGGAGGCGTATCCGAGACGAGATGATGGAATGCTCTAGCGTACGTGGGGCGCGGGGAGCCTCAGGGAGACGACATCGACGCATTAGATCCCGTGATTCTGAAATGGGACGGGGGTCACAATGAAGTGGGGTGAGGACATGACGGCGAAACAAGCTTAAAGCAAGGCGGGCGGCAAGCGCCTCATTGGCCGAGAGAACACCCCTCCCCCAGGTCTAGACTGCTCTCGCCGGACGTCACCCTGGTGGGCTGAGACAGCTCTTCACACGCCTGTGTTTACTTAACGTCTCTGCGATTGTAAGCCGGCCTGATGAGGACCTCTCTGCCCGGCTCAGCTCGCTGTCAGTCAGCCCTGTTGGTTAGAAGCGTAATGAAGCTCTGACTGCCTTCTGTCAGTCAAAGAGAGGCGTCTCGCCCTGTTACCGCAGCAGGCTGTGTCACGGAATGTAAGGTCAGCATGCAAATGGACTGAGAAGCACGTAAGTGAGGTTTAGGGCATGGCCTCCAAGCCTGTGCGGGCCACGGACATTTAGCCAGCGATTACACACTCACACCCTGCTGCTCTGAGCGTTAAATGGGACAGGGACCACAAAACTGGGGAACACTCGCTTTCGGTGCATCATCAAGAACCCATGAATGAATGACCACAAAAAAATACCTACATGAACTAGGAGGTGTGGCTATGGCACACAAAACAGCAAAATGCTTTTTTTAGTTGTGATACCATGTTTTTGTGCGTGCTTTGTGTGTGCTTTGTGTGTGCTTTGTGTGTGCTTTGTGCACCCTAACTAAACTCCTTCAAAAGCTTGAATCCAAAAGGAATCGCCATTGATTCATCATGGGCTCAATTCTGACAACTGGCCTGAGATAATGAATCTACCCAGGCAATATACCGGCACGCGGAGATCAATAAATAGCTTTTGGCTTTAGCCTCTCATGTCGCGGTTAGTGCGCAGTTCCGGTTTGTGCACTAATTCCAGCAGATGGCTACATGTATATTTAGCATATTTTATTCGGTGTGTTGCATTTGTGTATCATTGTAATATCTTATCACCATTTAATAGGCTTGGGTGGTATCTAATTTTTCATACCATCATACCTTCTGGACAGTATATCGAGGTTTTTTGACGGTATTTTGAAAAACAATGCTATGTAACGCCAACTTAAATGATATTACCTTAACAGTGCCCAAGCCTAGCACTTGTGGGTGAGAGCGGGACAGTGACTCAGGGTGCTGCGACCCACGTTCACTGGACCAGGGGACTTTTCGGGTTATTCCAGCACGGAGCTGCCGCGCTCTCAGCCCTTTGCACCACGCCGCGAATACCAGCTGTCTAATCGCGTCTTTGGCACGGAGGAGCGCATGAGGCTGCGGCAATAGGAATGCGGCATTTACCGACAAAACCAACTAACCAGCAAACCGCGCCGAAATGATCCACACTGGGCTTCTTTACAGAGGGATTTGGGAGGATTCCAAGGGTCGAGAAATGCCGTGGTTCTGAAAAGTGGCATGGGTGGTAGTTAATCAAGGGGCTGGCATATGGCTGGCAGAAGTGTATTCTGATTGGTTGGTCTGGGGCAAGGTGTGGCTGCGAAAGCTGTGGAATGTGGCTGCCTCTTCAGCAGCACGATGGGGGCATGGTGGGGGGCTGACTGGGCCCAAACGTAGGCTTTGCCTGTCCGTTATTCACAGGGTACGCTCGCGCTGTCACCTTCGGACGTGACAACTGTCCGCTTGTTGCTTTGCTGAGCCGGAAATGGAGCTTAGGGATGCAACCTGTACTGGTAACGCAGCGAAATCACCTTCAGTGCTGGAGTGTACCGTATGCGTTTCCATGGTAACAACCCCCAATACGGCAGCGCAGTGTTGCCATGTAAATGAGAAGGAAATGATTTGCAGCTTTACAGTGGGATCATCTCACGTGGAACACTGAGAGGCCTCGGCGCAACATCGAAGGAGACCGTCCAGGCTGGCGGTCTAGGGGCTGTGGGGTCTCCTCCCCCGCTTCTGCCCGAAAAAGAGGCGGCATCTATTGGCTAGCGGCCACCAACGGTCTCCTGACATCCTCATCCATCTCTCTGTGTGTGGTCTGCACATCCATTGCCATTTCAAGCGATTCAGCCAATGGCCATAACCTGTCCATCAATTCTGCAATGTACTCCTTGACTCACTCTTCTCATTGAGCGAATATTGTGTCAGTACATCGAGATGCATGCAGTGCGTTTTCATAGCTCTGCTTTTCTGATGCCTTAACACAGCGTTGTATAATCAAAAATACCATAAAAATGATCTGTCCACTACAAAAAATGAGCAAACTGTTATGTGCAGCTGTAAAACTTCTTCGGGGTAGGCAAATTCCCACCAAATTCAATTTACTTCATTTAATTTTTACATAGTCTCTTTCACAAGTCGCCCCAAGGCATCTGACAAGTGCATGTGGCAATACATTACTGGATCATTTATACAAAATATAGGGAAATAAAGAATGCTGTTGTCATGAGGTATAAGCAGTTGTAGAATATTCATGGACGGAAATGTGATTTTAAGCGGATGACCATCAACAGAGAATGAATATGGTCAAACCGATGAAATCAGTCTTCATTCATTTGCTTTGCTCATTATTTATGTTGACTGTCGGTGCTCAGGTGTGATGAAGCTTCATTAATACCCCTGTGCTGTTAAGATTCATGCAACAGTCACAGAGCGGGATGGATGAATCATGGGACTTTTGATGGAAGGCAATAATTTTGAATGTAGAGTGTCTGCGTCCAAGCGACGCGAGGGGAAGACAAAGCTTCAGCTCTCTGCATGCTAAGTGTAAAGACCAGGCTCACACATGGCAGTGCTGCTCTCTCTGTGTGAGCTTCCCCCGAAACAGGTGCTCGCGGCCATACCTTCCCTTCTGCTCCGACTGCTCGGGATCCTGGGAGAAGCGTTTCCCACGGAGATACACCTGTCTGTGGCTAAAAGGGGAGCCAGACAGACCTCTGACCACACTGTCTTCACCTGGAAAATGTCACAGAGAGAGCCCCTGAACCCGCTCGTATCCAGGCGTTCCTCGTCTCGCTCCCGTGACAACGATTTTCGAGACGCCGGATGTTCGCGGCGCTTTGCCACGTTTAACCCGTGGCGGTTTCTGCTTCAGCTGGCGTGGGAGCATAAATGGGAAGGTTTCTGCCCCCCCCCCGTAAGAGGCTGGCAGCCGCCTTGATGTACGCCATAGGATCAGCTTTTCCTGTCTCCATGGGAGGAAAAGCCTAAGTATCACTGCAAGTGTTTGTCGCCGCATCCCGGCGCTGAGGAGTGTACCAGTGTTAGCGCGTGCGGTACAGTGCGTCAGGAGCCCCCGGGCATTTTCGACTTGTACCGAGTGCCTATGCGAGATAGACCAGGAGTCTCGACGTGTGCTGGGGAAGTGAGTCAGGACCTCGTCTGTCCGACAGGAGGGCAGACACATAAATTCTCGCCGGGTTTGCATGCTGCCTTGAGCCCGCCAGAGAATGAGGCGCGCCGTCTGCAGGAAGCCATCTGGAATTTATTACAGGTCGATAAAGCAGAACCCGGCATTCTGTTCGAGCGGCCCCATTTCCCGCGTCGGATCCCATGTTCTGGGCTGTGTTTCCGACTCTTCTCGCTTCTTCTGAGGCTTCGGAGGCCCATCAGCGGGCGGATCATGCCGTGGGCCAAGTATGGATTTCGAGCGGTTTCTTGGCCACGGCAGGTACTTGGCCGAGAGGAGCATCTTACTTCCTCTCTCCATGGATTTTTAAAGGTGCCTGTGGAGGCTCTAACTAGGGTCTGTAGAACAGGCCTATCTCAGCATCTCATCATATAGCCAGCTGTCTGCCAGATGAGGCAAACCTTCTGTGATTGACACCTACTGCGCTTGACATATTTTATCCACCTGGAGTTCAGTCCTCAGCTGCACTGAAGGATTTGTTATTCAGACTGATCTCTCTAGGGCAATGTTTCCCAGTCCGATATTTGGGGACCCACAGACAGTCCAAAATGTGGACTGTCTGGCAGGGAGCTGAGAGGGAGCAAAAACGTGGACCGTCTGTGGGTCCCCGAGGACTGGGGTGGGACACACTGCTCTAGGTCATTCCGTTAGAAAAAAATGTCTTTTTAAAGTGATATAGTGATTTTTTTTTTCAGTTTAGTAGCAGCGTGGGTTTTGAGGACAAATTATATATATGTATTTCATTAGTACCAAAAACGGTAAAGATAACCAAGATCAAATGACATCAATTTCATTTGCTGTTAAGGCGCAGTTATTGAAATGAAGAATGAAACAGGCACTGGAGGTGCAGTGATACTGGAGGTGCAGTGATACTGGAGGTGCAGTGATACTGGAGGTGGTACTGAAGATGTTAACTCTGTTGGGAATAACTGTCTTATTAATGACTAATAGCATATGGAAAATACATGGAGAGATTTCAGAGAAGCAGCTTGGGGCTACAGACTAACAGGAATACTAGTCAGTGCAGCTTAACTGCTCCTTAACTGGGCAGTTAGTTAGCTAGTCAGCTCATCGCTGGTTGGAGCCCGTGTGGTGCTCAAGGGCAGCTCACCTTCCAGTTTCACGTTGTTTCCGACGGTGCACTGGCGTACCCTTCACGCCGGGTGGGGGAGGGGGGTGGTGTTGCCCCGAATTGCTAATTCAGCGCCCCCTTGGAAGACGGTGCCCCAGGCGGCTGCCTAATGGGCCACCCGGCACTGAGCCAGGTGGATAAAATAAACAGTGATTTCTTTTAACCTACCATTATACTGTCCTGCTCTTCAGGCAAGAGTTGCCAGTGTCTTCCCAGCCTATTTGGCAAGATCTACCATAAATTAGTCCTACTATTTACTTTTAATGTAGCTTGTATGAAGTAGCCCTGGGCCTGTGGTTTCTGTAGACCTCAAGCCAACAGTTAAATGCTAAATAACTTTTATCCGCCAGTGATACAGTCACTTTCAGAAAGGTCTGGACCGAAACAGATGCTCTCTCCAGTTTAGTTCCTTTTCCTTTATCCCCGCTGAATCTGCTCAGTCAGCGTTCCCCAGGAAGCCCCTACAGAACCCCATCCTTGGTTCTAGGCGTAGCAGTGTGATCAGGCAGGTAGGCCAAGGTGACATACACACGACTTCACATGTTCTAGCAGGATTCCTATATCAGGGCACAAAAGGATTAAATGAGCAACTGTTGCTCTTTCCAGCTGCAAGTATTATTTTGTTATACTGTTACAACTGTGTTACGGCTAAAACTGCCCCTGTTAGGTGTAGGACACAAAGATTAAGCTTAACAATGTCTTTGAATCGGTTGCCAAGTAATTAAATGTAGTTGGTGTTGCAGCTCTGTAGGGCAAGCTGGAATTAATTATTCTCCAGCTCTCTCTTAGTGGGGTTTGCATGTTTCTAGCTTATCTGAATCCTCCTGTCTTCTTAAGCAATCTAAAAACCTGATTTGTGCACGTTCCCTGTAATCGACAGGTAGAGATAACAGGCAGAGGTGGAGGTTTCAGGTCCAGAGAGTACAAATGGAAACCAAGACCACAGAGTCACAGAGTCCTCAACTGGTTGGTTGAAACAAAATCTTGGTCTGGATTTGTACACTGAACCAGTTGAGTATAAAGAGTCAGAGTGCGCTTTCAACCACACTAGGTACCGTACTTTCGGTACTTTCATAAAGTACCAAAAGTATGGTACTTCTTTTGTGTCGGTTTTCCACTGGTACCGGCGCCAAATGACATCATCAGTGACCGCCCCTGACTGACATCATCACAAAGCGCGACACAGTATTTCTTTCGCTGAATTCAAACATGTTATTATGATCCTTCTCTTTCCTGTAGTCCTGCTTAAGTTTTTTGATTTTCAAGCGGCATTGTTCGGTGTTTCGCGTGTGCCCCATTTCTTCCAAGCGGCTTGCTATTACGGCAAATACTTCTTTATTCCGAGTCGTGTCATCCAAATCCCGCTGGATCTGTTCATCTGACCATATGGCAATTAAAGCCCGTGTTTCCTCGTTTGTCCATCCTTCCATTTTATTTTTTTAATGTTTTTGTTTCTACGGCTTTTTATTTAGTTTCCCGCTGTTCGCTGTGTGTATTTTGTACCGAAGTACCAAAGAAGTACCCCAGCTGGTTTGGCACTTTCGGTACTGGAACTTTCGGTACTGATACTCAACCGGAAGTCAATGGAAAAGCGAAAGTACTGTACTTTGTGCGGTGGAAAAGTGCCCAGTGTCACAGAGTCCTCAACTGGTTGGTTGAAACAAAATCTTGGTCTGGATCTGTACTCTCTTGACCTGAAATGTCCACCTCTGTTGACAGAGTAACCCATCCAGTGTAATCCTTGCATTTTGTCCTCTGCCTTTTGCAGTTGGTTCAAGGTCAACTAAATGGATTGATTGAACTCCACAATTGATGACACCACAATAAAGCCATTGTGAAAAACACAGTGTAATTTGAATATGCCACAAAGCACAAAGACGTGATTTATTTAACTACCCTTATGTATTAAATCTGTCTCTCTGAATACCAGTCAGAGTAAGTGAACTGTGGAGAAAACACTGGATTGGAATGGACATTTAATTCCAAGCAGGTGTAAGAATTTAAACATCTATTAAGCTTAATGCATTGTATAGCCATTTCCACAATTAAATTAACTCACAGCTAGAAACTGTGGTTAACGGTCTCCTTCACAACACATCGACTCATATGCTCAGTGTTTATAGAAGACGTTTGTCCTGCATCAAACTCTGAATTGTTTTATCATGTAGTATATTACTTTTATATTGACTTTTGTGCTGTCAGAGTGTAACGTCATTGAATTTTCTTCGAATGACTGGAGTCCTTAATCAAAGAGCTAAAACTATTACTGCATTACGGAATATGTATCCCATGTAATGTAGATAATAAGAGAAATGATAAGCTTATGGGCCTTGAGAGATAAAGAAATGGAAACATTTTTGGCTAAAACTATATAAATTTGCAAATCTATTACAGATGAGAAGTTTTAAAGATCTATATTGTCATTGCTAGCATACGCTTGTCATTACGATCTGTTTTCCTCCTCGCTTCTCTGTAATATTTCCCCACAGGCTGGTGTTTCTATATGCACATTAGAACGCTGACTGTTCTGTGCTCGTGGATGAAAGCTCAGCCAACGAAAAATTTTAGTGAATTTTCTACAAAAACTTGCCTGAAAAAAGCTGTTATTTTATCGTATTTTGATACTTAAGCTGACAATGTCAGTAGCATCTCTTCGACCTTTGCAAGGAACGGCCGAGCAGTTTTTGCTGTAACATATCCTCTCCTTGTCATGATCTGCCTCTTCAGGACAAGTCATTTTGTGTTGATAATGATGTGACACCCTGACAGGAAATAGCTGGCTTTAGTCCGAGGGGTAAAATAAGTTATCTTAATCGCTTGTTTTTTTTTGGCACACACCAATGCAACTCGATCCGCTGAATTCCCCCACGTACAGTTTCTTATAAATAACTTGCCTTCTACAGTATATTTAGAAAACAGTAAGTACATTTATCAGCACAGCATCAAAGCATTGTTTAAAAAGCTGTATATGTGGAAATTGTGTTCAGTCTGTCAGTACTAATACAAAATATCCTCCTATTGAGAAAATAATATCTTTCTGTTTATTTGATATGATACAATCAATCTGCTATTCCAATCCTCAATGACCATTACTATTTTACTATACTACTATACTATATTTACCACTATATATCCGTGTTTATGAAGTCCATCCATTTTCCAGCCACTCATCATGGAGAAGGTCAGAGGGGGTCACACGTTTGCATGCTACAGGCATTTTAAAGACGCCAATTAACATAACTGTGTGTCTTTGTACTGCGGAGAGAAAGCAGAGCCCCCAGGGGAAACCTGTGTGACACAGGGAGCAATGTCAAAGCAACAGTGCCTTCCACTGAACCCACAAACTGGGCCGGTCACATGACATGAAATCGTCATATGAGTGGTTTGATTGGAAACAACAAGAATGAACAATTTAACAATTTAAAACTGAACTTATTATATTGTAATGTAAAGAAAATCTAAAGATATGTACAAAAATAATAAAAAGTGAGCTCAATGACTATACCTGTCCTATAATTCTATATATAATTATGTGCTGTACATAAACGCACGTTACCCAGTACCTGATTTTTATATCCTTCCTCTTTTTTTTCTTGTCCTCTTCTTTCTTGCTTTCTTACTTGCACTGACAAGAATAGTCTTCATTGTACCTTGTGCAATTAAAATAAAGGCATTAATGAATGAATCAATGAATGAATCAATCAATTAATTCATGGCGAGTCTCGATTCTGTTCCAGGAAGAACAAGGAAAGGGACACACTGGACGGGATGTGGAATTATATTATTATAAAATTAATGTGAATGAGTACTAGCATTAAAGTGGTGAGCATCTCCGAGATCATAGTAAACTGAAAGCAGGATCATCCGCAGCTCCAGGCCCTTGATGGAGGGTTTTCTGTCCGGTTTCGGCTTCCTTGTTTTGGGTTCTGCTTCTCCTGGTTATTTTAAGACACCACTCTCCTTTCAGTTTTCTTTTCTGTTTGTCTCTTTTGGCAGTGCCCCCTCATCTCATTCTGAGTAACGGGCTCCTTCACTCTGGTGTAGGCAGCCTGTTGATTTTATTGCTCTCTCATTCAGAGCAAAATTGGATCGGGATACAAACCAAACAGACACATTTTATTACACGCTGGATGGGTGACATTGTATCTGTAATGAGGCTTTTGGATCTTATCAAAGGGGGCTTTTGACTTTTCCGTACCTGAACCCGCACGATCGCGCGTTTTTTTTCCCCGCATATCGGTTATTTGCGAGCGAGAGCTTGTCTGTTTTTCTTGGTCCTGTTTTCCTTAGAAGGGGAAAATGAAAACATGCCAGAGGAAAATAAATCATGCAGCTGGATAGCGCTCATGCAGCAACTCATGTCAATTCAGACCATGTGTCTTCCCTGTAGCCCCCGGAATGGCTTATTCCCTGTACGTGATTCGCCATGCTCATTAGTATTCGTTTTCCTGCAACAAGGTTGTCTTTATGCGGCAGAGAACACTTTGCCCCAAAACTCATATATATTCCAGCTGAAGTTCAAGGTAGCTTAAATTCCTCACCGTCAGTTTGTCAAGCAAACAGCAAAGAAACGGTTTGAATTTTCTTTTGATCATATTTGACTGTTAACGTGTGTTAGTATGGGATTGGCTGAAAAAGAAAAAATTACCTTCTAATTGCAAAAAAAAATGTAGAAAGATGGAAAAGAGACGCAGATTTCTGGAAGGGTAGGTGAATGGGTCCATTGGGCTCCTACCAATGTCTGGTATGAGTGCTGAGAAGATAATTGGCACCCTATTTTAAGCTGCTCTGCCCCTGGTGGATGGGAGGTCCCAAAGCCAAATAAATGATGCTGGTTTGACTGAGAGGCCTGTATTCCTCATCAATGGAAGCTTGTCCTCAAAGCACAACACATGGCAGGCAGCCGGCAGAGTTGGGTAAATAGGGCAGGGAATTGTGGGATGGGGGATCTCTCAAGAGATGGATATTTGTTTATATGGGATAATTGCCTAAGGTAAAACATTTCACGTTGACTTACACATAAGAATAGCCTCTTTTGTATGCCTGAGGGCACATTTTGTTGAGTTAATCATGTAGGTTAGGGGGTCCCAACCTCCGGGCTACAGAAAACTGAGGAGAGAATTGCCACCCAACCTGTGTATTACCTGCATTGCCCTGTGATCCCAGAACACACGCGATTTGTCAGTACACATTGCATAAACTCCACAAGTTTTATTGGAACAACTCTGCCTGTTTTACCGGTTTGTGACATTTCTGTGCTCCGTAAACTAGTCCACGGACATCAGGAGGTTGGCCTAGAATGTACGGTACAAGGACATTTGTAATGAACTTTGAAACAGATTTCTCAAATGTGAAAAGATTAAAAAAAAGAAGACCTATTGTCTAAATGAGTTCTTATGTATGTAGGAAAATAAATGTTTTTCCTTAAAACCAGGCTTCAGTAATAATGGCAAAAATCATTATCATTAAAGTAATTGTTTATTATTTTCAGGTATGTGAAAGTTAAATAACTGCAGATTCACGTTTGATAGGTGAAATAATTGATCGTACAGCTTTATAGTGGTTCTGTGGACATAAAACATGACTTTGTAAAAAAATAGCAGCTCAAAATATTAAATCAAAACTGTTTTCATTTAGGAATGGAATAATTTGGTGGTAGAAGATGGATTGCTGTAAATGCTTGCTAATGCTTTGCCTTAACTGCATATTCATAGGACATTCAAAAGCAGCATATAAGCACACCTTAACATCCTAAATACCTTGACAGCCTTAATATACATTAATAACAAACATTATATGATTATATGATCATAATGCTTGTTATCATATAATGTTTGTTATCATATAATGTTTGTTATTAAAATATATTAATACTGTTAAGGTATGTAAGGATATTAAGGTATACATACACTGTGCTTATGAATGTTCTATGAATGCTTAATAAATGCATTAGGAAGGAGCAGTTAATGTAAAGCATTACCAAATTATTTATAGGAGGACACTGATGTAAGATATGGATATGAAAAAAATATCACTGTCACAAATAACATCAGTTTTGAGCTGCCCCCCCCCCCAAACCCATTAACCTGCAACCTTCTCCTGGTAGGAGACAAGATTCGGTTTTAAATGAACAGCCAGTATTTAATTTGCTTTGGACCTTGGCGGCGGTCTCATTTATGGAAGGAGGAAGCGTGGGGGATTGCGGGGGGGTTTTCACCTTTCGTTAACATTGAAATGAGGTGAACGAAATGAGGACAAACTCGGCAGTGGGGAAAATGGGACAGGCACTGTGGCAGTCTGCTGTTCAAAGGAAAGGCTCAGCCCCATGCCACTTACCATCTTCTCAGGTTCACATTATGAAAAGTAGCTATTCCCTAATCAACTTAGATAGGATTATTGTGCCGGGAACTTTGATGTTTTCCAATAATGATGCAAGTCCTCTCAGCAGACGGGGAGTCTTTCTGTTACGGGCAACTGAGAGCCCCCCCAGGCCAGAGTGAGGAGATTCAAAATCCCTTCTGACACAATCTGTGCTTGATAGTCCATTTCAGGTGGGAGAAATCAGCATTCTGTGCTGCATCCATCTGTTCTGTACTGCTTTTCATTCTGGGCTGTAGAGAGCGCTGGAAACGGTCAGCAGAGAGACTGACAGGCTAGTTGTTGGAGGACAGTACTCTCCAGTCTCAAGGTAGTTTGAAGGACAGTACTCTCCAGTCTCAAGGTAGTTTGAAGGACAGTACT
>JAODLC010000028.1:10379510-10392533 GCA_026781145.1 Hippopotamyrus pictus
CTCCAGTCTCAAGGTAGTTTGAAGGACAGTACTCTCCAGTCTCAAGGTAGTTTGAAGGACAGTACTCTCCAGTCTCAAGGTAGTTTGAAGGACAGTACTCTCCAGTCTCAAGGTAGTTTTCTGAAGCCTGTCATGTGTAATTGCTATATAACGCTAGGTTATATGCGTAGGTGTGGACACTGGGAGATGCTGTTTTTAATTAAGGTTTTATGACGGGGAACTCCACGCCACAAATTATATAGAAAGTGTGCACCCGTCTCAAGGCAGATCTTAATTATTATCATTATCCATTTCAGATAAGCAGATGCAAGTGTAAAAAGCAGAAAGGCGAAGCGCTCTTCTGTGCAAACTGAAGAGACAGCAGACGGTAACAGCGGGTGATGATGAACAGATTCATGATGCAGTCAAGTTACAAATAAGTAACGACCATCCGGTACAGAGTAAGAACATATAACACCAGTGACGATAAGGAGGACCAGAGTGTACACAAGCTTAATGTCCGGGGGCCCAACACACGGTAGCAGTACACGAACTTAATGGCTCCTGAGAAACTGAATTTCACAGAAATGGGATTGCAGGTATGACCCAAAGAGATGGATCATCGTTTTCCTCCTGCGTTCCTTCTCCATAGAGAACGTGCAAAGTCAGATATGAACGGAATGCTTATATCTTTACTGGCATTATATACATTAAATATAATCATGTTTTCCATCCCCAGATACCGACCTTAATGCTTTTTAAATAAGCCGTCTAAACTCTGGGCTGTTTTTAAGCTTACAGTGAAGTTCACGGTGAAGTTAATCACATGCCATTCAATTAGACTTTCATTCTAACGGACAATAAACTTTCTTTGAATGCACTCTATTAATTACGCCCCTAAATTACAGTACTGTATACCTTGTGCTTTGGAAGCATTCTGTGGGGCTTCACCTTTGACCGCGTCGCTCAGTGTATCAGCGCAGCAGGATGTCCAGAGCACAAGCACACTAATTGATTCAGCCATAGCAGCTGTGGGTAGTATTATTAACTTAAGTATTTTCATAAAAGGCTTAGTAATAGCCTGCTACCCCCCCTGCCTTGGAATATCTTAATAAGGGTAGACTTGACTTTCAGGCACCCAAACGCAATTTTTGTCTGCGGGGTTTTCGTTTGCTTTCACGTCAAGGACTGGGAGGCACAACTAATGTTTTCTTTTCCCTCTGCGATTCAACACTTAGGGATTTGTGGCCGGGCGACACCGCAGTAACATTAACGTGCGGACAGCCGAAAGCGATCGAGTGAGATTAATGCAAACGAAAGCAAGAAAATAAACTGGATGTTTAAATACTTTTGACCCCAGCCATCATTATATAATATCTCTACGAATACAGACTAACACCCAAACAGCCAAATGGATTATAAGCATTTTGATGAAATGTTAGATTTATTTAGATGCATTTTTGTTAGTCATTGCTCATGGAGAACTGCTGTGCAATGAATTATTCAGGGTTTTTTTTTGTGGGCTATCACCTGCTTGGTCGACTGAGACAGCTCTCTAAGCGAAGGCTGGTGTGTTTCACCATCATTTAACAGCCTATTTCAAGTAATGGCAAAAATGGCAAACATCTATCCTCGTTTGTGTTTGCAGTGTCTATGGTAACGGATTCCCAGATGGCGTTTCCTGCTATAATGTGCGAGTGGGGTGGGGGGGGGGTTAGCTTGTCATTCTAGATCCTAAAACACATTCCAGGCTACCGATGACCAGCTCCGGATTGGCTGTCCCCCTGTACAGGCAGACTCACTTCCTGGATTTTTAAAATAAATATTTATGTTGATATTATCCCAGAGACCTTTTAAGGCATAAATCAAGTATACTTTGGATAGATTGTTTGCGCCAGTGTGTGTCTGTTCTTTTTAAACGTATCAGTCACAGTCAGCAAGAAAAGGCACTTTAAGATTCATAAGGTTTTGATAGGACTGATTTGATAATTAAAGGCGACGGATAAATTGCTCTAGTAATTACAGTCCTGCTACAAACCTCTTACTCCTTGTGGACCCTCTGAATACTAATGAGGCAACAATGTCAGAACCACTTTGTTGAATCCTTCCATTGACCAAACAGCAACCAATTGTTTTCAGCTACTGTTTAAATTTAGATTACAGATGCATGACATTAATATGCCTGGTTTTTTAAAAACTGAAAAATGTAGTTTTCTGCTTGCAATTTTACATAAGTTCTGCAGAAAAATAAAGTTATGCAGAAAAAATATCAATCATATTTATTGCATTTAGTGTGGTATATATAAATAAAATAGTAGAGCCTAATTGAATGGCACCAACAGTGCTTCTATAAGCTTAAACTCTGATTAGGCTATTGGATGGTATTCTTCCATATTTTGACATCACCCTAACAATAAAATAATAATAGTAATTTTTATATTAACGTGATGTCAGTATCACAGGTTTGAACATCAAAAGCAAAGGGAATGACTCTGTTACTAGTGAGCTTTCAGGACGCATAGTGAGACATTTACGTGCGGGCGACTGCGCGTGCGGGCGACTGTGTCACAGAGATTCTGTTTCGCAAGCAAGCGGTAGCCATTTCTACAGGACTAGACATGCAGAGCGTGAAAGGTGCTGTACTCCTCATCCATGAAATTTAAGGCTGAGAACCTGACACTGGGTCACTTCATACCTCCATGGTTGTGAGCTGATGATAAACACTGTCGCCGTGATTTCACTCTGGAAACCTGTCCCCGTATGTGCTATGAGTGGCTCTCCTTCTCCGTTACTGTCAGCAAGGACTTTCAAAATATTTATAAACTGTGCATGTCACATAGGATGTTGCGTTTACAGCACCGGAAGAGATAGTATATGAAACAAAGTCTGCTGTCTCCCATCATGAATTGTTGTCAGTTGGTCTGATAAGAAGGAGCCAAGCAGTGAGCCAATGAGGGAGCAGTAGAGGCCCGTCTGGGGTAAATGTAGGCTGTAGATTTATACCAACAGCAGGAATGAAAATTTTAATTTGACCCTTTGGCCTGTAAAAGAGGCACTAATTGGTTCACTGTGGAGCTTCGGTGTTAAGTCTCTTCAGGAAGAAGCAGGAATAGGAGGCCTCAGGCACCAACCTTTAGGTCACCTGGGGTGACACTCTCCCATCTGGAGGGGTGTGTGCGGCTGTCTGCTGTCTTTGAGAAAGGGGCTGAAAAGTAGCATGCATCCTAATTGGCCATGAAGGAAGCTCTTAACTGCGATAACAAAACGTTTTTTGGTCCACTGAACCTAATCCGGTAATTATGCAACAATAATTCCATAGTGATGGACACCTGAGTAACGGGCTTTGGCTATTAGCAGTTAGGGCCTCTGTCTGTCCCTTTGGAAGTTTGAGTTGAAGCCTTATCACTGGCCAAGATTGCTATTATACATTACCGTGAAATCTAAAAATATAGGAGCTTGTTCTGAGAAAATTTAAGTAAGTAAGAATATATCACTCATTATGACATTGTCTAAATTAATAGCCACTTCTGATAATTAAATCATAGTGCTTTCGGTTTTGATGAATTGTGGTCTTGACCATAGAAATAACTACATTTTGTGGTATTAACCCATATTTTACAGCACTCAGAGTGCAGTGTGATATTAAATATCCATCCATTCTCCACCGCTTATCCAGGTTCAGGCCATGGGGATATTGAATACTGGTTATCTTAAATCTGCAGAGCAGATGAAGTTTCAGATTCATTTACTATTGTATACAAAATATTCCGCAGACACTGGAGATCTTGCAACCCTGGTAATTTGTTGGGCTGATTTATTTTTACTTGACCTGTCTTCTGGTCTCAGAAGCGTGCTATTTCTTGAGATGATAGGAAAGATAATACAAAATGCATAAAGTTGCAGTTGTGCAGCGCGTGATTTATGAAGAGAAAGTGTGCGTTTATAAGTCATTGAAGCATGTAATTACACTCGATTGAATATTTGACGTATATCTCTATATTTCAGTCTGTTCTACTACGGTTTAAAACATAATTAAGAGCTACGCCGACACGAAATACTCCTACCCACGGGAGTGTGACGATACATTAAATGTGGGTAATTGGAAATTGCATAATGAAGAGAAAATTAGGGAATATTACTATTTTGCAAATATGTCATGCAGTTTCAGTTGGAATCTCTAAGCCACTTCAGCATTTCTACATGTTTACAAAACCAGCGAAAATGTCAGTTCCGTATTTCCGCCGAGCGATATCAGCCTATAATAAATGATGCGGCAAAATAGCAAATACAGAAAAAGAGAACCGTTCATCCGTTTTTTAAGCAGCTTATCTAATACATTGTCGCAGTCACTCTGGCCGCTATCCCAGGATGCACAGGGGCGTGAGGCAGGGTGCAAGCTTGACGGTGCGCCAGTCCAAGCTCAGAGAAATGACATCCTGTAATCTCAGAGCTGTCGTGTGCTAAACAGAGTGATTATGCTGATTCCTTTACCAGAAGTGAATACAGAATAAGGTGGCACCATAGCTATTACTCTAGACTTACACCTCTAGAGTAGTGTGCATAGTTCCCCAGGATTACAAGTTTCTGCTGGGAGTTCAAAGACAAGCTGTTATGTTAATTGACATTTCTAAATTGCATTCAATTACGATTTTGGCTTCCAGCGATTATAAAAGCAAAAAAATCTAGATAAAATGATTATTGTGCCACATTCCGTTTTGCAATGATGCTTTGTTTTGTCTTGCATTATAAATCCAACGCACCCATTCCGGCCCAATTGTCCAGTGCTCCTGGAAATCTACTGTTAAAAAGAGAAATTTTAAAATAAATTTAACAAATGCAGAATATTTCCAATGAGTAATCTCGTTAAATAATCGTGATCTCAGTATTGACCAAAAATAATTATGATTATGTTTTTTGCTACAGTCGAACAGCTCTGCGAGCCCTATGTGAATGAGCGGTAGCAAAATTTTATGATGAATGGAAACAATGTCGCTCTACCCGAGCCTCGTCGTTAGTGTGGCCCACTAACGAATAGTCTTCCGGGTCACTATCACAGCAATCATGTCATGCAAACATAAGAAAGAAATATAATCTAATTAGAGAACAATAATGAAAATTTATTTATTTTTAAGCAAAGATGGGTTGGAGGCACTGGGCATGTGCAGAGCAAAAATAGCTGAAAATGGGTGAATTTTAAAGCAGTAAATTTCTTGTGAAACGTGCATTGTTTGGGTAGTGGTTTTAGCAGGTCGTCCTTAAAAACGGGTTATAATTATCATAACTGGGTATTTCTCACTACTTCCCATCCTATTGATTCAGTTTTTTCCTTCACATTCTTGCACTTCTCGCCATCAGAGGGTTTATGTGCGTTTTATGGGACAGGATTCATACTGAGCTCTTAACTATGTTTTTCACAACATAATTCTGCCTTTTTCCTCCATCAGTCACCGCTCTCTATGTCCCCTCATGACAATAAAAGAGGAAACTGCACATCAAACACCACAGGAGCTCGATGGTGGAGGTCAGCTCTCTGTCTCTAATGGCCCCCTTCTCTCTCTCTCTCTCTCTCTCTCTATCCTGCAGGACCCCTCGTTCCCCTTGCTACTCCATGATAAGCTCCAAGTCCCCAACAGCACACGCAAGGCCTGGAGCGAGCGGGATGGTCGCTGTGACGTCTGCGCCACCCACCTCAGCCAGCTGAAGCAGGAGGCTGTCCACATGGTCCTCACCCTGGAGCAGAATGATAGGTCCCCTGGCTCGCCCCCGGGCCCTGCCGGCCTCCGGGGAGCCGCGCCCCGTGACTGGGCTCACCTCCCAAGCGCCGGCTCTTCCACCTCAGCCCCCGGAGCTGGCCCCGGCCATACCAAACACGGGTCCAAACCGAACAGCTTGGGTGTGGGTAGCAGGGTGGAGAAGAAGAACGGCTCTCCTGATCACGTGACCAAGCCCCACCTGCCCGGCAGCCCGAGCAACGGCAACGGAAACGTCGTCAGCTCAGGAGCCACGCAGCCACACCTGTATCTGGATGCCAACTGGTCCATGTCCTGTGCCAATGGTGTCACTCTTTACCCGTATCAGGTATGCGATCACTGTCATCGTCACACCATTTGATTCTTATTATTCAGCACAGTTAAACAACACGTGTTTCTCCCCCGAATGAAAACCTCAAATCCTCGGAATTCTAACACCTCCTAAATTATATAAGCATTTGACTGGAAGGTAGCCAGACCTATTTCACAGCATGTATAAATCCCACGTTTCCATAAAAGAGCTTCACCTCCTGCATGGACACGTTGCTGTGTACATTTCACAGCCTGGAACCCCCTGCTACAGCTAGCTATGTGCTTTCCTGCAGGATGCCTAGCCCTGTCCTTGAGGGATGGAGCCCTGCTGGGGTTGGAATACATTTTAATTATTATTTGATTAACATCTGAGATGCCGGATGAGGTGACTGGCTACCCATATGCTTACTTCAGTAGAGCTTGGACTGAATGAAGAGCAGTAGACCTTCTAGGTGCTGGAAACCCTGTTTGGAAGTTTATTAATATGCCAGTGCTACTGTGCATCTCCTTTTTATAGATTGTCTATATGTGATTTGGGAGCATTTCTCTAGCATTAGTATGAACTGTATTGGAAATTAATTTTGGTGGTGGGGGGGGGGTGCTAAAGTCATTGTTGGGGTCCTACCTATAAGATAAACTGCACAACCTGCAACTTGGGGGTAGCCCAAGCGTGCGTCTAGGCTTGATTATTGCAACATCTGGTGATATTTATTTGGACATCTATCCACATTCAACATCTCCTTATCCAATACATGTCCTTTGTGGACAGGCAGCCTATTCCAGGAACAGAGGAAACCCTGCAAACTGAATGCAAATGATGGCCTTGTTTCCATCGCTTTGTCTTTCTGTGACTGAGAAGGATGTTAATAGCTTTGCACTCAGACTATGCTTAAGGCAGCGGTATTCCATGAAGAAACACAATGTGTGTAAATTGCTCCCGCTATTAGGAAGGCAGATCCAGTCTCCGTAGTCAAATGTGAATAATCAAATATGGCCTTTACCAGTTCAGCTGCGTCTACCACCTCTACAGCCTGACCAAGTAATTAGAGTGCATGTTGTGATAACCTTGGGGAGTGTTAGCCTACGACTGGAAGGCCCAGGCTGCTGAGATAAAGATGGGCTGGCAAGGCAAACATGACCAGGAGAGAACCAGAGAGAGGTAAATTTTAAAAATAACAAGCGATAGACAGATAAGGGTTTAGCAATACTGTAGTACATGGTCAGGCTGTGGCTCTCCAGACATGCTCATTGACTGATAGCCACATGCGATAGTATTCATTAGGAATGAACAATATTAACTAGGGTGATGAAGTCTCAGTGGCTCTTATTCACAAGGTCATGGTGCATCCTCTTCAAGGTCGTCCTGTCAGCAGTGCACATTTTGCAAGCTCAGGAGTGTTTGAATGATAATGACCAATTATGCAAAATTACAGAGACAGGTGGCAGTAGAGATAATGTGGGTTTAGGGGAGAAAGAAGGGAGAGTGAGAATAGCTGTGACAGACCTATGTCACCTGCTAGAATGGGGGCTTCAGTGTCAGATCTTAGCATCTGTTTTTAAAACCTCATCCTTTAGCATATGTACCCAAGACTGGTTATTGAACATGTTGCCTTGGAGATGTGCTTTGCAGATGTTGAGGAATTGCTCTGTTGGTATTCATATGAGCTGTGTTGCCATTCATTGAGATTATTTGATGAATCTAGAGATGATTTTCCTGCAGAGCAGCTGGTGAATTAACATACGGCCAAACTTCCTGTATACGTACTCAAAAAAGTGCAGCATTCCTCTATCATAAAGGTCATATGGCTTGTATTCGGAGAAGAGCAGCTGCATCGGTGATCTTTGCCCTTTCATTGGACAAACTTACATGTGTAAAACCTGAAGGCTTCTGGGCATCTTATTCTGCTAGGCTGAAGAGAATCCTGGTTTCTGTAGCAGCTATTTACATTTGCTATTAAACCCCCTTCAACACAACATAACAACTCTTGTTATTACATTTTGGTGCTAGAGGCTGTGAGGACACTAAGTCATGCATTCACTGATGCAGGGCTACATGCTCTTGGGCCGCCAGTGATTTGACCCATCTGGTGCCCTTGAGGCTGTGAGGACACTAAGTCATGCATTCACAGTGCATCAGGAGACAGGAATTCACAGAAAACCAAACAAATCCTGGAGCTGAAGAGAACCAGCACATTATGAGCCGATAATCCCGCATGTCTTATTTCATTAAGGTGGATGTTTGTGAACAAAATGAAAAGGAAAATTTTACTGGCATACATCATTAAATGTGACAATTAGTCATTTTATGGGACTTTGATCTGACTGGCCTGTGTTAGCTAGCTAGCTTCCATGGTTAGTATATAAGTTTGCATAATGAAAATAACAGGAAATGGATAATGAGTACATACCACAATGCTGAGGTGAGCGCGACAGAAACTCGGCTTTAAGAAAGGTTTAGTTACTGGAGAATCGACCATTCAATTAGGATAGCTATGCTTCAGCATAACAGGAAGTTACACATATTACTCGCATTTGCTGTGACTTTCATACCCCTCCATTTTAGTTTAGGATCATGCAAGAGCTTATTGAGTTCTGCCTGATTGGCACAAAACATTTAAAGCTTGTTGTTTTTTGATGGCCCAAAAGCTATTTGCTAATTTTCTTGCTTTAAGTTGCTCCAATTCTGTTGCCTCAATTCAATTACTTTCAAGCCCTGAAGTACACTTGAAGTAGCAACCTCTCCTGATTCCTAAAATCCAAAAATGAGCTGAGATAGTGACTTCAGCTGACACATCAGTGCATGAGGCCATACACACCCTTCCTGGTGAGACACCCCCCCCGGGTGGCCATCTTGACAGATGCCACTGGTGCTAACCAATGAGAAGCGAGAAGGTGGGGTGCATTCCATTGGATCTCCAACCTTTGCACGTGTTCCCCAACAGTGACTGGCTTCCTTATTAATTGCTTGTCACATGGGAAAGGGCAGGAGAGTATGATGAAATACACAATAAGACTGGCCAACAGAGACCACACAGCCCATTGGTGTGATTTTACAGCAGCTGTCCAGGAAAAAGAGGTTTATATTTATGGAGCAGAGTGTCATTATGTTACTGTCAATAATTGTAGCTAAATTCTGTCTTAAACACATTACTGAATTGAGGTTTCATGCTACATATAAACTAAATACTGTTTTATCAAAGGATGAAATATTTTAATGTCTTTTAATTAATACCAAAGCATAGGAGAATCATGAATTAGGAGGGAGACATTTGCTCATTTGCTTTCATTGCATTTGAAAGCTGAGTTTCTGCTAACAATTCTGTATTATGATAGATGAAATAACGGCAAACAATTTGACTGTTTCATTTTTTTTTCTTCATGGAAATGCTGTTTTTCCTTTTTGTTGAATTTGCAACATAAGCAGGTTTCATGGGTCTGTGGTGTCTGTAGAAATGACAAACAGACAAAGGAACAATCCCTTTTTGTTTTACAAGGAACAGAGCCCTGCTTTGTGCTTAGGTCTTCTACGTCTCTTTAAAACAAGAATAAATCAATAACAGGTCCTGGAATGAGTACCTTTAAATAGGAACCCATGTGATGTTTCCTAGCACCGTGTTTCACTTTAGAACTGGGAGAATTGGTCAGAATCACAAACAGGACCCGGCAGACTTTTGATGTGCCGCAGAAGTCATGCTTTCACTCATTTTTCACGATCCAGGAGCGGTAAAATCTCCTTGTAGCATATCAACAGGTGAATTTGACATCTTTGGGATTCTATCCCCATTTCTTTGCGGAACTACTGTGTTTTTGTTTTCATCTTGGGTGGGAAAGCATTCGAAGTCTTGCTGGTGTTCGTTGGAGATCGGGAAATTTGCTTGTGCCGTGCAGCATAAATGCAGAAATGGCCCCGGATGTTTGGGAAGTCTTTGGGCGCACCCAGACTGAGACAACATGACAACATCTCCCAGCATCATTTGCCATCATCCTCCAAAGGCTTGTATTCCTGTCTTCCTCTTTCCCCTGCTTCCCTTGTGTTCTCTCATTCGGTATGTGACGCTAGGTCCCTATCTGCTCCTGCATCTGAATGAGTCCTCTGTGTCTTCTCTGTTTTTCATTGCTGTATACACTCTGGCCCAGCTTTGTTTCCTCTTGTCCTTCAGTGCGCCTAAGGGCATGTTTTGAAGTGCAGGAAGTTCTTTAGAGTTGCGTCGAAGACTCTTCAGGATAATGACAATTACTGCTGGCACTGGACTTTGTTATAAAAACAATTTGGACGCCACACACAGAGTTCGACATCTGCCACTGACCCTGTGCTGGCTCTTTTGAAACAGAGTGAGACAATTTGTTCCTACACTCGAGCCGTTCCCGGATGAACAATGTGTTCAGGCTCCCCAGCCGCCGTGCTGACCTGTATACACTGAGTCTGCAGCCCCGCATGCTGCTCCATAAAATAGGACCCTTGTAGTGAAATTTTTAATTCTACCTACCATTATAGGCTAGGAAAACCCTGTTACCCTGGGCTACACGTGTGTAGGGCAGGAGGAACACCAGACTCTTCTGATCACCAAGGCTTCATTCTGGGGTATATCCAAAGCCTCTCTCACACAGCTTTTCCACAAACCTCGTTAAACTATTAAGACACAAAAAAAATTCTCATCCCGTGAGACGGTAACGCAGGGTGTGGGACGTGATCGGTCAATGTTCCTGCCTTTAACACAGGTCTTCAGACCCTCTTTCCTGGCTCTAAGGGCAGCCATCAGTGTAAACCTGGAGGTCTGTCATTCTTTGTTGCTCCCTGTATAACCCTAATTTACTAATTTCAGCACTGTGTTCATGGAACCCAAGGTACGAGGATGGAAACATCTAGAGAGAGGTGACTGGGAGGAGGGGGAGGAGTTACGAAGCAGCAATGTGATGTTGGACTGGTCATGGCTTAATTAAGATGGATGAGTGGGCTGGCCAATGCGAACGCTAAAGCGGGGTCTGTGTGAGAAGCCACAGACTTGCGGAGCAATTATTTTTAACTCCGGGGGCCTCTTGGGTAACTTAACAGTTATGTTACATGAGGGGGGGGCTTTGTCCAGGAACGCCAGGCTGTTCTCTGTCCATCACACCCACATATCTCCTATAAACACTATACATACCCTGAAAAAAAATCTGAGAAAAACAGAAAAAGGATGTGATGTGAACAACTAGAACAAGGTAATATACATATAGAGTTTAAATACATGATCATGTTTTCAGGACCCAGAAAATCAGATACTTTTGTAAAGCCCATTTGCAGAAATACTGCCCTATGAAGCCAAAATACAGTAAGTGCAGTGAGACTAAAACAGAGGAAAAGGGTGTTTTGCCTTAATCTTAGCTTGGATTATGTAGTTACTGTAATTTCTACTCTGTTTTCTTCAAAGCAGAGCATAGTTGAACTAAGATATTTTGTCACAAGCTAAAACAGAGCCAAAGAGGCTCAGTTTTGATACAGCATGTGCTTACGATGTTTTGGCTTTGCAGGGCAGACTAAATGCCTTGTTTTTTTGGGCATTTACAAATAATTTGTGAAGCAACGTTTGCTTCTATGATATGCTGCAATATCCATTTCATTTCATTATTACTGAATTTTGGCTACTAACCACCATTTTCATGGTGGCCTCATTCTTTAAGAATGTTTACGATGCCAGATTGCAATTCACAACGCCCCAGTTGGAGTTTCCAAACCTGAGCATTAAATATTACATTATTCTTGTTATTAGAAAAAGAGCCTGGATTTATTATACGTCTTAGCAGGTTTATCAATTGGCTATAAATATTTTATGGCTTTAGGTGCCGTATTTTCTATCTTTGCGTTGCAGAACAGTAAATAAATATGGCATGGAATTGTACGCAGTGGGAGGCTGGTTTGCCATGCTGTTAGTTCATTTGCCTCGTGCGAGTCATTAAAATCTGTATATCCCCGCCGTGCAGGGCTGGAGCCCTGCTTTTGCCGCTAGCCAAGTGGACAAATGCTGATAAAATCTGCTAAGAAACAAATTCTTTTTTTTTTTTTTGCTACGTTATCACCAGAACATTTTGTGAAATTTCTTAATTTAAGAAAAGTATTTAATCTATGAGAATGTTTTGAATAACACTGGGTATGAGGTTCTTAATGGAAGAACAGTTCATCCCATGGAATTACTTTACGAAATTGAATCATTTAAAATGGTTTTTTTCTGATGAGGTTTAGTGAATAAACAGAAAACAAGGGATGATCTTGTTCCTGGGGCAAATAATAAATTGGCTGACCAGGTCACTCAGTGAAAAATGGAAAACAGACCCTGGTTTCTCCTTAATTCACCTCAGGATCTTTGAATTACCCGATTTATCTCATGATGCCAGTTAAGTCATGACTTCCAGTCAGATTCAATACCACCTGGCCAGGAGGGCGGCGACACTGAAGGTTCCGCTTAAGGTGACTCCAGACCGGTGGTAAAAGGTACAGTCAGGGCTTTCTGCAGCTTGGGCCTGAGAGAGTGATGCAGAATTCTGTGCCAGGGGCAGAAGCACAGCCCCCCCCTCCCCCCCCCACCTCATTCCTGCAGAACAGATGGCGAAGGAGCCTGAGGTTCCCTAGCGATCCAACTGGCGTTCCTGCGGCGGTACACATTTACTCCGCCATGATCAGGGAGGCCGGTTATTTTCCAGTCCCAGAAAGGTACTAGGTGTGCAACAGCATTATTATTATTATTATTATTATTATTATTATTATTATTATTATTATTATTATTATTATTATGGAAGTGCATGCAATAACTTGGCTGCCACCGCTTAGCAATGCTACAAATGCTAAACTACAGTTCTGGACAAAATTAAAAGACCACAGAACAGTATTTTATTGCTTCACTCATTTCTCAATGAGTGGGTCTCTCTATGGGTGTGCGTCTGTGAATTATATAAATATTATATAAATATCATATAAATAAATATTAGTTTTGTAGTTATATATTTT
>JAODLC010000028.1:10392633-10406087 GCA_026781145.1 Hippopotamyrus pictus
GCATTAGAAAGTCGCTTCCGCCCTCTACCTGGCTGGTTTCTGGTCGTTCCCAGTGTCTCCTGCTTCACCTTATTCTTCTGTACTGCTGCCTTAGAAATGTTTAACCTGGAAGCAGCCTGCTCCTCAGTGTAGCTTCTGCCAGCGGAACCGGGATTAAACCAGGATTAAACCAGGATTTAAAACGCAGATTTTTTTTTTTTTTTTTTAAATATTGATTGGTCCCTTATTTTTTTCCAGAGCTGTATATGGTCTCAAATATGTTCAGATTCTGTGAGTAAATTCCTCAGTTTACTTTGTCATGTTGAAAATACTTTTTTTTTAACCAATTAGGAATTTGCTGAAACTTTCTCAAACCTGTTATCTCTATTTATGACTTTTTGGTACTCAATAATTAGAAACAACTTGCTTTACTTGAAGCATAAGACCAAATTAACAAACAAGTCCAGCTTAATGAGAAATCCTGCAAAGGGTTCTGCTCAGTTGATGGTACAGAGCCATCGCTAGTTATGTAATGGACTGTATTATGGATATGTGTGATATGCAGATACCAGTAGTCTGTATGAGGCCTAATTGAAATATGGGAGTCAAATTTACAAATTATGTAAGTGGAAAATTATCCCAAAGGTTTATGGCTCAAATTCAGGGGATACCCTGCTCAGCTAGCTGAAATATTAAAACTATAAGGTGCTTTTGAACAGAATAATATGTTTTTAATAGCAGTCTTGTGATCTACCCCCTTGCAGCAAAAAGAAGTCTGCATTGTTTTGGCAGGTAGACTTTGGGGGTATCTTCAGACATGCAAACATCAAACCAGCTTTGGAAGAGTGAGTGTGATTTTCCTCAGCCGAGATGTGCCCAGAGACAGGGCCTTTGAAGTTCTTGCCCAGTGAACGTGTAGTTGGACTCTCCCCCAGTGTCCTGCATCTACCAGCAGACCTTGCCTCTGTATGCAGAGGCTATTATTAGGCCAACTCTAGAAGCCCAGATTATCTCAAGAGGAGCAGATTACGTTATTGTGATTGTAATCCGTGGGCCTTCATGGGACGGTCTTCAGTTTGACCTGTCTGTCTACTGAGAACTAACATGCATCAGCAGTTAATTTTGGCTTGCTATTTTTGTATATGCTATCTGGATTAATGCGTGTCCATTGCAGAACATTATAAACAAATTAATAGTGATTCTCCTCTTAGTCCCTTCTGAAATGCTAAACAGTGTTTCATGTTTTTCTTGAGATGTCTTTGTTTCATTTATAAGCAATGATCATTTTAAAGTACTTTCTGGAACCAAAAACCCAAACATAGATACATAATCCAAAGATACCATGGTTTTTGCATATTTTGCCAGCCGACAGCATCCCGATCATGCCCTGTTACTGTAAGATGACTCTAGTGAAAGTGCTGTCTGTCTATTTAGTCTCCGGTGAGATCTGTTTCCTTATTCGGGCAAAACAGAGACAAAGGGCAGAGTCTCCTGTCTATTTATGGCTTGGGCCAGCAGTAAGTGTTGAAGTTATTTCCAAAGCCAAAGTGTGTTTTAATCCATCCTTTCATTTTGTATGACACTGTTGTATTTATTTGCCAAGGTCATGTGTATATGTCTCATATATACAACCAGGTTTATGGGAGAATTTCATGTTTGGCGTCTTATTTAACGTCTTGAGTATTTGATCTGGGATGTGAAGTCCTAAGGTTTACGCCGCATTGTATGGATGTGTAGTGTTGCTTCTGTTGTATGATCCTGCAGTTTATCTTTTGTGATTTGGGGATTATGAACATGGATGACTATGCAGACAACATTATGGCAGCCCTCTGCTAAGTCACTGCTAAATATTATTCCTTGAACAGATCTCCCAGGTGGTGTCAGAAGGCGACCGCGAAGGTCTAACAGAAGTTGCTCTGAACCGCTACAACGCCGACCGGCCTTCCTCGTACAATTTCCCCCCCCCGCAGACGCCCCCGGTCACCTCGGCGCCCTCCAGTGGCACATCGGCTGCCGCTTCTTTCTTTGCAAGGTAAGGACGTCTGCTTTCTTTCTGTGTATGCGGTCGCCTCGATGGTGGTCTATGTTCAAGAGGCTGTCAGTTTGGAATTGTTTGTTTCTCTCTTAGATGACACAGTGACTTTTTTCCACCAAAGATAGTTCCCACACAGGCCTCAGATGAGCCTGATTCCGATTCATGCCCAGCTCCTGCCGTCTGCTTTCGGGTGGTGGGATGCCCTGCTGGAACAGGGGGGGGGAGGCTAGAGGGTTTGCACGGTTAATGTTGTGTGTCGAGTGTCTGCGCTCAGCATGGCTTCGTCGGTTTATTTTACCCTGGGAATGAAGTGCTGAGCACTGAGATTCAGACATTTATCAAATGTTCAGCCTTTGGCTTCTCCATCGGGAAACGTGCTCCCATGTACATGGCCAAATTTACAAAGCCAGCAGCGTTTACAAGTAGAGCAACTTCTTCACGACTTGCCCAAATTGCAAACAGCTATTAATTGTATTTAAAAGTTATGATTTATTTGAGTCATTATTTATATACATTGCCCAATTTCCACTGTCCTAGGGCTGAGAAAAATCGATTACCCACAAGCCACTTTTGCTCTCCTTAATCCCTTTACTTGGCTGCAGTTACCTACAGGCAAACCCGAAACCAAGTGGCTGTATGTTACCAGGACTTATCTGCTCTGTGCTTTGAAGGGAATGAGGAGGAGGCAGGAGATTAATGATCAGTGAAAGAATCCCAATCCACCATGCTGCAAATATCAAGCAAAAAAGCAATGGGCTCTAAATATGATTATAAAATCATATTTAAAACAAAACCCAAAAGAGAGTGAAATGTTTTTTCGCCACCCTCCAGCGCTTCATGTTTATATCAACCTTATCAACAAATAGCTCTTTAAATAAATAATAATTCACCAGGGGAGATTATTACTAAAGCTTGAAAAACTAAGTTGTTTGATTCTTCTTGGGTAATGTATGAAACATGAAGTGCAATGAATTTCTTGTTAAATGGAAAGGCAACCACTTCCATTTAGTAAAATGAAGAAAAACAAAGTTAATTTCAGGATTAGGAAAATAATAATCTTGAATCTCTTAGTAATAGCTCTGCTTTAATCCCGGATTCATTTTTCTTGTTTTGTGGCTAGTATTTTGTCCCTAGAAAAAGACAAAAAAGGACCCATCATATTATATATATATATACACACCACACACACACCACACACACACACACACACACACATATATATATATACACATACATACATACATATACATATATATACATATATATATATACATACATATATATACATATATATACATATATATATATACATATATATACATATATATACATATATGCATATACACATACATACATACAGAAGAATAAATGTATATATTTGCCAAATTTTGATTTCTTTAAAACAATTCAGGTAGCCTTAGAAATTGTTTACATAACATAACCGCTTCTTAAAGTTTTTATTCCATAACCAGTTTAGCGTGTTAAAAAACTTGTTACTGATCGAGAGCCATACTTTTACAACAGTAATTAACGGTTAATTATCATGTTTCACGGTCCAAGATACAGTCCAGGATAATTATTCTATAGTTAAACTTAGAGAAATAGTTTTATGCCAGGAATATTTCACACTCTCGGTAAAACTTGTTTGGGATATTTCAGTTTCTGCCCATCGTGCTGGGTTCCAAGCACGAGTATGATAATGTGGAAAAAATATAGGAGAACAGGAAGCTAATCATTGCTACTGTGGGAGTCAAACCTTTTCACAATCCTCACATTACCTGAGTGAGGATTTCTGTGATTTTTAGACTTTCAGAATTTAAATGTACATTTCAGATCAGCTATTGTACTAGTTGATTCCTCCAGTAAGCATCAGCAGATACATATATAGAGGGTGTGGGAACTGTCCCCAGTTAGGCTCTAGGATGCTTCATCAGACCTCCCTCTGGGCTTGGAATGGGTATTGATCTGCGATATTTTACAAGGGAATATCTCCGCCTCCCCCAAGCTGAGAGACAGAAGTGTGTGATTTATGGATGTCATGATCCTATGTTGTGGTTCATGTTCTCCATGCTGGGAAAGAAGAGTCCAATAAATTTCTTGGGCTTTTTGTTTATTGTCCTGGCCTATAGGCGGGCAGGTACAGAGCCGGCTCCTCGTAAACGACCCGAGCACCTGGTCCACATTCTTTCCCTCTCTTGCCGCAGTATGGAAGATGGGCTTGGGTCACACTTTTAGCCGCCGCCCCCCACCCCGGCTTTGTATTTATGGATGCAGTATTTCACTTTGAAGGGGCTTTGTGTTTTTTTACTGTTGAGTTGTCATGACCTCTGTGCACGGATCTGCTCAAAGATGAGGCTGACCTTATAAAGTAGGAGACCAGATTTTATGATCTGTGCATGACTTACTGTCTATCAGCTATCTATTAGCATATATTCAGGCTATTAATATTAATTTTCATGTGCGATATGAGCCATACCATTCTGTGGGAGAATTTTTAAATGTATGTTCATAGTTCATATTTGTATGGCTGGGAAATGCACATTTCCTGTCAGTAGTTTTGGACTGAAGATATTTGTTGTTTGCTTAAGATGCTACAAGCAGAGGTACCTGGTAACTATGGGGTCAAACATCTCGCAACTGCACTGGCCTCCCTCTCCCAGCAGCAGCAACTTCCCAGTGACATCACGTTGGGGAGAAGCGCCTCGCACGTTTGCAACGGCAAGGCGCTTGAAATTACCCATCATCACTTGGGTTCTGGGGGCATATGGGGGGGCATATCACGCTCAGGAATGCCCAGCTTTGGCACTCGCTCACCGCGCTGAATTTCTCCTACGTTTCATCAATTCTGTCAGGCCCTGCCTCTACCCATTTTTGCTTGCCTGCATTGATCTCCGCGGTATGACAGCATCACATAGCAATACCTGAAGCGATTCATATAACGCAGAGCCAAAAGATCGTCTGTATGCTCTGAGAATGCGAGTCCGCCCATTTCCCAACGGTTAGTCCTGCGGCTATGCGGCCTCTTACGCTGCAAGCTGCGATGCTGATCTTGTGTTCCGATATCTTTCTGTCATAGGCTGCATTAACTTTTGCAGCAGGGTCTTTGGGGGCCTGGAGTCAATCCCAGGCAGGAGAGGGTAGGCAGACAGGGGTGCCAGTCCATCACAAGGCCCATGTACACACACACACACACACACACACACACACACACACATACTATGTCCAGTTCTCACATACTATATCCAGCAGCAGGTGAAACTGAATGTCTTTGGACTGCGGGGGGGAGCTGGACTGTGTACCTGGAGGTAGCCCATGTATAACATTCCCATGTATTCGGGAACATGGAAATTTCCCGAATATACGCAGGGCATGAGGATGTACAGCTAAGTATCTTCTCATTTTTATACTTTTTAGAAAATAACTCGGGGGTGGTCTATCCTAGAGGCGACATAGGCGGCCGTCTAGGGCACCAGCCTCTGAAGCGGCGCCGACATCCCGGGGGACGCCCCCAGTGATTCTTGCTTGGGGGGGCCCATTGGATAGGACTGGCACTGCCATAACTTGGGGATGTTTTCGTGTTTTTTTTAGCCGAATGGCACTATATAATGAAGATGTGTGTGAAGTCAGCTGTCTACTTGCCATCCGTTACGAGGACCTTTCATATGCGTACTCTGTGATGGGAGGTCTCTACCCCATGTTTAAAAATTCAGATTAGAATTAGCATGGTCTGGGGTCCCCAGCCCATGCTAGTTATGCACCTACTTCATCTACCCTCTCACCTTATGCACATGCTGGACTATTAGCTTGCCGGTTGGTTAGGTAAACATAATAGGCGGGACTACCCAGGCTCATCCTATGGCAAACGCTCAAAGAGCCACAGGCCAGATCCCCGCTCTGCAGCTATTAATGGAGGGGAAGAACTGGTGGTCTGAACCAGGGGTCATTCTCGGGCGGGGGGGTGGGGCCATAATTCTTAGCCAGTGATATGTTTTGAATTGATGAGTGACAGGGAAGGGGCACTCAGTGGGCCAATCAGCTCTCAGCTGCGGGCTTGTGCCCCTCCCGCCCCACCCCTGGCCTGTTCCATCTTGGGAAAATCGGAGGAAGCAAGATACAACCCCCAGCCGTAAATGATCACTCAGCATTCTATACGAATCTGTTTTTTTTTTTTTCCTTCAGCTTCTATTCTAAATAGAGGAAGAAATGGCCTAAATTTAAATTCATGCTTGCTTCTTCGTTTATTTATGGTTTATTGAGTGCTGTCTTGGCAGGATAAAGGATTCTCTTTCTGAAATTCTGACAGAACAAAGGAATGGTTGGGTCTTTATCTACTTCAGACATCTCTCTCTCAAGGAGAGAGCGGCATTTTTTGCACGAGTAGGTGTGTAGAGGGGCCGTCTGTACGGGAATGATGGAGGCAGCGTTGTGGAACCAGTCTGTAAGGTTCTTTAACTGCTTGCATTGAGATGGAGCACTAGATCATCAAAGCTGGTGAGTAATACTGATTCTGTCCCAGAATGCCATATACCTGGGGCTCCACCCCCTGCTGCCCCCCCCAGCAGGTAACGCCCCAGTCTTCCCCCAATGGGGATGACCTTTTCCTCCCCCTCAGAGCTACACACCCACCCTGTAGGGACGCACACAAAACCCCTACCTCGAATGATCGATCGTGCGACTTGGCGGACGGGACTCGCTCGCACGGAGACCGAGGGCTTTCATTAGCTGAGCTCTTGCTCTGAATATGTCACTGCCAGAGGAAGAGCGGCCTTGATTTATTCGACAAATATTTTCCCCTGGGGAAGTAAGAGGGGCTCTATGTGTGTGTGTGTGTGTGGGGGGGGGGGGCTACTGCCTGGAGCCCTGATGGAGGAATTTTCACATAACATTAGCAGTTGCAGCGGGGGTGTGGTGCCTGTGCAGTTTTTGTTGTGTTGGGGGGTTACAAAATCCCTTAGACCAAATTACTGTATCCTGTGTAATGGACATTGATTTTTCTTAATGGTCCATGTTTCGTTCTATAACCAATTTGAGGAGGGCTGAAAAAAATGGAAATGCTGATTTTTCCTTCCCATTACTGCCACACTGCATCACGGTTTTTGATTTACTGCAGCGGCATTTAATCAAATAAACAATGGGGGTGAATGAGGTGTATATACTCTTGTTTCAATTCCAGCGAAATTTATTCAGAATCCATTTTCCCCGCGTGATGCGTATCATGGTCACACTACTTGCAGAGAGAGGGGAGGGGGGAATAAGGAAAACTCAGCGTGCACTCACGGCGCAGCGATTTCGCAGAGAGAGGATGACATTTCAGAGCATCAAAGGAACCAGCTATATAGGGACCAAGATGCCTAAGAGAGTCCGTTATCCAGGGACTGAAGCCTTCAAGCAATCTCTTCTCTCCTAAAGCAGTCCCAGAGCACTTAAAATTCAGGACAATTAACTTGTGATCCCATCCATTAGTGTGTATATGTGTATGGGGGGGCATGATTCATGTTGTGTGTTCCACATGGCTATGAAAAATGTAGAACGTGATAGCTTGTAAAGAATCCCATCGATGAACAGATATACACATCTTAAATACCTTTTAACCAGAATTTCAATAAATAAATTAATCGGTAAGACATCACAGTGCTAGTTCAGCTACTTTACATTTATGTATTTAGCAGACACTCTTGTCCAAAGCGACATACAAGTCAATCAAATAGCACATTGTAAACGTATGTGCTGTCAAGGAGTTCACTACCCATAAGTGCAGCTGGGCTGAGCTTCCAATGTATGCCCAGGTACAGGAGTAAGCAGTACTGGTGCAAGAGCTGCACGAAAATTCCACATAAAGTACAGACTTAATAAGACTACTCAGTGACCAGAAGTGCAACTTTAGGAACATTCAGGGAACGTAAGGAGGATTCAGGCTAGCAAATTTCATTTCTGGTCATGTTTGGAATTTTATGGTGAATAGCATATACAACAATCAGCCATAACATTAAACCCACCTGGTTAATATTGTGTAGGTCCCCTGTGCGCCACCAAAACAGCTCTGATCCGTTGAGGCATGGACTCCACAAGATCTCAGAAGGTGTCCTGTGGTTTCTGATACCACGACGTTAGCAGCAGATCCTTTAGGTCCTGTAAGTTGTGAGGTGAGATCGCCATAGATTTCCATCCAGCACATCTCACAGATGCTCAATCAGATTGAGATCTAGGGAATTTGGAGGCCAAGTCAACATCTTGAACTGTTTTTCATGTTTCCTCAAACCATTTCTGAACAATTTTTGCAGTGTGGTAGGGTGCATCATCCTGTTGGAAGAGGCCACTGCCATTGGGGAATACCATCACTGTGATGGGGTGTAATTGGTCTGCAACAAAGTTTTCAGTAGGTGGTACATGTCAAAGTATCATGTCCAGTAGACAACTGTCAGTATGGGCACTCTGGTGGGTCCACGGCTTCTCTGCCCCATACGCAGCAAGCATCAATACACTTTGTGTTCTGACACCTTTCTATCATAGCCAGAATTAATTAGAATCTGTCCTACAGTAGCTCTCCTGTGGATCAGAGAAGACTATCCATCTTGCCCCTTGTTCATCAATGAGCCTTGGGCACCCGTTACCTGTCGCTGTTTTACCAGTTGAGTTTCCTCTGACCACTGTTGGCCGATACTGACCACTGCATATCGGGACCAGGCCACAAGACCTGCATTTTACAGACGCTCTGACTCAGTCATCTAGCCATCACAATTTGCTCCTGATCAAAGTCTCTCAGATCCTTCCTTTTGCCCATTTCTCCTGCTTCCAATCCCCCCTTGACAGGTGCCATCGTGACAAGATGATCAATGGTATTCACGTTACCCGTCAGTGGTTTTAATGTTATGGTTTATTGGTGTATGTAGTTAATAATTCATGCTGGCGGTGAATCATGAGGCAAAAAATATGTATTAAATTAAATGAATAAAATACCAAGGCATCCACTACCAGTAAATTTATATCACTCATCGTTAATGTGAAAAGTCGATTCATCTTGGCAGCTGGCAGACCCATAACTATAGCCATATTCGTGAAATGAACATCCATTAGCGCAAACAGGCTAATATATTTATTCACAGAGCTACTATTGGCCAAGTCCGAGACTCGGCCCCAGCGAATGTCTGCTTTGTACATCGTGTTTTAGTTCTTTACGCCGATCTGTCTGATGACCTTCTCCTCCTCCCCTGAACGTGCTTGGGGGTTTCCAGGCAACAAGAACGGCAGCTCATGCATTTGCTATTCAGGTTAGCATGGACTTTAAAGGTACTTTAGGCACCTGAAATGCTTGGTAAATAAAGGCACGAATTTAAGTATTTATATTATTTCAAAAATGTTATTTATTAGCTGCAGTGCTGTAATAATGACCTGTGCTTAGGGTTTGGCAGTGTGGTTAGTACTGATGGTTATTTTCACTGTAATTAGTTAATTCCTGTCAGTAATTAATGAATCAACTGCAAAGTCACCATAGTCTGCAAGTGGCCTACAGAAGGGCAGCTGAGTTTAAGTACGAATGAAACCTGTTAGCAGGAAAAACAGATACGAAATGCAAGCAAAGTAACAAAAACTTCCAGTTTGCAGACAGCGTGCAGTGCATCACATCTAAAAACTACCGCTGGCAGAAGATACTAGGAATCTCGCTATGAGGGTCTTCTCTTCTCTTCTATAAGGTAGAGCAAGCTGAGGCTGAGAGTATGCGAGCTGCAGATGTTCTGTAATTTCCAAACCGAGATGCATCTGATGCAGGCATTGTTTTCATCATTGTTATGAATTATTTATTTTACAGCGGCCTTTGTCTTGGGTGACTGACAGCGCCAGTTATATTTATAGCTAAACACACATAAGTGCATTGCCACCTAAACCACAAAGTGTTGCATTTGAATTGTATAATACAGCTGATATAAGTAACTGTCTTCATAGCTTGGAAAATGGCAACGTCTTGTCTTTTAAGCATCTTTTGCAGATTGTATATCTGTGGCTTAAAATTTGACTTAAATCTTTTAGCCCAGGTCTTGCTGCATTACTTAGTCACCTCATTCATGTTACTTGCGTTGTATTTTTACAGTGAGAACTGTTGGTAGCAGGTTGCAGCTTTGGATGAGTTGAAGTAGGTAAAACTGGTATCATCTGAATCCACAACTGCTGTAGCCCAGTGCTTCCCAACCCAGTCCTCGGGGGCCCATAAACGGTCCACATTTTTGCTTCCTCCCAGACATTTTTGCTGTTGGGAGCAAGAACCAGGACTGTCTGAGGGGTTTGCAGGATTGGGAAACACTGCTGTAGCCTTTTATTACAAGACAGTGGGCATGGTCAACATCTGGGTCGCTGAAACCTTTCTCCTTAACCTTGGTGCAGAATAGTTGTATTCCAACAATGATAATATATTTTGATAATGAGTCTTTATAATTGCAGAGCCCACCAATTAGCTTGTCTGGGATGTGCTGTTTAGGCTATTTTTATTGGTATGGACTTCTGGGTGGATCCAGACCTCCTCTGTGAATATAGGATATGGAGCACACGGTATAATAGGGACTCCTGTGCAATCTTCCAATTACTGTTGCCTCTGAGACCGTGGTTTAACCTGAGCAGTGCTTCTGGAAAAGTGTTGCGTTAATGAGTTCAGTGAGGAATTTTCACGATGGCTTACAAATGCCAGAATGGTTTCTGTTGCTTATCGATTCAGATGCTCCAGTGAATCTGTTGAGACTTAAAATAAAATTAATGTTTATGCTGAATACGCTGGCGAGAATCGATGATGAGCTAAACGGGGAGCTTCCATCTCTAATAGTATAAAAATTGTTGATGTAAACCATAAAATTTGCAGGTGTGAGATGTCGCTGGACCTCCAGGTGACAGTGACCCCGCTGTAATGTGAAGTCGGGAAAGGGTTGTACATCAACATTACTCTGGATCTGTTACAATAAGAAAAAAAGACACAAATACAGAATCCAGAACGCCGTCTTTGTAAATTTGTAATTCGGTTTTAACTGACGTAACAGATTGATCCCTTTGCTATGCACCAAGTAAGTGTAATTGATAACAGTACAAAAAATCTGACCATTTGACTAGTAAAGTCTATTCTGGTGCCAAAATTCTAATGACACGTAAATCTGACATACTAGTATTTTACACCCCCACTGCAAAAAAACACGATCCTACAGTAGTTAAGAACAGGAGCCTTCTTCCAAACAATGATTTCTGTCACTTTTCTTTGCAGCTGAATTTAGGAAAGAGGAGATTACGCTTTATGGTGCTCTTGGGGCTAAGCGCAACTGCTGCAGAGTTGCTGTGAACAGTAATTCTGGATCGGGGCCTTTGGCTTATATGACAAAGAGGAAGATTAGCTATGGATATACAAACGGGCATGGCTAGATATATACAGAATACTGAAATGTGTCTATGATATTCTTAGGAAGTATGTGGAAAAAGACGACGGGGAAGCAGTTAAGCCTGAAAGTTATACCCTTAGCTAACAGAACAAGCACACTAAATGACCTTTGGCTTTTACTCTGTAAGCTGAATTGTTCTTTTTCTAACAATTATATGCTAATGGGTCATTAAGCAATTTTAATACCCATATCTAAACAACAAAGCTGCCATTAATATCACCATCTTCAAAGATGCAGTAATGTTTGTTCTGGCAATCATTCAGTTATTTTTTAAATTCTTTATTATTTCACTTCCTGCATTGTAGAGATTGCTCTGCATTATGACAGACTAGGTGAAATAATCATTGCATGTCAAATATGGATTTTGAAATATGGTATTGTATTGTGAATGTTGAAATTATAAGGATATATATTTATAAAAATAAATGATTCCATAATACTGGAAAAAAGCTCCTAATATTTATTTAACTGATCAAATTAAAACCTTGACTTGAAAATGTTAAGAAATGCAAAATTAATGATTCAAATGATTTTTGGGTTGTTCATGAATAATTACTGAAAATGAAATGTCTTCAATTAGTATAATGAAAAATTAATTGTGCATTTTTTTCTGCATCTGTCTACTTATACAAATTTGTGATATCAGTTTAAATGAGGATAAGATTAAATGCCTAAAATGTAATTGTCATATTCCTAACTTTTGTATTGTTGTATTATGATTGACTTAAAGACCACAATCATATTATCAAATAAGTGCCATGTCAATATGCTAAAAGATTCACATTTGTATCGAATATTTTTCCAGTTTAAAGTAAAATGGCATTAATTTCTAACTATGGCGTTAAAGCTTGTTATGTAAAAACCTTTGAAAGGAAATTCAGCACTTAAATAATGAAGTAACCTTTATTGATTTTATAGGGGGATTTGGAACTCCGTAGCGCATTGAATTACTGAAACTGTGCGTCTCTGCCTTTGTTAGTATTCCAGCACTTACCTGTACTTGTGTGGACTGATGAGACCAGCAACCATGTGTGTGACCACATTTCTTTATGGCCGGCAGAGGTTTTTGGGATGAAGCTTGAGGGAAGTGGCAGAGCTGGGTGGGCGCCCACCTCTCCCTCGTTCTCCAAAGCATAGAATGCTGTCTGGGAGGCTCTTTCCTGCAACACGGTGTGAAAACTTCACCTTTACGAGTTCTGTATTTCCTATGCCCTCACAGGTCTTGATTTTCCCTCATCGGGGTCTTTGTTTCAGTAAAGGGTCACTTTCCCTTAGCTACAGACTTAGCCCAAACAGTGGGATCTGTTGACGATCCTAACTGGGTACCATATCGCTAAATCTAAATACGGGTTGCACACTCCCAAGTGAGACTAAAATCACATTCATCACGCAGCCTATGTACATTGTATTCCTGGAAATGAATTCTTATCTGCCCCCAGATAAGGCTTCACGGCCTGTTGACCGCGTGTTCAGTAATACGCAGCATAATAAGGATAGCTGAGCGATGTTATGAAGATCTAGGCCACCTTGCGAGAGCTTACAGCTCCTGCTCCTGCTCCTTTTTTGTTAGCCCCATAGCCACTGGTGAAATGTGAAATTTTTCCTCAGTTTTTCCTGAAAGATCGCTTGTGTTATGGGCAAATCTGATTTAGGGCTGTTGGAGGAAGAGCCCATAAATTTCAAATGCCGCCTAAAGTAAAAAAAAACAAAAAAAAACCCTTTCTGCGGCATCTGCCCTAAATCAATTTGTCCATTAAGCGAGATCACCACCTGAGCGTCTGTGCTTAGAGCAGAACAGAGAACTTCTGCTCGCTTGCTTTCCACCATGTTTTACAGACAGCAGAGAGGAGATCAGACCTGTGCGTTAGTCATCTGGAATAACAAAGGCGGTTCTGTCACGATAATAATCAGACATGATTTTATAAGTAGTTACGTAAATGGTTATGTAAACAATTTCTCAGGCTACCGAAATTGCTTTAAAGAAATTGGGGAAATATATACATTTATTTTTCTGCATACAAATATATATA
>JAODLC010000028.1:10428117-10442978 GCA_026781145.1 Hippopotamyrus pictus
AGAGAGAC
The DNA here is from genome assembly GCA_026781145.1 of Hippopotamyrus pictus. Classification (NCBI taxonomy): domain Eukaryota; kingdom Metazoa; phylum Chordata; class Actinopteri; order Osteoglossiformes; family Mormyridae; genus Hippopotamyrus; species Hippopotamyrus pictus. The sequence continues at coordinate 10,428,126 of JAODLC010000028.1, forward strand.
ACACACACACGATACTGTATTTTTTATTATTATTTTATAGAGTACTATTTCTGCTTGTGGGTTTCAAAATCATCTATCTGCAAATAGTTTTTATTTTATGCTATTTTAAAAATACCAATGAATGCTGTACAAAGCTTTCTTTGTTAAAAAAAAACTATGTCAAAGGCATCAGGGATAGGTCTAACTCTGTATCTATTCAATCCTCCCTAAATAATCTGCAAGCTGGACTTGAAATACTCAAATAGAATCCAATTGTTCTTCACTGATTCTCTTTTTCAAACGGTTTTATAATTACAAACATTCAGATTTGTTTCTGTGTAATTGGTAATAGAAGTTAATCATCTTTGTTGTGATCAGCTTCAGACTAGGCAGTGAAATCTGTTCTTACAAACTGTGTCTTGCTGAATAGTTTCTTCAAAAGTATACCGATCATCTTCTGACCACTAAATCACTGCAAATATAACAATATTTGCCCATTCAGAGGAACAACATCCATTAGAATCTTTCTCATTTGGTCACATTAAAAAAACCTCAAACCCAAAGCAAAACCTAATCCTATGTGCAATCTATAATCTGTACAGTATACAAATAGGTTTGGTTTCCAGCCCTGTTTGCTTGGTCAAAATGCAATGTGTGTGGAATACTTGGTTATAATACTGTGTGTGCATGTTCCCCCCATCCCCATAGCTTCAGAACCAAAGCGAGCTGCGAGCCCCCACTGCAGAGAAAGCGGCCTTCTTCCTGGATGCGGCCATCGCCTCTCGCCACGGCAGCAAGCCCGACTGCGACGAAGAGGAGCACCGCAACTCACACATGCTCTTCACTCTGCACATCTACCAGTATCGCATGGAGAAGAGCGGAAAGGGCGGCAGTGAGTCCCGACATCCAGGAGCGTCACATGCGATTTATAAAGGGGGGGGGCTAAGCCTTCACTGGGAGGGAGTCTGATTTTAATGAAGATGAATGAGAACATACTATATTACATTTATTTTGGGTGGGGGGGGAGCTAAAACCTCCCTAAAACAGCCGAAATGATGCCCCTGTCTCCCCCCATGAAGACTTTGCCTAGACTGTGGCATCGTATCAGCCCCTCCCACACTATTCCCACTAACAGCATTTCGCAGAGAGAAGCTGATGATTGCTTCCCAGTGTATGTTAGGCTATAGGCTAAAGCAAGTAAGCAGAGGCGGACATTTCAGGTGGTTTGGAGTTTTACTTTCTGCACCTGAAATGTTCGCGTCTGAAAGCAAGCTAGCCAGAAGCTATTGTTTTCACGGGGTACTGCGTGTTCTATGAATTAAACATTCATACATCAAAACTGGAGCTTTCCATTTGCAGATAATCTTGTTTGGTGGCTAACTAAAGGCCATATGATGTCTTCTGCCAGCTTCAGAAGTTTCAGGCCCAGTGTATAAATAGATGTTCAATGCTAATCGTATTCTGAGCGGGTGCCACTGAGGGAGTGCGAGTTCTTCACTTTGGCAGCGCAAATGTGCCGGGAGAAGTCTAATCTGAGGCACTGTAGCGCTAATGCTATCTGTTTCCTGAGAACATAAGTAATTTCCCTTATCACAGGGACCTCTGTCTAACTTGGGCGGCCTGCTTGCTTTACAAGGATTGCACAAAAACGCAGAGCAGAACCAGATGTTCTCACTGGCCCTTGGGTGGTATACATAGTTGACTTAATTCCAAGATTGTACACAATGATCGCTCTATATACGTACACGTATACATTTTGATCTGAGCCGAGCATACCACATGTTTGTTGCTAATGGAAGAGAATGTCCTGTTTTACAGAATCCAGCGTAATATGTCTTTTATTGGTAGAGAGGAAATAAGAGAATTTATAACGGAAATAGGTTCAACGATACTATTAAAAGATCGGCCACTCATTCGTCTTAACATGCCTGCTACAGAGCCCTTTTGTATGAAAGTTGGAGGGTGTTCTTCCTTTAAACTCTCCTCAGTTTATATTGAACAGCAGCTATAAATGTTTTCAACTCAATATGTGATAAACAAGGTCAGTGTTACATGTATTTGAATAAGTGGGTTTTTTTTTAAAAGAAATAGGTATGAGGATAAATAAAGAGGGCCTACTGATCAGCGGACAGGGAATGGATATGGTTTTGAGACCACTTATCTTGTTGGTGCGATAACACAAAAAGTATTCGATGGACACAGAACTGGTGAACCTGAGTACATTGAGACAAGTCACACAAAGTTGGGCTTTTTATGTGATGTTTTATGTTGAAGTTTTTTTGTACAGGTGAGGAGAGTGTATGTGGGGGGGGGAGGGTGGAGATTGTAGGGTTGGGGGTGTGGGAGGTGTATCATTTAGTAGGGATTAGACCCCCCCCCCAGTCTAATGCATTGTTCCGGCAGCATCTCGTTACATTAATAGTCCTGCGGTGGTTCTTGGGTTCTTCACATATACATTCTGCTGCTCCCACCCTCACCCATGTGCTCTTCTCTTCATCAGTGTCTGGTGGCAGGAGCAGGCTGCATTTGATTGACATGGGCAGCTGCGTGAAGGTTCTCAGCAAGACCCGCGATAGTACCGCTGGCCTCTGCCTCTCCCTCGCCGCCTTGGGCAACGTCATCCTGGCTCTGGTCAATGGCAGCAAGCACATCCCCTACAAGTAATGCCCCCTCCCTCTGTTCCTCTATGTCAACTCATGGGCTGAAATCATGAGAAAACCAAAACTCACTCAGTCCATTATTTTTATATAAAGGGAACCAGCATTACAGTACTGGGAACCACTCAGTCCTCATGTTAAATTTCCAAAATTCACTCAGTCAATTGTTTGGAGTTTTTTTTTGACCTAAAGTCAGACTTCCTCATCATATGTTACAGTATTGTGAACCAAAACTCAGTCAGTCCTCATGTAATCCAATGAAAAACTTTCATTAAATTTCCAAGACTCACTACAGATATTTTCTTGAAAACATATAGTGTGGACTGAGTGACTTTTGGAAATTTCCTCTTCAATTCTCTTTAGGCAACAACAAGGCAGAAAAAACACATTTAAAATATGTGTGGCTGCTGATTTATCAGTTCAGAGCATCAGGCTGTTAATATCTCGAGAAGGAAAACATTGCAGTCAAGATAAGTTTTGGAATAAGGTTTGGAAAATATGACTACTTCATTTACAAAGGGGGTGAGCACGCTGGCCTCAGATTCCCAAGGTTGGAGGCTGGAATACTGAGCCACTCCCCACTCTGTGTGTGCACTTTGCGTGTTGAGTCTGTTTCTGAAAATGCAGTTGAGCATACTGTGTGTGTTTGTGCCTTGTAATGTCCACCCCTGACATGTGCACTTTGCAGCCTGTGATTGGCTGAAAGCCTGCACTGGATAAGCAATTGAAAGGTAATTGGATAAAGAAGGTAAGCTATTGGATGATTTATTACAATCCATTCAAATTTAGAATATAGATTTAATTAAGCATATAGAATGGAGTAGGTAGGCTAAAAACCACAAAGGTATTGCGATAAAACTTTGAAATAAAAATATGCAAACTCTGAGCCAGATCTCTTCCTCCTGGGCTAAAATATTTTTTATTTAATCATGTCAAATTTACATTGCAAAGAAAAAGGTTGGTTTAAGTTGGAATAGTGAACACTCTGGAGAGAATTACATTATTAGACTTTCAGGCCATTTGTAATAAGTGCAGTATTTTGAAGATATTACTTAAATGTAACAAATTAACATAAAGCCAATGCAAAAGCCAGGAGTCTTTCTTTCATTAATTTAATAAGCTGATTTCTGCCAGTTTCAGTCTTTTATCCTTATTCTGCAAAAAGTGTTGTTTTCACTGTCAGATGAGAAGTTTTGTTTCGTATTTTTTCTGTATTTAAAAAAAAAAAAAAACAAAAACAAATTGTAATACTCAGTCTAATGAATGAAACCAATTGTAGCTGCAGGCACTTTCATAATGTGAGAAATAAGCAGGCTTAAGTTTAGCCTATGGCGTGCTCAGTTCCAACATTTACTTTCCAATAAGCAAGCGCAGCTCATTTGTAAAAGAATATAAGTCTGTATTGTTGGAAGGTATCTGCTTCACTACAATACCCATTATGTTTATTTAATCACATTGACAAACTGTAGTCATGTAATTTTACATAGTATCATTATTATTTATTAATACTGTAATTTTTTCATCAACAGCCACAAGGTCTCAAAATTCACACCTGTCTTGGATATACTGTTGCTTTTGACACTGAAAAACAGTATCTCTACATATACAAGATTAAATATTTTACAGAACCTTGGCTAAGAACCTCTAATGTATTAAATCTAACACTTCAGTTTGCATTTTTTTTAAGATGCACAGTTGACAGATTCACAGCTACATATATTCTGATTTTATGTAAATTCAACTATCAGAACAAGCAATGAAATTGCTTGCTTGCATTGAAGTTATTCACATTTTTTAGGTAGTACCACATCACTAATGTGAGAAGTAGTGAACTTCGTTTTATCTGAAATCCAAAAGCACAGTGAATAAAATAAACAAAAAATCTAACAAAATAGCTGGGAATTGATTGCCAGTCGGAGATATTGTTTTAATTAAATTTGTTGTTTTTGTGAATAAGCATCATTAAATTTTCATGGCCTCGAATGTCCTGAAGATATATCTGATCCAACTGAGGCTTTGCATCCAGTTTTCATATTAAAACTTTGCATAACTAAATGTCCCAATCTGCTTTCACATTTTCTCCATATGTGAAAATAAATAATCTATTTTGTAATATTTTTTCATTGGAATTGCCCAAAAGTGGATGAAAGCTCAACAGTCATTCTTGGCAAAACAAAATATAAAAGAAAAAAATCTGGAAAACCAAAATGTGCATTTTGAATAAGACAACCAAAGACATAGTCTTTACAATAACAAAACAGAAAACAAAACAAAACACAAACAAAAACAATTAACAAGCAGCAGTCTTTTGCTAGGGGCCATCATAATTCATTTGGCTTAAACACAGGCGTACCAATGTCCATACAGTAAGCTGTGTGCAGTGCATGATCTGCATTCAACTTTTGATAATTACCTTGTTCTGATATTATAAAATATTGCATTTTTTGAAACGTTGCATCCATACACAGCCTTTCATAGCCTTCATAGGGCCCCTTCACAGCCATCTACCCTCGTGCATTAGCCTTGCACAACAGCACATGACTTTCACTCATGTAGTCGAAGGCAATGAAAATCAGTCAGCATGTCATTTCCAAAATGGGATTTTGAATCATTGAAATTATTTCCTTACATGCCCCAAGTTCCTCGCTTTTGAGGACATCACTAGGTTGTGTACTGATTTGACGTTTCTCAGTTGCCCATCGATCACATATCCCCTCTAGTGGCTGCCACGGGGAGCAGGGAGCCAAAGATAATGCTCGTCTGTGGGAAGCTAACCGGCAAACGAATGCTGCCTGAGAGCTGCTTCTCAAACATGCTTTAGGTAGCTACACATGAAGATGATCTCTCATCCATGCAGGCCTCAAACATTTTCAGAACTCTCCCTCGCTAAAAGCTACAGTAAGCTAAGAGATTAACACATTAAACACCAGAGACATCACACATGGAAAACATTAAGCCTTGTCTTTATCCACTCTGTTTATGAATCAATAACCAGCATTAAAATATCTGGTGCTGAAACACAGAATAAAATGTACATTGACTGCTTACAAACTGTTCAAAAATCTTGTATTATTAGAAGGCAGTCACTTGGGTTTCACATTTTCCACACCCCGTGGGTATAAAATATTTCTATTAAGACATTAAAGGAAAACTAATGTATTTAAGACCCAAACAAATTGAAGGAAATGAACAAGGGGAGTTAACACATATCATGAGAATTAATTAAACTAGAAAATAAAAGCTCAGCACATTAATATTTATACAAGCGTCACGAAACCTTTTTAATGGTCCAGTATTACGTTTCTATAATATGTGCATCACAAATTCCGTGTGATATTCTAACACAATTTTTGGAGAGACCTTCATTCATAAATACGTGTAAACTGCTTACCCACTTGGTAGTTGGCAGGCTTGAACAGGAAGAATGCTGCTTTTGTGTGCTGCAGAGACAGCAAGCTCACCATGCTGCTGCGCGAGTCACTGGGGAACATGAACTGCCGCACCACAATGATCGCCCACATCTCCGCCTCACCGAGTCACTTCTCCGAGACCCTGTCCACCATCCAGATTGCATCGCGGGTTCTCAGGATGAAGAAGAAGAAGGCAAAAGTAAGAATCCTCATAGCCAGAAAGAAAACAGCTTAAGCTTGACCAACTTCTGATAGTAGACCATCTTAAGGTATGTTTCCATGTGATGGTTTGATGGTTTAGTTGATCATACCAGCATGACCAACTGGTGACCCACCCAGCTAAACTATCAAAGAGCAGCAAGAGCTGGAACATCTAGAACATGCCTAAACCATCTCAGACTAACTAAAACCTGCTACCAGAATAAGCTGATTTTTAGCTGTTTTTTCAGCAGGGCTTTCAGATGTTGGTAGTCTGTCAGAATGTATGGGTGTTCTGATAGCTCAGTAGGTAGTGTTGTGACACCATTCCAGGTTTGGTTTGGATCCAGCTTCAGCTCTTTCTGTGATGAGTTTGTGTGCTTTTGCTTTTTGAGTGAATGTACGTGCGATGCCACTTGCACTTATTACAAAAGTAAACAAAAATGCGTCTCTCTTTCTGACCCATCAGCAGTACACATCCAGTTCTTCAGGGGGGGAGAGTTCCTGTGAGGAGGGGAAGATGCGCCGACCTACGCAGCTAAGGACATTCAACTCCCGGAATGTTGTGGATCCCGACCTACCCCTTCTGCACCTTGCAAGTGACCCTGACGACTACTCCAGCAGTGAGCAGTCATGTGACACAGTTATCTATGTGGGACCGAACGGCTCTGCCCTGTCAGATAAGGAGCTGACGGATAACGAGGGTCCCCCCGAGTTCGTGCCAATTATCCCATCTCTGCATAAGAACAAAGTCGAACAGGGCAAGCTGCAAGAGTCGTGGTCAACGCAACAGATCCAGCCAGTCCAGCAACAGCAGATAGCAGAAGAGGGTGCTGATTCTGGAAAACAGGAGAAAGACTGCCTCAAGTGCAACACTTTCGCTGAACTGCAAGAGCGGCTGGAGTGCATCGACGGGAGCGAGGAGGTCAGCAGATTCCCTTTTGAGGAGCTCCCGGCCAACCGGGGCACCAAATCGGACGCTGTTCCTGCCCGGGGACAGGAAATCAAAAACAACGTGACATCACGCATGACTAAGAAGCTCACTAATGACCAGCAGCTTGAGGAAATTCAAGAGGTGGTGGAGGAGGCAGAGATCGCCAAGTCCATTATTGAAAGTCTGTCGATATCAAGCAGCTGCACCCTGTCCAGCGGTAGGAGTGTGACGGGCAGCAGCCTCATTCAAACAAGCAATTCTCAGAGGAGCATGAGCCCAACCCTGCATGACAGCATGGAATCAATTTCTAGTGAGAGTAAGTCACGCCCAATGGGTTCTCCTAGGTTGGGCATTGCCAGCTTGTCTAAAACCTCAGAGTACAAAGCCCCCTCTTCCCCATCCCAGCGCTGTAAAGTATACACCCAGAAAGGTGTCGTGCCTGGTACTCCGCCCTTGTCATCTAATGCCCTGAACAGGGATAGTGGGAAATCCTCCACCGAGTCCTTGCTACAGCCCGATTCCAGGACCTCACCTGTCGGAATGAGCCCACAAGTCATGATGTCCTCCTCCTCTATCAGCATGGGTTCTGCTGAGACCCTGGCTGACGACCTGCCACAGCTACCTTTGGACGACAAGAAGGAGGCGGCAAAGAGTACCACCACCGTGACAATGCAGCAGCCGCTGGAGCTAAATGGTGAGGATGAGCTGGTGTTCACGCTAGTGGAGGAGCTCACCATCAATGGGGTGATGGAAAACGGCCGGCCCACCAGCATCATAAGCTTCAACAGCGACTGCTCTGTGCAGGCTCTAGCCTCGGGCTCACGACCCGTTAGTATTATTAGCAGCATGAGTGAGGACCTGGAGGTCTTCCCGAGTTCCACTGCTACCACTGCACCGATTTCAGAGGTGAACCTCAACAAGTTCCTCCCTCTCTTTAAGACTGAGGGAGAGGCGGCCTCCGTTCCAAGTTGCCGCTCCTCCATAAGTTCCTGGCTTAGTGAAATGAGCACTGGAAGCGATGGGGACCAATCCTGCCATAGCTTCGTTGCTCAGCGATGTCACAGTCAGGGGGAAGCACTGGCTGAGCTGCAGCAGCATGACCGTTCAGAGACGGCACACTGCAACAACCTCGGCTACTTGAGTGCCGGCAGGAACCTAGAGAGCAGTGCTGCGCAAGTGGATGCTGAGAATGGAAACGTGAGGAGCCCTGCAAGCAAGGAAAAACTGAAAAAGATTCCGTCGCTCGGCAAAACTACAGCCTCCGTTTCTAACACGCAAACATTCGGGGACCCCGGGAGCTTCAAGACTAACATCAGTATTCACCCCTGTGCTGCCGTGAAGCCCATGTTTGCACAGGACCCTGGTCAAGTACTCGCCAAGAATCCGAAAATCAAGGATTCCAGAACACCTCCTGTCCCACTTTCCACTGAAATCAGCTTCGATGACCCGTGGTTTAAGCGGGATGATGATGAATCCAAGCTGAAGGAACTGGTCTGCGAGGGAAAGCCGGAGAAGAAGCCAGTGACTGTAATGACTAACTGGAGCCCAGCTGACAGACTCAGCTCCAGTAGCGGAGAGGCAGCCTGCTCGCCCGACACCTTGAAGAGGGTTGTGGACGGCTGCGAAATGGTCTTAAACACATTGGAATGCCCGACCTCTGTGCATTCGGCAGGCATTTTCAGGACGGCGAGCCTTCCACGCGGTTGGCATCGTCTGAACAGACAGGACGACCTTGAGGAGGGCTCTCTGCGATCCATGAGTGGGGAGGGAAAAGGCTTAGGTGTCACCACTTCCACGCCATGCAGCCCCAGGGCCACGCTGGAAAGGAGAGGCTCGTCGGCAAAACAAGGCTTTTTTGCACGACCGAAAGGTATTCCGCCTCTACCGCCAGTAAGAAAGTCTAGTCTAGATCAGAGGAACAGAGCCAGTCCGCAGCATAGCTCAGGCAGCACTCAAACACTCAACCATACATCTTTGCTAGCAGGTACATCCGAGGATTTTGCCCTTACTGGAAAACCGAAAGGTCCTAATCTAGAGAGCAGTAGACTCTTTAGCGCAAAGCTAGAACAGCTAGCTAACAGGACCAACTCCTTGGGAAGATCCGGCATAGGTCATTATGAGTACCTATCCCTAGAGAGGGCGGAAAGCCAGAGCTCAGTGGGCTCTAAGGGCAATGTTGGGAGGGACTGCACCATGCCACGCACTGGCAGAAGCTTCAGCCGTGGCTCAGTGTCCTCTCCCACTAATGGGCCCAGTACTGTGCCACAGTCACCCAAGACGGGTCAGTCTAAAATCTCAGCAGTCAGCAAGCTCCTCATGGCTAGCCCAAAGGCCCGAAGCCTGTCTGCCTCCAGCACCAAGACCCTGAGTTTCTCCACCAAGTCGCTGCCACAGTCTGTCAACAGGAGTTCCAGCCTGCCTCCCAATGGGAAGACCCAGACCCAGAGCTCCTGGTCGACTCAGTCGCTGAGTCGCACCCGGGGGTCAGGGCTAGCATCCAAGCTCCCGCTGAGGGCCGTGAACGGCCGCATTTCCGAGCTGCTGCAGGGAAGTGGGGGCTCCAGGGCCAGTCACGCCCGGGGGGCCTCCGACCCTGACGACAGAGCGGGGCTCCAGGGTGAGGAGCGGCCTGTGGCACACACTCTGCCGTCCCCCTACAGCAAGATCACAGCCCCCCGCCGGCCGCATCGGTGCAGCAGCGGTCATGCCAGCGACAACAGCAGCGTACTGAGCGGGGAGCTACCCCCAGCCATGGGCAAGACCGCCCTGTTCTACCACAGCGGGGGCAGCAGCGGCTACGAGAGCATGATGCGGGACAGCGAAGCCACTGGCAGCACCTCGTCAGCCCAGGACTCCATGAGCGAGAACAGCAGCTCTACCAGCGGTCGCAGGAGCCTGAAAAACTCAAAGAAAAGGAACAACGCAGGTAGGGCTGCTTGTATTTAGGTAACAGGGACTGTTATATAAAAAAGTGTATCTGTAAAAGGTGAGAGAACAAATGATTAACTTTTTTTATACTGGTTTAAAGTATTATTTTATTGAATATTCCGATACCAGGGCTCTTCAAATCTGGACCTCAGTTCCACATCCAGACCATGTTTTCAGTTCTCCCGGGTAATCACTGATTCTGATTGGCCACAGAGACTTTACACCCGGCTCCTGGGTAAAGGAAGGCTTGAGATTCAGCAGTGCTCAGACCTTAAGGACTGTGATTTGAATAGCCCTGTCCTGTACTATCACACACAGAGTATATGTTTTGCCCAGATTTAGAGTCATTTATAATAGTGATTAAACAGTGATTTCATATCTAAAATTTTATGGTATTAATGTGAGAGTCACATGGCTCCTCAACCCTACTGACATTTTTTTCAAGCTTATTTTGTCAATAAGCCATATAACCCACTTACTGTTCCCCCTGGGTGACGTTTCACTGAACTGAGGCTTGCTGTCCAGGGCTTTGCATGTGAACAAGGCCCCCTTCATTCAGCAGGCAGGGCATCCTAACCTCTGTGGATACATGCATGTCGTCAAACTAATTTTCCTACCCTTGACAAATGCAGACATTGACTGTACATCCTGAATCCGGGGCATTTTATGACAGAAATGCAATGAAAAGGAGGACAATTTTGAAAGCGTGATTTGAACCATCAGGACTAATGCCCAACTCTGGTTGCCTGAATGGGGAAAATGTGTCTGGCTAGGAATTCGTTCAATGGGTTTCAATTGAGCGATTGTGGTATGAAGGACTAGAAAACTGGATTTTCCAGTGAATCTGTATATGCGATACAATTGGAGAATTTGACAGAAAAATACAAATGGATGAACTTATATTAAATCACAGCTTTCTAAATGGCCGACCTTCATTGTTTGCTCTACTGTTTGAAACAAAAGCTGACTTACTTTGATGTGTTGGCAGTCAGCAGACTGTCAGAACCCCAATTTCTATGCAAATAGAAATTGGCAGTTATGAATTGCAAAGAGCAGGACGCATTACTGAGTCCTGCCCAGATAAGGAGGTGACCTGCTGGTGTTATCTCTGCGCAGAGATTGTGGGCTGTTCATCTCAGCACTGCTCACAAATAGAACAGGAGACATGCAGCTAAAACATTTCTGTGTTGGAACAGTCCAGCTGGCTGCTTCTTGTTCTACCATAGGTTTCTAGCAAATCCTTTTCTGCTAAAACCACCCATTTTTTGACAGGAACCAGTATTTTGGCAGTTTTATACATTCACTATATGTAAGGAATACATTTTTATTTTTTTTTTACCTAGATTTGTTTCACTCTAAGTTTGACTTTTTTATTGTCATTGGTTGGGAATTGACTAAATACAAGATCATTACTGTGGTATTCTCTGATTAAACTGTTGCATGCAGATTTCATGGTAGCATCAAGGACAGATTGGTTTAGCTCTTTATCTGCCACAATGGACCCTGTGAGGGACCTGTGGATTTTTGAATTATGATATTGAAAATTGGGGTGGCATGGTGGCCTCGCACCACTATGACCAGGGGTCGAGTTTCCACCGTGGTTCATTGTGTGTGGAGCTCGCATGTCCTCCCTGTGTTGTCCAGAAGGTTCCCCTGTTTCCCTCCACAATCCAAAAGCATGCTGATGTTAATTAGAGTCACCAAATTATCCCTAGGTGTGCATGTGTGAGTGAACGGGGTGTGTGTGTGTGTGTGTATGTGTGCCCTGCGATGGATTAGCGACCTGTCCTGGGTCATTTCCTGCCTCATATCCTTCGCCTCCAGGATAGACTCTAGATTCGTGTGACCCTGAATAGTAGGTATAGAGGAATTTTGGATGGATGGATGGGATACCAAAAATGAAAGAATCAGAAGTGGATATTTCAGGTCTAGATAGTAAAAATCCAGACCAAGATTTTGTTCTGACCAACCAGTTGAGTATAAAGAGTCACAGTCACAGGGAACTCAGCTTTGGTTGAAACAAAATCTTGGTCTGGATTTTTACTATCTAGACCTGAACTATCCACCACTGGAAAGAGCGAATTGGTGCTTTTGCTGACCTGATGTCCTGATTTTGATGCCACTGTCCTCAGGGTCTCAGCGTAGGCGTTTGATCCCCACACTGTCCCTCGATGCCACGTCTCCGGTCAGGAAGCCCATCATCAGCCCAGGCGTGCGCTGGGTGGATGGCCCCCTGCGCCCTCCCCAGCGGGGCCTGGCTGAGCCCTTCGAGATCAAAGTCTACGAGATCGATGACGTGGAACGCCTGCAGAGGAGACGGGGCACGAGCAGCAAGGTACACGCGATGAAAGGTTGATAGTGTGCAAGTGCAAACTGGGCCTAAATTAGGAAAACCTAAAGAGATCTGCAAGAAGGCAAAAAAGAATCCTGTCTCATATTTATTTCCCAGATTCAATGTCCTGAAGCAAGCAGTGTGAAATATAAATGTTATTGTATTTGGCAATTATTTACACTGGTAGAGAGATACAGTGGCCTCACGCCTCTAGCAATGGGGGGTTCCTCTGTTCTCCCTCTGTTTGCCTGGGTTTTCTCCAGCAATCTAAAAACATGCAGTAAAGTGCATTGGTCCATGTAAGGTTCCATATTGTGGGACTGTTTGAAATGTGAGGGACTAACATCTTGTCCAGTGTCCCCCTGTATGTATGTATGTATCTAACTATCTATCATGAGCAGTTACAGAAGCTGGATTATCTACCCTATATTTGGGAGTGTGTGACACAAGCATTGCGTGAAACACAATTTGATATTATGCCTTTCAAACGAGACCCGGGTAGCTCGCAGACTCTCCCGGAAAGGTGCCAGCCACGGCTCTCGTCACACATTGCCCGTGGCTCTGCCAGCAGGACGTGGTGTACTTCAGCGCCAAGCTGAGGATCCTGGAGCACCGGCAGCAGAGAATCTCAGAGGTGCGGGCAAAGTACGACTGGCTGAAGAAGGAGCTGGAGCAGACCAAGCAACACCTGATGCTGGCTCCTGAGAAATGGACCAACGAATGTGAGTCATGCCTCGGTGACAGCATGGGCTTTTGCCAGATACCAAGTTAACCGTGGCTGCCTCCACATGTCTTCTAGGGAATGAATATTCCTTTGTTATATCTAATGGTAACCAAACTACTTACTCTACACACCCATCTTTCCCATATCACCGTCTCGCAGTTTGGATCCTTCCTCTTCCTGCATTACTTCACATGCACCGTTCCTCAAGCAGCCTGCCGAATATTCTGATTTATTGTGTATCTGAACTGTATAAAATAAAGACAGATTTTAAAAAAACCATAACTCATCCATTTATAATTTAATTCAGCAACTGATTAAAGACGTATTTAAGGTTCCATTATATCATCTGAGAATGCCTCATTAGTTCATTGGGAATAATAGTTGAGATTGTTGGATGATGAGTTGAATCTCTCGTGACCTGTCACTTGTCTGGTGCTCACATCACTACTTGTGTTTTTTAGTTGATTTACAACAGACATTTGAGGTAGACTCTTTGGAGTACCTCGAAGCCCTGGAATTTGTCACTGAGCGCCTAGAGAACCGGGTCAACTTCTGCAAAGCCCACCTCATGATGATCACATGCTTCGACACCACCTCCAGGCGACGGTAGAAGGAAACATGGCCGACCACCTACCTGAGCTACGCAGACTGATGGGAAACGATGGTAGAGTTTATATGGAAGACGGTTACATGGGCTTTAGGCAGGACGTGCTAGTGCACAAACACAAATAGGAAACAAATATTTTTCTAAAGTGTTGGAAAAGGCAGAGAAAGAGTACACAGCTGATGTGTTATTGTGATCCGAAGACAAGAACGTTTATGAGCATGAAAGAGCACTTTTAATAAGGAACTTTTTAAAACGTATGGTTGTAAATAATGTTTCGTTTTGATGAAGAATGATGCAGAAGGGAACAGCCGTGGAGGACAAAGAAGAAGAAAAACACGATTGAATTAGAGAAAAATGACAACAAAGTGCCTTGGGAAGAATCCAATATCAGAAAATTTCCCTATTTATGGTGCTAGGTCAAGTAGATTAGAAAAAATAATGAATACAGCTTGTTTTTCTTGGTGTTTAATCCTTCTGACTTGTTGTTTATTGGTACTTTGTATTTGTATTGTTATACTAGTTAAAGAGCAGCATATTATGGCCTGTTATGTGTATGTTTTATAATCTTTTTTTTTTTTTTTTTTTAAATCAAAAAATATGCTTGAGACCACTCAGAGTGTATTGGTTTAAAAGAAAAACAAGTAGGGGGTCAGTACCAAAATGAGCCAAACAGAAAACAACAACGTGTGACGAGAGCGAAACGGAACGAGCACAGATACGCGGCTTTCGATCCCTGCATCGGCTTTCTCGATTTTCTTTGTTGGCTGCGGTTTTCTGTCACCTGCATCCAAGGCTCAATCGCTGAGGGCAGCTTACACAGATCCCACTGCGGGGGACATCGCCAACCTGCAGGACAGCTATCGCACTTAACAGTACAATAATGTTATAGTATTTAGCACTGACCAGGTCTTGGTAAAGCATCTGTTCTGTGACACCAAGGAGCAAAACTTAAGTCAGGCAGTATTTCAGCTTTGCAAGGGGGGGAGGGGTAAAGGTATAGCTAAATTGAGCTGTGCAACATGTGGGGGGGGGGGGGGGATCTCAGAAAATGAAACAAACAAGTTAGCGTAAATATGTACATATA
>JAODLC010000028.1:10449410-10477105 GCA_026781145.1 Hippopotamyrus pictus
TCTTCTCTTCTCTTCTCCTCCCCTCTCCTCTTCTCCTCCCCTCTCCTCTCTTCTCTTCTCTTCTCCTCTCCTCTCCTCTCTTCTCTTCTCCTCCCCTCTCCTCCTTCCATGATGAAGGGCTTGGTGGCAGCCCGCATTAAAATTGACATTGTATTATCTTCTTTCCCTTTTTTGTCTTTTTGTTGTTTGTTGTCCTGGCTATTTTTTCTCTTTTTTTTTGTTAATTGTATTTTTGTTTCCTTTGTCTAGTTTTGTAATAACGACCCATCTTGCGAATTGAAGTTGCAATAGGGTTTTTTTCTGTTGTTGACTGACTTAATACAGGCTGGTGCAAAGTCAAAGTCTCTTCTCCTCTCCTCTCCTCTCCTCCACATTGTTTTCAGCACCTTCTTAATATTAATCATTACTGGCAGTAAGACCACATGCTACAGACCTTGGGCTAAAATTATCATGATTATCTATCATGTCAAAAGCAAAGATTCTCACAGATTTTCTCCGTCTGGTTCCAAACGAAACCACAGGTGGTCCTCTGGATTTACTGCAGACATATGTTTACTGGTGCTCTGTAAAGTTTTTATGGCTTCTCCATATGTTTAAGTGCATATCTACTAATTGATGGTTTTAGTTTTTCCTCTCCTCTGATTGTATTTCATATGTATAAAAATATATATAATTTATATGACTGTGTTTTTGCAGAGATACACAACAAATTCAAGTTCTCTGATGTCAAGTTACACAACCTACAGTTCCATGTGCAGTGCTGGGTCTTTCACACAAAACAAAACCTCAGGGCAGCTCTCGGAACCTGAGCCAGAACCATTTGGGTTACAGGTCCACACCTTTACCCTCCAGCCCGCAGCATCCATGGTGCTGAAGCGGGAGATGCTTCTCAGTGAAGTGAAGCTCAGTCCACTCTGCCGGGCGGGCGGGTAGGAAACGTGCCGTGGCGAAGCACGAGACGGAACACCAGCACCCACTGCCGCCTCTGCTTCCCCTCTAAACAGACTTCAGAGCAGAATGTCCCAAATCCAGGCCATACAACCATGTCTATACATTAGTTTAGACTGGTATACAAAACACTCATTCATCATGCAGCCACTTACCCAACACAAGCACTGGTGCCTGTTCCAGGCAGTACACTGCACAGGGAAGGAGATGGACTAACATCTCATACCGACTATTACAGTGTATCATAGGGCAAACACAGCAATGCGACTATTACAGTGTATCATAGGGCAAACACAGCAATGCGACATTTTGTCAGTCAAAGAGCCATTTCCAAGCCTCTCCTAAAATCATCACAGTATTTGCAGCAACTGTCCAACACACAAATTCAATTTTTGACTTGACCAATACCCTACCTCGTTTGGCTAATCAATACCTCATTGAGTTATCTGACAAACTAAGTGAGCTGGAGATATTTAACAGCTGCATGGGACGGTTGGGGTGCCCCAGAGGCGAGGTCATCATCTAGCTACCCAGTAAGGTATACACTTACTACCCAGATAAATAACCTTAAACATTCCCTTTGACTGCTTGAGACCTTTGTACCGTACTGTACATACACACTTACACACAGAGGAGAATTAGGAGATGCCGACTCACTACCTGCATGTCTTTGGACTGTGGGAATGAAACGCACAGAGAACAAGCGATCTAAACACAGAAGGAGGGGGCAAGATCTAAAGCCCAAATCCAAGAGATGCGTGGCAACAGTGACACCCAATGTGCCAACCTATAAAATGTCATATTAAAGACCACTATATGCCATATGTATTCTGGAATACAGAATATTATTGCAATACATACATAAAACACTTTACTTAAGGCCATGTGTTTAGAAATTTATAAACACATTCATAATGCATTATAATGCATCCATAAAGCATTATAAACACAGCTATATTTATAAAAAAAAGGCACAACACATTATAGCCATGTGTATTATGAATGAATGCTTATGAATGAATGGTTTATGAAGCTCTAATGCATTGTAGATACCTTTATAATGCATTATATTGGTCAGTATAAGTATTAAGGGTGCTTTTACAGTGCATTATGAAGGTATCTATACTACAATATAGATGAGAGCTTCATAAAACATTCATAATGCATAATAAACATGAGTATAATGTAATGCCTTTTGATAAATCCTTAAGTAAAGTGTTACCAACATTAGTATTGGTTTTGGAGTATTATTTTTGGTAAGAAGGAAATCAACAGAAGACATTTTCCCTAGTTGTTTCAGAATTATTTAAAAAGTACTGAAAATCCGTAGAATGCATAACATTTCCTCTCAGCGGAGACCTGGTATAAATAGGATAGCAGTCGTCTCTTAATGAGGTCACAAGGTAATTTCTGGAAACAAAGGGGCTGTAACTGATAAGAGAAAAATAACAAAATAACATAATATTAAAAATACATAATAAAAGTTCTCCAGAACCATGACCGATTGGAAAATGGAAGGATGGATGGATGGATGGATAGATGTAATACACTTTCCTCTGGGTACCCAAATCATGTCTGCTAATAATCTGAACTTAATTTGATTTCTATATGCAGAATACTAATTTAATAACAGCAAATATCATGAAAATTATTTTTTAAATGAGAAAAGCTGTAAGTGACATAGTACGGTAGTAGGTTTACTCTGAAAAACACCAGTACGCAAATCAGTAACAACAAGACGACCATTATTAATAACACTGTGTATACTGGGATGTGGCTGAGACATTAGATTTGGACTGGGACTCTGTTGCTTTGGCAACAGCATCAGGTCTCCTGTCTGGGGAAAACTCAAAAGGGCCTTAATTTCATTATTATAAAAGGCAAATGCATTCTCTCTTTTACTCCATCAGTGCTAAATCATTCCGAAAAAACAAAGAATTTCACCCTCCTAAAGGAATACTAAATTATGATTCTATCTTCGCAAAACACTGACTGGTTCAAAAACTCTAGAGATTAGGTGGGTTGCTGAAAACAATACTATTATCACGGATCTGGCAAACGCACTTTAAAAAATTAATTTTTTCATAATAATTCAAAGGTTGTGTAAGTTAACCCCGACAGCATTCTTGAGATAAATCAAAATCATTTTTTCTGCATAACTGTCATAGATTATTTAAATTGCTTTTGGTTTCCTGCCAAACAATGGAACAATGCTACAATAATTCAGAACACTGAAATAAATCCCATAGAGATCTATCACAGATAAAAGAACAGGATGGTGTTCATCAGATTTTGAATAAGAAATTGTCTTTGATATCAGTGTCTGAAAGCTCTTATCAACCAAAAAAAGTATTATAAGTAATAAACACCACTAACAAAGTATTTAACTTTACTCTCCACCTGTTATGAGGAGATTTCATAGGCTTTCAGTAGTAGAATGAGTCAAACCTGCAGCCCATTGTGAAGGCACGCATTACATCGCCATGCAAAGTCCGTCCATGTGAATCACGCCACTTTTTCCTGACCGCCTGGTCACTCCTGGGTGTCACCTTCATGATGCACCCCCCCACCTAGACCTGCATTCCCTACCAGGGTCCTCTGCCAATCAACACACATGCATCAGGAGACACGCATGAGAGTCTGCTGGCAGCTTCCCTGCCCCTGCCCCTGTCCCTGTCCCCGTCCCTGTCCCCGCCCCTGTCCCTGTGAGGCACACCCCTTCGCGTGAGTCTCTAACCCAATTGTTCCCACTAACCATCTGCTGCTGTTTCGAAAGAATCTGCAGATCACTGAAGATTAAACAACCACTCAGGCTGCACCCCCCTTGTTCCCCTTGGGGTTTATTTTACTGTTGTGTGAGCTGCAGAAAATTCCTCCTTTTCACAAAACAGCTAGCTCTTTTCATTATTTATCGGAAATGAGCTGTCCCTCCTGTATATTTGTACTCCCCCCCCCCCCCCTCAATTCACCCATACTCATGCTGTACTTTGGTTGTTACACTGCGCATAGTTCATAAAAATTCTGGACAGCAGGAATACATTTCTTCTCTGCGTTTTATGTTTTACAAAGGAAAGAGGATAACATTGTACCTCACACGGACCGTGCTCAGACGGCTCTGTCAAGAGGGGGACGTCTGCTTTTTATCTCTGGTAAATTTGATTTCATTAGTACATCTTTAATCTTCCTCATGTCTTCCAGGGAGAAGCTCATCCGTTCCAGTGACATCATAGTCTTTACATCTCAGAGATATTGTTGTGCTGATTAACATTCCCATTCACAAAGCACCCATAAGGATGTCAGAATCAACACAAATAAGACATACATAGACAGACAGACATAGAATGCAGGTAATATAAAAACGTATCTATTTATGCTGTTGAAGAACATTTTAATTGTAAAAAATTATTTTCCAGTTAAAGAATACCACAACTAGCCCATATATACTAAAAAATGAGGAATGCAGAGTATTTTGAAACGGCTGATTTACTCCTGATCCTATAGCATCTTATCAAAAACGCTCGACTCCCAGGGAAACTTCGGTCCTGTCCCGATTAATCCTTGTTTCAGCTGGCATCAGCTACAATCGACGTCACTAAGTTACCCTGTATTGCTACAGATTGCTGACCAGCTGAGCACCACTTGACTTGATCGCACATGTTGTTAAAATGAAACGTTAACAGTACTGAATGGAACAGTTTCTTCAACTTGGGAGACCATAAGAAAACAGACAGATCCCCTTTCTAGTCATTTGTCACGTCTACAGCAATCCATACAGAAAAAATAAGACTTATAAGTGCAAAGTAACGACACCCACTGCTACCTGAAGGTCACCAGGAGAGGGTCCCTTACGAAGCTCCAGATGCTGTACTCTTGACCAAGGTGCTAAGTGTGGAACACTCCAGTAAAATATCTAGTATAAATCTACCGTAAAATGGCAAATCAAGCTGGATAAAAATCACTGACTGTAAAACAATCTTCAATAACAAAGAACCAGCATCTTTGTCATCACTGTGACTATTACAGTAATAACAAACAATGGGACCAGCTGTAAATGGGACTGTTTGCCTGGATCAGTAACGTCTAGACCTCACAGTGACTATTACAGTGATAACAAACAATGGGACCAGCTGTAAATGGGACTGTTTGCCTGGATCAGTAACGTCTAGACCTCACTGTGAGCTTCCACCACTAAACTCGAGAAAGGCCTTCGGGCAAAAGTGCTTCGGTTAAAAATTCCCAGACCACATGGCTGAGTGATAAACCGTACAATGTCTACATAAAACACCAAGCCTTCCCCTTTTCCGACCTCAAAGGGGAGACCTGGAGCACAGGGGTGCATGGATAGCGTATAAGGCAGGGGACGCCTGGGACGCACATGTAAGGTGATTTTCCACTGCAGGAACATTTTCAGGAGCCAGTACCTTTTTCAGGAACCAGAAACTTGTGTCACGTTCCCACCCAAGTAACTTGGCCTGACTGTAGTTTCTCTGAGGTAGTTGCTCGACCTTATTTTAGACCCTACTCAGGAGTAGGTACTTTTTGATGGACAGAAAACTACTGGGCGGGGCTTATTGCAATACACTTTACTGATTGGTTGACCCCAAGCACCAGCGGTAACTTGGAAGTTACTCAGAAGTGCAGGGAAAGGAGATAGAATTCGCAGAGCAAAAATTGAGCAGATGGAATTATTTTTGTATCTCAATAACAATTCATTAATAAATACATTTTCATTGCGTCTCATATTTCTGCTTCGAAAAATTCATTTGATAACGGAGATATTTTTGTCTAATAAAGCCGACGTTGACAGAGAAACTTGCCAGCACTTAGCGGAATAACATTACATCGTTTTTTATTCTCTGGAAAACGAAAGATGCTAGCCAGACATGAATTATAAACATGTCACGGGGATTTTGTTCTGTTTTTTCAGATTGCAGGATTAATTCCCCCAATAATTAAATAACTAACAAAATTACTTGTTCATCTCCATTGCTTTGGGGTGGCAATGGAGTTTTGTGTGAAATTACATGTGAAGCATAACCTATGACCTTTGTGACCTATGACCTGAACAGTGGTATGAACCAAACCAGCAAAGAAAAATGTGACAATGAAAACTAATGTACAAGTGCTACAGCAGGCAGTAACTTTAAATTAGCTGAAAAAAAAATCAATTACTCAAGTATATATGTAACTCCCCCAAAATACTTGATTTTACACTGGTTTCACTGAAAACATGGACAGTGACAATTTAAGCACAGAGAAATGCTGCGGACCATAAACATCCATTTATGCAAATGAAAACGGGCGATTGCAGCAAATAAATTAAAAAACGAAACCAAACAAAAACAACAGAATTACAGCAGTGGAGTATTTGCTCCGAACTCCAAGTCCATTTAGATTCACTTGGACCCGCGGAAATTTTCGACTCACTGAAGTGTGGCTGATGGCGTACGAGTGGGTGGATGTTACATGGCAATGAAGTAAACAGCTTATGCCCCCCCCAAGAGAAAAAAATGCACATTGCCTCTTGACAAGGAGGCAACGCCGCTGTACGCAATAAAGCTGCACTTTCCGCATCTACAACAGAAGCACTGGCGACATATGCAGGCTGCTCATGGATCCCATCTGGATCCCTGAAGCATAAAAGCAAACTTAATTCACCAACAGAATCGGACCAGAGAACTGTTAAGAAACCAGGAGCACATGCTCAGAAAAGAGGGAATTAGGAAAAAGCATTAAGGATAGTATTTATAAAGCATTAACTATTTATAAAACACTTTAATAAAACCAGGACATGAAATAGTTAATGCACATTAGCAATTAATAAATTCAAAATACTCTGGTCATAGTTTATCACAAAGATAGCTGTAGAAGGATTAAATAAAAAATATGTTCCAATTACATTCCTTTATATAGACAAGGAACAAATAGAAAATAGTGTTTTTTGACTGGTGAGATCTTCCCTCAGGCTTTGGCGTCCCAATTGTCACATGAAAAATGCAAGAAATGATTTTCTTTTTTGCTATAGTGCAACTGTTCAAGAATGTTACAAATGGAGTTTGTGAAATTTAAGTAGTGCTTAGATATAACATACTCAACAAAAAAACCTTTATATATATTGACATGATCTACACTGCACCTCATCTAGTCTTTGAATAAAACATAATACCAGAATTACATGCATAAAATACACGCAATGCCTACTGCATTAGAGATACTGAGAACAAATTCATGCAGGAGGATATATTTCAGCCAGGAACCACCACTATGGTAACCAAGCAGGTATGTCAGAGGCCCCAGACCACGCTGGGCACCCCAAAAGTCTGGTAGGAGGTTTCACGGTGTCAGAATGCTGATTTCCAGGTTAATTTCTTCCAATCAGGTCAGCATCACCAGTAGCGAAATCTGGACAACGGAATATTAAGCGCCACGCCACTTTACACAAATTCAAAAGTTTAGGCATTTATTTCAGTTATGCCCTTCATCCACACAGAAAAATTCTCCCTTCTTTTTTTAAAAGACTTAAGGAAAGCCATTCTTCCAGTACTACATTATCATGGTACATTAAGCACGGCATGTGCACTGCTTTCGGTTATATTTACGAGGTATCACTGTTTCATGATGAGGTATGGCGTGCATCATCTAGACATGTGGTTTAATACTTATAAGACTGAGAAGGAAGGAAATAAGACATAGGACCAGGGGTGTATACAGGGGCGGGGTCACAGGGGAACTGGCCACAACAGAAATCTGATTGGCCCCCGGAGTGCCCCCTCCCCTGTCACTCACTGATTCAAACCATATCATTGGTTAATGATAATGCTGGCCTCTCTTACATCCCCCCTGCCTTAATAGAAACCTAGAACAGCTTATGCATAGGACTAAAAGGGCCAGTGAGGAACGACAGCCACATGGAAATATCATTAATTCGATTTTAGTAAATAAATTCACTTTTTCCATGCAATTAAACATGTGCACTGCAAATGCTAAGCATGATTATAACAAGCAGTGAGTGTTTCAATGTCACACCCTTGTTCATTTCATTTCAAAAACAGAGAAAGAGCTGCTAATCAAACCTTTAATGATGTGCACGTGGCAGTATGTCAAGTACAGAATGAAGCCGACAAATGTCCTTTTACTAGAAGCCTTTAAAAAGATCTTTTAAAATGCAAAATTATGATAATACAATACCAGCGAAGCGAGTACTCCTGATAAAGTGGCTAACACTTCAGTGATTTATATGCGTAAGACGTGAAAAATATATTTTTTATAATCCCAGTTATATGTCTGGTTCCCTTTAGTGGTAACCAGGTAGAGGACCTGTGATGGTTAAAAACGTCTAGATGGAAATCAGAGGTGGTAACCAGGACCTCAGCTCTGAACTACTGAACCTGAGGGTGTCAGTACAGGTGGGATGGTGACGGGAAAGTAAAGAGGATACAGGGACTATGGAAGCTAGAGGAGACGGCAGACATGCTCCCTTTGTCCTCCTGACTCTGTTTTCTATATTTTCATGGAATCACTCACTCGAGCGTCACTCTCTAATCTATGGTATGTGGATCCATGACGTTCCTTCAGCCTGAAGCCCCATATCCCCTATCGAGAGGACAATTTGTTTGCCTGCAGACTGTAAACACATCATGAGTCAGAAACTTGAAAGCATTCTTTCTGCAAGACAAGACTGGATCCTCCAGCGATTTCTGACAACCACGAAAGGCAATTTCCACGTTTTGTTGAGATATTTCTTCACAATGTGGAATCAAACACTTACGGAATTGAAGCTCCTTTGTATCAATTACTTGCATGTGGATTTTAAGAATCACCCTCATTCTATATATCTGCATATATCTCACATCCTGTATATGGCTAATGACGTTTTTTGCTCTGTACTTTTATTGATAGTTTTGCAGTCTGGTTGCCTGTAATGTCCAACCAAAGTACTGAGTTCCATCATCGGCCATGACAACCATGTTCCAAAAACCCTCAACTGGCAGCTGTCCCTGTACTTCTCTTTGCGGGTGAGTATCCTTTGTGTCGAGGATCTTTGCATCTTGAGCAAAACGTCTGCGGCTTTTCCCCAATTGAATTAATCGCACGAACATGGTGCAACACACATATCGCCAGGTTTTTCAAGAATTGTCAGAGACTGAACCAGGACGTCGAGGGTCCGTCTTCATGCTGAGGGAGATATATGAATTGTGGACTCAGTATTCTGTATAAAGATAGTGGATTTGTGACAAGCACAGGTTTAGATTACAGTTTTGCAAAGCGATGACTTGCAATGAAGCACTAACAAAGACAAGCATTGTGCAGAATGAGATGCTTG
This sequence comes from Hippopotamyrus pictus, assembly GCA_026781145.1. Taxonomy (NCBI): domain Eukaryota; kingdom Metazoa; phylum Chordata; class Actinopteri; order Osteoglossiformes; family Mormyridae; genus Hippopotamyrus; species Hippopotamyrus pictus. The sequence goes on from JAODLC010000028.1 coordinate 10,458,682, forward strand.
TACCCTCCTGCATCTTTGCCAATTGTGGTACATTTCATGCCTGAACTTCATCAGCTTGTCAGCTGCCATCCTACCACCAGCACTCCTGAAGCACATTATTTACCTGGCTGTCAGTGCTGCCGCGTGGGCCCTCGTGACACACAGTTCACCATTCCTGTGACTCCGCCTACGCTGCTTCATCTAATGGCCAAAGGCAAAACCAGTTCTCCTGTAGGAATCTCCATACAATTTTTATAAACGGCACTTCGAGGCTCTAAAACCTCGAACTCCCCTTCATCTCTAGACTCTGTGTTAAAACTGCCCGTGTGATGCGCTGGATCCTTTTTTATTTATGATTTTATGGAATGCAGAGAACATAACTTGAGACATCATCTCAGTTTGCCCGATTTAGAATGGGATGTCATAAAGTTCCGGTAGGTGTAATGGCCAGGTGTCCCAATATGCGTCAGGTTCTTTTGTAGCGTACACTAAAGTGAAAGCAGAACCTGCCTGGGCCCAATTGTGAAATCACTCTGCCAGCTCTGCTGTCTGAACCAGTGACCTTCCGATCACCAGTAAGTCGATCACTGCTTCACGCAATACACGTGTGTACATATACATTTATATGACTCATACATACATCTAACCATACTTCTTAGCCTCCGTGCTTTGCCCTATATTGTAATACCCATAACATTTCCTTCCCAGTGCATTAATATTTGGGATTTCCTGAAGTGCATCGTCTGCCTATTCTAACTTACATATTCTAACTTCTTTCTAACTTGCGAATGTAGCACACGACGTAGGTCGTAGCCGGAATGCTTGAGCGAGAGTCTAGTTCCTTCCTCCCCACATTTCCGCAACACCCCTGGTCAGTCTTCAGTCGACATGGCTTTTCTGCTCCCTTCCCGCTCCATTTTACCAGTTTAAAGTACAGGTGCAGGAAGCCGTAACGGTTCACTGTCTCTCACTCTCTCGCTCTTAGCGGTGAAGTCAGCGCAGAATATCGCCGCTCGCAACCTGCCGACAGCAAGGACATCATCACAAGCAGATGCCGTAAGAACGTCATGTCCACCATCAAGGATCCCAGCCACACCCCGTTTACACTCCTGCTGTCAGGGAAACGGCATCGGGGTATCGCAGCTTGGACAAAGCGGCTCCATCCATCCATCTATATGCTTTTACAAATTCTTTTCTTTATATATTTATATCGTTATTGGGAGTTCACAGGGAGACTCGCTTTGCTGCCTGCAGTCGGCTGTAACGTTGTACACTTGACAGACAGACTGATTTAGCTTCTTCCATTCAGCTGCAGTCTGCAGGCCCAGTGGAAATCCCTGATAGCTTGTCATAGCTTCTCTGCTGGCAGCAATGCCGCAGCAATTAGTGTGAAGGCAGACGTGACAGACGTTACCTGCCAATGACCATTAGCCAGTAACTGCTGGTGCCCTGGAATGCAGCCCTCTCTCTACCTCATTGAATCGAAGGCTTAATAGCAGCCATTTACATATTAATTACATGCCATTGTGTTTCTGTTTTAATGGGGCATTCTGCTTAAGCAGCTGTCCCACAGAGAAACTCACACAGGCTGATCTGTGATTGGGTCAAACTCCAACCCATCGCTCAATTCTGATAAGGGAACCTGTTCCGCAGCTCTCATTTGTCTTGTCGACGCAACACCTGGTCTTTGACTCATTCCTATTAATGTGCATTTTCATTTGATCACTGCGTTGTTTCACAACCGTGTCCTTGGGGATCCCAAGTCCACATTTCTTTTCCCACTCAGTACCAAGTCAATCAGTTACACCAAATACCTGGTATAGTTGTATTGGGAGCTTAGACAGAGTGAAAATATGGACTGGGGGTCGGTCCCTGAGCACTGGGGGTCCCTGAGCACTGGGTTGAGAAACAGTAGATCACTATTGTGATTTTGCTGTGCATGTGCACAAAGACAATGAAGCTGACTAATACGTACCTCCCCTTTACTTATAAGTCATTAGGGTGAAATATTAGTTCATAAACTAAACCAGAGGCAGGTCAGAGTATGGGCAATTTGGTCATTCCAATTAGCCTCAGCATGTTTTTGGACTGTGGGGGGAAACCGGAGTACCTGGAGGAAACCCCACAATTACACGAGGAGAACATGCAAACTGCATACACATAAAACCTGAGCGACGACTCGAACCCAGGTCCCAGAGGTGTGAGCCAACAATGCTAACCATTCTGTCACCCAAAAAAAGATACATAAAAGCACAATAATTATGCTTCTGTACATTTATCAAGGTACAGGGAAGGTATCTTGAAAGAAATTATTCATTAAAATGCAACATTTTCTATCACAATATTATTTGAAAAAAATGAACTTGAGAAAGCCGTGATAACAACAGGAGGCATAATTAGTGGCTATTGATTATGACTGCAGATAACGGATACGGCGTTTTCGGCTGCGATCATCAGGAAGCGTTCCTGCATTCCGATAGGCTGAGACAGGTGGCGGCTGGAGGAGTGTTGGTAACTACTGACAAATAGCCATAGTGATGAGGCTGGGGGTGAACTAAAGAAGGAATGTCCAGCACAAATGGCTGTGCTTTAACGAAGGGCGTATACGGGGAAGTCCAGACGCTGTTAGTGCGTAAATACCACCTTGCTGTCCTGCTTGCATGTTATCGCAAACGTATGTACTATATATTGCATGCATGTTATTCATAATCACTATTCTGTTAATTATTTATTATTAATACCTTCGTAATGCAGTACAAGCCATCCTCGATTTTTATACTGACCATTATAATGCACTATGAAGGTATTTATAGTGCATCATAGATGAGAGCTTCATAGAGCATTCGTAATGTACAATAAACATGACTATGTGGTGTTACCAAATATTCTTTTAAAAAATTGTATTGATATAATTAAAATTAATTTGAGAAGTATATGCACTACAAAGAGAACAGCTGGAATCTGAAGGTAAGGGAAGCCTCTGGGTGAGGCAGGTCCAGGCCGAGAATGACGGGGAGTTTAATCGGGGAAGTGCGTTCCTCATTCTTAACACCTGCTGCACCCCATTACCTGAGCAGGGGCCTGGGCAAGCAAGACGGCAGAGCTCAGATGACAGGGCGTAATTCCAGCCATAAACCAGCAAATTATGCCAAGAAACAGGAGCTATTAACTGTCAAGATTAATAGAAAGCATTTCATCTGAATTGGTGGGTTTAGGGGGGGGAGAGAGAGAGAGAGAGAGAATACAGACGCCCCTCTACTTGCGAACTTTCAGACGTACGAATGAAGAGGATTGTGTTCATTGGGCTCCCGTTTCCTGTCCACATCATCATTTTTTTTTTCCCGTGCACCAATTCCGCCTAGTAAGGCTTTGGGCCGCTACTCCCAGCATGCAGCAGCGTAGTGTGCGTACTCCCAGCATCCTAATCATTCTGCACCCAATGCACACATGCCACCGTGTGTGTGTGTGTGTGTGTGTGTGTCTGTATGTGTGTATGTATATGTGTGTGTGTGTGTATGTGTCTGTCAGTGTTTGTGTGTGTCTGTATGTGTGTATGTATATGTGTGTGTGTGTGTGTGTATGTGTCTGTCAGTGTTTGTGTGTGTCTGTATGTGTGTGTGTGTGTGCCTGTCTGTCTGTATGTGTGTGTATGTGTGTGTGTATGTGTGTCTGTCAGTGTTTGTGTGTGTCTGTCAGTGTTTGTGTATGTCTGTCAGTGTTTGTGTATGTCTGTCAGTGTTTGTGTGTGTCTGTATGTGTGTGTGTGTGTCTGTATGTGTGTGTGTGTCTATGTGTGTCTGTATGTGTGTGTGTGTGTCTGTGTCTGTCTGTATGTGTCTATGTGTGTCTGTCTGTCTGTGTGTGTCTATGTGTGTGTGTGCCTGTCTGTCTGTATGTGTGTGTGCGTGTATGTGTGTCTGTCAGTGTTTGTGTGTATGTGTGTCTGTCAGTGTTTGTGTGTGTCTGACTATGTGTGTGTGTGTGTGTGTGTCTGTATGCGCGTGTGTGTGGTTGTGTGTCTAAAAGTAGAGCATGCTGGGACATCCAAAAAGAATATGTATAAAACTGTCTTCTATAATAAATTAATGTAGTTTAATAGCAAAAAAAAATCCTAATTATAGTACTAAGTAACCTAAGTATTCCAAAGTACCTGTACTTGTACTTCTGCAAATAGCAAATGAAGCATCATTTAGTTTAATTTAATTTAATTTCATTTCATTTTTCATTTGACATACACACTCAGTGGCTGGTTTTTGTTTTCCAGTAGCTTCTTCAAGGTTTGCCAAGCTGTGCGTTCAGGGACACCTGTCTGAACACCGCTGCTGAACACCACTGCTGAACTTCTGCAGGGTAAGTCGGTCTCTCACACATGCTCTTCCCCTGCAGTATGACACCCCAGGGGGCGCCCACCTCGTAGGGGCCACTGCCTCCTGCACCACACTCCAGCACTGAAGGACTGGTGCCAGCCCCCTCGTAGGGCAAGAATCGGCTCTACCCCCCGAAACGGTGCCCGCGGCCTCTCCCGTGCCCTTAAATAAACCTCACCCCTCTGGGTGTTCTTTTCATGGACCTTCATACCTCCTCACACAGCACGCCAATAAAATGGCCACCAAGTGTGTCGTTTTCAAAAAAAAAAAAATCCCAGAGGAAAGACGGTAAATCTTGTTACTTTTACGGGATGACTTTAACAGCATACCAATTTTCACACTTGACCTTTTTATACTGCTGGATATTGATACAAAGTGAGGTGCCTTTCTCTATGGCAAAACTGCAGAGGACCTTGTAGACGCGAACTGATGATCATTTGATCACAAAAGCAGGTCCACAATGGCTATAGCATTAGGTTCCCAAACCGCATCAGCACCGTACTGGGAGCGAGAATACAGAGGTATATTGTCTGCGAAAGCGAAATGCCAATAAATTGCTCAGCGGGAAAAACCATGAATGTCAAAATGCAATTCAGCCCACCTTTGGGTGAACTGGAAGCACCGGATCGTCGCCTTTTTTATGGCGTATTGAGCTCTGTGTGAGCTGGAAGGCAGTAATCTCTTTGTATTTACCCTGAAGGAATGTACTGCATTATTCTCCATCCGGCGATAAAGGAGACCTCTCAAAACTACTTTCCAGAAGCAACTAATTTCTTTCCAAATGAAAAAGGACGAACATTGTGCCAGGAACTGCTCTTTCACTTCCACATTTTCCATAATGACAAAAACACTCGGGACAGTGTTAGATCAGAGGACACGACGGCCGTCTCTCCTTCAATAAGAGCCAGGCAGTCTTGAGTTCCTCATGCTATACATGAATTCTTCAAGAAATTACTGCATCTGTGGGGAAAAACTGAAGGGTGGCTGGGAAGGACCTGAAGATCAATGAGCTCGACACGATACAAAACAACGTCTCTACGAAGTATTATGTCTACTTATGTCTTTTTTCACACTTCCACTATTTAGCACGAAGGAAGACAATAGTGACACAACAAAAAATTTTAGAAAGCTGAGCAAGAATGGAGAGAAGAAATTCTAGTAATATTTTCTAGGGCACAACTGTGGTTCATTTGTGTAGATATTTAACTGGCAGAGACAAAAAAAAATCAAAAACATACGTTCTTCTTTTGTGCTGGTGTCAGTTTACTTGGAAAAATAATGTTACGTTAAAGCAGTAAATCAGAAGAAAAAAAAGTCTGGCTCTCAAGCAACTTGGACTGTAATCTGAGAGAGAGAGAGAGAGACAATTGCAACATTTAATGTGAATGCGGCGTGCCAGCGAGTTTGCAACATTAAGACGGCAAAGCTTTGGCCAAGATTCGAAAAAAATCATCCAAATGCACAAGCACACTAAGGTACTAGCAAACAAAACTGCCAATTCTGCAATAAGGCCTGGAAGCTCCAGCTCTCACTTTGCACCTCATTTGCAGTGGTTCACAAATCACCAGCAGGAGGTGGGATCAGTCCTAATTAAAAGCAGAGCCCATAACAAGGAGCAACATGGGATAGCCATGCCGGCCAGACACAGCTTCGACATGGGATAGCCATGCCGGCCAGACACAGCTTCGACATGGGATAGCCATGCCGGCCAGACACAGCTTCGACATGGGATAGCCATGCCGGCCAGACACAGCTTCGACATGGATACTTGCTCTGCTCGAAAAAAGAGGTTTTCCAGAAAGGTATTTGTTCCCCGTTATGCCACCTTGATAACAGTAAGTGTAAATAAAAACCTCTCATACGGATAAATTCAAAAACTCCAGAGCATGAATTTCAGAGTAAAAATGTTTCAAAATGATGCTAAAGAAAATGAAAGCAGTTTGCGATATGACAACTAGAAACATCCGTATACTGACATAAAAAAATGGCAAATGATTAGATTACTCACCAGACTAACAATTTGTAAACGGATATGTAATATGTTGATTCATATACTTTTTTATAACAGTTTTACACAGAAACCCAGGGCTGGATAAATGGTTCTAAGATGAATGGGCAGATTTCATAAATATTCTCAAATTTGGCATGTTTCCAAAGTGATGACAGAGCACTGACCCTCTGAAGGTGGGAGAAGACATCTGCACTCACCTGTACGGCTGCAGGGTCCTAGTGCCGTACCCTAAGGCCTTTTCCCACTGTCCCAAGTTGATGCAGGCGTCCTGAGCCAGTTCCAGTAGCTTGAGCGCATATATGTTACTGTCTGGGACAGCGTCATCGTTGCCGTCTACGAGGGCCTGGCAGTGCTCCAGCATTGGCTCCCACTCTGTTATTAGAAGCAGTTAAAGATGTTACTTGAAAAGAAGAGGGAAGATCAGAAGAACAAGTCCAAATGTTTTCATAAGACAGCACGGCTAGAGGGCATTAAACCCGAGCTGGAAGAAGTGATTTGTTTTTGTTGTCAATTCTTTTTGGTCTTGGAAAACAATTCAGGACTTGAAAAAGGCAGCACTCAAAGATGTTAGGGGTTTTCTGTGCCAGCTGATGGGGGCATCTTCTCCCTTCTTTAAATGCGTTTTTACATTTGTCATTTGAGCCCCCCGGCACGAGTCTAACGGGCTAGGGCCAGGAACCTGCCGCAGTGGTACTGTGCGACTTGGCAAGGGCACCGTCCGAAAACATCTACACATGCCAAGCTGTCGCCATCCTCCTTGAGAAGAATGCATTTGGAGCCCATTACGTCCCTGCTGCCAAACTGAAGGTACACAGTTCGGGATATTTATACTGTGATGCTAAGTCGGATAAGCACTTATGGAAAATGGACTGATGGAGGGATGGATATTCTGAGATATTCAGCAGTGGGGATCCAGAGTAAACAGGTTGAGGGAATGAACTGTCCAAGGCTAATCGCTCATTCTACATGGAGCGGAACAGTGTTGGTCCTTTCAGCTCTTGGTGAGGCTCTAACTGCATTTTTCCTTTTTGTATCAGTGAGCCAAGAATGAGACTTGCCAATAAGAAGATGGCCGACAATCTCGTACCATACAGCTCAGCAAGTATAAAAAGGATACGCTGCTGGTCTTGGAGCTCCTCTATGCGGGCGAGGGCATCTCGCTGGGTCCTCCAGACCTCCCTATCTCCGGCCAGCATGTCTACGTCCTGTTCAATATACAACGAGAAACAAGTAAACAACTAGCGCATAACCAAAAGAATCAATTAGTGAAAACTCCCTCCCAACCACAATTGGCTAATTACTAATCCTGTCATAACATTTGCAGTAAACATTTTACTTTTGGTTACATAGTGGCGGGCTACCACAGAAAATCAAATTGCAAACTTTTAATGAACACTGAAAACTCATTGAGTTAACGAGGCATGAATGTCTCTTAAATAAACCAATGGAAGCAAACAAATGCAGAAAGTTTTGCTTAATACATAAAAATACATACAGTAAGTATACATAGTACCTTCACTCCAAGGGAAATTACAGTATGAAGTAATTACAGATGCTCTCGGCTTCCCGATGGTTATTTGACATTTTGACTTTACAATACTGCAATAGCAATGCACATTCAGTGGTCAGCTTTGAACTCCGATCTGTTCCCGGGCTAACGACATGCTGTATGATATTTTCTATTGATGCCACACAATGGCCACATCCACACTTCCAGTTTCTGTAGCGACTGCAAGCAAATCTCATACAGCGAGATTTAGATACAGATACAACATATAATAAAATGCTTTTTTTGCATTTAACCAAATAAACTTGCATTCACTCATTTACTTTTCAGGTACTGAATTTAGTTAGATACAACAATTGTTTACTTATTCAGTGGCAATATTTACTTAATTATACCATATTCATGTCTAAAATATTTTCCACTTGTGAAGAGTTAATTGAAATGTAACCTCACTGTAAGACGAGAAGCATTTGCATTGTGAAAACCGACACTCATTCTTACAGATAGACTATTGTATGTCGTTGCAGTTTACAATACAAAGAGATTTCATACACAAGCCCCAACATTTTATTGTAGTTATGGTGTGCAATAAGAAGTCCTGGAAGTCTGTTAACACCTTCGGTATTTTAACCAGTATTTTAAATGTCAAAACATTTCTTTTGCACGTTTAAAGGCAAACCCTTTTGTTCTGAGTGATGCAGCCAAACTGTCATACTACTGTAAACGTACCCTCCACTCCGCAGAATCTTTTATACACCTTTGTGTCAATAGTCAAAGTAGGTCAAGTCAGAGCAGCGGAATCTTCCAGCCAGTCACTATAAACACGTAACAGGCCCTTGTTGAGAGTGTGTTTCATTTCTCCTAGGAGTTTTGCCGACAGGCACACTTGTCTGCACTAAAATATGCATTACAAACAACTGTGTGAGCTAGAAAAGCAAATTTCCACATGTGGAACATCACTAGCAGAAATAACTCCAAAATGGGCGTTATTTAGATCATTTACCCTTAGCAGTTGATTTTATGCACAAACCCACTGACACGGATCCTTCGATCTGTTATCGCCATGTCTGAACATAAAGAATATAGTTAATAAACCAACAAAAACTGGTTGCTTGACAATGCACTGCAGATAAGAATTCATGTGTAAAAAGCCATTTGTTCTGAGTGTCTTGCAAGATATCAGTCTAGTAGATATGTATTGGTCTTTGAGGCTAGGAGACATGTCTGTGCACTACCAGGCTGTGATCTAACCTAGGAGTTTTCGACTGCGATTCTTGGGAGTTTTCGACTGCGATTCTTGGGAGTTTTCGACTGCGATTCTTGGGCATTTCACGTGCCGCCTCATGTCGCCAGCACAGGTGACGCCGTGCTAAAAGGTTAACGCCGTGTTCTGTGCAGCCTTTCAGAGATTACGACTTGAGTTACTGTGACAAATTCTAGGCCTTTCACTTGAACATAACTGAACTGAAAGGTGAAAACCTGAGAGGACAGAGACCTCGGTGCACATTTTCAGCTCAAGACAGCTACAGTAATGGCCTTTTCCTCAGGTTAATAGTAGCCACTTAACTCAGGGCTTTGCGGTTAAAAATTAATTCTTTTACGGTGTATGTTATTAATGTTCCACACTGACTTACAATATGCATCTTCTCAAGTTTTTCCCATGGCTTGAATTAAGGCAGCGTATTAAGCAAAACCACATGCTGTCTGGTTCGTTTTAGCATAACAGAACAGCAAATTTCCAAAATGCACTCATTAAATTTTTGTTTGCTGCTTTTAAGATGAGACTGCCAGTGACTTAGTCAGACTTCCTCATCATATGTTACAGAATTGGGAACCAAAACTCACTCACTCCTCATGTAATCTAACAAAGAACTTTTGCTACATTTCCAAAACTCACTAAATCCACAGAAGCTTTCTCAAAAACACATTCTGTGGACCAAGTGAGTCTTGGAAATTTGCTCTTCAATTATTTACAGGAGACTCATACAATCACACATGGGTACTACTTTCCTGTAAACTGTCAGCCAGTAACAAATTTCAAGTGCAAAAGCAGAAGGTATCTGTGAAAGACAAGCCACTTAATATTTGTTTTGCCCTGTTCTCACAGTGAAAAGCTGTTGTGTTGCTTGCTGTGTTTCTGTCAGAGAGACATGATACGATTTTGGGTCCCTGAGAGACTGGAGTTGAACAGATTCCTGTCAGAATGTGAATACACAGGAGAACGGAACTATGCTGAGACATCAAGAGCTCAGTGACGTCAAACACATGGCCCACTCTCACACCTCACACCGCACAACTCCGGGAAAAGATGATATCACCAGCATTCTTTTCCAAAAACAATTCCCAAGACGTCCAACACAAAGCACAATGTTAGATGCAACGTGCCCACAGCTATAATAATACAAAGCATTAATTTGAATTTTTATTACTTCACTTGAAGACAACCATTATTAACAGGATTCATCAGGCAAGAAAATTAAGTTTCCATTTTCAAGTTCTAAAGCCCATTTTAAAACTATTTCACAATTTAAGTGTGGAAAGTACCAGTTTCTATAAGCTGTAATTGATAAATGTCAGTCTGGAAGCAGATGAAACAGCCAAGTGAAATGGATGTGACATTTATCAGATAATTGTTAGGAACTAAAAAAATAATTTTAAGATGCGGGGGAGTATTGTTATATAGTATTTGAGTTCTGCATTTTAACATTCACATTTTATTTTCTATAGCACATGTTTTAATCCGAAGCAACATACATGTTGAGAAAAGAGGGTCAGACAGTCTATGGAGCAATTGGCGGTTAAAGGGCCCAAAGGTAAATAGAGTGAACTGACTCTGGGATTTGAACTGTGACCTTCTGATTTACAAGCAGTGTCCTAACCCCCCGGGCCACACTCCACCTCCTCAGACACCCAGAAAAGGGAATTTACCTCATCGAATGTCCCACCAGTGTGATTATAAAACTGGCGTATATTTGGACATTTATGTACACATTCAGCATGTACACATCCAGCATGTACAATCCCAGCCATAGATAAGATACGTGTTTACTGGGCATGTCTATTTGGTTTTTGTTCAATGAGCTGACAAGCTTCTGACGAACACAGGTGAACGGACGATAAAATGCATCTCTGGCTTCTATACGGAGAACAAGGCATTATTTAATGCTACATTTAGAACCAAACTGCCAAATCAAAAAGCAGTATCAGACCTATTAAGAACAATAATTTAGGTAAATGTGATGTTTTTCAGAGCAATCGATGATGCATGCCATCAAGGCCAGCTTTAAATCGACCTAACCCTGCTTGAGATGTCTTCTTTATAAGACCATGGCAAGCACTTAAAGATGTACATTTCTGTGTGGTGCTACGGAAATATTATCTTCTCTCCTCCCTCTACGCATGTCTGACATTTTAATTACTTGCCCTTACGTCAAATCCCATTTCATTTTCTTAGCAGCTCTCGACGGCCACTAAATGGCCCCGGAGTATGAAATTATACTTCCATTTGTGCTTCATGCAAGACAAAATGAGCGGGGTGCTATTTACTGCTGTCGCCAATGACGACGTAATTTCCTTCTGAACAAAATATGAAAAAGAGCAATTATGTCTGCTAATCTATTTTTAACTGGCTTATTTTGTTAACCTGTGGAATAACTGGCTCATTACTAATAAAAATACCATTTTCTCCCTGCTATTTCCTACATGCTAACAGAATATATGCAATGAAAGTTCATAAGTACTCTGAAATATCACTCATAAGTAGATTCACAATAGTTATTATGCTTGTTTTACAGAATTACTGATATTTTTTTAAAAGCTGGAAGGAAACATACTCTGCTGGTCATTTTAGTATGGATTTAGCTTTAACGGGAAATTTGGTAATGCCGCAGAGGATTATCGAAACAATAATGCCTTTGTTAGCCCTTCTTCAGATCATTCCGGTAAAATAGATCAGCTCACAGCCATGCACCTGTTTCCAATAGTTTAATGTTCTATTGGTTTAATGAAAATAACGTCAGGGTCATTTTCAAATGGTGCATGTATACCATTAGGTTTCAAAGTACCGGTACAGGCAGGACCATATGGGCTGGAACTGCTTGGCGTTTGTGATCCAAAGCGATCCTCTCTATCCCACGATGTCAGATTTGCTCCCTGCCGCTCGGGGGTGTTTTCAAGGGCAACATCGCTCCAAATCACGGCAGGATGTCAACGGGTGGGAAGCGCGAGACACAGAGTCACCCCTCTTGCACAGACACCCCTGCCACCCGACTTCTATCCCATTCCTACGGTGAATCCACGGGGTAGGATCTGTCTGCGGCTCCATCTGTTTTTAACACAAACAGGGACAATTTGCTATACGTTTCCTGCGGAGAGATCCCAAGCCCTTGATTACATCACCCCCAAGGGGCCCTGCTGGCAGAACAACGCGGTGTCCTTTCGCACCCGTGGTCAACCGTGACCGCTGAGGGGGGAAGGTGCCACGGTCGCCAGAGGAGGCCACGGACCGCGTGAGAAAGTGAGCGCTCGCTGAGCCGTGGTCGTGGCTTTCCCGGCTGAGCCCACGTACGATCACCGCGAATCCGGGCCGCTGTGTATGGATGAAAGAGGCCGGCACAGGAATTACAGCCTAAACCTCAGACCTAAGGCCCAGCTAACGGGCTGAGTTACCAGAACTGGAAGTAGTGGTGCCCCCCTCTGGCTGTTGGTGGTAATACAGTGTCAGAATATTGTAGTACAGCGTGTTCGTAGTTTCCATCAAAGAAACACATAGTATTACGTTAATTATGCTATGTTGGCTATCGGTCTTTTAGGCCGCAGATCATGTTGCTGATCCAGTGAGAGTGGTCATAGCCAGCCTACATTTTTATGCTTGTCTTCTTATTTTAGCTGTTGACAGCTACCGAAGATACAAAAAAAAGTTTTGCGAAGTCTATAAAACCGAGATATCGCCTGTATCTGCCACTGCTCTAAGCATGGCCTTCTACGGGAGAACTTGCCCAAACAACAAATTCAAAAATACACATATTGAAATCAACTACATGTGATTGCAGCTATCGATCCTCCTCACTGTGGTGTTATTTCAAGATGTTAGATAATGGGTGAATTGTTAATATGTCTGCTGTGTGATTTATCCGGTATTTGGGGAAGGGTACTTCACAAAGCTGTCGATCACCACCACCCCATGCCACTTCCATTCTCATCAAACCACATGTTGATTATTCTGACAGAATAACCCCCCCCCATCTCCGCCCTGCCCGCTGTGTCAGCTATAACCCACGAAGCAGGTTTCTGAGGAATGTTTGCTTCATTTTTCAGCGTCGGATGAGTAGCCTATGAGTGAACGGTTTGCCTGAATCAAATCATCATTCAGACACATTGCATCCATGTGTGAAGTGGAAAGATATGTGATCCACATCCATCCAAAATGCACAGGCACATCCAGCGCTGCCATAAATCCTGCTTTCCTGAAGAAACATACATGGGATATCTCTCTGCGATACTGCTTGGAAACAAAAAAGATCCCCCCTAGGGATCAATAAAGTTTACTACTTACTAGAAGCGGCTACAAGGCGGCTGTTATGAGATGTGAGATGCTGCTGATATCTCTGCTTTGTGGTGGAAATTCTTATTAGATGTTTTAAAATGCATTATATGAAGAATGACTGGATGGAAGCCCGTTAAGGTACACTAGTAGGAGTGCTATAAGCGCCCTAGCTAATGATTTAGTAAACGCTGCTTTCCAGCATTCTCCATAACACGTTTGATTAGCCAGACTCAACAAATATTGCAGGAGTACCATAAAGGATTAGAGGGGCTGGAGGTTTGGGGCAGATTGGTCCTTACAATGTTGAAACCAAACCAACGCCCTCGTGTGACCCTGCTGATTCCTCCACCAGATCCTCCTCACCATCCAAAAGAACCTGGAAAAAGCCACCTCTTAGAACACGCGTGGTCACGAGGGACCTGATCTCTGGTACCTGTCATCAGCTCTGTGATTGTTTCTGAGACGCAAGTCTTCACACATCCAGGGCTGCAATTATCCCTTTGTCATCGCCTGTCTCAGGACTAGCTGCAAAGGGGCTGTGCACAACGAAGTGCATTGTTTCTGCAGTGCACTTAAACCGCAACCATGCACAATTACATGATGGTGAGGGCTCATGCGGTGGAATGCGCAGCTCCCTGATGGACGGGTGAGGTTAGCTAGTTGGCCAGCAGACAGGGAAACAAATGACATCACTGGTGTTGAAGACGTGATAAAAGCACATTCAACACTGCTGGAGATTTCGGAGTCATTGGTAATGCACGGGAAATGCAAGTGGCAAGGAAAGAACAAAAGATAAAAAAAACGTAAAAGTAAGAAATGGAAACACAATAGGAAATATTTTTGCACAATAGGAAAATGTAAAAACAAAAACACCATCTTTTTAACATTTTGTTATAAAGCAGCTCTCAAAACAGGAATATTGATTTAGCAATTCCATACAAAAAAACATAAAATGCATCATTAATAAAATTCAGTAAAAAAAATAGTAATATAATAAGTATACATACATATGCATTTTTGGTCGTTTTTATATGTTCTTATTGGGAAAATGTTTCAGTTTTTACATTTAAATTATTCTGTTACCAATTTTAATTACTGTAATGAGAAAACCATTCCAAACTAACACAATAAAAATATAAATTATAAATAACATACACATAGATACTAGAAATTTATATAAGAATGCAGGCAGACAAAATAATACAGAGCCTGATTTGAAGTGCACTTTACAAAAACATAAATGCTATGTTTTAATTAAAATCTGTTCAGTTACAATGTTTCTCAGCTGGAGAGGAGAGAAAATATCCCAGAAAATGTGATTCATGTAAATTGGGAATGCTCATTTCCATTAATAATGAACCAGTTCCACTCGCTTTATTTCGGAATCTTAGATAACATCATGGGAAATAAAATAAAATAAAAAGATGAAGACATCCTAATTAAAATACCTGTACTGAGTCTGAATATCAAAATTTAATACTTATTTTATTTGCTTAATTACCATAAAATGAACAGCAGCACATTCCGAGACTTTAAATATCTCAATTGGCACTGCAGTCCACTTAACTGTAAAGTTCCATTTTAGTTTAATGGATCTAATGTAGAGTTCTCCTGAGTTCTGGACTTAAGTCCTCTCTGCTCTCCGTTCACACTAGAAGAATTAAGAGCTACTTATATCACTAGTGCACAACCTAGGTATGCAAAGTACTTCTAGCACAAGTGCAAAGTATAGTAACCCCTTCAAGGTTTGTGTTTTGAAGATTCCCCAAATGTGAAAATTTGCTAATAATATTTGTGCCTCCCCAACCTCAACCCGTAACAGTCTGCGAGCCTGAATGATAACTTACAAAGTCTATTACCAATTTCTAAAGGAACAGTACTGCACTGTACACATTGCATGTCAAATTGCTTTGTGTTTTTTCCTGTCTAGACCATTTTATATAATATACCAGCGGTTCTGTAACTTCCTCACCATCATCAATGTATCAGTAAGGTGTGCCACAGATTTACAGCAACCATCTTACGTAAATCCTTCCAAACGCAGCAAACCTCAACCTCCAGCTAAATCCCTACTTCACAGAGTACTCTCTCCTACTCTTGATGGCCTTACAACTCCTGCACCACGACAAATGTACATTCATGTTTTATCATTAGCAATGATGAATACGACTGCTATTTCCTCTCAGGCTACCACAGACACCACCGCCAACCTCAGACAGGGAAGATCAACTCCAGCTTGAAGCTACTCAACCATATATGGGCATAATTCAGGCCTCTTCATATGCCTTCATATGACTTATTGCATGTAACTTATTGCATGTTACTGATCATGGGATCACAATATATCACACAAAAAAATCAATATCACTTTGGCATTTTGAATGAATGAATGAATGTTACATTTATATAGCACTTTTCTTTAACAGAAGCATTGGGGAGCCACTTCAACCCCCACCACTGTGTAACCCCCACCACTGTGTAGCCCCCACCTGGATGATTCTGTGCCAGTATGCTCACCATACAGCAGCTAAGGTGTTGAAGGGGCATCGGGGAATTAAGGGACGATCAGGAGGCCAGATTTAAAAGGGCTACAGGGGGCAGTTTTAGCCAGAACATCGGGGTCCTACCCCCACTCTTTCAAAGGATGCCCAGGGATCTTTTATGATCTCAGAGAATCAGATACTTTGTTAACTGACAGACTTACTTTGTTAACATTCTGTTACTTTGAGTCCAAGCCTTAAGGTTAAGTAAGACCGCGCCGAGATGAAAGGAAAGAACCGCTTCTGTCACTGAACTAAGCGTACGGCACTCGAGAGCGAGGGCTTCACTCGCAGAAAGAGCAGAGAAACCAGCTGAAAAATGTTAAAGAATGTTTCTCAATCGTTTTAAGCTCAGCATTTTTCACTGGAAAAGTAAAACACACACTGCAGGAGACAGACACAGCACCACCTAACAATACCAGACATTCTATGCCAACAGTGGTGGGATTCACATAAAAACATCAACATTTTTAAACGAGTACTATGAAGAAAACAGCTGAACAAAAGCGAGTTCATCACTAAACAATGACAAAACAATAAAAGCATTTTATTGTGGTTCTAACTTGAACTGCTATCACTGTCTCTTCTAAATGTCATCTCTGCTTAATACAGTCTTAAAACATCTTTGAATGATGAAAGCATCAAAAAATTAAGAAATATGTAAACATTGCACTGTTACGCAGCCTTCTGTTTTTCCAAAGGAACACTAAATTAAACAAATTTAGAGATGTTACTCCTATTTATTTAGCAGATGACTTTGTCCAAAATGACATACAAGCACGACTTAGACATCAGAGACAGGCAGCGTCCTGGAGCACTTGTGGGGTTAGGGGCTTTACTCAAAGGCCCAGCACTGGTGAAATGTGCAGGAGATAATGCGAAGTAACCAATAGGTTGCTGCGGGGGACGTGCATGGCGCTGATGGAGGGATGATGGAGAGAAAAAATGCCGGGGGAGGTGAGTGAAGAGGTTATGTACATATAAAGATAAGAATAAAGAAAATAGCCAGACATAGCGAAGGGTGGAGATAAGGAATAAAAGGTGGGCTGAGGTGAAATCGAGATGCTAACGGCAGAGATACGGCACAGCAGAGCGACGGCTGGTAAGATAAAGCGGGACTGGAGGGTCCTGCCGATCCGACGCGCTCACCTTGTCCGCTGAGGCGCAGCAGGGACACTGACACCGGAAGTGGTACTGCTTCCAGAGCTGTCGCCGCCTGTCCTCGCTGGGCGTCCGCGTGTCTATGTAGCTGATGGTGAGCTGGGTAAGGACAGGCGCCGGACGGGGCACACGGATCAGTGCGAGGCGGCACATGTGACATGGACGCCCGTGCCCCACGTGTCTCCCGCCGAAGTGCCGACCTCAAACGCGGCCGGCTGTGGCTAGAGGCGGTAGCCCGGGGCCCCGGGGTCACCCGCCTCGTGGTAGGCGGCTCTGCCCGGGGCCCCTCGTGGTAGGCGGATCTGCCCGGGGCCCCTCAGTAGGCCAGCCACCCGGTTTTAGGTTTTAGAGACTGTCCACATGTCAGCATTTCAGCTGAAGGCCTCTGGAAAGGCAGCATGAACAACTACAGGAGCAGCAGATATAGGAAATCAGGCAGGACGAGGCCTGCTGCGAAAAGCTGCACGACACGAATGCGATAAAAAGTCAGACTCACGAGAAAATTCATTTATATCTTTTATATTGCATTTAATTTATCGCACATATGTCGCGTTTATTGTGCGACTGTTTTGAGTGACTGCTGTGGAAAAATTATGTATAACTACCTATCTGCCATTTCAGGTGCTAAAACTTGGATTTACTGTATGTAAGTGTTATTTCCCGTTTCTGTTCCTGCCGATATACCTTCTGTGTTAAAAAGATGGATTAAGATTGGCGACCATGAATACGAAATCTACTGTATCTCACATTACATCCTGCAATCTGTATGCAATAAGCACAAGGAAAATATTTTTTGTTTCTCACCGTCCTTTGCAGATTTCACCTTTCATCTGCATTAACTAAGTTAATAGAACGTCATTCACTTAATCTAGCGCATTTTCTACCGTCTCTGTTGTCCCGAAAGCTGTCTCAGCTAGAAATAAGTTATGGAACATGTTGAAATAGCTCATTAAAAGTGAACCTTAAAAGAACCGCAGTACCTGGACTGAGACGGTTAACTATATCTATAAGGCCTGACAAATAAGATTTGTTTTTGTAATGAGCACTGGGTTTGCTGGGAACCATATGGACGCATTAATGGAAACAATGGGTCGGTTACCTCCTCAAGGGCTGGGATGTCCTGGATGGCTTGCAGACAGAGTTTGGTTCCTTGAAAGATCATCACACAGTTGGGCCTGCAGTCATGGTTCAGCAGGGACATGCTGAGAGGGAAGGAGATACAGATGTGATGCTGAGAGGGAAGGAGATACAGATGTGATGCTGAGAGGGAAGGAGATACAGATGTGATGCTGAGCGGGAAGGAGATACAGATGT
>JAODLC010000028.1:10487070-10521742 GCA_026781145.1 Hippopotamyrus pictus
GAAGGCCATGCTGAGTCAAGTGCTTGTTCAGCTGACTGTCCCAGCAGAGAGCCACTGCAAAGCTAACAGAAAAGAAGACACAGACCGGCCATTTCAATCGGAGTGGATATGTGAAATGGCTTCACATTACCCAAAATGCAACTCATGATATGATACTTCAACTAAACTCCTCATTCTACTCTGGCCTTTTACACAACATACTGATCTAACAGTGTTCAGTATAGCATGATGTTCTGCTGCAGGACTCGCCGGCCTGATTTACAGTGAGAAAATAATCCGGGGAGTTATGTGTTTGATACAAGATTACATTGATATTTAATCAGGATCGACTTCTCAGATTATATGCAATTTATTTTGAAAGAAAAGCATGCTAATGCTGTAAGATGTAAAGCGCAATTAGCTTAATTTTCACAGGACAACAGTTTATCATTAAATAGTATAAAACATTATCACAACCAAAGGAAAATTAAATATCTTAAGCAGGGATGAATGAGTACTATAAAGGCAAACAAAAGCAAAAAACTCAAGTTTGATATAAAAATTATAAAGTAAAACAGCTAAAGAAAAATTACACGTTATTATCATAAGATTATGATTTACACTCAGCTTGCTAAGTAGCTATTTTTGAAACTTGACCATGAAATTAATAGCTAATATCTGAGCTGCGGCGTCATTACGGGAACCGCTGAAGTGGCGCCAGCGATTTCCGCCTTTAATGTGGGCTTCGTGAGTAGCTGACAGACTGCGTTTCCTAGTCTGCGCTGCCGACAGGACAGATGCACGTCTGATTGCCGAAGAGATGCAGCCCGTCGTCCCCTAACCAAACATCTCGTAAAAACTCCCCCACGCCCGTAGGCTACCTCCCCCCGTGCCGGCACCGGCAGACGAGCGAGACCTTCAGATCCCATCGCTTTACCTACAGGGTAGTGTGCTTCACTGATGCGAGATGGGGAGATCCGGTTACACAAAGCCCTAATTAACGTTAATGAGCTGCATGCGTGTTTTTGACTTGAGCTGAACTGTTTTGATAACCAAATCTTCCATTTAGTGACAAACAGTTCAAAGAACTTCATGGGTGTGAACACTCAGTTATTTAAGGTGTGTTAAACAGTGTGTCTAGGAAGAACATCTGAATATAGCAGTACATACGAAATATGTAACATGGATACACGTAAACATATATTTAACAATATATTTTTTTAAATAAATAAAATTAAATAGAATTTAATATATTATTTCTACAATGTTTTGAACATATATTAAGAAATCTATAGCATCAGTGAATAAACAGAAATTTAAAAAGAACATTCCGGCATTCATTAATATCCCCTATAAACCAAATAAATCTCCACCCAAATGGTAAACGTGTATTGCTATATAATAATGTGGAAGACACAAGTCATAATACGCCAGTCAGATGAGGACTATACATCATTAAGCTCAAAAAATCCTGGCATTTATCAGGCTTAAAGTTCACTTGGCAGAGCAAAAGACTTTTGAAAGGTTTGAGACCTTAATGAAAAACCATTCATATAGGAAGGAAGAAGAGAGATGCAGGTGAGAAAGACTTGATAGTTCTTTGTAGTGCCTCAAACACGATTCTCTATAATACAAGTGGACAAATTATTTGATTAACAGTGACAATATAATGGATGCACACCACGTTTGGTTCTGATGGCTGACTGGATGGCTTCCCTATGCACGAGTCTGTGTCTGTGTTGCTGTATTTGTCATGTCACAGCAATTGCTGTTTTAACAGCTTTACTTGAAACTAAACAGCTATAATAATTTGGTATCCTGAATTCCTTAAAACCATTAACAGTTCAACTATGTTTTGCATCTTATGAACTACTGTTCTTGTTAAATTGGGTACCATTTTACAGTAAGGCTCAATTTTGCCACATATAAATGGTAGTATCTCACTAATAAAAAGAAAACAGCTATAACTACTTTATAATTGTCTATTAATGATTTACAAAGTGTTACGAACTAATTAATAACCTGATTATAAACCATTGATAAACCCTTTATGAGAGAAGTAAATTGTAAAGTGGTACCTTCAATGGTTGCTTTACACATTGCGCTATTTTTGCATTTTGGATGTTTTTGTTTATGTTTAATGACGGCGAGGGTGGCACGGCGACTCAGACCTCCAGGGTTATGGGTTCGAGGTGGAGGTTGAATGTTCCCCCCGTGTTCGTGTGGGGTTCCAAAGACATGCAGTTAGGCCAACTGGTGCCTCTCAACTGCCAGTGGAGTGTGATTGTGTGTTAGTGTGTGCATGAATGTACCTACAATATGGACCAGCATCCAGTCCAGGGGGTACCCCAGCCTTATGCTCTGCCCTGCCTGGGATAGGCTCCAGCACCACCCTCCCCATGACCAGGATAGGAGTTTACAACATGACTGGAAAACAAAACATACTGGATTTAAAAACTTTATCAAAAAACCATCGTGTCTGTGGCTGTGTGTCTGAACATGTTAGCCTTCCATTAACTTATGTAAAATACTTCCATTTTCTAGTCACCCAAATATCATAACACCATGTATAATATCCATCTATTCGTCTGTCCGTCCATCCATCCATCCTAACCAATAAAGGGTTGCTGTGACCAAGTATAATTTTCCTTCAGAATTAGTACAATGGGAAAATTCTTTTTCCAGAGAAAACCGAATCAGAACGTAGAATATGTTAACAGTACATGCAAAACTCAATCGCTATTTTGCCGTATAGAGCCCATCTTATGTGGAAAACTTTAATGGCTATTGCATTTCACTAGTTTGAGAAATGGACACGCATCATGAGACATCTGCTTTGGAAAACAGCCGGAAGTTCTGCACGTGCAGCACATTCCGGCCCAAGCAGAGCAGTGAGACCACAAAGAGGCATTTAAACAGATTGTGAAGGACAAAGAGATGGAACTTCGAAATCAGGACTTTTGTTCCACTTCCAGGATTTCAGTGAGCCTTTCCTCATAAGCATCCGCAAATCCCATGGCAGAATGCAGGACATTTTGAGCTGCATCAGAGTTAGTTGCCCACAAAAGCAATCTGTTCAGATAACAAACACAAACTATTTTATAACCGCAACCATTACTACTCACTCCCTCATCGTCTTCCTGTACACCTCAAATTTTTCAGGCCTTTCTATGGTGAGGAAAGCTGTCAATTTACTATGGAACAGGAATCACTGTCAATGTTACCTGTTATCTTTGGAAGAGAGTCTTGGGTGAATAACTGTTTTAAATATGTAAATGTAATTATATGCAGACCTGCCCCCACCAGCAGCCAGGCTGTTATTAAAGGGGCGTTTTGGCGATGGGTTTCTGGTAGTATGCTCCCAAGTGACACCTAGGCCCCCCCTCCCCCCCAAAAGAAAAGTGTCGTATTAGCTTGAAAGGAAAAAGTACTTTAACAAAAGGGTCACTAGCCCTTGCAATTGCCGTGATCGTCACCTTCACTAAGTGCTCTCATAGCTGCCCTCAAGTCCCAAGCAGCGACCTCAACGTAAAACCTTATTCGATACTATAACCCTGGATGTGAACCCTTTTCAGTGTTATAACGGTGTTATTTATTTAATGGCGCAAGCACAATCTGCAGGCCACGCAGGAAAGCAGCGTAAGTCAACCCAAAAGTTTGCCAGGAACATGGAGGAGGAGACCCCAGATGTCCAGACGGACGTCGATCTGAAATGTGCACTTTCAACTATGAAATGATGCTTTATCTGCCATTTGTACAAGTTCAGGAAGCATTTTAAGGGCTTAAGGGTCCAAAAGACATGACTATTGTGCCGAGGACGGGATCTGAAATGGTGACCATGTGATGACAGGCAGAGAGGTCCGACAGGCAGGCAGAGAGGTCCGACAGGCAGGCAGAGGGGTCCGACAGGCAGAGCCACACGCCGCCCCCTGGTGACGATGTAATGCTGCAGATGTGCCCAGGTCCAAGGACACTCTGCACGCTCACTGAATTAGCCTTTGCTTCTCAGGGGAGGGGGATCCCTGTCCTTGACTGCGACAGTTAAGTTAGTTAGGTTTCAGAAACACCTTTCAATTAGCAGATAATTACGACTTTAAGGGAATGAAAAGAGAAGACGACACTGTCTGGGAATTTGCCCACCTCTGTATCTGAACTCTGACTAAGTACCAGAAGCACGTGACTGGATACACAGCATCATATGAAGGACCCTGTGTGTGTATATGTATGTAATTCCCAAATGCAAACCTATTTTCAGACTCAACAGCATTATCAACACTTTTACAGGCATTTTAATTAATTTATATTGTCAGAGCAAATTCCTCTCCATCTATTAAACATGGTTTGAAAGACTTACTGGTGTGTAATTAAAGGGAAATTAATGACTTAATATTACAGAAGCTATCAACCCAAACAACCATATTCCCCTCATTCAAAACCAAAATTTCAAATAATTAGATCTGTAACTAGTAGTTATTCATTTACTTACAACAAAGCTTTTTCCCCTTGAGGTTATTTTTGTCTTAACCATTTCAAACATCTATGAGAACCCAGAAATGGTTCTTTATTTAAATTAATTGGAATCATTAATTTAGTATAATTTACAAAAAAACAGATTTACATGCAGCTTCTGTCTTCAGTCTTAGAAACAGATTCGGAACAATAAATAAAACTATATGACTGCGGGTTGTATTGCCCAAGAATACACAATCAGGCGTAAAGTGCGTAGGAAGTCGGAATTCAGAAGCACCGGACCAAAAACGTGAATACACACTTGCGTGCGCATGCATGCAGGCAAACACCATCACCATATACTGTATATCAGTGTATTAGATATGAGTCAACACTGCGGGGGAATAATAGCTCCTTCGCCCAGCATATAGCTGCATTCGTGACTTGAAGGTTTAGGTTTAGCTGTCACAAGAAAAAAGACGGAAGAGAGAGAGAGCTCTCAGAGGAATAAGAAAAGGTAGTAAGATAACAAGAGCCTGAAATCTGACGGTCTTTATGTTCAGACTGCATTGTTAAAAAAAAAAACTGTTTTCCCAGGAACAGTCAATTTAGCATAAGGGATTCCAAGAGAAATGAAGAACAAAACGAAGTAGTTCCGATAAAAATCTAAAAAGAATTTTATTTAAAACAAAGAAAAAAACTAAAAAAAAAAATAAAAATAGGAAAACAGTGACAGTGAGACCAAAATGTGCAGCAGCAAACTAAAATAAATGGAAATGCATAATTAGACAAAACAATTGTGCAAAACTTGGACATTTGTGGGAAAAAAGCTTGTGTTTCCCAGGCCGATTGATGCATTTTGCTGCCAGAACACTGATGGTGACAATTCTGTGGCTGGGATTCTAGGTGTCTCTGTGGGCCCGACAGGACATAAAACTCACATAATCATCAGCTATAGAAGGCAGTGGAGTTGTTTTCAGGAAACACTGCACCCCAGCGAGTACTTTGCAGGGGCCCAGGTAGCTGGGATGTGTTAAACTAAAAACAAAGCCAGAGACCCAGGGAAAAAAATCCCTCTACAACTGGCAGGTTTAGAAGCCATGTGTTTTTTTGACCAATGGCAAAGCCCTTTCAAAACCTGTCAAAAAGCCTCAGGTACCTGGAGGCTGTGAAATGACGGAGTTCACTACAGAGCCTCGAGACCTTTGCTGATTAGCAGTATTGCCCCGTCTATCACAGTGCCGGATGAAAAGAGAAATAGCCTATTTCAGGCACAAAAAGCCTTGGTTGCACACTGCCGGTCATTCGGGCCTTTTCATCCATCCCATAGTCGCCATCCACAGGGATCATAGCAGGCTGCTGGGAAAGGGCAGGAAAAATAGCCCTAGCTTTGTAATGGATGCATTGTACAGTATGCTGCTCAGAAAGAGGCAGTGCATTAAAATAGATTGGATTTGAGCCTTTCGTGTAGCTCTGACATGGATTTCAGGCAACAAAGGCCACTGTCCTTAATCAAAGCTTTGTCATGCTGTCTGAATGTGCAGGTGCAGGTGTGTGTCTGTGTGTGTGTTATGTCTCCAGCAGAGAATTATAGTATCTGAATGGTCAGGCGCCACGCTAGCATGACCTGGGGATACCGGCCTCTAATGGCGTCGCTCTAAGACGTCTGGCATAGAGGGGCAGCTGACCAGCTACACCAGGGGCTCCTAACCTCTGGTCCGAGGACGGGATTCGCAGGTTTTTATAAAAATAAAAAAAATGCATATTATATATATACGTTTGTGCCTTCTACTGCCTGGCACCTCCCTTCCCTGTGCCGTTTCATCGGTCAGTGATATTTTTGCGTGATGCAAACCGGCCCACGGACATCAGGAGGTTGGGAGCCCGTAATCTGCATCAACATCTGCATTTCTGGTGCAGCCTGAAAGCTGAATATTGAAATGGAAAAGCAATTTGGAAGAGCAGCTGATTAGCAGTTTTTTTGCAGAGTGTGAAAATTCAAATGCTCACTATCTTTTTTTCCCCCCTCTCAGGAGAAGCGAGATGCCAGCAGATCAATTCTGCCGGGGGCTCTATTCTCACAGCTAAAGAAAAATCTCCAACTGGCATATTCCATTTAAGGTCACTGCATGTCAATGTATTTAAAGTTACACTCTGCATGTCAAGCCTTTGTGGATCCTGATCGGGGCGCTCTGGATGTCTTGATAAATTGAACCTTTTTAATGGGGAAAAAAGCAACTTGGAGTCACTGGAATAAAAGTCATTAATGAGCTGCTTGATAATTTATCAGACACTTGTAAATAACTGCCTCCCAGCAAAATGGGAAAGCCATTGAAAGGGCATCAGATCCATTCCGCAGAAAGGACGGATAAAACGCACCAATAATCACTCGTGCTAAAACTGCTGCTAAAAATCCATCGACTTTCACGGGACATCATCTCCTGCGCAACAAAACATCAGACATCTCCGAAAGGGACCAGTGAACGACATCATCTCCTGCACTACAAAACGTCAGACATCTCCGAAAGGGACCAGAGAACGACATCATCTCCTGCGCTACAAAACATCAGACATCTCCGAAAGGGACCAGTGAACGACATCATCTCCTGCGCTACAAAACATCAGACATCTCCGAAAGGGACCAGTGAACGACATCATCTCCTGCGCAACAAAACATCAGACATCTCCGAAAGGGACCAGTGAACGACATCATCTCCTGCGCTACAAAACGTCAGACATCTCCGAAAGGGACCAGAGAACGACATCATCTCCTGCGCTACAAAACGTCAGACATCCCCGAAAGGGACCAGAGAACGACATCATCTCCTGCGCTACAAAACGTCAGACATCTCCGAAAGGGACCAGTGAACGACATCATCTCCTGCGCTACAAAACGTCAGACCTCCACGAAAGGGACCAGTACCAGTGAACGAAATTCATGCTGTAAAAATAGGGAGGATATCAAACAAAACCATTTGTTTCACTACGATGCTGAGGCATAACCAGGTGAAAAGAGTATAGAAAGGGGGGGGGGGGGTTGTTTAGCTTACCTAGTGAGATCAGAAACCTGGGTCAGGAATATTTTGAAATGTTCATGCTCATAAATATCTGAATGCATAAATATTTGTATGCACAACAGAGGCCAGAAAGCAGTGTCAAAAATGAGCACCTCAAACCAACAGAAATAGAGCCCATGGGTAATAAAACATAAAATGTAATAGAATGTAAATAGAATGCTATTTAATAGATATTAAAAGGGTATAGAAAATGGATGGATGGATGGATGGATGGATGGATGGATGGAAGGATGGATGGATAATTCAATACGTGGATAATTAAATATAGATATTTTAATAAAATGAAAAACAGATTTTTATGAAAAGACAGCTAATATTACAAGCATTTAAGAGGACTCAACAGGAACAAGTAAAACTAATGCAATATTCAATAATTTTAATAAATACAAAATCAGTTATAAAAAGACCAACGCTAAATATAATTGCAATGCTACAGCTACTAATCAAGCATTAACTATTATCACAGAATACCATCTAAACACTCTCAGCTAAGGACTACAATAAATTAACCTCAACACAAAACATGACACACTTTCCTCCAAGATCAGATGTATATCAAAATCCTGTTCACTGGGAGTATCGAAGACGACTCAGAGGGTACGTTATTAGGTAGACTTGTTTGTTAATGCAAAGAGTCTGATTCTACAGACAGCGAAACATGGGGATGGAATTACATACACAGCATGTAAATTCATCAGAAGGGTTCGTTGCTGGCCAGCTAAGCTCGAATACATGTTTTAAAGGTGGCATGATCGTGGGTGCCAGACGTGGTCATTCCCACATCTCAGGAACAACGGTCCTCCTGGGGATTTTCATCTACAACCGTGTCTTGAATTTACAGAGGATGATAAATGAAAAACATCCAGTTGGCAGCTGGTCCAGCCAGGAGTGCAAAGGCGAAACCTGAGATCCTCAGTGGTGAGCAGGAGGAAAACCCTGAACACACAACCTGTCACTACTTGACAGGGACCACAGTAAGGTGGCCAGAGAGCACACAGACACCAACAGACAAGGACTTCTTAATACATGGACATATGCTGACCGAAAGAGAGACAAATCATCTGTGAATTACCTGAAAAGTGCTTTTCGGGTTAATGGTGTTTATAAGAAAAGGTACAACATCGATCTCCAAAAGTTTTGTGGACTGAGTTATGATAATAAATACAGCAACAATCTGGCCTTTCATGGAAGGTTCCCATGCTGTAAGCTATGGCAACACTATCTATGAATGCTATGTCGATAAGAATTTTTGAACACATTCATAGCATATTATAATGCATTCATTAAATGCTCACATTATGAGCATGGCTATAAATATTCATAAAAAGGCACCACATTATAACCATGTTTACTATGCATTATGAATACTTTGCAAAGCTTTCATCTGGAATGCACTACAGTTAGTGTACCTTCATAATGCAGTAAAAAGCATTCATAATTCTTATAACAACCATTATAATGCATTATGAAGGTATTTATAGTGCATTATAGATGAAAGCTTCATTGGAGCTTATGAGAGATACACATAACTATCAATAGAAGATGCTGTGATGCTTTATTAATCCTTATACCAACTATTATAATGCTTTATGAAGATATTTATCATGCATTATAGATGAAGGCTGCAAGGTACTGATTTTACAATTATCAATATAATGAAATGGCTCAGATAAAAGGTTCTCTGCCTGTCTGAGATACAGCCCATGCCTTTGAGTCTCAAGGACAGAACCTTCTTAATACTAAAAACTAAAGACCTTTTTAAAGACACATAGCCGCTTTTTATCATCTCACCCCAAATATAATTTAGTTTAATAAAACATGCTTTTTCTAAGCACTCTCTGGGAAACAGATAGACCCCTTTGTTTCGGTGTTGGGTGTTTTCTGCACCAGCAGAGCACAGCTTGAGAAGCTGGAGTGAAACGCCGGAGATACAGGAGAGGCACGCATGGTCCGGTCACACGGGCGCGAAGTCAACCCCGTGTCCCTGGCTTTGAAATGGGCTTGCTGTACTTTCAGAGTGAAGAACAGGGTATCTTTCCAGTCTGCAGCAGCTCAGGTATGTCTCCCATATCAGATAACACAGGTTCACTGGAAAGTCTAGCACGAGGATGTTCTCCCAAATAGAAAAAAAAGCACTCTATGTCATTTAGAGGGGGTGGGTGGAGGACAAGCATTTACAGAAAGGGCTGCAAAGAATTATTGAGACAGCAGAAAACTGCTCTTCAGATCACCTCAGAACACGCATGCTTTGACATTAAAATGTCAAATCTGCAGTTCTTTTACCAAATGACCTTGATGTACGTGATCTGCAGCAATGCTGAATCTATGTCAATATCCATTCAGATTTCACCGAAACATCAATGCATTCTGCATTCCAGCCAGTAGTGGGCAGAAAGGTCCTGGAGTGAGAGACTCTAAATCAATCAGATCCAAGTGAGCACTTGAACTTAATGGTTCTTTCCATGAACGTGCTATAATGCAAACTCATTAGATATAAATATGCAGATATTTCTAAACTGCTAGTGGTTAATGTCTGTAATTGTATTTGTACTGTCGGAATAACTACCATTTTCATTATGTCTGTGAACAGCAAGACAGACAAGTTTTTTTTTCCCGCCACTTCAGTAAAATTGCAGATTAAATCTAATGTTATAATGTCCTCTAGTTATTATGTAATCTATACTAAGAAACGGGTACCAAAATGTTTCAGATAAGCAGATTCATTTAACGATATTTATTTCATCAATTTTTAACATCCCTACATGCTGTCAGGATCAGCGCACCAAATGATTTCTGACATTCTTCTCACACTGTGCAAAAAACTAAAAATGAAATAATCCAAGAAATAAAAAAATAGTCTTTTCACAGTTATGTCTATGGGGCTCATTCTGCCTGCCAGACTGTGTTACTCTAATTCCCGACCCCAGGCCTGAAGCACCCTGAAGCAGGGCATGGTGAAGCTGAAGCCAGCATCTAGCTGTACAGCTATTCTTATAGCCTTGGGGTTTGGACGGCGACAGAGATCAGTGTTGGTGAGACAGGCACAAATGCTCACATGTTATCAGTGTTTATAATCAAACCCACTGAACTGTGACCTCTAACCTGCCAAAGCCACAATACCCAATCTGCTGAGGAAGCAGACCGAAAAGGTCTACGGCAATTAACAAGTTTCACATCTGAGAGATGAGCACCATGAGATTATTGCTGGTCGTGTGGGGAAGGTTTCAGAAGCAGAGAGAGAGAGGGAGATACTGATGTGACGGCTTCCATACTGGTGATAAAATACTCAAGCAGCTCTGACAGCAGCAGTAAGATCTGAAGCACTGGCATATATCATATCTTTTCTTTTATTTTTCTTGTCCTACTGAGGTAGGCAGAGTCAAACTGCGGCCCAGATCTGCTGGAGGCCAAGAGAGCAAAGAGAGACTCGGAGCCAGGGTACCGTGCAAAGGGGGGGTCGCTTGGGAATGCAGCTGGTGGCGATGGTAAAAATGATGGGCATCGTGGGGTGGGGGGGCAGCCTGGCTGATGGTGGGAGGGGGAGGGGTTTGAAAGGCACTGTTGCACTCAAGCAGAGACAAGCGGACAGCGGGCAGACAAGTTAGTCCATTCTAGGAGTCACTAAAATTTTTGTGGAATTATGCTAAAAACAAAAAAAAGGAAAAAGAAAAAAATAGGCTTCAGGAAGAGAGCGTTTCTTGATTATTTAATTATTTAAACATAATACCAAATATTTCCCCCAATGCACAGAAAAGATTAAAATATTAGAACAGAATATAATTTTATAAAAGAACAATCAGAAAAATTATCATTCATTGTGGGAACATCTGCATAAAGAGTTTTATCTCCTTTCACCAAATCATTGTTTAACGTCCGTCAAGTAAGTCTCAGTGCTGTTACACCGACTCGTCCAAAGCCCAAGTGTCTCGGACACACTGTCATCGCTCTTCAGGACACATTCCTTGGGCTATAACTTCTTGTAAGCAACGAAGCACCTTTAATATTCATAACTTTGGTGCTGTATGTAATCCTCATTTAATGTCCTCACGCTGTAATTTCTCCTCCCCCCCTCCTTATGAATATGTATGAAATGGCTCAGAATGCCCCGGAAGAATACTAAGTAAGTTTTGTTTATTTGAACGGCAAAGCAGTTTATGAATCTCACTGGGACACTGGAAGACCAGCGTGTGCATACGTGACAGACACCAGGGTAAAGTGTCAGCTTCACATTGAAATTAATGAGCTCATCCAGACAACCTTGATTAAAAAGGGAACATCAGCAGGAAATGCCTTGCCAGTACCGGAGGTTAAAACCAATCCCTAAACCCCTGGAATGGTGCAGAATAAGGCATAAATCATATTTGATTTTCAATCAGCAGTCCTGCTTTGGCCTGCACAGGCTTGACTTACTGTGCATTTCATGCGTAAAGGGCTTTGCGGAACACGACATGCATTTGTAAACGGAAACCTAGATCTCATCAAGCAATTAATTTGGACACAATATTCAAATAATTATTTACCCAACAAAGGAATATTGATTCAGGAACAGATTAGTCAGGCGTTTCTTTAGTATCTAAGATAAGATCATAATTGACATACAAACCCTGTGCTGACTGCATATACCATTGTGGTATGGTGATACTTTGTATGTGTCTTTACACATGAAAAGAGGATTATTACCGTTTGGACAGCTAGAGGGTATGAACCCAAGCTTTTTTGTAATATCTGTTACACAATAATACATTTTAACTGGAGAGCTTTATGCCATCACCGCTTGCAACCCAGAGGGCGGAAACGCTCCGAGGTGCGCATTAAAGGGAACCGGCAAAGAAGTCGTTCCAACTCACTCCAGCAGTTTAATCACTTTTAATGGTGACTCCACCCCTCCACCCAACCTGGCAACCTCAACTCTCTACCCGTCAAACCTGGCAACCTCACCCTTTCTAAGTTCATAAAAATTTCCACTTTCTGGTAAGACAAATTGCCGGACACAATGCTATGCCGGACAAGCAGTGGGGTGGGATATGACTGGCCAGGTGACCAAGTGGTTGCAGATTTAATGTCTTGCTGTGTTCAGTATGCTAAACATAATTTAACATTTTTATACCTAATAATGGCACTTTATAATAAAACCTTTTCTAATTGAGAACACAAACAGAATGTATTGTATAAAAAAGGTTCCATTAGGTGAAAAAACAATATAGATTCAATGTCAAATTAAATCAACAAAGCAAGAATTCTATAACAGCATGCCAAGGAACAGCGAAAAATGGTTTATTAAGAAGTTCTCCCTTTCAACATCTAGCCAATCCCTGCAATGGGAATTGGGAAAAAGGACACAGAGAATACACTGCATACAGGCAGCCCTTGGCTTAAGAACGTCCAACTTACACTTACGGACTACCGTAAAGTCTATTATATTAAAAATTCAAGTTAAATACAATGGATTGTAATGACGAACACACACTAATTTGTGACGCTCATGAAAAAATTGCATGGCTTCACTGACTCATCTCAAGGTACAGTACAGTACAGTGCAGTACCGTATGTTGTTACTTTTAATATTACTGTATAATTATTATTGTTATGTACTGTATAATAATTTTTCCGAATTACCTAAAGACAGATTTAGGGATTAGTATAAAGACACAGGGAGATTACACAATCACTGACAGTCCCTGCATGTGCACAGAGGACCTTCATCACGTCTCCAACAGGTACAGGTGGCCGCAGGAGGCATTTGGGACGAAGAGGAATGAAAGAGGTCCTAGCAGGGACACTAGAAATGTCAGAATTTCAAAAGCACCTTTGGGAGTGCCGTTCATGTAGCTCATGTCGCAAAAAGTATTTTCATGCATACTTGGGTGCAAATACATTTCTATTTAAATCTCATATCAAAGGTTGCAAAATAGAAGTTTCAGAGGTGAGAGTGACACACAAACAGGATATATTTTGTCATGCACAGTGGAGGATTTAACATTTATCCGACCATATCTGTGAAATTTCAGACTCCACCGCTATGAGGACAGATGGTCATCACCTTAGGGTACATGGGATTGCGTAACATTCAATACAAACCATTCCCTCAAAGCATCTTACTCTGTCCAAAAAAATATTTTTTTAAATGTATAAAGTAAATAAAAATATGGGTATACGGAAGTTCTACTGAGTTTTCTATTTTATTCAATGATGATGCAAGTGAGGTGACAGACCTAACCAAAGCCTACATAGACGTACAACTTCTCCCATTTGAGTCGTAGATCGTAGACCCCCAGCCTCCACCTCGCACTGATACTAAGTCAATAAGCTTGACGTGGGTTTTTTGACTCGTTATGTATTTCTCAGTGTTGGTGTCCGAGCTCCGAGCAGCACTGGGGCAGGACCTGATTTGTTAGGGATCCCCGAACACTTGCCATTCCCCTGCTGGTGCAGATCAGGGATCATCGCCGTGAAGACAGGCACTAGTCACCTTATGAGATGAAAATGGATATTTTTTGTTGGAGCCTGAACAATGCTAGATTGAACATTAGCTTAGTAAAAAGGCAACTATATATAACAACATATAGAAAACAATCCTGCTAACGACTCACAAATAATTTGCACCGAGTCTGAAACAAAACAATGAGAGCTAGTAACTGCAGAAGGGGGATTTGCCTGTCACTCTGTAAGGGGGAAGAGAAGCCATGACTTAGGATGACGCTATAACATGCAGTATTTTGGGGGGAGGGGGGGCGGGGTAACGGCTCTGAGCCTGCGACTAAAAGGTCGCTGGTTCAAATCCTGGGACTGGCAGATCGAAGCCACTGTTTGACCTTCGAGGCGATAGACCTGATAGGCCCTTAACCCCGACCCAGGAGCGCTGAATGCTGGCTGGCCTTGTGCTATGACCCCCAAACCTGTTCAAAAGCGTAAACGTGTCTGTGTGTCTCAAGGAGAGCAAAACCGGGTCGGCGAATAGAATTTCCCCGTCGGAAAGAAGAAAGCAGCGCTGTTCTAACATTAGTATAATAAAACAAGAAAGTACAGCAGAACGTCTCCCAAACCAGGCACCACAGAAAGGGTAGTTTCTACTGACAATAAATTACAAAAAAGGATTTAGTTTTAATGAAAAAAATAATACATTTCAGTAAAGTGAAAAATCCAATAATGAGATCAGTTAGTCCATTTCGTTTTATCTGTTTATCTGTCCATATAGTTAAGATGACATTAAAAAGTCAAAACTTCATTACATAGTTCCAATTATGTTTATTATTGGAAAACTCAGCGTAGCAAACTGAAAGGCTGTGATAAATCGTTGTCTACGAAACTGGTGAGTTCAATTAATTTCTCGAAATAGCTATTTCAGGCCATTTTGGTAAGAACTGTAGGCTGACTGGCGTTCTTCAGGTATATTTTTGGGGGTGTGACAGATCTCGTCAAGCCATCACAACCGGAACTAAAAGACTAATATTAGTCATGGGGCCAAAATATACGTAACTATGACAAGATTTTCTGTATTTTTGTGTTTCTATTTCTCACTTATTCATCACTTCTCAATGCTCAGTGGGATCCTCACAGCAGAATTTGTTTTAAAAAAGTATGACGACGACCAGTAATTGTATTATTTTTAGCGTTTGACATAAGATGAGAAAACGTTGCACTAAAAAACAAACAAATAAAGGTTGACAAAGAAATGGAGAATAGAATACAATAGTACTATAGGGATGTAAAAAGAGGGAAATGATATGTTTGTCTTCTTGAGCAATTATGGAGGAACGCTCACGCTGTTGGTGGGAGTATGATAAACTCATGATCTAAAATTGGGTAAAAGACTAGCGCCAACCGAGACTGACGAGCGGTGGCTCCCGTCAGTTGACGTCGGCTGCCATCAGCTCCTGACGATTGTGAATACTTGCTCTGGAGCACACTGGCATGACTGGAAATGACGGCTGACATGCAGCCCAATCAGAGAGCTCCATTCTGACCACTTGCTTCAATGCTGATTCAATATGTTACATCAACCAAAATGGCGCCGTCCTGACGGAGTCAGATGGCTGAAGATCGGTCTGATGTTTTCCAGGCTTTACAGAAGCTGCAGATTAAAAACTCCATATGATAAGTGTCCCATCCCATGAGCTCCATCTATACAAGAGATTAGAGCGATGATGACCATGATGAAGATGATAACGTGAAAGGAATGAAAAGAGTGCAGATCTGATACTGTGTATCTCCAGACAGTGCTTATGAAGCCTGTCTCTGCTTTTGAGCAAATGTGTGAGGGCTACATATCTGAGCAAGTCGACGAGAACGTTCTCCCTTTCAAAATATCACCTGCTTTTTTTTTTTTTTTTTAGAGAACTACTTTACAGAGAAACATGATGAATGATGAATATAAAAAATATTTTTCCCAAAGCATATAAATCATGGGAGACCCCCCACACCACCACCACAGCAGCAGGGGGTTCAATGTGACATTTAGACAGGGGCCTCAGAATAGAACTGCTTCAAAATCATCTGGCAAAAAGAAATCTCTGGATTGTGAGGAACTTCTACAAGTTTACACTATACAGATAGTGCAGTTCACAGTGAAAATGTATAATGAAAACCAAATATCTAAAAATATTTTTTAGAATTAAAAATTGAATTTAACAGTCAAAGAAAAAGAAACATGTTCAAAAACTAGATTTAGGTTCAGTACTTATTTCTTTAAGTAGAATCACTAAAGGCATCTGAGGAAATTAAGCATGTAACAGGAGCCAGTCGTGTGTGAACGCGCCAACAGTCAATGTGACGCACATCTGACATTAAAATCGAATCTATAAATAATGGCTACTGGCAGAGCATACTATAGTGATGAAAAAATTAGCAGCATATATATAATCAAGTAAGCCAAAACACAAATAAATAAATGCACATAATTGCCTGTGAATCCTCACATTTGGCAGTTAAATTTTGTATAATTAATATTTAAAACATAACAAACAAGACTTCTTATTGATTCACCTGAATTAGAATGTGGCCACAGACGTCATTTTCAAAATAAAACTAAAACAAATTTAAAAAATTAAACGCTTAAAGCAACATTTAAATTCAAGTAGCTACATTATTAATTCAAGATAATGCAGGTCCAAGGTATAATTAAAGCGGAATCCAAAATCTACAGTGTGTTTGGAAAGGAAAACTTCCGAGAAATGGAAAACCTAAATGTGCAAATCTGAAATGCAGAAGAGCAAAAGAAATACTCACGCATAAATTTCTCAAGAAACCGTTTCTGAAAATCCACTTATATAATAAATATCAAACGACCTATCAACAAAAGTAATTCAGAAATAAGTGCCTCAGGATTTTGATCCCTGCCGACAGAAGGCCTTCAAATAAGTAAATCATCATCAACAGGAAGTACCCTGTTCCCTTCAGCCATCTGTGACTCTTGCTACAGGGTCTGGTCAATATCCTGAATACTGCCTTTTTGCATGTGCTACCAGAACTTTACAACTGATATATAATGCAACTGCTGTCTGGACACCACTTCTCTTCAGCTGCACACATGTAATGCCTGCGATCATTTATCTACTGTCACATAGTACAGGCAGAATCAGGTTTAAAACTCTGAATCTGGACTACTGAGCAACACGAACTTCTGTATCAATATGTGAAGAGGAATATCAGCCTGAATAGATTATTCTGAAAAAGACCAGCATTTATTAATTCCTATTGTCTGAGGGCAGCCTATGCCCAAATTTTCCACAAAAATTCCCCCTAAATGACGTAATGAGTTTCCAGAATGTCCTGAAACTGCTGAACCGCTTGCCCTACACAGATTCACCATACCGTTCCTCGCAGGACCTCAGCAAATTAGCATTCAGCGTTTAACAATTTTCCACTGTAATACCAGAACTAATTACTAAGATGCCAAAGTCATTAATATGAGACAATAGCAGATCCAGGAGTCATCGCGTGGTTGGGCCAGAAGAATGTCAGGTGGGCCAGTCCCATAACAATTTCCTTGGCAACAAAACCACACTACAGTCACGACTGCATATTTTTATCAGTTATTTTTTTCTCTAATGACCCATGACAATACTAAGACCAAATGAACAAAGAGAAAGAAAAATCTATTTGCCTCTCAACAGCACTATTCCTCCAGGAGATCTAACCACGCACCCACATACCTGTCAGATGTCGTTCTGCTAGGAAGACTAGGCCACCTGGTGAATGTGTGAGAGCAGTAAAGTTAACAATGTAACATATGGGCATATATCAGTTTAAGACTAAATGCATCTCGATACATGATCAATGATAGAATACAATAAAAAAAATTTAACATGTTAGGATTTTACATGCTTCAATTCAACAATGATTCAACACAATTCAAATATTGCATGATTTGATTCAGCTCTGATAAGACTTTGTTGTACATGTAATGAAGTTTCTTACTTTAAAAGTAAAATATATATTTAAACCCCACCACTGCCAAAAAAAAAACACCTGATACTCTAAAACTGTGAACTAAATTTGATCATAACCTGAACAAATATTACAGCAGTATGCAGAAACAAGGCTTACTTGGTAAGTCTGCAATAGTGAACTGAGACAGCTTTATTGATCTTTGGCTGATTGCCTTCTACATTTGATCCAGACTGAGGTTTATAAATCAATAGAGCCAAATTTTAAACACCAATTTCCATTTCAGATTCACTTACACCTACAGTACAATGCTTTGCAGCCATCCATGTTTAATGACATGAATATATTACCTTGCTCCATAAGTTAGAGTTTGGACAGTTTGGATTCTCTCTTATGAATGGCGATAATTCATAAGAGAAAATGTTGCCATCTTATATAAAACACAAGGAGCCACACGGTCTTTAAATCCCTGCTTTACCAGGCTATCGCCACAGTACACCCTTGAAATTCCTATCGCTGAACACCACCAGGTATCAATCTAAATCCACCTTTATTCCCATTTTAAACTTTATTCTCTGAGAGCGGCTGTGCTTTGTACTCTGAGGTATGTTAGGATTTAGCTTGAGATCTGCCCTTTACAATATATTATTATTATTTTTAAATTTACGGCCCCAACCATTTTTTAGCCTTTTTTTCTCACCCATACAAATCTGGTCGACATCAATCAAGGTGTCTTTTGGTGCCATCACCACCCAGAGAAATAAAACCACACATGATGTAACTAATTACAAGTTCAGGCTCCGTCTCGACGGCAGTTTGGAAATGCATCTGAAGACGTAAGCGTCAAGCTCGGCGTATCTCAGCGATTGGCCCCCAGACACACCGAAATCCAGCACCTATACGGCGAAACGCGACTGTTAAGGCCAGCAAGAGCAGCGACAGAGAAAACGGAGTGAAACAGACTTCCGAGGAGACACCTAGTTTAATCTATCTGTCAGGACGTATAAACGAGAGCAGTACTTAAGGAGCAGAGGAGCCGAGCTCTCAACACCGTATTTATCCCCTGCTATGCAGGAAAGGCACATTAATACCAGGACATAAATCACTCCTGACAAGGTTTTGGAAATTGTCTTTAACACCCTAATAAAGCTCAACATTAATAAAGTGCACTCAGTTCAAGAATTACAAAACACAAGTTGCTACTGATTCTTTTCAAACATAAAAAACTAAAACAAACACCTTTGTGAAATACAAACAACATCCTGCAGGTGTGACACTGAATGTGACCTACTGTACGTTGCCATAATGAGCCAGATACATAATAATAATAATAATAATAATAATAATAAAAAAAAACAATAAATGACAAAAATGACCTAAAATGCATAAGAAATTCATAAATGCCTGATGCTCACTTAAAATAAATCACAAAAAGTATGATTTTGGAAGTTTATAATATCTCAGGTTATAAGGGATCACTTCAGAATGAAGATCTTTTTTCTGTTTTTGGGAACATTTCGGTGTATGTTTGACTACTACTTCTACGGTCTCAGTCACAGTAAGTGCTGACGTCTAGGTTTTATGTATCAGGTCTGCTAGTGCTGCTGTATCTCCTTGAAAAGATAACGCCAGAATCATTTGTTATGCATGTGAGATTACAGGTTATAAAAAAATAGAATTTTGTAAAATTACATTTTCATATGAGTTTCAATGAAAGTGAAGGTATTAGTTAGGACCATATGTCAATCATTTGTGTGTGTGTGTGTGTGTGTGTGGGGGGGGGGGTTCTCCATAATTATCCACAAAAGACTTACAGGACACTTACTGGGGATGGAGGCGATACCAATTGCTGTCTTTGGATGGAGGGCAGGAAGTCCAGTTTGCATGTGCTGATTTATTTATTCTGTCCCTCATTTTGTGTCCTATTTTGGTCCGTCTCCAGGTAAACCCAGCCCCCAATTTGACACCTGCGCCTAGACATGTAATCCTCTCCCACAGAGCAAATTCCCCTTTTCATTTTCCACGTGTTTATTTTCGTCTCTTAAATCCAGCTTCTTGATCAGGCGTTTCCATTTGGGTCTTGTTGCCTCAAACTCCACTCCGTTAGGATAAATAAAACTTAATGGTTTTATTTATTTATTTATTTTCTTTACTGTTTGCTTGGCTACCACATCTGCATCTTGGAATACTAGCTGTTAAAATAACCAGATATTTTATTGGCGTGATTCAGGCTGAATGGACAATGGCGCCCCTAGAGGCAGCCATGGTGTTTCAGGCTCTTCATTACACAAACATGTATTCCGCAACATAATACTTCAGTGCAAGAGCATTTCCCAGTTCCACTACTGCAGTCTGTACAGATATGCACAGTTGCACTTTAACTTGTTACACTGCTATATTTCATACCCTTTGTACTTGCAACTAGCTTATGTATAGTCTATTTATGTCTTACTTCTTTTATACATTTCATCCTCTACAGCTCTTGTTTTAACCTATTACTGGACTGACACTATGTTGACGAATGCACCAAGAGGAATTCCTTGTATACTTGGTACTGGGCGAACAATATAGACTCTGATTCTGATGCCTCTGCTCCAGGTTCTTGTTCAGTGTTTTAGGTTTGAAGCGACCTTAACCACCATGAAATCTGACAGTAAACTTCTACATGGAAGTTAAAGCACCATAACTACAGTAGCTACTCACAGTAAAATACTATCAGTAGAGATCTACCATGCTTCTGCACTTGCAAACACGTGCGATGTGCCGAAGCATTATACTGTAAAAACAGAGGATGGTACTTCAGTGTGTGGATCACCTCCAGAAACACCTACGACGTTCACACCTGGGAGACTTATGGGTCAGCAGAACATCATTCTGAACTTGACTTCAACAACAACAACAACAAAAAAAACCATTGCATTTTCAGTGCTACTATTTTAAGTTTAATGTGATAGATTCATAAGGAAGATCTGCACTGGTTCCTTCAACTATATGGAGATCCATAACTTTGAAGCACATTTTCGGTTACAGGTGTCACCGCTGACCTCATGGAGGACAATGGCAGAATGAACAAAAAATACATTTACACTGCTGGAAAATTGACAATTTAATTAATAAAGTTCTATATCCCTGATTCGCTCAAAACAAAGCAAGGGACCAAGGATAAGCTAGAACAATTCTTTAAAAGCTATCTTTTAAAGAGAAGGTGTCTCAGTATTAAAAATATAGTATAAAAAGTTGAGGTCCTTATACAGTAATTCTATTGGTATGAATATATCAGCCATTCCTTTGAAGGGTGCAGACAATGAGGTGTTTTCTGCTTTTGATTGAACCCACAGCGCTGCATAAATTAATTGACAAAAAAGAAAGAACAGTATTCAGCAGTAAGACAGCACTGATGGAAAAGGTCGACCGGCATGCAAAAATTTTCTTGCCGGAGAAAGAGAGGGAAAAATATCGCACCTGGCTTTCTATGTTCATTTCTTACCAGCACATTAGTGGTGCTTCAAAGTCTGGCGGTCGATCAACGGGGGAACGATTATTTAAAAAGCTGAAATGAGACTGCGCCCAAGAGTGCCAGAACAGGACCAAAAAAAAGGGTCATTTATCTTATCGGCTGTGATGGCTCTTATCTTGACCTAGTTTGGCATCACTGGAAACCACAAACGGTGTCGTATGTGTCTGCCCATGAACTGCGTGTGCACGTTCCTCGCCGAATGTTTGGGGAAGGTTTTAAAGCAGGGCTGCAGATGTTGATACCAGGCAAGCAAGTGCAGATGTTACCCCTCTGAACAATGAACCCAGTATGTACGAGACACGAGGGCCAGACATGTAGCACATACCGTTTTCTTTCTGACAGAATTCCTTTGATCAGAGGTTTTAATGGAGTCCTACGATACTTTGTGTCACACGAGGAAAGACGCAGCTACATCACTCGCTAAAAACCTATTTGCATGTTGAAAATTCTTGTATTTGGACGAGACTAATGAAATTTCTTCTCCATGTCCTATTATTCAGACCCCCCCCCCCACTTAAAATACACAGCCTGGACCTGGCTAGCGTGTTAGCTAGCTAAACCACACAGATAGGTCTGTATGCGACGAAATTTACTTTAAGGTTCTTTGTCAGCTAGTAACAGGTGTGTTCTAAATGTGGAATTACTGAAAGTAATTGAAAACATGGACAGAACTGCAAAGACAAGAAACTAAAGGCAGCCCTCAGGACAATACATTCCACAATTCATTCTCCATCTCTAATCTTTACCAGAAAGCTGTTTACAAGTAATTGAATGTTCGGCATTTGTTGACGATTTCTTATGCATCTTGCAGCAAAAGACAAAAGGTTATATTCACGTTTCTTGTAGCTATGGCTGACAAAAGCTTCGGAAGAAAGCCACAAATAGGTCTGCAGGTCATTTTTAGCATGTATCAGACATGAAATACTGCAAGACAATGGACCAATTGTAGGACCAGAAAAGCCAGTGGGGCCAGGGCTGCTGCCTCTCAGACGGCATTTGGTAGTAAAAAAAAAAAAATCCAGAAAGCGTGGAATAGGCCTAATACCCATGACTGAAAGGACAGCTCCCTCCAGAGAAATATGCAAAGCACTTTGACTCGTTGGAGATGCTGGGTCCCCAGAGATAATGTAATAAATTGTATAACATTATACGCAGGGCTCTCTTCCTGCATTACATTTTCAGTGAAGCCTGAAGGAGCAGGGGCTTATGAAAAATATCACGCAAGCATTCAGCTCGCCGTCTCCCAGCCCCCAGCCCGCTCTACATAAGCCCGCAACGGTTTATTATGAGCTGCTAATGTAAATAAGCAAAAACAAGTAATAAAGCAATTATTTTGGATGAATTATAATATAGCTTTGTTTATAGACGAAACAGTGTTTGCATTATCCAGTGCCCAGATCCAGTAATTGATTTTTATAACAAGAATTTTTAATACCACATGGTATTTTGCACATGGAGGTTAATGTAATTGATTGTAATACTGTAGGGAGGCACCCAGTGTCTCTACACCTTAGTTCAACATATCAGCAGCAGAGCACTACTGGGGAACTAAAAAGCCCGAATCTCTGTTGAGGTCCGTAATAGTGCACTTTCAGCGGAGCGCGGCACCCGATGAAAAGAGCGCCATTCCTACCGTCACACTTATCATTTCCTCCGCGTAAACAGTGTCTACGTTTTCATTATCTCCCCATCTTAAAGTAGAATATGGCTAATTTGCGGGCTGATGAAATGGGCTGCGCGGGGCGTGCCGAGTCTATCCCAAGATTAAAGGGCAGACGAGCTCTCCAGCACTCTGACGTGCCTCGATGCCGCGCAGGCAGGATGCAACGTCAGCCCACGGAAGGACTATCAAAGGGCTCCATCATTACCGAAGAAGCGGGGCTGGGGGAGCAGCTCTGGACAGCGCGGGAGGGAAGTCGCTCGACGTAGAGAATCACCCAGCACATCCTTCACTGCTGGACTCGGGGGGGGGACAGACTTGCACTGGTAACCGGGAATATTCACAGGAAGCTCAGCCGAGCCGCACTTATGAGTAGTCGACTCCTCGACAGCATCTATGTTTGTGACGTGCTGTTCATTTGTAATGGACAATAGTGTCTGCTAAAAGACAAAAATGTAAATGCAAATAATCACAAGTGCGCAGTAAGACTATAGAGAAAATTCTATATCAGCTGAAAACCAAACAAACAGTAAAAACATTTATAAAAGATAATGACAAAAAAAACAGAAGAAGCGACGACGGCACCATTACTGCTCAAGCAAGGTGGAGGCGGGACGTCCATGAGGAACAACAAGCACGATCATAAGCTCCAGCAGCCTGGTGCCTGGCATCAATCCCCGGGGGGGGGGGCGGGTGTCATGTGTGATGCTCAGAGGCTGCATCTCCGGGTATAAAACTCGTTGTCTGCTTATTAACTTTCCTTCATATTGAAAACTCATGAGAGCAGCCAGCAGTAGCTTACAGAACTTAATTAGCCCATGTATGTATACTGTATATCTGCATATAATCTGCACAAATACTGCAGGACATGAAAAATCCTATATGGAATCATACATCTCTATGGTAGCTAATCCACTTATTCCTGTGCCAAATTACACTAGTGGCCAAAATTGTGGAAAGCAATTTTGGCATCACGCTTTCAAAGTTACTACATGAATATTGGCAGTAATATTTATAAACCATCAAAGAATGTTATAAATGTCACACACTGGACGGCTAATTAAGTAGCTGGAGCGACAGTTGAATAAAGTTCCACAATCTCTAAAAAATTGGCCACTAATATATATTAAACATTTATTTTGTACTGAAGGGAATCACTGCCAAAAAAGGAACAGAACATGTGTCAACCTGAAGTGAAACTTGTACATAAATGTATTCTCATATTTCTGGCACAAAGCACAATATACAGTCCTGATGTCTGTTTAACAGTGAACTTCATTTTTTAAATAATTTTACCAGCACTGGCTGGGTATTTATAAATGTGTTCTAACTGAGGCAGAACTTTTCAAGGTTTTCAAGCATCTTACATTGCAATACTCCATGTAGAATTTACCAGCATTGTTAAACCTTCTCTGGTCCGAAATTTGCATAATTACAATCCCCATTTTGCAATCTTTCGATTGAAATGTGCCAACCTACACACAAAACACGGTTCATTTAAATACACGGCGGCGACCATGCATCAAGCTGGTCGTGATATTTAACTGAGAAAGACAAACTGCAAAGGGAATTGCACATGAATAAATATTGTCACACATTATTGTGTATATCTGGGGATTTTATCTGGGTGGGTACAATTTGGGGATAAAAGGTTTATTCACAGGAAAAGTACACAGAAGAAGGCAGGCATCTTAAAACACACACTACCATGGGTGAACTGGTCACCAACTGGAAAATAAAGTAAAACACACATGACACACGTACTGCAGAAATCCTTCACTGTCAGTTGGCAGGTTACAAAGAACCTCACAATATCAAACGTGCGGCAGTGCTAATGTCCTGTACTGAAACGTGCACAGATCACAAATTACCATAACAAGCAGACATGATTATGAAATCCATGAAGACACACCAAGCACATATATACTGAAAAG
This sequence comes from Hippopotamyrus pictus, assembly GCA_026781145.1. NCBI lineage: Eukaryota > Metazoa > Chordata > Actinopteri > Osteoglossiformes > Mormyridae > Hippopotamyrus > Hippopotamyrus pictus. Next base: position 10,512,073 of record JAODLC010000028.1, read on the forward strand.
CCACGTCCAACTCATTCTGCTTCAGAACTGCTGGCTCAGTTCAAACACGCCAAAATTCAAACCAGCCCGACCGCAGGACTTTCAAGGTTCCAGATGAGGATAAATAAGAACAACACATTTACTGATAAGCCAGTCTAGTACTAACTTGGACTACAAAGCCGAAAGGATGCAAGGACTTGGAGGTAAATCTTAGAACCAAATACTGTACTTAATATGAAATGTACTTCATAATACATAATAATGAAGCTGCACAACTGTAAGGAAAATGGCCAGCAAAACAGCATCCATATCACATAGATCCCAGATAATGCCATGTTGCCTTTTTAATGTGGGATATAAACATATAATCTCAAAGCAATAAATAATAAATGTAAAACACGCTATAAAAATGTCAATAGCCCCGTGATAGGAAAGCATAGTAAAAAAAAAAAAAAAAGATGCCAAAAATCTATTTTCTGAGAAATACAAGCCAAGCAAAAATAGACGCAGGGGAATTTTAACCATCAACAGTCTTGCTCTGAGGTTTTGTACTGGTTTGAAATAGACGTATTCACTTCAAAGTCAATTTTGTTTCATTCTGAAAATAATCCTTCGTACTGAAAAGCTGCCCCTAGCATACATGGAGAAAATTAATTTATTGAGGTAATTAAATTAACCTCTGATTAACTTGAGATAAGTAGAAAAACTGGAACACTGCAGGAAAAGGAGGGTGAGATTTGTAACAAAATCTAAGGGTGACTCTGCCACAGACTGCAGTAGAACTCAGACGTACATAAGCAACATGTGAGAGCAACAATTCTCTGGGGGATGGATGGATGGATGGGTGGATGGATAGACAGATATGAAACAAGTCTAACCATTTAATGGGATTCCCTGTTTTTATAGTATAAGTAGAATTGAAAGATTAAGCTAACATTAAGGAATACTAGTAGAAATATTCAGCATATTCAGCATGATGTGTAAGAATCAATAATACACTCATACGTCAGAACTCTTTTTTTTGGTATACATAATTATCTTTGAAATTCACACAATTTTAATGGATCCCTTTTGTTAATTAAAAAAATCTGAATTATTTCCACTAAAACATATATATCCCAAGGTCTTATGGCTGAGTCATGCTTTCGTAAGGAGACACACTACCACAAAGACTAAGCGGCTTGCAGAGAATTTCTGGGGATAGGTTTTGAAAAAAAACACAGGCCAAGGGAATAGTATAGATGTTTCAAAGGCTGTGAATGTCCCTTTTAGCACAGTGGAGTCGATCATCATGAAACCACCCAGAATCTGCCTACGGCACTCCATCCTCCCGGAGAGAGTGGCTAAGTGAGAGAGAGTACTGGTGAGAGGAACCACCCTGAAGTTAAAAGACACGTAGTTCCCTGGCCGAAGGGGAAGAAGCCGTCTAAAGGTCAACAAGTGGTAAGTGTAAAATGTGGAAGGGCGTGGACATTCAGGGGGGACAGCTGAGGTCAGGGTGCTAATTTCTTTAGCATAATACAGTTTTGTAGTAAGACCATTATATGTAAGAGTCATGATTATTTCATTTTCATAATCGAAATTAAAAAATATTAATAAATCCTGTGATCTAATCTAACAGATATCCATCGAGTCACATGGTTATGGAGTCTTCATCATGTGACTGGAAACGGCATTAAGATAAAATTAAAAAAAAAAAAACAGAGGGAAATACCACTGGAAAGCTGCCTTATTCCGCAAATGACAGAACACTCGATGGAAAGTTCAACAAGATAAAAACCTAAAGCTTACCAGCTAAAAAACGAAAGCGTTCAGTCAAAGTGACAGTGAGGGAGCTTATAAGTTTTCTAGACTATTCCATTGAAAGTCAGAGCTGAATCCAAGTAAGACACTGCAGTAAAAATTCACATAAAATTCCAACTTTTTCAAGGTCATTTTTGGTATGTCTCAGGCTCTGGAAAAAGCTTTTTTATATTTAATTAAATGTTTTATCATTGGATCACAATGAATTTATTCAGGAAATATCTTCCCAAATATTAAACTATATTTTGTGTTCTTTTGCCATTAATATCGTAGTGGCTGTGGGATGATGCTGGGTATCGGAGCATGCATGTGCAGCGCTATGAAAATATACTGAGCACGCTGAGCATTCTGGGAATATTGCAAATAGCCCCTGTGTACGCTGAGCATTCTGGGATGTATGTCATTGTAAATGCAAGTATTTCAGATTGTTGTGTGTCCTTTACCTGTGTTATATGTGCATATGTGTACGATCCTCACGTGTCTTTAGCCATTGTGTAAATTACCCACCATGTGTGTGCCTTACTGTCTGCCATCCAACCTCCCTGCTTCTCCCTTGTTCTGCCCCTGTTACTCCTTTTAAGCGTTTTATAAAAGGGCATTCTTTCCCCTTTGAATGAAGCCTCTGTTTCTCGCCACGGGCGCGATTCCTCAGTCTGCCAGACATTACAATATTCTTATGCTTCAGGTTCTCCCTGGTACCCTTTCCATACTACAAGTCACTGTAGTAACATACGCTGCAATCTCATAAAAAGCTGATGATTTTAATTGCTGGTAACTGTTGCTAAAGTGGGCGTGCAGTGTATTTTGAACAGCCATAGGGAGGGAGGGAGGGAGGGAGCGGGAGATCAGCAGGTAGATTGGTGCAGCGTCGGCAGCACTGCGGCCGTTGTGCTGGTCTGTCGTGGTAAAGAGGGAGCGGAGATGGAAGCTCGGACGCTCAGGGGGAGTTCAAAATAGAGCTCCTCCGCTCCTCCGCATCGAAAGGAACCAGCTGAGGTGGTTTGGGCATCTAGCTATGACGCCTCCTGGACGGCCCCCTGGGGAGGTGTTTTGGACGTGTCCAACCAGGAGGAGACCCCGGGGAAGACCAGGACACGCTGGAGAGATCATACCTCTCGGCTGCCCTGGGAACGCCTGGGGATTCCCCCGCTGGAGCTGGAGGAGGTGGAGGAGGTGCCTGGGGAGAAGGAGGTCTGGGCATCCCTGCTTAGACTGCTGCCCCCACGACCCGACCCTGGATAAGCGGCGGATAATGGATGGATGCACATTTTACCAAAACTGAGTTGTAAACTTATCTTAAGATAATGTCCCGACCAACACTATGGATAAATGGCTGTTTTTACCAGTCTTTTTCAGTACCGTTGATTTTTATTTACAAAGTCTCTTACAAAACTCTTATAAGAGCTGTAGATTATTTAAAACACTGACCTTAGTCTATGTCATATCACACCTCGTACAGAACTCAACAGGCAGGTGAATAAAACACAAAAACTACCACATGCCATAAATCGCTTTGTGAATGAGAGGACAAGTAAGGACAGTTTTCAGTTAGCTGGGCCACAGCAAGATATATTAGACAGCTTGCAAAGAGCTGTCACAATAAAATACCCTCATATCGTAGTCCAATGCAAATTAGATGGCTCATCTCATAGACAACCGTTAGCCCAATTAAAAACCCAGCATTTTATGTTGTACGAATAGGGGTTCTCTGTTTTGAATCAAAATTAATAGTACACATATTATTGTTCATCATTTTAATATACAATCTGCTGAAACAAGACTTAAATCGAAACCCTTCAGCTTCAAATTTTAATTTAAAAATTTGTGAGTGACTGATATGCACTGAGAAAATGGGGCCAATATTTGTGCTCTTTTGTTTCAACCCACTTGTAATTTACATAAATCCTGAAGAGCGTAGAATCCGGTAGAAACGGAGATGCTAATGTCACTTTTCAAAACATTATAGTCAAACTTTACTTGACTTGCTGACTAATTTATTGTGGAGGTCATACTCGACATATTAACACAATCAAACAAGATGAGGAGGAATCAGGCTTTAAAAAAGTGATGAAAGGGTAATTAACTTAAACCGTATTTACCAGACAGTGCTACCGACAGCAATAGCAAAACAATCAAATCCAGGAATGTTAGTCTGTGTACTATGGAGGAGCTTAAAACATCTCCATACTTGTTTCAAATACATTCAGTTAGACAAATTTTGTTTCTACACTGCTCCATAGTACTGTCAGTCAATACCAGTATCAACAATTAGGAAGTTCTAATCGACCAGCAGCAATGAACTAAAAGAACTGGAGGACTTAGAGGGGAATAGGAATGAATAAATTAAAACAAAACGAGCACATGATATTAGAATTAATTAAAAAACACTCAAAATGAATCGATATCCACTGAGAACAGATGCTGAGCAACAGCGCTCACATGCTTCATGAAGTGCGCATCCATTCTTGCAACGGGAAACATTTTTAAACAGTGATTTAGATATCAATGACAGAAAAAGTACATTTTCACAGAACAGACAACATCTCAAATGACAGGAACCAGGGGTTTTCAAATAGGGGGTGTGTTGGGCTGCTGCAGGGGGATTATAGGGATGCAAGGCAAATAGAAATCCTGGTATCATCAGCAGACAGAGATACTAACACTTGCCATTAGTGCCTGGTTGCTTATGTGATCACACATTAGCAGTAGGAGGTCCCTAGCTGAGGAGAAAGGTTGAAAGCCGCTGCTCCAAACCAAGCCCTCAGCTAAACCACTCGCACCGCTTAGAATCCCTTAGTTCAAAGAGCAGCTTTGAACCATAAATAGTTGTTTGTGTAATTTCAATAAGCTACGTACACTCTGTTCATAAGTACTGACTTTCCGGAGGCTGAATCGAAAGCTGCACTAGACTGTTAACGGTTTGCTGTGAAAAGCGTCAGCTAGATTTCCTCTGGTTAGCAATTGCAAAATCTCCTTACTATTGTATCGGGTTAAAGAATCGTATTTGTAAAACTGAATTTCTGCCTTACACACAGTTAGCATATGAGTAAATGAAATTTACTTTATTTTCTTGATCCCCATGGGGAAATTCTCTTTCCTCCTACCCCATCTTCTTCTACCTGACAGCAAGGTGGCCAGGGAGCTGAGGGTTTAGGACGTTGCTCAAAGACCTGCAGGTGCACTGAGGCCAGGCTGGAAACGGTGACCTTCCGATGACAGGAACAGAGGCTTAGCCCTCTGCGCCACACACTGCCCTTAGAGAAGATGCCTTCTCAGCACAGTACAGTGTATAACACAAATATACAACTATAACAGTGTGTAAAGACAAAATAACTAGTTACTGTTATAAATACAGTTGACCCTTCTGCATCGCAACTTTTCCCATTGTGGTTTCAATATATCAAAGGGTCGGCATAAGAAATTACAGCTGCAGACGACATGCAAAGGCCAACAGACAAACAAAAATTTAGTGACTCATAAATGCACAAAATACACGTACAGTGCTGGTTTGGAGGACGCCAAGTGTGTTTACACCAGACTCTCACGGTGATCTTTGCATTTTGCATTTCTTGCATCTTTTCACTTCATCGCTCTGCTCTCATGCTCGCTTTGCTCAGCAAGGGCACTAAAAGATTTTACAGGGTTCTTCTAGATCGCAGGGGACCTCTGCCCCTAACCCCCGCAATGTGCAACGGTTGACTGCGTTTTGTATCTTGTGGGCTCACCATCTGCATAGGGTCATGGGAGTCAGGTGCCATGCCATTTGGGCAGCAAGCATAAGCAGGAAGGACCCATATGGGTCAGATCTTGGCAATGGACACTGGCTTTAGGAATTTGGAATGGGACCTCTCTGGCAGGTAAGGAACTGAGCTAGTGGAGAAGATGAACAGGCCCTTACTTCCATGCACAGAGTGGGCTATGGAACCAAACCTCTCTATTGAGGATGGACCCTACTTTGGAGATAATCATGGTGAAAGACCTCACAAGTTCCAAACAGGGCTATCAAGCTAGAGCTCATTTTAGCAGACAAGAAGGTTGCCTCTATGTGATTGCGTCTGTAGTGAGCAGCAATTCAGGATACGTTGACTTGTAGGATGCCGCGAATGATGAGCTTGTAAGGGTGCCGTCTACATTTTTATCCTAATAGGAGACTTCTATGCTCAACTGGTAAACAATGGAGGTACCCATTGGATGGGCGTGACTGGGAATAATTACCTCCCAGATGTACACAGGCGTGGTCGAATTTTTATTGGACTTGAGTGGAAGCCATGGATTGGCTGTTACAAGCACCATGTTCGAACACAAGAATACTCACAAGTATACATGATGTCCGAGCACTCTAGGCCAAAGATTTATCATCAACTCTGTAGTTGTGTCATCTGACTTCAGGCTGTGTGGTTTAGAAAATGAGGTAGAGAGGGGTAGAGGCATTGACTAAACACCGCTTCATGGTGGGTTTGATTCAGTGCTTGGGAAGGAGACTGGATGGCCTAAAACTACTCCTGCTGTTCTACAACCTGGCAGAATTTAGCTTCAACATAGCTGGCTCTAATACTGAGATATAACCTGCTTATCTGTATCAGGTGTGGTAAATTAGGGCTAGACATAAGCTCTGCAGCATAGTAGATCTCCAGGAGGAGGAATGAGCAGCACTAGCCTAAGATGACCCAGACATCTTAGCTTATGCCGCCGGCAAAACTTCTCTCACATGCTGTGTGGGGCCATGGGACCAGTGTTTATGGCCTCAGTCAGTGCAGTGACGACAATTGTCATGACAGTAACCCTAGAATTCACTGGCAGACGCCAGTGTTGAGGGAGCTGTCAAACTACAGATAGAAGCCTTCAGGGCAATGTTTACTCGGGGGGTCTCCAAAGGTAACTGAAAGGTACCAACGGGCTGGACAGCTTACAGCAAAGGTAGTAGCAGAGGCGAAATCTTGTACGTAGGAGAAGCTTTGGGAGGGTATGAAAGTGTGGCCCCAGAAATGTTCTAGCATTAGGATGAAGAGAAAGAACTTTGCTTAGGCTATTTTAGCGGGTGGAAGTGCTGACCAACTCTGGGGATACTGTTAAACGGTGGAAGGAACACTAAGGAACCCATCAACCCAGTAGACATGTTCCAGGAAGCAGAGTTGGAAGCTTCAAGCTAATCAGAGTTTATCAAAGTAGATGGTTAGAAGCCTCCATAGCAAAAAGACTGCAGGGATCGGAGAAATCTGTAAAGAGATGATGAAAGCACTGGATATTGCTGGGGTGGCGTGTTTAACACACCTCTTCAATACTGCATGGAAGGCGGGTGAAGTACCTCTGTACCAGCAAAAAAGGGTGGCGATCCCTATTTTTGAAAAGTGGGATCATGGAAAAAGGAAAAGACAATATTAAGTCTATTCTTCCTGGTACTGAAGAAAAAACTTGATGGTGCTCAATGATTCAAACGCAAAATTCAGGAGGAACAAAGCAGAATCCGGCATTTGTGGGAATATGCCAGAAGAGTCTACAGTGCTCTGCGAAGACGATGCATCACCCAGGACATACTGAGGGAGGTGCTACACGATTCATATGCTGCCCCTGAGCTGCAGCTGTGTGCCATTCGTTCTTAGCTTGAAGAGTCGCGGCTGCGAACTTCGCTTACATTAAATTCAGGAAGATGCGTTCATATGGCACTATTAACATAACCAATGAATTCTGCTTTAGTGCATATTGGATTAAAGGGAATTACAAAAATCTCAGTGCGGTGAAACCTCCGCAGCATAAAAAGCCATTTCCTGCTCCACTTGCGCAAGGCTAAATCATCTCCAGCCGGCTCCTTTGTGCTGCTGCTCCACAGGAAGTCGATCTGCAAACAAGCGCGGAGATGCGACCTTTGTACGCCTTCACGGGGCCTACAGTCCATGCCTGTGATGTTGAACATCATGCACTGATGTGCACCTTTGTTTAGCCTTTGGGGGGTTGGGGGGGGGAGGAGGGGGAGTGAATCCATGTACAGTAGCTGTAATAATCCCTCTCACATACTCTCGTTAAAAGGTCTTGCACAGATTACGGTTTCTTGACAATAATTCAGGGGAATAAAATGTTTGACAGCCAAAAAAGCATCTAATGGCTTAATTATACAAGAAGGCAGGTTAACAATAAAACTACGGACTGATTTCTGGCATTGATTCAGTCACTAACCTTACTATTTTTCTATTAGTCAGCTGTACTTAAATTTGAATTAAAGTACATGGCTTCTCAGGAAAGTAAGATTTAATTATACCCTTGGCTAAATTCAATAAGAGGATTGATGGAAAAACTCTTGTACAAAATGGGAAAAAACACTTTCCACTCCAGTCATCACGCTAATATTTGAAGGTTTCCACAACAAAGATACTGTGATTCTTCACCATATTTATCGTACTGTATCGTCTGTAACAATCCTAAATAGAATAAGTATCTATTGTTACACTGAAGTGGCTTACAGAATAATATTAATATTTATATCTAATTAGTTGATTGTTTTATAAAAAGCAACTTACGATTATAATTAACTGTAAAGCTGCCTTTTTTGCTATGGCAAAGATACTTCGCTCAGTGGTATGATAGCAAAGATCCTTCGACTTTGTACCAGTAATATGTATTTGTTTAACACGAGAAAATATTTTTCACTTTGATTATAGGACAAAATGGTCAAAAACAGCTCATAGTCAGTACCAAATATGTACCATTGCAGTGGATAATCCAAAATCCTTGAATATGGTGAAGATCAGAATGCTACATTAAACTAACTCAGCATATAATACTTCTTTTTGCTTGAAATCACTTTTAAAGTTTTTTCATCTGGACATAGCAACCTATAAAGGCACTGTTAATCAAAATACTCATTCCTAGACTGGATAAGTGTACATACCCAACATAAAATGGATTCTTCATATTTAACTATTGACCTGCCTTAGGTCAATTGAAGTGCCTGTAATGAAATCAAAATACACTAATCTGCTCCCATAAGATTTCCTGGCTTCATTATTGCAGTTTCTGCAGAGAAAAACAAAACTAGCGAGGATCAGGGGGAGGAAAAAAAAACAGTAGTGTGATGTAAAAAAACGTACTAAGGTATTAAATATATTTTGGAAGGCAGAGAAAATATGGCACAATCAGGACATCGCCTTTTCAGGATGTTCTTTCAAGATGGATGACAGCACAAGGAAACAGTTCATCAGGGAGGCTACAAAGAAGCCAATGGGAACTTTAAAGGAGCTACAGTACTTTATGTTGAGACCAGCCACTTTAACAACTATTTTACATATTCTTCACAATTCCATGCAGCGGGGCATGGTGGCACAGATGCAGACACTTTCGCAAAAAGAAGAATATCCAGTCTCTTCTCAATTATGCAAGTAGACACACTCAATCTCTTTAATGAGCCCAAGAATGATTTTGCATTCATTTGGTTGCCACAAAGCCAGCCCAGCCCATAATTCAAAGAGCATACTAGCTATCGTGGAGGTAGTATCAAACCGTGAGGCCGTTTCTCTTCAGTATGGTTAACGGCTCTGGTCAAGATCTGGTGGGAGGGGGATACAAAATATATGAAATTTTTCATGAAAAAAGACCAACAAACAGCAGCTTGCAGGTTGTAAAAGAGGAAGATCGATGAAGATGGCCTAGCCAAAGCCTGGACCTCAATCCCACACTGATCCCTTGCATCGTCCAGAAGAGGGTTTGCATGGGTGGTCAACTTGAGATACTTGATCTCTTCAGCAATTAAAGATTGAAGAAAACTGAAAATAATGCTGCCCCCAAAACAGAATTCCCCGTATCATCAAAGCAAAAAGTATACACTCACCTAAAGGATTATTAGGAACACCTGTTCAATTTCTCATTAATGCAATTATCTAATCAACCAATGACATGG
>JAODLC010000028.1:10521842-10532106 GCA_026781145.1 Hippopotamyrus pictus
GCAGTTCTGAAGGCGAAAGGGGGTCAAACACCGTATTAGTATGGTGTTCCTAATAATCCTTTAGGTGAGTGTATGAAGACACTGCATACCTACACAAGTAACACAGAAAGGGGGCTTTAGTTTTAAGATGCTTCTTTCGTTTACCATTTGTTTTTCATAGTGTTGGTAATACAGTAACAAAAGTAGAAGGTTTACTTATTGTATTATGTACTTATCCTGATTTGTGCCTTCAAGGCAAACAAACAGCTGGAATGAAAAAATAGGTGTTTATAACTGTTGTAAACACCATATACCGTTACTGCTCATTAAAATATCAAAGGTAATTTTTCCATCCCTTGGGTAATTTGCACCCTTGGACGTGCAAAAGCCCCCCAGGGAACAGGCTAATTGCAGTGTGTTATAGCCTTGTGGAATATTGATTATTGGCCTTTCAACAGTACGCCTCTTCATCCAACTTCATTAAAAGATCATTACTGAGACTGAGGGTGAAGCAAAGCCAGCCCACAGCACTGAGCCACAAGTCTGAAGTAAAAACGGAAATGTAGCAGAAGAGCATACATCTGTCTCTGCGTACATCTATGTGAACCGTAAGCAACGCCTACTGTCATTTTACAGGAAGAGAGCAATCAATGGATATCTATTGGCACTGCTATGATACTGCCAGTCCATATTGTTCTGTCCATCCCCATTGCCTCAAAGATACTCAAAAATATTACATAAGCTATAATTAAAAATACATGGAGCGCAAAGTTAAAGTATATAAGACGACCTAAAAATGTGTGAATGCAGTATCCCACTACTTTGATGACCGAAATTAATGCAGATGAAGTGTTATGCAAAAACACAAAATATTTACAGCGATAAATGGGAGCAATATGGTAACTAATTAGGCCATTTGCAAGCATTCCTGTGACTGAATATTAAGTTTCCAATAAGTCTTAGAAATTTTCATCATGGCTTATCTACTGTATAGAACACATATAAAAAACACTTTTCAAAATATTAAGCATTAGAGAAACTCAAAATGATTAAAATAACAGGTTCTCAGACCCAAATATGAAAAAAATGTTATATATATTTATTACGTGTGTAATATGTATCTGTATACATCTTAAGGAGTAACTGGTATTTTTCTTCAACTAAACCTGCCCCTCAATAACATCAGATCGTTTTTGTGAATAAAGGATAGTAACAAATGTTAGGCCTCTTTACTATGCGTTTACATTAGGCTTAACAGATCAGTATAATAACGTCTTACAATATCTGTTGGTAAAGTACACCCTTTAACATGGATAGCAGAAAAGCACATTTTTATAGTGGGTTTGCCTAAATTATAAACTTGACTTGCAGGGACTGTAAACTCAGAATGTGGGTAATATAGCAGGTGAAACACTCCCGTGCACGTTTTTGGCGGATAAATATAAAGCTACGTTTATATTTTTCAAGTAAATAAGCTTTTGCTGGATTCAAAAGTAGATGATCAACCTTCCCATACAGAAGAGATGAGAAGAGAAGATTGATATCTCAGGATGTCACATAGTCATAAAGGTGAGCCAAGTGGCCAATTGGGCCGGAGGGAATAAATGGAGTTGGTGGTGGGACTCATACGAGGGAGGGGCCGGTTTGGGGGGGTGAGATGGCTGCTCAGGAAATCCAGAAGGCAATGATTTGGTCATCAGACGAACAGTATGACCTCAGCTGCAAACATCTTTCTATACATTTTGGATTTGCTGAGAATTATTGAGAATTCTCAAAATGAAGCATGGAGCTGGGCAAACTACTGCAAATCGCGGGTGTGAAGACACAAAGCAGGTTCTTCTTTAAAGCCAGCGTACTTTTATCTGAATCCCTTTAAGGATGTGTAGTACGCTGTGTAGCACTCATCACCCCTGGGAGGGGTGTCACTTTAATGCCGTTAAAGGCCGTGCTGAGATCTGACCCCCAACGCTCCCACGGTGCAGCCCGTGTTCCTAAATCCACGCCACTAAAAAGGCCAGTGATGCTTTGATATTTCCACAATAATAGACATACAAAAATATAAGTGTAAATGTAATGTCTAAGGCAAGCATGAACCAGAAAAACCTCCACGTATCCTCAGAATGAAACACCACTTAAAAACTGGTTCATTAATTTAAACACACTCGATTACAGGAAGCATTATGACGCCACAACACCCAGTCATTTACCCAAGTAAATAAACAAATCTGGGTACGAAAACAAAACTCGCAGTGGGAAAACGTGACTTCAAATGAGCTGCACTGAAACTCGAAGATCTTCCAGTTCCTGCTAACGCAGGGATTCGAGCGGGAGTTTTGCTACCGTTTCCTGCAGTAAGGATCGTTACAGGTCATTCCAGCCCACGGCAGGAACCATCTACGACAGGGGTCTCAAACTCCAGTTCTGGAGGGCTGGAGCTCTACACAGTTTTTGGTTTCCCCTCATTTAACACACCTGATTCAACACCTTATGCTAATTACTACACAGCTCTTGAGCTGAATTATTTGTGGTGGAACAGGGAAAGATACACGGGGCTCCGGCCCCCCAGGACTGGAGATTGAGACCCCTGATCTATGACGACTCCTCTCTGGGCTGGAAGAGGAGTCTCTTCCACTGAGGCAATTCACAACACATTTTCATTTATTTTGCACATGTAAAACTATATCTTTAGTTTAAAGCAAATCGTGACCTTACTGAGTGGATGGGACAAAAGCTGATGGCTGCTTTTATTCACAACCTTTCCCGTTTCCATTTGTCTAAATTAAAAATATATATGTTATTTAGGCACAACAGAGGCATAAAGAGCAGGATCTGGAAGAGTGGCGTTCCATTGCAGAGACCCTCCAGAAAAAAGGTGATTATTTTGTTCTGTGCTTAAAATAAATCGCTACACCTTTGCATCTCTCTGAAAGGGCCAGGTCTCAGCTTACGCTGAGCCTGCTCATTACACACACCTTCCCTTCGCACTCATAATCAGGGGGTGTGAAACATATTAGATCAAATCTGAAAGTGTGACACAAAGTTTTCCACTAGTGTTGACTCACAATGTGCTCAGTCCATCTGCTGAGCAAAACAATTTCATATGTTTGAAATTAAAATTGGAATAAAAACAATTCAGCCAATACCACAGTAAAACGGTAATATTACCAGAACCCCGATGTTTGCTATAAACACAGAAACATACGAGTAACAAATTTCCTAAAGACAGTAACAATCAACACCGCATAACACTGACACAGGACTTAGATCAGCACTTCAGTCCTCTCTAGTAAACTGCATGTAATTGTGCTCCCTCCACTGCACATTTCTGCTTTGCATACACAAACACACTATTTTGCACAGCAAATTAAGCCTAGCAAACAATTCTCCTAGGCCTTGCCTTAATAATTTTGCATCACTGATAGGCACACAAGTCAAGGAGAGCAGGACTTACCCAAAGAATTACAGGCACAGTATCACTCTATGCATAATTCAGTGAATTACAAAGACACTCTTGTGTTTTAGTCCAACATCAGCCTGCAAGCGATTTGCCATAGAAAATATGTCAATGTAAGAACTCAAAGGAATACTAATCCAGTTCATTGACAGAAATGTTCCTGACCACTTGGCAATACATTGCACAGATCTAGTGTGTGTCTATTTCACATATATGTAAAAATTAGACAGTTCAGCATTCACCTAATAAGGTGTAGGAAACAAATGAATCCAGAAAATAAGTCACTTCCTTTCTGCGAGGTGACAGAAGCCCAGCTCCACCTCTGTCTCTCTCTCTCTGTCTCCACCCCAGGTGTGACATGCTGTCATCTTGTGCGCTTGACCTTGCACCCCCTGGTTATCATCACCATATACCAGCAGCGTGTTCCCACTGCTCACCGTATGTCCATTCTTCATAGCTGCTCCTGAAAAATTGAGCCAGTGATGGGTTTGGGCTGCCGCAAGATGGATAGCCCCATTCGCAATTCAAAGTGCAGAAAAGGACTTCATATGTCCGAAGTAAATTGATCATTTAATCATGCTTTTATGTACTAAAATGGCCAAATGCTTGGATTAAACTGAATAGAAATTTGCTTGAACGCGCACTCATGCATTTCATTGTTACTATAAATAATTTTACCAATGATTAGAATGCCATGTTTGGAATGATAATTAATTATAATTAATATTCAGCTGGGAATTTCACAAAGCTACTTCGCAGAGTTAAGTGTAAAGTCTTATGTATTTTTTTCTCAAAATTAAATCTATATAAGAGTATTTCAGTAGAATGTGTTACATTTTAATGTTAATTTAGGAATAAAACAGATCCTTCTTACAATTTTAGACTACTAATCATGCATTCAAAATTACTTCATTTGCTTACACAGTTCATGTCCATTACAATTACCACCAAACTTCCCTGATTTACCAGAAAACAAAGGATTAATATGCTGCTGAAAAAATGTCCCCACAAGGTATAAAGGTTTTTATCACATTGCGGGGACAACTGGTCGTAATATATACATAACCCACCCACCCGTACACACCCACACACATGCACACACAGAACCGGGAAGAACGTGTGCAGGAATGCAGCTCCGATCTCCAGCCCTGGCCGCAAGCCTTCAGACCCGGCAGAAGCACCACAAGCACCATAACACTCTGTGATTTAAAACTTACTATTTGTTTCCCGGTGATAAACTGCGGCCCGTAGCCATGAAAATTACCCTCATCCATCTCACACCTCAGCACTGCCTTTGCACTCACGCAACAAGGCGCCATAAAATGACCCGCTAGTATCTATATCGCATAGCCGCAGATTACGCGGCGAGTAATTAACATCTAAGCTCATACATCCGTTAAAGAGCACGGTGTGGTATTAGGGACGGAAACATACAAGGGCCAGAACAATGACCGATTACGGGGAGAGTGACAAATCACGGCGTAAGGTGAAAGCCGTACCGACGTCTGTCATTACGCGACATGGAAGGTTCACCCACGTCGCCTTCACTAGAAGCCATGGGAACTGCATTTGTAACGTAACCATGCATGTCCAGGTTGTGCAGTGGCACTGGAAAGGGACATTATGGCGGCTGCAGTGCTGTTAAGCTGGATGCAGCACCAAATCTTGGGACCATCCAGTGATATGTAATCCATACTTATCTGTACGCAAGTTTAACCTCCAGGAATGATTTTGATTGATAGCGAAAGGGAAATGCAGAGGCCTAGGATGACTGGAAGAGCACTATTATACACTAATACAGAGATATATATTGCTATGGGAGGTTTCTACATTGTGAGAAAGGTACCTTTTGTTTTCATACTGCAAGACCATCTGTACTGGTGTAATAGTGCTCATGCTGTTACACAGTATAAATATTTTAGTGATATTAGGCTGCCTTATGAACCAAAGGGAAGAATCATTTGTTCTGAGTGTCGTTTCATATTCAGAAGACCACCAAAATATGTCTTGGTTGAGCATTGTGTATTAAGCCCATCCTAAACAGAAAACCACTATTACAGTGACGATTAAAGCCACAGGTCACCAAAAGAACCCATTTGCAGTTTACTTGAAAATTCACATGTTGCAGAAGCTGTAGAATGTATTCAGTAATTTTGGCGGCATCCCAGCAATGCCCATTTTTTCAGGTTGTGCCATCTTTCCGAGAGCCCTTCCTCAAAATGTAAAAGGTGACAAAACCTACACAAATACACATGCAATGACAAGGTGACACACATAGACACACACACACAGACACACACACAGACAGACACAGACAGAGACACACAGAGACACACACACAGACACAGAGACACACACACAGAGGCAATCAAGCGTAGCTGGAAACACTGTCCCTCACCATCTGTCAGTCTGTCTGGTTGATAAACAGTGCCACACCAGCACTGAATCACTGGCCCACTGGCCCAGTGCCCGTCCAGACAAGACACAGATGGGGAGGGAAACCAGCAGGGGAAAAAAAAAAAATAGATGTTCTGCTCAGAGAGACTAAAAATATGCATGCAGTGCTTCTCGCCTAATGGAGGCCCGCAGCTTTGGGCCACAGGTGTCACATGATGCATAAACACTGAACCAAATTTCCGACAAAGATTAATACGACACTCACGTTAACAAACGTTTTTGTAACTCTAAACTGACACATGACCAGAACTAAGGGAACACACCAGAATCCTAAGGCCCATTTATTTTAAAGAATCGGTGGAAATGAGATATTTCTTTTTTTCAGTGCATAAACAATACTTGAAGGCAACAGAGCAAATCAATGTCCATCCCAACAAATAAAATAGAATCATGATATTGTGATATTATTTAATACAACTGACTAAATAGATTTACAGCATTTCCCTCCGGGGATTAAAAACGAATGAATGAATGGATGGGTGGATGGATGGATGGATGGATGGATGATGGTACGTACTGTACGTACCCATCTACCTTACCTACCATATACGTAAGAGTTATTATTACAATATGCTTGCAGTGTAAAATCTACAAATACAATAATGACAAAATAAAATCTTGGGCAAACATAAGTGTTAAGGAGATCTCAGTGCTGCACACGACAAACCTGAACTGTTACACTGTAATTGTGGTAATTTATTTTATGCAAATCCCAGCTACCTGACGTGTATTATTATTTTGTCTCATTTTTAACTGATTGATAATTCGGTTGCATTCTAAAGAGCAAGCCGTCACCCAGATAGGGTGTGTTGCTTAGCAACAGCCACTAAAGGACATTTCACCTCTGTCACCTTGCAAAAGATCAATGGAACTTTCCTGTGGCTTCATATGCATTCTGTCTTGCTCGCTTTCTCCGCTTTTATTTCTGGCAAAGTCAGCAGAATTGCACCAGACAACAGCTGAGACAATGGCTCCACAGGAAACGAGCTTAATTCTGGAGTAATTCCAGCCTCACATCTGGCACTTGATCACAGGGCCCCCCCGGTAATTTTCGACCCTGGGGACGTTCAGCGCCCGGCTGCACGCTCCCCCCCCAAGCCTTGTTCCGGGTCCCCTGTGGGACAGAGCACCTTTATTAAAAACCATCAGTCTGAAAGAAGGTGCAGGCTTGACAGGCTTCACGGCCACGACTGTGGGTCAGGGGCTGAACAGGCCTGCCAGTGCTCAGGTAGGCGATGTTTTCTTTTAATTTCCGAGCTCAACAGCAACCCCCACACCTGAACGATGGGGACTCTGATAGGCAGAGCACACCGCAGGTAGACTCTGATTGGCAGAGCACGCCGTAGGCGGACTCTGATAGGTATATCTGCTACCTTACTCACACATGTGCGGTATGCAGAAACACTGACTTATCCAAGCAGATATGGGCCACAGCTTATGCAAATCAGCACTGGACAGCATCAGCCTGACGAGCGAAGTCACCGTGGCCTCGAGTATTAGCACGGAATACGAAGGCTAACCCGAAGCAAACAGGAATGACGTTATGAGAAAAATTATGACCAAAAAATAGCTAACAAATACTGGGACACACAACGATAGGCAAAATGAAGATGACTGGATGGATGAAGGACTAAGAGTTATTTAAAAAAATGAAAATTTATAAAAATTTAAGAATAAAACAATAATGTGTATCACACATACATAAATCATATATTTACCATCCATAACTAAAAAAAAAAAACAGCCATATTTGACATCCTGAGAAGCTGTATAACATGATCCCATAAGGTGCTACTTGTTTTCTAGACATGTTTTTTATTATGTTCAATAAACAACGTTCTGGGTCTTTTCACTTACTGTCTTCTTCATGGAATTCATGCGACTATACTCGCATGAATTCTCGCATTATGTTGTTCCTCTGACTCGGAAGGCAGCATAGTACAGGAAAATAGCTAAACAGGCAATGCCGGCAAATATAATTGCCAGTGTTCAGCCGGGGCAGACTATGTGTGGTTATAGGGAACACAGATACTCAATCTGATGTCCCAGGAGCAAACGGCTTGCTGACCGGAAATCAGCGGCCTCCCCCTGACCTTCCCATGTGCTGCCAGGGAGGACCAGCCATCCCTCACTCTCCGGCAGCCTGCGACGTAAATAAAATCATCCAACAAAAGAACACACACGAAATGTTTATACCATACTACAGGCTGTGTGTATATATATTTACAGCTCAGAGAATTCCAATTATTGTTCAGACTGTTTGAATTTGCAGAATATGTTTGAAGAAAAATCCAAGTTTGAGTGGTGCACGCTGAAATTTTTACAATATTCAAATATGCGTTTTTAGAATTCAAGAGGTTTTATTCATAAGGCTAATTAATTAAATGAAAAAAAAAAACACACTGTTCCTTACAGAGACACCTGCAGCTAATTATGAAATTTAAAATTTATTTTTGAATGTAAAGTACTTAAAATTAAAATTACTACAAGTGAAGTTTAAGGTTGGTAAGCTGATAAGGCCAGTTTAACAAACTCCAGGTTGACTCTGCTGTACTACCAGATCACAGCACTAAATGGCCATATTCAATTTTCGCTTAAACCAGATTAGGTCACAGTACTACCTCATGACCACCACCACCAGAATATTCCTACTTTTCCTGAGGAATCTCTTGATCCGAGTGGCGACCCGGCAAAATCGACCAATCTTACACCATGTTGTAAGAGAATTTGTGATTGTCAAAATAAATGCAAAGGTACAAAATACATTGCTGTACACATTACTAACCATGCAGATCTTCCTGGCACCATGAAAGACATTATTTTTTATTTAAATGAGAAAACAATGGAGATCAGGTCAGAACTCTGATGGTTTGTAATTTATTAGAACCCCAGCACCTCCACACACAAACGTATTGACTTTATGTCTTCAGTCAATGAGCTGATGGTATTCATCATCTGAGCTGGCAGATTGAGGTTTTTTTTTCGAATTTGCTCCTTTTATCCTAAAATCACAAAGACATGGACCTCAAGGTCAATTTTAAGCCAATTCACTGCATTCCCCAGACTGGATATTGCCTATTTAACCAAGTACTAACTTCTACAAAAGAAAACTGGCAAGTTGACCTTGAGGTCCATTCATCTGTGATTTCTTGATAACACAATATTGCTATCATTCCAGCTTTTCAAATGTAAGGATTTAACATTTTACAGACACATTAAGATATAATTCATGGTGAAAGGAAATTGCACTGCGTAGTAGGAATGACCCAGCTGGTTGCTGTGACCATAAAAATCATGGTCACAATGGTCAGCTAATGTGACATTATCACAATGTCCCACGATAGCAGTGCAACATTAGGGCACCCAGTAATTTGGAAGTGATGTGTAAAACGATATTAATCACCTAACACTTCTCCCCCCACCCCTTTCCAAACAAACACAATCTACTGAGGAAAGCCATTTTTCTGCTCAGTTAAGCTCACAGACACACACACAGGTGCACAGAACGCTTGAGTGCACAGATGAACACTGGATCATCGTCAGCAATGCAGAGGAGAGAGGCACAAACCATTTTTTGAGATGTTCAGAGGAGCGAGTTGTATGTAACACAGAGGTAAGGTCATTATCGCTTTAGGTGTGCCAGAGTCCGTTACGCTGAGTGACACTGTCACTTGAGACCAGGAGAGGGGAGATTCTAGGATCTGACCCTCAGGGGGACTAAGCCTACAGAAGAAATAAGGGAAGTCACCCCCGGAAAAAGTAAATTTGCCGAGAAGAGGGGGAATGCCCGAGAAAGTTTGCTGACCTGGAGGTACGAAATGCATATGAAAATCGAGGACAAATCAGTAAATGGCTTTTTAAAAAAAAAAAAAAAAAAAAAAAGGGGGGGGGGGGAGACAAAAAAAAATCCATCTAGAACCACCTATGGACCAAGACACGTGTCACCCAGAACACCAGCCCAGATGCCGGCTCTGATAAGTGAATAGCAGGTCTGAACAAACAACTTTTATCTTTTTGGACAAAATTTTAGCCCCAAAAATAAATGCAGACACGAAAACAATATATAAGTTTTGAATCTAGTCCAGTGAATGCCCGCTTACAGAGACGATTTTGGGCGTTTTATTCCCAGCTTAATCAAAGCTGATGCGTACACTGCAACAGTTCCTACTCGCGCAGTTAAGGACACTGACTCGTTACCCTTAAGGCTGGCGTGTTAAATCCTGGCAGGGGCTTTACACAGAGCACCCACGAATGGCTCCACCAAAATATGCAGCTGTATAAATACATAAAAAACCAGGCAATAGTTTAAACACAGATTGTAATTTAATGAGTAAATCTTAAAATAATAATAATAGTTGTAGTAAGGTTTTTGTA
>JAODLC010000028.1:10536808-10561458 GCA_026781145.1 Hippopotamyrus pictus
CATCTCAGGCCTAACCAATGAAAACCTCAGCCACTCAAAGCCAGCCGCATCTCAGGCCTAACCAATGAAAACCTCAGCCACTCAAAGCCAGCCGCATCTCAGGCCTAACCAATGAAAACCTCAGGCAGCACGGCACTGACTGACATAAAAGCCTTATGTATTTTCTTACCTACATAGTGAAAATCTACTATTTCCCACTCTACTTAAGCCTATCTACCTATCTACACACACACACACACATATATGCATATTAGAGGATATGTACCCCCCTATTATGTGAGATAGTCATTAATGTGAGGAAAAGACCTTTATATCAAAACATTAAATTTCCAAACACACATAAATGACCAATCTATTTCGGGATTTGTCATATAAATATATCCAACGGTTTCAAAAATGGGAAACCCTAGTAATAATCGTAGTTCGACCGATCATCGTCATCATTTCTGGACAGTGTGATCGTGCAGACGTACCCATAAAACAGGATCCGTTGAGCCGCACATCTTGCCCTTCTGGGCGTGACTTCCCAGCACTCAAAGGCCATGAGGTAATTGCTCTGGATTTACAGCACCACTCATTTTCGCACCCTGGCCTCGCGGCTAAACAAGGCTCACAAATAACATTTTAATTTGCCTCTGCTTTGCCACGAGCTGAAATCCCGCAAGGCTCAAGGGGATCTCTCTCTCTCGCTCTTAGCTGGGAGTGGGCACCATGAGTGGGAAGGGATTCCACGCTTAAGGGCCAGAGGCTGGGCCATCGTACTCCCAGTCCTCTCTCAGGAAATCCTACCCCCTCCCCAAAGAATGGAAAGCATTGCTGCCTCTGGTTGGCAAATGTTAGCCGAAGAGGAATCCATTAACCCAGTAAGCTCCGCCGGCTTCTTTATTAGGTACATCTACTTGTTAAGACTAACATCCTGCTCATCCGACCAGTGAATCAGGCGGCTGTAACTGAATACATGCAGCATGCGGACAGCGTCAAGGGCCAGTTACCGTCTCTCTACGCATTAGAATGGCTACGCCGTGCGACCAAAGCGATTCGTATGTGGAGCTTGCAGACATAGCCCATGGTGTTACTCGCATCTCAGAAACACATTCTCACACGTCCGGAGTTTGCAGGGAACGGGGCAGCAGTAAAGCATCCGGGCGGGAGCAAGTCTGTGGCCGAAAGAACACCCAGGTAATGAGAGACGCGAGGAGGACGGCCATGGTAATCAAAGCCAACAGCTCAATACTACAGAAAGGCATCTGACTGCAGATCTGGTCCACTTGCGACAAACGGGTTCTAACCTGGTACTAAGTAGGTATATATAACGAAAGTGGCCACTTAGCGTATCTGCTCACTAACCCTCTAAACAGTATTGGCTGAGAAGATTTTTCTTCTGGAGGGGGCCCAGTATTGGTCCCCCCCCCCCACAATTTTAAAAATGAGAGCTGCCTCTTCCCATTTCCTATAAGTACAAATTATACTGGATAATGCAGATTCGTACTAAAAACGCTGCAGTGAGCTACATTACATGGTCCTTTTCATCCGAAAAAATAAACCGAGATGACGAAAATGGTTGGCTCTCAATACAGGACATGACCTTAATTTTAATGGGAAAAAAACTTGATGATCTAGAGTAGCAGTGAATAACGCATCTCCCCTGTCTAAGCCCCCCCAGCTCTCAGCCCACCCCCCTCCCCACCATTACTTACATTCATATTCATTACACACATATCCATGGCTTAATATTCCCCCCCCCCATCGACGCAACAATGGGCGGCCGAGCGGCCCACCACCTCCACAGCTCTATTCACGCGCCCCCCCCAAGTAGGTGGGTGGAGCTTAGAAATTGGCGTAGGTTTGTGAGTTTTCTCCTGGGTCCTAAACACATGTGGATTAGGTGATTTCGTGGTTCTAAATTATGCTATATGGCTTCATGTTCCTTGCATAGACCAACATCTCAATAATATGGATGTGCTATACCATGTCCTTCCTGGTTCGGGCTCCACGGCGACAATGTGCCTGCAATGGATAAGTGGTTATGGACCATGGATGTTTGAACACTGTACAATAGTAACATTATGAATTATTAGAAGTCTTCTTTGAAAACAGTGATGTAATAAGAAGTGGTACATTTAATTAACTTTCAAATTGATATTTTATTCTCAGCATATATAATAGTTTTTAAATGTATTTTAGAATAAATATGTATTTATTAAGATATGAATAGCTTTTCATACTACATATAAAACTTGCCATCGGCCCCCCTAGTAGAGACCAGCTCCCTTATCGATTCATCTCTAAATACACCCCTGTACCGCACATAAGTATTAGACAGTCAAAGAAAATGTTTAAAGCTAATTCTCTGGCTAGTAAGCGTATATATTTGCTCAAAACACAAACGCAGATTAACATTTGAAAGTATGCTAATTAAGAGTAACACAGTAAAAACTAACAGGAATTTCTTCTGTTCTCCAAAAACCTGCTGATATCTAGTTTTAGGACTAGATGAAACCACTCCTCAGGGCCTGGACAGCCAATCCACGTATATGTTAAGTTTCACAACCAGCTTAATTAACTGATTTAATTAGCTTGAAAGTGTTAGTGAGGTATTGATTAGCCAGGAAAGTGGCTGAGGCAAAACATACACTGGGGTGTGGAAGGCTGCTGCAAATTCTGGGGTGATTGTAAGAGAGGTTTTGAAATGGCTAAGCTGACACACTTTACAGATATAATACCGTCGTTTTACACCATCATGAAAACCACATGAGCATCATTTTCACAGTACAGTACATTTGCACAGTACTTTATATTTCATTGAGAAGAATGAACAAATGAATTTTAAGACTTAAGGTATAAGTAGATGTCAACTGTCTAGATGTTAGGCTGTAGAAATATAAATCACAGTACTGATTTAGCAGGTAAGAACATAACCCAAGAGATTACCAGACCATGACACCATCAAACATACCTTGACAATATGATTTTGACGTGGTGACAAGACATACTGCTGATGAAGCCCCTAGCAGGGTAACATAAGGACACGGCAGTGTTGAGTCCAAAAGGACACAAACAGAATTAAACTGAGGAGCTTGGTTTGCAAAACAAACACATGTGATGAAATTGGGATCGAAAGGAGGGATGGAGTTACACGCCTTGGGAGGAAAACTGAATTTCTGATATTGTGTAGAAAAAAAACAGCAATTAATACATTATGTGGGCAATGAGGGACAAGTGTGACTAAACAATACAAATAATGCCAGTCACCTGACCCTCTTGCCTGACATCCACAGGCCACACCCCCCACAAATACACTCACAATAGCTTTGTTCTTAGGGTTCATTATTGCAGTGCACTCAGTAGAATTGTCGCTATTGTACAGAATACACAAATATTTATCCTGAACAACAGATTTAAAAAAAAACTTTATACATATAACCAGTACTCGCAAAAAACTGATCATGTATGTTTTCCTCATTCATGTGAGACACTCTGAGAAGCAAACAGAAGAAAGAAAAATGTACATGTACAAAGAAGACAAGACGGCTAAGTGAGGCAGCAGGATAGGGGTTTGCAAAGATTGAGGTTTCAGAAACAGATGTTCATCTTATGAATAAAAGGTTGACTCTGTTCAGCTATGGTTACAAGACTGCTGGTTGGGCGAATCACCCTGCGATGTGAGATCCAATGGCAACAGAGGATGAGGTTTATCAACAAAATGTACGTACGGCTCTGGAAGAATGACACTGTGGAGCGACCAGAAAGTCCAAGGTTTCCACATCTGGGGTGGCGGAGGGCGGGGGTGGCATTTCATGACTCGTGGGCTCATCGGAAGTCATACCCATCATTCTCGAAGGAGCACTGCTCCAGACAATTCCTTCTGCCGCACATCTCTGGGAAACGCTGCTTCTGCATGCTGAGCATGCTCTCCCCACCGTCGTCTACACGCCACTGATGCATTTAGAAGCAAGGGTCCCAGCGGTGTCATTAAAAACCGCAATAAAGCATACAACGGTTACATTTCTGAGCCATACTATTCTCAGGGGGGAAAACAGCATCAAACTCACACTGCACCAAATTAAATCACATGCTGCTTGCACCGGCTGCCCCGATACACAGCAAAGTCCATTTGGTCCTTTTTCCACATTGATAACAACATGCTGAAGAACAGAAAGCACATGAATTAACGGTGAGGCTCGTCTGACACACGTAATGGCTGCTGGTCTTCATGGCTTGGAAATAGGCACATCTCCTAGGCATCCCATAATAGCAGAAATTGTCGTTACATCTAAAGCTCTCAGAAATCCCAAGTTAAGTCTTCATAAGGTGTCCTTTTATATAATTCAAGTCCTCCTCTATGGCGAAATAATACTTTATATACTATATACAATTTGCATAACACTTTCCTAAATAATCGAATGAAGAAATTAATTGGTCATGACTGGAAAAAACATGGCATTAATAATCATAAAAATTATAATAATAATAATAAATTATTATTATTGCTGCTTATCATCATCGTGATCATCATCATCATCATCAGATATAAGAATGAAAATTTTCTCCCAATTACAAGTAACTAAACATGAAATTTAATTATATACAATTTCATTGTAGTCACTCACTCAATGTCTCAGTCATCCAAAGGTCATTAAACAAAGATTTTAATATATATTTAGTAACCATTTTTGTCCTTACACAGACCAAAAACTTTGCCAGCTGATCAAATGCATCGTGCAGCAGTTATTCACAGAAGTACCCAGTGCCTTTGGTGTATCTGCGATTCCATTTTAAAAGACATTTGCATTAATATTTCCTTTGCCCATACTCGTGCATTTTCCCCCTGTGCTGTCATTAATGTATTACATTCACATTTACTGCTAACAGCCTCCAAGGTCACAGCTTCAGTTGTTCCTCTCCTGCATCCCGCTTCCTGTGTAATCACCATGGAAACAAATGACTGTACATCACCGCTGAAAAGTCTCCGTAATTGTACTTTCAGCTATGCTTACGTTCTCTCACAATTAATATATAGGACAGTTTATTTTAATTGTACTTTTTTAGAGGCACCATATGCCATAGGATTTATAGGAAACATTTTCATGTTATAAATGACAAATAGTGACAAATATTAGACTGACATAATTCACCAGGTTATTCAGTAAAAAGAAACAATAGAGTAATGTCATTTATGTGTAATTAATTTTAATTCAATATCATTTGTATTTCAGAATTACCATTAATCAATTAAAAAAAAAATTATAATTTTTTTTTATTATTCTAACCTCCTCCATTTGAGAATCAGTACTTCCTCTACAACCACTGAACTGATTTTTCAGTCTAAATATTCTAGTGTAAAATGACATTGAACAAATCAAGGTGTTTGTATTGCTTAAAGGAAAATTCCATTAAAACTCAAAAACGTACCTCTCATGTGGAAGGAATGTACACCACAAGAATGATTATATAGTTTTAAATGTAATAATATGACCGTTTTCACATTTCGTTTCCTGGCATGTGAGTCATGACCAGCGGTTGGCAGTTTCAAGCAATTTCCAGTATGAATTTGCCATTTAATCGGCACTTCGCCTCTTCATGGCATCAGCAATTCATAATAAACAGCTTTTAGAATTTCAAAGCGGCAGTAAGGATGCTCTTTGTTAATAGACAAATCCCAAAATCGAGTCTTTGCTTTGGAAAAATAAGTATGCATATATGAACAGGATACGGATACTGCAACCCGAGAATGAGTAAATGCACAAAGCATAAACTCTGTTCTTTACAAGCTTACAATATAAACCAAATCAGCGTATGCATGTGGATATTAGAAAATTATTTTTTTAAAGAGGGCCTGTTTTTAAGGTTATGACACTTTCACTGAATTATCACAGTAGAAAATCTTTCCATACTTTTTAAAATGTTTTTCTAAATGTACTCTCATTCATCGCTAATACAGGCTTTTATCATTCTTTCTTGTTTGTTTTAGATCACTGGCTCTCATGCAATTTAGTTCCATCCAACATTTAAATGTAAGCTCATCTGCTCAAAAAGCATTACTCTTTGCCATGGACCATCAAAAATCGAGCTAAGAGCAGCCAAGACTAAACCTCCAATTTGTTCCGCTGCTGCAGGGTCCTCGTTACAATTGGCTAATTCCTCGGGCTAGACCTGGGCTGTACATCTAGCCTGTGCCCAGGGGACGGCACCTTAGAGGACTGGATGACTCAGAGGCCCCGACGGCTTAAAGCTTTTGGTGTAAAATTTAATACTCTGGGACTAATACCCGAGTGGTGTGATTTTGAATTAACAATCTTGTTGAAAACCTCTCGGTTTCTATTTTCAAAGTTTTATTTATTTAAAAACAAAAAAACAACTTTAGGAGAATTCTTATTATTCATTAAATTGTTGTACAATTAGAGATGCACTGATACAATATTCAAGATCGGTATGGGCTTCAATATTTGTACTTACTAAAAATTTTATATGAAATATTAAATATCAATATATTAGAGCAAAAACAGCTCGTGTATGAGAATCTGTATTGGTATCGGCAGTTGTTTATCGGAATTGGATCAGAACTGAAAAAATGTGGATCAGCCCAACCCTGTACAATGAAAAATGTGCCTTGTTCCTCTCAGATCATCAAAAATATGTCAGCAATATAAGAATATTGATACCATAAACACAAGCCTCAATAACCTTCATAAATACCTTTCTATTTTTTTAAATTCCTGTTTTACTGCTTAACGTCAAAATCGGCACAACACCGTATTCAGCCCAGCTTATCAGATTCTTTGAATCAGATGCTAGGATAAAGCATTACTGTAAAGAAAAGGAATACTCAAGAGATACAGTATGATCTAACAATGGTTTAATGGGAAGAAAAAACACCGCCATACAGCCTCTCTTATATGAAAGCAAAATCGTGCTTTTGGCTGTAGACAGAATCCTGGAAAGTGAATCAGAAAACAACAAATGTTCCGTTGCCGTGGCAATACAACAGAAGAGCAGAGAGATATGGGACACTCAGGATGATAAATTGTTTGATGCCACATTAAACTGCAGATGTGCATGGATTTTTCAAGAGTGTGTTGGGAGCAGAACCCTACAAGCTCAGTGGTGCCGGGCCGACAGTCTAAAAGGTTTCTGTTGATTCTGAAGGATGTTTCTAATCTTCTAATCCATCTACCTGTCTCACTTTGGTCCTTCTGATGACATTACTGTCTTTTGTCAAACAGTTCACACAGTGCATTTTCCATGCGTTATAACAACAATGAACAATCCAATAGTGTCTCTAAGAGTCATTGGGCCGAAAAGCACCAAAAGCCCATTTTAAAGCAGCTACCCCAGACCACACAGTACAGCTCTTCCTCATCTACTCAGACTAGTGCTAGACTGTTAAATTCCACCCCAGAAATGAAACATGTGGCCAAAGTGTTAACAACTCCCAATGCGGCACCTTGGGGGTCCAGTTCAGACACAGCTGGTTCCACAGTCCCGCCACCCCCTTTATTTCTAAACCAATGATCAAGGTCTGATTTTCTCAGAACTCTCGCCTACTTGATTTATAATAATTATCGTGTATCTCATCATACCAAACCAAAACCCAATTTCGTAACATAGATTAGCAGACTTTTAAAAACTTATTTAGCAGATGCTTTTATCCATCTTTTGAAAAGACAGGATTAGACAGTGCCCAGAATTGGGGGTTAAGGGCCTTGCTCAAGGGCCCAATGTTGAAATCACTCTGCCTACCCTGGGATTTGAACCGGCGACCTCATGATTACAGTCCGCTACGACAGACTAGGCCATGGAGTATACCTGGAGAAAATTTCTGCTCTTACCACGAGAGAACCTGGATGAAGGAATGACAGGGAGCTGTCAGTTCACCAGAGATGCATTATATGGTGATTATAGATAAGGTTGAGTTAATTTAAGTTGAGGGTTTCTACCTACTGGTGAGGGGAAGCTGGGGCTTGCAGGGAGCCTCCAGGGGGCCTGCAGTACAGCTAGTGGGACACGGCGGGGGGGTTTGCATAACCACGCACGCTCTCAGCAGGAAAGCTATAAAAATCTCACAGGGAAAAATCAACACTCACGGGAGCGCCTAAGGTTCAAAATTGGTCTGATACAGAAGAGAGAAGTAAGGAGAGTGCACAGAAAGACTCCGGCAAGCATTCCCCAGGCTCCTGGCCCAGATATATTAAGAGAATCATATTAAGGGTTTCGCAAACTGAGGTTGATGATCCTTCATGCATTCCACAATCTGACCACAAGGGGTGAGAAGGCCAAGAGAAGGAAAATTCATAAGTTCACATGACTGACTTGTTGCAGATAATTTAGGAACTTAAAGTAGAAGCTTAAGTCCCACACTGGTCTCCACTTACTGCTCTAACGTACTTTGTAAAGTATAATTTCTTAGCCCAAAAGTCACAAACTAAACTACAAACAAATCATGCTAGGATTTACTGTGTAGCCCTGATGCTGTTTTCATAAATAAGAGCTTATTCTAGGAGTGAAACAGTTTCTGTCTAAAAAGACATTTAAACTGGCTGGCTTTGCCTCGTCTTGCTGTCAGGTTTCCAGGTAGGACAGTTGGATACAATTAAATTGTCCTGTACTTATTTTTACCACAGTGAGGAAAGATATCCGGATATACTCTGCACAACCCTTAGACATCATAAACGGATGACAGAGCACAGATTCAAGTTGCAATGCATACTGTAAGGTTCTGCTAAAAAGCATTTAGTGTCAGCTGTCACAGGTCATCTTACAAACACAGCATCAAACCAGAATAATATTAATGTTGATCAATACATTATTGACAATGGTAATATTGCATAAATAAAAAAAAAATACTGCTGTAATATGAATAAAGCTTTTAATGAATGTAAGGTATCGCTGACACTGAGGTACAGTACTGAATCAGAAAATTGTTTTCTAATCAGGACATTTAAAAGTCCATAAAAAAATATGGTTTCGTGTTTCCTGCACAGCACGACTCTCTCATTTCCCTCTAAAACACATTTTTTTAAAAAAACCCTTGTGATTTAATTTCCGCAGCACCTGCATTTCTCATTTATATCCCACGAAGGTTCCAGACGTCTGCAAAGTCACTCTGCAAACAATTCAAGCGCGCAGCAAATTTCAGCCTTTCTGGTTATTTATTGATTCCATAAATAAGAGCTGATTCCGGAATTGTACCGAGAACAATTGAACATAGACTGTAAATAGAATTATATTTAAGGGCTACAGAAAGAAATGAAACATGGGAGACTGGAAAGTAACACAAATCTGTCCTTGTACGAGCGCCGTGTGTATATTTGTGTAAATGGCCACTATTCACTGGCCTGCGTATCTTTCTGGAGGTTTACAATGATTTGCTAACATTTTATTGACGCAAAGTTGCAATAATTTTGTTTTTGCAATTAGTAAATTTGCTGTCGAGTGAGATTATACATATTTCATATAGTTGAAATTTGCCATAATGCGTAATATGTGTGGACAAGTTCATAAATTACAAATTTCAAACTGGAGGTATTGCAGTGTGTATTACCTTAATATAATTTTTTTCCATCCTATAATCAGATATTTATTGACAGGAAAGAATATGCAGGGAACAAATCATGTATGTCCTGCCATAAAAAGGTACAGAAAAACAGAGGACCATTATGCTGATCATAATTGCACTTTTATTTTTATATTTAACACTTGAAAACAAATTTTCCTCCACATTTATCGGTGTTATTAGTATTCATAAACTAACTTCCATATTTACCGCAATTAAAATGATTTCTGTCACTTTTTCTGTGTATTCTCCACCATTATTATGGAAATTATCTGTACGACAGATGAAGAGTGTCTTCTGACTCTCAAACACTAAATGCAGAAGTCTCTTCAGAGTACATTTTTGTGTTCCCACACACATGCCGTTACAGTGGCTTTGTTACATTGAGTTATACGCCCCTGTACCTTCTTGTAAATCAATACAGCGTTGACAGAAACAAGGAGAAAGAAAACAAAACTGTAAAATAAATAGATAAAGGCTTCCTCAAGCATACAAACATGTCAATGCAACATTGCGGGCCACCATCTCTCCATAAATGTGCAATAGAGTATTATTATTATTATTATTATTATTATTATTATTATTATAATACTTTTCTCCTGTTCCATAAGTCTAGCCCAAATACAAGAAACACACGTATGCATTTCACCCCAACACAAGCTGTCCAGCCCACTTCATATGACCACGCCCCTTTCATCTGGCCACGCCCCTTTCATCTGGCCACGCCCCTTTCATCTGGCCACGCCCCTTTCATCTAGCCACACCGTTTTCTTGGAATGGAATTGAAAGACTTCTGCATTGAAGTACTGAAGGTAGCAAACCAGCTCCTCCTCTGGCCTACTGAATAAAGGGCCCCTATTTAAGTTCTCCTCTCCGGTAACCTTTCACACACCATGTGTCGATTCCAGACGACAAAAACCATTCGGAGGCTGGTGACACGCACAATTAAGAGAAGCCACAATCGGCACCCGGGGGGGGGGGGGGGTTTAAGCAGAGACAGTGGAACAAATGTGTGCAGGAGGCAATAAGCACCCGTCTGTGTGGTGGCAAATTTACCTCCCACCACGGGTCAGCGCCGGCCTCACGCCTGGCCCAGACAGATACTGGACCCTGTCTGCCGCCACAGATCTATTAAGCGTTTTCATAATACACAGTCAGAGCCGATTAGGCCTCCGAAATCCTGGCCAGAATGGGTGTGACTATAGTTTATAAGCTGTTGCTGAAGTCTTTTAAAAACCTTATGGCCCTCCACAGCCACCTGTGTGTACAGATTTTAAGGTACAAAAAAAAGAATAACAGAACAATAAATAATATACAACGATAAACCATACAATATGTGTAACAGTGGGTGAAAAAACATCTGGATGGTTTCCAGTGAATTAAGGAAAATGATTAAATTAATCAGTTAAGCTGGATATTAATTATATAGTTAATTATGTAATTGGGTCACTGGGGCCCCTGTAACTCACCAACGATTGCTTGGGGTTTCACAACTTGATTGTAGTTTGCGTTAGAACCCGTGGGGGTGTCAATCCCTTGGTATACTAGTCCTCAGCACAGCATAGCAGAAGCAGAGATTTGGCTCACTGGGCCTGGTTCCGATCACATTTAATTCAAGAGGTGCTCCGAAAACCACATATAGTAACGCTAACGTATAGTAAAGAGCAATAAAATACAGGTATCAGCAGTCAGCAATAAGGAAGACAAAAGAGGACAACAGTACTAAGATATAAAGGAATTAAACAACCTCCATTAACCGAAAGAAAAATAAATAAAGCTGTAATCTCCTAAAGTCTAATTTCCCCCTAACTCATCCTGCTTACTGAACCCTCCATGGTCGCAGACAGTGTTTGCAAACCCGGACCTCTGGGGCCCACAGACGGTTCACATTTCTGCTCCCTCCCAGCTCCCAGTGCACCTGTACCAGATATTACGTGTTCTTAACTGGCTGGGAGGCAGCAAAGAACGTCCAGGGGCCCCCAAGGAGCGAGTTGGGAAACACTGTCCGTAACCATGGAGGGTACGGTAAGCAGGACGGCTTAGGGGGAAATTAGACTTCCTGAGGTTAGGGGGTCATTAGTTCATGGCACAAATGCCTGGGGGGAGGAAAGAAGAGCAGCAAACAGACCTGACAGGACAGAGAGCTCTGCGGAAAACTGCACTCACACCTGCAGACAAACTGACTGACGTCTGTGCTGACAAAAACAGACAAAAAAAGTGCTTGTCATGTGAAGAACATGAGTATTATGCAAGAGGCAGTAAACAAATGAATTACATCAATGAGACTGGCTGACATTCATGTTCGCACGCTCCAAAAAACAGGTAACTGAAGAACAGCTGTCTAATGCGGGAGAAAGTACTGGCATGCTTATAAGAGCCAGGTCTCTTGCACTGGTTCCATATCTATCCAATCACTAAATAAAATGGTAAATCACGTGACCAATGAGCTACACAGTGATTCAGAGCAAGGTAAGGCAGCATTAAGCCAAGACATAAGCAACAGTGCAAGAAAATGACCTAACTTTGGTCTGTTGTGGGGGCGGGGGTGTTTAAACCAATGATGTACACAGAGATAGGGTCAACTGGAACCTAAAAACCATGGAGCTGTGAGGCAGCAGTAATAATCAGCATATACACGATTTCACAGTGAGCCGCAACAGAAGGCTGCTTATTGTCCCAGCAGACAGTGTCTTTTCACACCTCCTGCACCTTTGGTTTTAGAAGCTTTTCTGTAAATGTTTTAGAATGCGTGAGAGTCGAGCCA
Organism: Hippopotamyrus pictus; assembly: GCA_026781145.1. Classification (NCBI taxonomy): domain Eukaryota; kingdom Metazoa; phylum Chordata; class Actinopteri; order Osteoglossiformes; family Mormyridae; genus Hippopotamyrus; species Hippopotamyrus pictus. The sequence continues at coordinate 10,549,126 of JAODLC010000028.1, forward strand.
AACCCAGAGTTTTTTTTTTTGGGGGGGGGCGGGCATGTTTGTGGGGGGTTTCCAGGCTGACATGTTTACCACACGAATTGATACATAGGAGCGGCTCTCTGTTAACAGATTGCAGTCAATTCCAAGGCAGAAAAACTGAGGGAAAAACAATTAATTTCACCGTCACAGCTGTAGTAATTTTTCATGTAAATGTTCGTCCTGCTCAAATTAACTTTCAATAGGACATTACACATTATAATTTATATAAAAAAAAAAAAAAAACACAAAAAAGGGGAAGCTTTGGTGGGGGGACAGAATTCCATTTTGTCGGAAGATTTCTGTGTAACCCCTTGTGATGTCAGCTAATTAAAGCTGACTCAAATCTGTCCATTAAAATGTGCTAGGCTGACAGCAGAGTCGTCATTAAGATAATTAAGACATAAGCAATGGCATTTCTCTCCAATGCTGCCACACTGTCCAAATGTAAGACTCAATTAAGGCACCTCCAAACAAGCATTGCTTATGGTTCGAATGGTACACAAGCTAATTAACCCCTCGACACATACTCACATGCTATAGCCGTAATCGCGTACGCATCAGGACAACAACTTCAGCCACTATAGCAAAGGGGGAAGAGAAATGCTTTTGATGCAAATGTGAAGTACCTGACAAAGACCAGGCAGGGTTAAAGGTCAAACCAAATCAACAGTATGAAATTAAATCAGCTGAAATGAAGGTAATGTAAAATGATACCTGACGAATATCTCAGTGATATGATTAATCAAAATCATACCTGACGGTTTTTAAGTTCAGCATGCAACAGAATGTAAAACGGCAAAGTAATCATTATCTTTCGTTTTAAGACAACTGACGTTTGATTATATTTATTATATGTATTTACTTATATAAATTACATACTTTAAAACAAACATACAGATTAAATTTTAGAAGGTGCTGAGGAAGACTTGCAGAGAGTCACGGAGAGTTTCTTCTTTAAACTACAATGGGTATCACCCATTAACGGAGGGAAAAAGCAGGGAAAATTTCACAAAATGGTCTCCATGGTAACGGGAGAGCAGATGGGGTGGGGGCGATGGAGATGCTACAGCTTGACAACGTGGTGAATGCAGACAGACAAGCTAGGAGGCGAACCTGGAGACCACCACATGAATCAGGCCCTATCCAACACGCACGCCTGGAAGGGAACTTCGGGATTCAAAACACCACTGCTGGGCACTTTATTCTTCTTACAACAAATGCCGGCACACACAATTTAACATTTACTACAGTTCATGCAAGTCTGGCAAGATCCATCATAGTGTGATGCAAAGCAATTTTCATCTTTATGGGTAAAAAAGGCAGTTATCCTGAATGCCTACTTTACAGTACCAATAAATCCACATTACTGAGACATCTATACCTCCAGGTCAGTTTTGGTGCACGGCTAAATTTGCTTTAATCCAGGAAGCTACAAACTGCACAGTAAGTCCATCCATCCATCAGTCTGGAACTGAAGCCTGTCCTGGGCAGCACAGACCAAAAGGCTGAGGTACCCTGGACAGGACGGGAGTCCGTTGTAGGGGTCACATACACAATCATACTCTATGGGCAATTCAGACGCACCATTTAGTCTAATTGTCTGATCTGTGTGACCTGGAGAAGACCTGTGCAACACAGGGAGACCGCGGACTGGAGGAGACCCGTGTAACACCGCGGACTGGAGGAGACCTGTGTAACACCGCGGACTGGAGGAGACCCGTGTAACACCGCGGACTGGAGGAGACCCGTGTAACACCGCGGACTGGAGGAGACCCGTGTAATACAGGGACAGCATGCAAACTCCACATAACCAGCAGTGGTGAGACTCAAGATACCAAACCTTGACAGTGTGAGGCAATATTGCTACTCTCTAAGCTAGTGCTGCCCCAACCCAGTCCTCAGGGACCCACACAGTCCACATTTTCGCTCCCTCCCAGACAGTCCACATTTTCGTTCCCTCCCAGACAGTCCACATTTTCGCTCCCTCCCAGACAGTCCACGTTTTCGCTCCCTCCCAGACAGTCCATGTTTTTGCTCCCTCCCAGACAGTCCACATTTTCGCTCCCTCCCAGACAGTCCACATTTTCGCTCCCTCCCAGACAGTCCACATTTTCGCTCCCTCCCAGACAGTCCATGTTTTCGCTCCCTCCCAGACAGTCCACATTCCAGCTCCCTGCACACCTGTATCAGGTATTCAGTGTGATGTAGGGGCTGGGAGCTGGGAGAGAGCAAACCTGCAGACTGCCTGAGGGTCCCTGAGGACCAGGATGGGAAACGCTGCTCTAAGCCGCTGTGCCACGTTGCGTAGTAACGATTTAACTATAATTTTAACATAAATATGCTGAGCATTGCTGAATATTCATAATCAGGTTTAAAATCTTATTATTGTGAATGCACAAAACAAAACGTACATGTTAAAAATCAAAACTAAGCAACAATCTCAGATACTAAATTCCTCTTGCAACATGTAATTACAGCATATAAATGGTCGGTAATCTGAGTTTGCAGTATCGCATTGTGGGAACTATGATGGCAATTTCAACATTTCCTTGCAGTTATTCTGGTTCATATTAGTAGTTCTTCTTTTCCTCTTTTACACATTTAATTGATTTTAAACAGCACAATATTGTAATAAGAACTGCAAGTTTAATTATATGAAAACATATAAAATGACACTGTGCTTTAGGTTGGGGGCGTACTATAGCATTTGAGTTCAGGCGTCAGTGGGCATGTTTCATGGGGCGGGGGTTGGCTTCATACTTCACGATAAATCACAAGGCACATGCCAAGTAAATGGATCTGCCCCATAACTGACTTCCCCCCACCCTGAGACATCGACATAATAAATGTACAGCATGTTGTATAATTTATTACAGATTATTCAATATGTATAAAAATAAAATGAACATTCTAATTGTGAACTAAGTAAACTGCTGAAGATAAGAATTCTTCCATCCATCCTCCAGATGCTTATCCTGGTTAGAGTCACATGGGTTCTTCAGCCTATCACAGACAGCACAAAGCAAAGGGCAAACCAGCCAGTGCATAATCATATACGATGGGCGATTGAGGGATGCAAACTCATGCCGTGCAGGGAGGGGACGTACAGAACAGAGGTGGGATTAAAAAAGCAGACTCTGAAGATACGAGGTAGCCGTGCTGTCCACACTGTCACAAAAGAGGGATTTAAAAAAAAAAAACACATTAAGACCATTTCTTGATGTTTCTACTCATAATTCTTAGTTTTTTAAAATTCCATCACTAGACATTTATGCTATTTTTTCAATCATTTAATAGCATGTCTAATTTTACTTTGTTTTAATGAATAAGTAAAAATCTGCATGAGGAGCACACTTTTACTGGATTCTATATGTAAAGGTCCATGGGTGACAAGCATGCATCATATGATTAAAACGCACAGCTGTGGAGGCAAAGAGGCGCCCGATGCACAGCGGAGTGCTTTGAAAAACACACAATGGATGGACTGGTGCGCATTTACCCACTTACAGCTCACCTATTACGCATATAGCTTACGCATTTCTACCTAAAGACCTTAATATACATGTTTACAAGCCAAAGACATGTTTATTAGTAGAAGCGTGATTAAAAAAAAAATAAAAATCTACGTTTAATTTCCAAAGGGAACGCCTATGTCTCTCGGCTGGCCTGGGAACGCCTCGGGATTCCCCCCAGAGGAGCTGGATGAAGTGGCCGGGGAGAGGGAAGTTTGGGTCTCCCTCCTGAGACTGCTGCCCCCGCGACCCGACCTCGGATAAGCGGGAGAAGATGGATGGATGGATGGATGGATGGATGGATAATTTCCATAAATTATCATGTTCTCCATCTGGAATTTTAATTAATGTTAGACAGAATTAAAGATTATAATGGTGCATTCATATACTATTGCGATTCGGTTATAGAAAATGAAGACACCCTTTTGATCAATCAGATTCAAGAATTCAACAGCGCTGTGATGCAAGTCAGCATAGGGTATAACAGAGCTGGGAAGGAGCAAAAAGATGGACTATCTGTGAGTCCCCAAGGACCGGATTGGGAAACATGGCTTTAATGGATTGGAAGCTGTTGGAAGATGGATGGATCATATATAATACTGTTGAAGAAAACGTTCTTGCACCAGTTATGCTGATTAATGCAAAATTTCAAACATAATTGTCTTATGCATGTAAATTTTCTGCTATTTCCCAGTACTTGCATTATGGTAATTGGTAGATCGTTTCAAAAACAGAATGTTTAAGACAAAAACAAGCACGACATTAAGATAACATTACAGCAGCCAATTCCAAAGCCCCTGAGCACTGCAAGACAAAACAGGCAGTGACTTAATGACAGGCATTATTCTTGGAGTTGTTTGTGCCATGAGCTACAGGAGTACATTGAAGTTCCGACATCATTTAGCACCTAAGCTGACACACTTGTTTTTCATTCTACTAATTTTTGCTCATTTTAAGGAGGGTGCACCTCAGGATCAAAGACCCAGAGGTTTCCGTAGATTGCTTAGAGCAGAATTTCGACAAACCCGGTCCTCGGGGACCTACAGAGGATCCATGTTTCTGCTCCCTCACAGTTCCTTGTCAGACAGTCCACATTTTTGCTCCCTTCCAACTCCCTACCGGGGAGCAAAAAGATGGACTGTCTGTGAGTCCCCAAAGACTGGATTGGGAAACACTGGGCTAGAGGTGTTTAAGTCGTCTGACATCCTATCCTGGGTGTCCCCCTTGTACCCTGCACTTCCTAGGATAGGCTAGAGGCTCCCTGTGGCTCTATATTAAATACCCAGTTATGGAAGATGGATAAATATTTCAGGTATTGACAGAATACATTGCAAAAACCTGTCAGCAGGACAATGGAGCAAATGGCATATTGATTAAAAAGACAGACAGACAGTGTGAAAGTACACATTGCTGGATGTTCTACATGTGATCAACAGGAGCAGAGGGCTGGGGGAACAGGCAGGTTAAGATAAGAAGAAAACAAGAAGCACTTAAATGACCTCTGGCCAGCGTCATAAGAGCATTTAAAGCAGTAATGAGAGAAGTCACAAAGGGCGGGTCTGTCACCACAACAAAGGGTGGTTCTGTCACCTGGCAGAAGACCGTCACTCTAATGATGTAGTCATTTTCCATAAACTGTATAAATATCCAAAGCCAGGGTTTATTTCACAGACAGTTTTCATGGTGATTCATTGGATGAGACAAATGTGATACATAAAACAGAAAAGGTATATATGCATTTTCTGAGCATTTTCATTTATTCAAATCAAAAGCAAGCATCTGCTTTTTCAAAAACATTTCTCATATTACAACGATGGCAGCTAAAAGGCGAGCAAACTGGAGCAAAGAGCTCGGGATAATTTAACAGGCCAAACAACAGGCTACGTTGCATATTTTAATACATTAAGCAAAGTCCTCCACTCTCTACATCGCAGAGGCAGCCTGGACGACCTGACCTCGCCTGCCCCGGAGGCAGCAATGAGTAGCCGTGACAGACACAAATGCGCTCTGCTGGCCAGCTCCGTGTGTCGTGGTACGCATCTGTCAGGACGCCATAAGGCTGTCAAGACGCCGCAATGCAGCCACTTCGGGGGGGCCAGAGGGCAGCGGCTCTCCTTCCACTTTCTAGGTAATATATTTTAAAACTCATAAGGTCATAATGGGCTCTCACGCTTCCCTTTTCTTCCCCCCTCCCTTTTACAGAATGGAAAACCTTTTCTTCTGTTTTTTATAGTCATGAGTAGTATATATATACTAGGGTTCCTCAATTCCAGTCCTGGAGGGCCATTCTGCAACACACTGCAGATTTCACTGCAAACTGTATTGCGGACTGGGCCTCCATTACTGAAATTGGGGAACCTTAGTATATATACTGGCAGAATGCATCTGAATGGGGGGGGGTTAGCATTAAATAGTTTGTAAGTAATTTTTCCACAATTGTTCCTAACAGCGCTGTTGAATTCTTGAATCTGATTGGTCAGAAAGGTGTTGAACTATCTAAGAACTGGCTATGGGCTAAATTTCATCTTTCACCTCTGCAGAGGTGATGCAACACAACAATCATGGTTCAGATCAATCTCTAGTGTTCCCTAACCTACAATGTCACGAGAATTTTGTATTGATAGATAAAAAAAAAAATACTGGATTCCTATGTGAACTTATTTTTATTTTCACGTTTCATGCGTCCCCATGCAGAAATTCAGGTATAACGGCACCCTGATAAGACGACAAATCGGGAAATCATAAAATTTCATAATTTTGTCTTCAGAAATGCAGTGATTTCTTTAGTCTGTGACCGTCACAGGAAAATTAGAACATTACAGCAGCTGCTGGATAAAAACCAAGCAGAACAAAGAACGCAATAATGAACAAACAGGAAAACACAGAAAGAACGCAATAATGAACAAACAGGAAAACACAGAAAGAACGCGATAATGACCAAACAGGAACACACACAGAGAACGCGATAATGACCAAACAGGAAAACACACAGAGAACGCGATAATGACCAAACAGGAAAACACACAAAGAACGCGATAATGACCAAACAGGAAAACACACAGAGAACGCGATAATGACCAAACAGGAAAACACACAGAGAACGCGATAATGAACAAACAGGAAAACACACAAAGAACGCGATAATGACCAAACAGGAAAACACAGAAAGAACACGATAATGAACAAACAGGAAAACACAGAAAGAACACGATAATGAACAAACAGGAAAACACACAAAGAACGCGATAATGAACAAACAGGAAAACACACAAAGAACGCAATAATGAACAAACAGGAAAACACAAACTATGTTAAGGGTAAACTAATGACAAGCAAAGCTCAATAAAAGCCACAATTCTGGTTGCAAAAAAGTACATCGGAAGTACATCATCTTGGAATTGATTTCACTGTGGAAAACATGAGCCTTTAAGACTTTTCTTGATGAGGGAACCTGACAAATCAGCGTCAAGGAGCTTAGCTTGATTAAAAAAGGCCACAATATTAAATGTCCGGACATTGAGAAATCAAAATGCCTGATAATTATTAGCCTGACATTGTACTAATCTAAAATTGTATTGGATCTAAAATAAAACAACTAACTAAATAATAATAAATAACTGAATAAGACAGAGAGGGAAACGGCAAACAATTTTTGTTTATGAAAGAGGCTACATCTGCAAAGCTCACCTTTCTGTGTTTCATTTCGGAACTTCAAAACATCTATTGAAGCTGCGGTTGTAAGGTCTGTTAGGGCATGAGAGGCTACAGAGGAAATGATTTAACAGTTTAAGATCATAAACAAGACAGATGACACAAACAGTCAAATTCCAGCTTTGATCGTTTGGATCTTTTACCACTAACAGCCCAAACACTGACGCTGGAAAAAAAACTTGTGAATTCAGTTCACTTACAAACCTTGGATTTTACTGCTCCAACAGGATCCAGTTTATTCCCTCTCAGGATTCACACTTACAAATATTTTTTTGTGAAATCTGTTTTTACTTATTGTGAAACTTTTCAGGTCACCCCTCCTCACTGAGGTCCGGCCAATACAGTAACGTCTGTTCAGTGGTCAATGGTAGCTGCCTGGAGTTTATCAATGGCGGTGGCTGAACTGTATCCTGTTGTGTTATTTGAGACTCTACGGCCAAGGTCATAAAAAATATAAAGACAGGAAAGGCAGGAGTTAAAGCATACAGGTAGCCCGGAAAGAGACCGTAAATGTCGGGTTCGCACAAGGACAATACGCTCCAGGGGGTTCAAATAATGCATTAAGTGATAAAAGCCCCATAACTGACATTTCGAGGACGGGGGAAGGTTTAAGAGCAGGGCTCTCTGGCTTTAACAAGTACTAATAAATGCCTGTGTGCTTTTCAAATGCTATTACTTACTCTAAACGAAGTGACATGCTAAACAAAATTAAAACTGGAAAACTATATACATTGTACAACAAGTTACTATGTCAGGATAAGATGGGAAACGGATACTAGAAAAAAAATTTATATATATATATATATTAAATTATATTACATTACATTACACACACACACATACCCATCATACATTCAAAATTAAGCATGAGGGCAGTAATTTTACAAGACCCACAACTCGTGGAAATGCTCAGCAGAATGGATGGGGGGGGCTCCTTTGTTTCCTCTGTACCCAGACGACCTTCCACAAGGACGCAGCTTTATCGGTGATCTGTGAGTTCAGCTCTCTCATGTCACAGATACCGGTGCACTGAACAAACCAAAGCGGCTAACATTGACACCCTGAGGACAGACGCAGCCGATTCTTACACCGGCACCTTCAGTCATGGTTAAGGAGATGGAACATGCCCTGGTCATTAGGCTGGAAACACCTGCGAGGTAATCTCCTCTGGAGGTCACATCTACTCATCTTCCATACCTTTCCAACTCTATTTTCATGCTGCTCTGCCTTCACATCCACCCACTCCTAATCTCCAATGCAACCTGAAACTCATGGTTTATATCTGAGCCCAACTTTTGTCCAGCTGTAACCCATACTGCGTGATTTACAGAAGACTCCTTTTGATCTTCCGCATTGTACACCAAAATGTGCCTCAAAACACTGTCGGCTGGAGACACGTTTTCAAAAGACAAGACAGTGAAAGCAGGAACGGAAATCACAATATCCGCAAAAGCGCATGTTTCATCATATGTGCAAAAACATATGCAAGGCAAACGAGTGTACAAGTTTGGCGTAGAGGAAAGGAGGGAAAAGGAATCAAATCTGTCACATCACATCACGCCCATGTATCTCTGTTTCATGCCATCTGAATGGCGTAATCTGAATGGCGTAATCTGAATGGCGTAATCTGAATGGCGTAATCTGAATGCAAAATAACTGCTGCTACTAATAAAGGAGGGAAATGCAGTTACCAGCTCAGCATTAATGAACGACACACATCCTACACACTGCAAACAGCCCACGCTTATTAACATAGTGTATATCGAACAACACGGAGTCTTGATTACCAGGGAAATACGGGTTTAATCTAGTAAAAACAATGGAGTGGGACACAGAAGCACATATTGGATTTAAAAATGAGGAAGCTGAGCTGCTTCACTCCACTGTCATTGGCTTTATTCAGGGATCTCGCTAAATGATTGCAGTGAAAGTCCGGGACAAAAGGGGCCAAAACAGGCCACTTCATCAAATAAAAATAAAAAAATTTAAGCCAAGGTGATTAGTTCCAGAAGTGGGCAGCCGAGAGGACAACACATCCTATCCTTTGGAATGCTTGGAAACGTTTGAGCCGGAATTTAATTTCCAATGATCTCATGGGCAAAGCAGTATGGCTGCATCCACGACAGAATGGGACAGGGCTAATCCACGACAGAATGGGACAGGGCTAAAGAGAACTGATACTTCATACTTGATCAAATTTCAACAGTGATTAAAAAAAAAAAAAACAAAACTAAAGGCTAATTAATTACAAGCAAAAACACAGCCAATCCCCTACCCCCAGCATCAGCATCAAGTAAACAAATCGAGCAAGCGTAAATCAGTAATTGTTTCATTTCTCCCCGAACCAGCAGCCGCTCGATGGAGTGCAGACTAAATGAGGCGGAGCTCATCGGGGAAGTGTGGAAAGACCCCGGCAGTGAGATGCAAGAACCCAGGGAGGCTTCCTGAGAACTCAAGAAGCGGGATCAGCATGAGAACGCCGGACTTGGAACGGCATGCCGTCATCGGCAAATTAATAAGCTACTTAACTGATACTCATATAATGAGCCTGGCAGCAGTGCTACGACTGCAGGATTTAACACTTCGGTTATTTTCTCATTCAAAAAGAAAAATAAACGAGAGAAACAAGAGAGCAGACACCTGCAAAGCTGGTCAAAACCTAATTTAAATGTTACCAGATTTTTGTTATACAAGCAAAAATAGCCAAATGCTTATGTTGCTAGTAAAATCCATTCAGTGATGTTTCCGTAAGTCATGCTGACAGACTGAAAGGACAAACTGGGAGACAAAGAATTATAAATGTGTCTCAGCGCCGCAAAGACCGTAGCTAGTTTACGCCTGGGGCAGAAATGCAGTTTGAAAAACTGCTGGTCTGATGATGTACGGCATCCTGGCTACGATTCAACCGACACAGAGCCCAGGACAGCTGAAGCCCATGTAGAGCACGCTCACGAAAATCTCTGCTTCGAGAGGTACCGCTTGATCAAAGTTATAATTTACGCACCGACACAGGAAGACAACTACACAGTCATACAAGAAACGAAGGTCACCAGTGTCAGCCGGTCAAAGGCAGCATGAAATATGATAGACGGAGTCTGGATAGATGAAAAACAGGTTCTTAGTTAGGCTCTGTAATCCCTGAAATACCACATACTTTAGAAGTCTACCAACCAGACATTTCAGGTGAAAATCTGGGGGAGGGGGGAAATCACAGCACACTCTGAGTGACATGAAAGCACAGAGCATCCAGACTCTCCACACTTGATGGGCCGAATGGCCTTCTCTCATTTGTAAATTTATGTTCTTATGATCTTTATCCAGCATAATTATTGCGGGTTTACATGTACCTGCTATGTAGATATATGGTCATCGATCATAACTGATTTATTATTATTAGTGTACATTTTTTAAAATCTATATAACATTTAAAAACATTTATGAAAACGACAGTTGGGGGGGGGGGTCACCAGCAGATAAATGAATATAGATGAAAGAAAAGCAAACCAAGCAAAACAATTACTGCAAATCGAGGTTAAACAAAACAACACTGTCAAATCTTAATTTATTTATCAGCAGGAATCCATGCTTTAAAAAGGAACCTCATAGACGGAACATTTTTACAATTGCAAAAGGGCACTTTAAACAGAATTCCTTATACTACCTGAGTAAATGCTTAGCACTTACTGGATAAAGTGTGTTCATCATGTATTCTTTAAATTAAATGTTAGATGCTAATTTTGTATACTGCTTTACAGTAACATTACTGTATTATACACAGAAACCCATTTCACAGGACACAATCTACTAGAGGCAAACTTGGTATAAGCGGTAACAAGATAAAGCAGACCAGTGACTGTTATATAAAACCCCAAATAAAAATTCCGTTCCGGTTAGTTATTGAAATTAAATACTGTATTGTAAGTATTATTAATGTCTTATTTTAAACTGGTGATCAATGGTCAGCATAATGCATCAGCAGCATTCTGCATTATACACTGTTAGAGTACGGCAGAGTCTCCCTTTGAGCAGCAGCCAGCCTTTTATGCTCATCATGGCGAACAGCATTAGCTAACAAATAACCGACATGCATAATTGATACAAACAGAATCCACCCTTATAAATGCATGGGTGTAGCCTTAACATGTGGACAGGCCTGGGTAAGGGCCCTTGTGAGTCTTTAAGAGGCTGTGAATCCAGCCCGCCAACATGCCCTGGAGAGGGTCCTGCTGTTAAGGGGCACTCACACTGCCTCCCATCGCCAAGCGGACTCACATGTTAATGGGCCGTTTTATAGCCCACTTCCCCACTCGCGGGGGCCCCTTGTCGCTCGCAACATCTGCAGATCAGACCCTGGGATATCGGCAAAGCTGCGCGCACTCCTCTTGCGCGCCATCTGGATCCGGCAGGCCAACACAGCAAGCGAGTATGGCAGCATGCACACCTGCAACATCTGCAATAGTTCTGCGCCAATACTGATGCATGGAATGGTACAGCTCCAAAAATATTCTTCACTTGAAGTTCAAAAAGTTGATGTTATATGTCATATGTATATTCATGTTGCATTTTCCCTGCTTGTCAGCCCCTGGGTGCTCCAGTTTGCCAGAGGATCGCTAAAGTCACCAGTTAGGAATGGAATAGTGACAGAGAGCGACACTGCCCCCAGGTGGTAAGGCAAATCATTATACTTCAGAATAGCCCTAAGTCCATACCTGTGTTTTCTATTGTGGGACTATGATAATAATTAAGTTCTTGTACAAAGTGTGGAAATACATGAAACCCATTTATCCATCCTTAAAATAGTAAATAAAGCCACTTTTGTTCATTCGTTCATTATGCTCGTTGCGCAAGTATAACTCAAGAAAACTGCCGTTTCATCTGCCGCATGCTCCACCTCACACCTTCTAGATGAGCTGTCACCATAAAGCACGCTGGGTGAGAACATATCAAAAGTTCATGGACGTGGAGGGACCCGTTTCAAGCGTTTACTGGAAGGGCAAAACTTAAGACTGACATGATGTGATACTGACACTTAGAACAAAGGAACACAGCAATGCGAGCGGAACCAGCTTATAACGTGTCCGAGCCCAAGTAA
>JAODLC010000028.1:10573643-10614364 GCA_026781145.1 Hippopotamyrus pictus
AGATATGCAGAAAATCATAATAAAATTGGATCTTTTAATGAAACAGTATTTAGACACAAAACAATCCACATGTATGCGTGTGTGTGTGTGTCCACATGTGAATTATAATCACAGGAGTGTGTTCTGGAGCCTCATTCAGTACCGACACAGTGTGGAAGGCTGTTACCTGGCAACTCGCATTGCAGTAGTAGGCAGTCTTGCACTGGGAGCACCGCAATAGAGTCTCTCTCCTGCGTGGGGTGGAACAGAAGAAAGGTAAGCGCTTACAAATGTAAATTGCAAAACGCAGGCAAAGGACATCTTTGGCTGTGTGTGTGCACTGATGCACGCTTGTGTGCGTGTTCCATGACTAAATGACATCCCAATCACCATGCCCCCTGTCCCCTGTTTCTGGGAATACCTGTGGACCTGGGATGGGCCTTGACCCTACATGGGATAATCAGTTATGGAAAGTGGATGGATAGGTGAGTTAGTACTTAGGAAGAGTTTGTACTGAAGAAATAAAAAATAAAATAAAATAAAAGCAACTACAACATTCAGCAACTCCAGAATACCCTGGTATTTCCCTGGTGGTGACTTAATGACCATCTGCATCTGGTTACATATAAATATAAAATACATCACACGGCTGCAGCATTACAGACGAAGGTGACATATGTAACATATTTTAACAGCTAATTCATGCTCCCCGTAACTTCCAATTAATAACAGAGCTTGGAAACTTGTGCGGGAAAGTGGAGCCTAAGTGAGCATTTATAACTGGCTTAAGTTAAAGTCTCGCCTTCCTAAGACTAAAGAAAATGGGACAATCCCCACGCAACTCTGACGAAAAATAAATGTGTATCAGTCAGTATAAGTGAGGATCGAGACATACAAATTGATTGAAGTGATGCTCATTTATCTCGGATAAATGACTGACATGGAATTATGTGCAAAATGACAATCCAGTTATGTAGCCATTAATGAATAACAGTCGGCTACTCAAACGTATCAGTTATCTTCAACATAGATGTAACCATTTGTCTAGAACTTAATGGCAAAAATATATCCTTATGCAAGAATGTTACACTGCATATTTGCCATGGTATGCATTTGAAAGATGTTCAGGTAAAGAGTCCATTTCCATGTGGGAGTAGGAAGGAACCAATCAGAGTGTGACTGGTTCTCAAAGTCGCCCCCACCACCACACAAGTAAACATGGTGTGGGGGCAGGAGGGGCGTTGATCCATGGTCTGTGTACAAGAGGCCTTGAAAACTTTCTGCACTGACTCAATCTTGCCATTCCCCCCTCCAGTGGTGCAGAGATGTTTCCAGGACAATTTTTGTGGAACAGAGGGAATGAACAGAGAGAAGCAAGTTTTGGTAACATTTTACTTAAAGCAGTCATATAAATTCATTATACATACGCTCATAATGCATTATGCCGCATTCATAAAGTATTATAAACAGGGCTATAGATATTTATAAAAAGGCATGACAGATTATTGCCATATTTATTATGCATTATGAATGTTCTCATCTATAATGCACTATCAATACCTTCATAACACATTTTAATGGTCAGTATGATGCATTATGAAGGTATTTATAGCGCATTACAGATGAGAGTATTCAAAATGCATGATAAACATGGGATGTTTATAATACTTTTTAATAATACATTATGAGTCCATTACAATGCATTATGAAGGTATTTATAGGACTGCTTTAAGTAAACTGTCGCCCAGGTTTCTCATAACAGGCCTTGTCTGATCAGGTACATCTCTGCCGGGGGTGACCTTCCATCAGGCTCACTCAGAGCCAACTGCAAGTGTAAATATGACACACACCTGTGTCAACATACACAAGCAAGAAAACAAACGTAAATGCACATCACACAGAATTACTCTTGCTTACGTTTTGGCTATTTTTCTGCCCTCACAAATGGCAAAATGTTAGAATATGATTGCCGGCACTGCGTATTAGGTCATGATAAGGAGCTTGATTTGCATAGAATTCAGAGTGAGCGCCAGTGTACTCCAGCCTGGCTCGCTACCAATCTGCTGGCAGACATGGCGTGAGATGGAGAATATAAAATAAATAAATAAATAAATAAAGATGAAAAAAAATATCTGTAATAGCTATCTTCGCACTCCATTGTGCCGGCTCAAGTGGTTTGTTGTTTAATCGACTGAATGGATGTCTCATTGTACCATGGCAAACTGATTCATGCAATAAAGGGAGCATGTGATCGCTTACCCTGTCAGAATACTTCGTTCTTTTTTACCCATCTGATGGAATTGCTCATTTAGATATTCACTTCATGCCTTTTACAAACTCTTCAGCAATTATTCAAAGGACGCCCCGCGTGCATACAAATTCATTGTGGCATAACTAAAAACGGTAATGGAATGGATTTCAATAGAACAAACTTACATTGTAGGAAGTTTAAAGGCCTACGCAATTAATCCGTGGATCTCAATTCCCTGTCTCAGTATTTAAATGGAATATACAAGACATGTAGTAGAGAAGATGAATGAATGAATGTCAAGTAGAGAATGCAAATGATACTGGCAATTCAAAGTACACTGTGAAATACCTCACACATGAATCACTGCTGGAAAGCTTAATTTGAGATCTTATTTGCAGTATTAAAGATGAATTTAATATACTAATCAGTGAATGGCAGATAGTGTAGCATGTATCACAGGTGAAAAAGACCACAATACATTTTATAATGGATGGCTGCATTTCATATCTACGGTTAACAGTGCTCTAGGTCCAGTTATGTGAGCCTTTGACTACTTATTTTTCATGTCTGTTTTGATTCTGAGACTTTCCCATTCGTGGTCAAAGCTTTTCCCTGCTCTACCCCTTCAAAAAAAAAAAAAAAAACAAAAAACAGGAGAAAGTGATTCACAGATGATCAGTATGAGCAAAAACAAAAATCCCAAAAAAATAAAGAACATATCATTAAAACTGGCCAAAGAGGCTCTGAAGCCCGAGCAGAAAAGGGGGTTTTCAAAGCCTTCAAAATGGGCCCCCTTTCAATTAAAGAGTTTAGCCTCAAATGAAAAGAAATGCAAATTAAAACGACTTTGTTGAAAGTGTTCTGAAAATGGCTGTTATTACAGTTGCCACTGGAAGTGTAACAAAACGACAGATAGTCAGTCACGTGGTGCTCAAAAAGGAACCACTGGAATAAAATGCTGCTGGTCCACTAAGCCTCTCTGTCAGGTATTATGACAAGACGCACAGCTGCGGCAGCATTGCATTTTGGGTAACTATTAGGAATTTCCCGCAGAACTTTAAAATATCCCATTTAAATTGATTTTTCAGCCATTTCGTATTACCTGTGATCCTGCAAAGGGCTGTGAACAGCTTAATGGACGTCATAAGACTGTCTTTCCGCTCGACTTCTGATTATTTTTTTTACAATCCGTGCATTGCTTAGGACACACCTTCAGGCTGGCATTTCATTGAAGGTTAATGCAGGCTAAGCTTCATAAGCAGCATATATGCTGCGCGCCCTTCTGATCACAGCACCTACTTCCATAGCACCTGTTGCCAAGAGGCCTTTCTTCTGCAAATCATACAAGTACAATGACCTAAAAATGTCTACACTCTATCCATCTCTCATAAGTGCTTATCCAGTATGGGGTTGTGATGACCCCGGGGCCTGCTCCAGCCAGCATGGGATGGCATGGAATGGGTTGGCATGGAATGGAATGGGATGGCACAGACAGACGTGATCACTATAAGCGGTTTCCACTGTATTTCTAAAGGCTGCAATTTCAAAACAGGAAATGAAGACTCCCCCACTCCCCCTCCACCACCCACAAGAAAAAACTGAAAAAAACTAAAATCAAAACAACAAGTTAAATCCAGACATAATGCATTCTTTCAGTGAAACAGAAAGAAAGATAAATACCCATTTCCTAACCACAGAGGCGGTGACTTCATTAAAACCCCCATCATCTGGTGTACAATGCTGTTAAGTCCTTAATGACTTTGTGGTAAGTGCCAAATATTCCTCTCCAATACGTCATTAGTTCAGAATCACGTCCCTTCTAGAAGCACTTCAAATTAGTATAATTGATTTTGTGAGGTAAGCCCACTTCCTTAGTTTCTACGCTAACAGAGCGACCAAGGACGAAAAACAGGTTTACAAAAACCAAAAGAGAACAATTACATTGGTAATAACAAAAGCACACAAACCAGAGGAAGGACAGAGAAACCCCTCCAGGGCAGGACAGCCACACCAATGTTTCACTGGATATTACACCATCATTCTTTACCGATTTCAATGAGCGAATGCTTCACAAGAATAGCGAACAGTTAGTGCTATTGGCATAGATCAGTCTTTAGACTAACTTCAAGAATATAACATCTCTTAGGTGATTTGATTCTTCTGAACTCCTATAACTTAAAATCAACTCCACTGTTATCAAACCCATTATTGCATCATTTTGGTAAACTTACAAACACCGTCAAACATGATATGCAAATATCATCATCATAACATCCTACCAAGCTGTTTGTGGATTTAATCAATTCAAAGGCAGGGAAAACTACTGTGAAAGTGTTGTTTTAATGTCAAAACTTAAAAATAACTAAACTAAAAAAATAAATAAAAACACAAAAATTCAGTGTATTTAAGTACAGTCTTTTAATTCAAGAATTGTCCTAATAATAAAGACTTAAAACCATAAATCTGTGCATCAACTAGGGGCTAATAATGTAGTATATAAACAACAATAAAAAAAATGCTGCAAACAATTACAGACACAAGCAGACCACAAGGAGTAGGCATCCTCCATTCAGCTCTGTCAGCTCTTGGAAGTGGTTCATGTCATTAAGGGTACCATCTTCAAGACAGAGGATTATTTATCTCGCCAATTAGATGGGATGAATGGGGTTTCGCATAAAGGTGAAATAATCTCAGATTCTTATATAGTGTACATCAGCCCTATGTTATCTAGTTAGAGTGGACAAATTTGCACCATCACGGAAAATGACCGTTTCTGAAAATGAAATTCCTTTCTAATGAGGTAGCCGGCTTACAACCTGAAAGAATGTGCGGTACTTAACAACACAGCGCCAGCAGAGATAAACAAATAAATGGTTAACTTGGCGAACTATCCTTTCACAAATGAGGGAGTGAGTCCGTATATCTGTAAAAAGCGCTGTCGATCGTGACCAAGCAATAAACATGAAAACAAAATCAAAATCAAAGAGAACTCAGCAAAGTTGGAGTGCTGATCCAAACCGTCTCTTGCCGAGCGTTTCATGGAGTTCTGCATGACAGAATGTGTGATAGGTTCTCCAAGCTATAATTAAAAGGGACCCTGGCCCCTCCCATCTATCCACCCCCCAGCAACAACAGTCGCTTAATAGTCCATGTATAGCACAGTACCATCACTGACACCTACCCAAGCTCTATACCACATATTACTCAGAAATACTCTTATATACCGGTTATGGGAGACTATAACTTTTTTGTAAATATAGTTGGTGTTTTGGCATATCAAGAGTCTGCCTGGTGAATTTACATCAGTGAAATAGCATTGCAAGATACTCAAATGATTCTGAATATTTGCTTTTTTTAAAATGCATTTCCAATTCTGCTTGAAATTCTCAGATAACTTCTTTATGCTATCCATGCAATAAAGGCTAGCAGCTTAGAAGGACACTAAGAGAGTAACGGCGGTTTACCGACTGAAGTATTCCCTGATGCACTGGACAGACTATCTAGAGAAGAGCAACGAAAGCCAGAAATGAGCAGAAATGCACAAAACAAGACAATTCCCACTGAACGGCCATGAGTCTGCTATTCAAAATCCAAGAGGATCCCGAATTATTAGCCACAGTATTCAGACATCAGCTTAGCTAAAAGTCTACAAGAGATCAAAGGAAAAAGAAAAATGTGGATTAGGGGTTTTTATTGTACCCAGTCACCGAATGACTGACTCACTCACATACTATGCTGCACCATTCCATTTATTTCTAGGACCACAATACAAAGGCAATGCTCTGAACATAAAGTGGTGGCATGTCGTTTGCATAGTGGAACACTCAGACATGCTCGAAAATGTTGACAGACCTTTAAAGGTGCACGCATTCTCAATTCAACGACACAAGGGTGAGTCGAGGGAGGGAATCAGAAGAAACTGTGTAACGTAGGGAGGATCCACCCGATGGCAACTCCGCAAAAGAAGGGTGCACATCTACGCCGCATTTGAAGGAGCCTTTGAAATGGGACAGCCTTGTCACGCCGCTGTGACGCATTTGGTCTTCCGATGCAACCTTAGATGGATGCAGCCCCTGAATTTAGACAGGCCTTTATTTGAGGGCAGAGGTAAAGCAGTAGGACAGAACCAAAACCAAGATAGATGGAAAAACAGCGGCCTGTACTACAAAGTGGGGTTACTGGCTTATCGGGCTAACTTGTGGGATTTAAGGTAGTCTGGGCAAAATGTAAGTGAAGTCCATTTAAACTGCGGTACCTTAAATCCGACAAGTTAGCCCGATAAGCTAGTAACCCCCCTTCGTAGTACAAGCCACTGGTCACAGTAGGGGCACCATTCAATTAGGGTTACTGGAAATGAGAGAAAAATCAAACAACTGTATATAGTGACTGGTAATAAAGAATGACTATCTGACAAAACACATAAAAACAAGTATCTTTGCTTTCCCCTTCCTGCGCACTTAACTACAGATTCCTGTGTACATTAAAGATCGTACCAGCCAGGGGTCACAAGTTCAAGCGGGCACTTGATGCACTACAGGCTCAAATTAGCCATGGTCCATGGATCAAAGTGGGCAATAAAGCAAACCTGACCTGTCAAGACATAAGGGGGAGGTGGGGTACAGCTACTAATCCTGGAAATGAGAAAGTAGCTCATGCAGGACACCCCAGGAAAGTCATTACCAATGCAGACAGTGCCGCTGACACGGAGGATGCCTCGTGCTGCTGAAATTAATTAACCTAGAAGGTACTGGAGAAGTTTAAAGCAATTCCTGTAGCGCCGATATAGAGTCTTCGTGACGGCACACGTGCACGGAAATTTTGCTTTGCTTTAGGCGCTTTATATTGCAATGAGGACTGGAATGTGTGGAAGGAATTATTATTGTCTGATCTAAGGTGAAGCGTCAACATCAATAAGCTTAATGGCGCTGATGTCAATAAAATGTGCAAAGTGCAGAAATAGAAAGTAAGTAACATAATTGTGGGGTATCATTGATGAATGATGAGGCCAGAGCAACCGCAGGCAAATTCTACAAGACACAATCAGCGTCCCTGTGTTAGCGTTTGTGCGGATGCTAGTGAGGTTCTGCTGCTGGGAATGTCCTTATGGGACCTTTTTGACGACGGCTGACCCAAGTAAACCGTCCACCAAAGTGAATTACTCTAATAGCGAGTCCATGCGAAGCTCAGCTACAGGGAGGTCGTCAATGCGCGCGTAAGCGGCAGAACCGTCACTTAGGTTGTCAGCACGGAGAACGTCCGCCTCAATCCTGCCATCCATCACGCATCGATGCATCTTCGCTCATCTCAGTACCATAAAAGGGGCACAACCTCGATCAATATGGCAGTAGGAGACGGACCCCCTCATGGGGCGCAAGATCCGCAATGACATGGTGATATTCTCAGAATACAAAACATAAGCGGAAATCCGCGACGATGGTAACACTCTATAAACATACAATGGAACACAAATTTAATTATTATTATTATTATTTTTTTTTTTTATTTTTAAACGATGGGACTAAGTCAATATTGCAAGGAATTGCAATAATAAAGAGAGATCAGGCTGAGCAGTCTTAGAAGTCCATGGAGATGTCTTTTACTGTCAGACATCATTCTGATGCTCTGTATCGCTACTTAATTTCATATTCCTCTTATTAAAATGAGATTTTCAAAATCAAGAACTCAATAGTATCAGTCAGCACGTTTTAAGAGAAGGTACAGTCATCTTAAAGAGCCATATCGTCACACTACCATCATATACTGTACTTACTGTATACATACATCACTCTATAGTCACTGCAGGCAGAGACTGTGTCTTTGTGGAGACTCTCCATTGATTAAAATGAGCATAATCCTAATCGCAACTATAACAACCTTAACCTAACCTTAAAAATAAATAAGCAAACAAAATAAGATTTTAGGCATTCCTATGTTTTTTTTTTTATTGCATTCACTGATTTTTATGGTATTGAGGTTATCCTTGTGGTGACTGAAAAAATGTCCCCACAAAGTAAAAAGTTACAGGTTTTTTTTTTTTTATCACACTCTGAGGAAATCTGGTCCCCACAATCTGATAATTACAAAAGCACATTTGCGGCGCGAGCACGCACACACACACACACGCACACACAGAAAGCTTATCCAATAAACCTGATTCCAGGGTAATTAAAAAAAAAAATCTCATGTGAGGAAAAATCTAACTGGTCTGAGAAATAATTATGTGTCCAAAGCATGTGCACCGCATTTCATATTCCAGCGAGTGCTGAGCCTCCTTCAGCATCATCTAAACCAGGCATTTTGCACGTTACATAATGGGAAAGCACTCTGTACTTCAACACATTGTTAATTCATTCATTTTGAATTCTTGGCAGGGGAGCTAAAGCATTCGATTCGCAACTACAGGCAGAGACTCCTTTCTCTTCAGAATGTTATTGTGGAAAAGAACAGGGCAAAGCAAAGCTCACTAACCACAACGATTAGGTCAAAAATGTATAAAGTAGGTGGCATTAAATGTGGAGCAATAAAAGCCTCATTCTCCTGAAAAGCTCAAATGGGGAAAAAAGGCAGTTAGCTACAGTTCTAGTTTAATTAGTTATACCAGCACTAATCAAAATTAATTTTATTATATATCTCATTCAACAGAAAAAGTCCAGAGAAAACTAACAACTCAGTGATACACTGTAGTTATTACTACTCTAAAGGGACACTTAGAGCAAAAAAAGTGCTTGTTTTTCATGTTTTATAGTTGATACGTGAAACTTAAAACCACTTTACCGTTAAGGCAGAAAGCAAAAATATGCCATTTCAAATGAATCATTAAGTTGGATTATCGTGAAAACAAACATCTTTCTTCAGAGACTAATGGAAAAATCGCTTGGTGTGATAAATATAATAATCCTCTATCTAAAAAGGAATAAAGATGAGCACTTAGGGAAGCGACGTGTGCAGAGCCACTACAGATCTTCAATAAGAAAAATTACAGGATCCATTCACCGGCCCATTTTGAAAGAATGGTTTCGTTTGATTTTTTCCTATCCAGTGACACGTCTGATATGCTCTCAAATGACAGCTGCATAAAAACAGTGTCCCACCCCACAAGCAGGTGTCGCAAAACGCACATCACCATGCATTCCACATCACCGTGCATTCCACATCACCGTGCATTCCACATCACCGTGCATTCCACATCACCGTGCATTCCACATCACCATGCATTCCACCGCCGCAGCAGCCAGCCAAGGCCCTTGAGGTCGCCAGACCTAATGTCTACTTGTCATCTACTTTGAACTACAAAATGGCTAAACAACCTCGACAGTCTGACCCTGGGAGAAATGTCACACTGGCACAATCCTCACGCAGACATGCCCAGTATCCTGTGGGTGAGGGGAACAGTACGAATTAAGGAGGATAGGGCTCGTGATCAGAGAGCACAAATTTACAATGTGTCCTTATGTATGATCACCCCGAAATGTTACGAAGCGATGTTTAAGTGGACAGCAAGCAAGTCAGAGGGCAGAGACAATGAATGAAAGGTGGGGGCTTTAATAGCTTATTGCTTCCGCACCCCCCGCCCCCCCATTCTCAAGCTGTGAGGGAAGTCGGGTATTTTAGGCCCAAGGTTCCCCAAAGCAGGGGCAGACCCAGACTGACAGCTGGGCCTATCCTTTCAAATTAATGAAAAAAAATATTTTTTTTTTTGTAGCAATATTTTTATTGAACAGAACAAGAATGTGTACATACAATGCAAACAAGATTTTTTTCCCCCCCCTTTTCTACCCCCCAAATATTGTTTATAATATACTGTATATATTTTTCATTTTCACTAAATACATTGAACGTGAATCGTCTTTGGAATTATTAGAATTATGTAGTGATAAAAATGACAAACGACAACAATAGCGACATTACTGTTGCGGTCACTATACTGTAAGCATCGAAGTCAACAATAGCGACATTACTGTTGCGGTCACTTTACTGTAAGCATCGAAGTCTGTTTAAGAGAATGTGCGGCTTCGCTCAGTTTCACCCACAGGCCGCTAACTGAATCTGCCCCAAAGACTCTGTTTCTGCTGCTGACCTCAAAACGAACGAAGCCGACACACCGCCTCCGATGTCAGCTACATCACAGCTAAATCGGGTGCGAAAACACGAACAACATTTTTATAACAGCAAAACCTGCTATGTAACCTCTCTGGAGAGCCTTCTGCCTTTTTTTATGAGATCAAAAAGTTTGAGACCACGCCTGATATTGCTCAACCTTGGACGAAACATCAGAAACAAAGACCTAATTTCCATGATGATTTATTGTGGGTGTAGCTAGTACAACAAGCACCAGTGGATGATGTATGTGGATCTAAAACTCAACATCAGCAAATGAAACTGGAACAACAAATGACATCACTGCACCTTTAACAGAGACGTGGTGTTATTCTGCCATTTATTTTCAAGGCTACATTTTTCCATGTATAACTACTCACTCAAGCAGGTATCTGGGATTCAAAGTATAAAGGCTAAATGGCATGGTGCCCCTCTAGACACTAATGGAAATCTATACCGACCACTTGACAAAGAAGCACAAAGTGAACAGGCAAAATCTTAAAACACTAAACTACTGCCAGACTGAAATCCAGTGAGGCACTCAACAACCCTAACTGCATGATAAAAAAAAAGTCTTAAATGCAACCAATAAACTACGAACAGTTCCTGCATTCATTTCCTATTAGTAAAAATCTGTCATGTTAACACAGTTCAAAATTCCATAATTCAGTAGAGTTCGCTAAGATTCACAATTCCAAGGAATCTACAAACTTAGGCCTTTAACCTTATTCCTATTGTACAGAAACACTCATTATGTTCATTCCAGAATGCATATTCTCACAATTTCTTAGTTGTGCTTGACTAGGCAAGAGAACATTTTTGCTCTTATAAAGCACCAAGAAATCGGAGGTCCATAAATTAGTAGGGAAAAATCTTCTCTTTTATTTTAAATACAACACGCAGCACTGCACAGAGACAACATTACTTGTAATATTCAATAGGAAACAGGGAAAATAAAAGAGTAGCCTTCCACAGTACTTTCACAAAAATCTGAAATATAAAAACTGATGCACAACGACATCCCCTCAGCCAAATCCAAACACGTCTCATTTTATGCATGAACGTTATTTAATTATCATGTAATAGGTTAATTTAACAAAAGAACCAAAATTACTGTGCAATTCGAAAAACTCAAAGAAAAAAATTTCACATGATAAAAAGTATCTTCAAAATGCAAAAGTACACGTCTAATTTCTGTAAATTATTGGAAATTAAAATCACTAATCATTAAAAAAATCCATTTTAGCAGAGCATTGCCTTGCTATTTTGTTGATACACATTAAGTGAAACTTGAATGAACACCAAATGTCACACTAATGAAACCGCATAAAAGATGAAACTCAATACTCCCCATTAAGGAAGTACAAGAGGTCCAGTGCATTGTTCTTTTTCTGGCTTGGAAAAAAATCCTTTGGCGCTCTAATTTAGTGGCAGCTTAAAAAATGGAAGAAAAAAAAAACACCCAAGATATAATGGCATGCATGCGCTTTGAAAGAGGTCCATGACACTGAATTTGTAAATGGGCTTCCATAGTGCATAACTACAGTGCATAAAAGATGAACTTTGAAGGGGATGAGTAACAGGGCGTCCATAGTTTTATTTGAATGCAGGGGCGCCATAAAGGGGGGGGGGGGGGTGGAATTTGGAACATGATTGGATTGATCTGGGTTGGGGCCCCGGTGTGAGATCCATTCATGGGGCCCAAAATATCTAGTAACACCCTTGTCCATATTCATTACGCTGCGAGAAATCCTGAATTACTAAATGATTTCCGGTCCAAAAGGAATGGGACGGCGACATCCTAAAGAGATTTTGGCAAACACTAGAAATGCTGGGAAGACCAGCGCCACGAAACAAAAACCCCAAAAAAGTAATGAGGAAGGAATACGGAGTACCTGAGATACGAGGGAAACCGCCTGACAGATGGCAATTACAGGGACAGATGGGAAATGGCTTGGTATGGCAAGCAGAAAGGGACACCTGGCACGAAGGCAGCCTAGCTGCTAGCACCATTTGCAGGGAGACATTCTCAGGCACTGGGAGCCACTGCTTTTTGAATTGCCAATGGGAAGCAAAGCCGAGGAGCTTCAGAAGTCAGTTTGAGGGTCTTCAGGCTGAGGCCTACATGCCTTCTGCTTACACAGCTTGTGTAAATGATGATTACATATTTAGTCATTTTGTGAAGCTAAATAAATGATTAACAACCAAAAAAGAAACTATTGCATCATCCAAAAGAACTATCTCCGTCCTACTTACAGACTCAATTTCAAGCTAAAAATACCTTGTAAGTTCATGACGCAGAGCAATACTGCCATGACTTTTCCACATGTATGGTAACACTTAAGGTTCAAATCTACCTAAGTATTATTTTACGTTTCTCTCTCTAAACAAATGAATGAAAAAGACAAAGCAGGTTAAAAAACAAAACATTATAGGATGAAGACCATCAGGCATAATATGCAAAGCAGGCCACATATCAGGGATCAAATTCAACACCTCTACCGCGTTCCTTGAATCGTCTCTGCATTCCATCTATCCACCCATCTATCCATCCATCCATCCATCCATCCATCCGTCTAACCCAGGGGTGGCCAATCTTACCAGCAGAGGGCCAGTGTATATGCAGGTTTTTGGGATCACCTTTAGGTCAGCTGGTCAAACCCAAGTGTGAGGACACTTCAGTCAATCCATCTGATCTAATTAGGAAATTGCAGCGAAAACCCACACAGACAACCACATTTTCTGGGTAAGACTGCCCACCCCTAATCTAACTCAGTTTCCAGTACAGGTTTATGGGTTTCCAGCATGAAGTTTGAATCATTTGAACTGATTTTGACAGAGAGAGGACTGGTGGAAATTAGATACTACACAATAAAAGTGAGCTATTTTATTTCATGAAATTGCCAATATGGAACAGTCTTGATTTACAATTATTTAAACAAACCATAATTTTAAGTGTTTTTGGTGGATTCATTTTCAGTTAAACCTAAAGTCTCAAATCTCTGGTCTGCACTGCAACCCACTTCCAGTTTTCAAAAACAGCCGCAAATCACACAATACATTTTAAAAACTCGAAACTGCTAACCATATTTCTCAATAGGTGAATGCTAATGACACATCCATAAAATATTCTTCACATGTATGGATAAAATTCAAGCTCCACTTTTGACGTTTTACCTTCACTTGCACTGACCTTCAGCAGTGGTGAAAACAGCGCGTGGAAGAAAAATCCATTCTGCAGCGTTCAGCGATTCAATTAACTTCAGAAGCAGATAAACCTACATGCCAATACACATCAGTTTTACTGCACACGAGGCTCAGAACATCCCTTGGCCTTAAAGTCCAGCTTTTACCATAATAACATAATTCAATTACCTCAGGTGACAGCTAAATAGAACATGCTAAATAAAACTGAACAGAAACGTCATTCTATCACATAGCATTTTATAAATCAAGAGCACATAATTACTTTTTAAATTAATCCAAAGTAGAATGGAATTATCTATTCAATTACTTCACAATAATTATAAAAAGAACCTTCAGCATTTGCCCAGAAAAGGTCAGGCATTACTTATAACACACACTAATGAATTAGGCTTGTAAACAAAAGATTACAGGTTCTAAGCAAACCCCTTGTATATACATGGATGAGGTATATCTACATTGTAATCTATTTTACTTCAAAAGCTTTTCACCCTTTTACAATTTTCAAAAAAAAAAAAAAAAAACACTGATCATGTTTACACATGTACGTGCAACAATGAATCTCTACACTTCCGTCTTGCCCCAAATGTTGGCAATTATACATTAAAAGAAAAGTACATAAATCAGAAAATCTATTCGCAAATGCTGAGGATTACACGTCCGCTGGTTCCAGGTTCACGGGGAAGACACGAAACTATTGAACCGGTCACCCCACCACTGAAATTAAGCAAAACAATGAAACAAATAAATAACCTACTTATACAAGTCGTTCAAAATTATGAAAAACCATGAGCTTTACAGGCGTGCCCATAGGTGTGTCTGAAGAAGATATTATGGCTTTGCACGATACTGCTCTAAGCCACGCGGGCTACTCGCTATAATGCTCGGCGCAGTCAAAAGTCACCGTTTGACCGCGAGCGTCATTGCAATTCAAATGTGCAGCAGTGCAGCCCGGGAAAGGAGCCCCCCAACACACACTTTAGGTTCCCTGCAGGCTCCACGCGGCGCTCATGCGCCCCATTCGGAGCGGCGGGCTTTAAAGGCACCGAGGCAAACTGTCAGCGCGCGGCGGAAGAGGCATGAAAGCGAGTCCTGCAAATTAAACTCAACGCTGTTCGCGCAGAAAATGCGCATCTCATTACGCAGCAGCAGCTCCAAACAGATCGGCAGACGACTACAAAGGAATTGAATTTCAGAAGAGAACATTGGGTTCTCAGTTTGGACCTGTTCAATCTGTCGTCATCGTTGGTTAAAACGGGGCAGAAATGTGAGAAAATATAAACACCTCTTACAAAAGATAGGTTTTATTGCAAAAAAGGTATGTAAAGTATCTCATTTTGAATAAAATATTGACTAAAATGGGGAACCTGTGGCAGAAGACAGGGGACACTAATACCCCTTTTCCACTGCAAAAGTGCCAGTGCTGTTCCCCAATTTGGAACCAGTGCCAAGTTTTTCCACAGAAAAAAATGGCGCCGGTGCCACAAAATCAGCTCCAAATCGACACCAAACCTTTGCTGGTCCGGATGAAGCACCCGTGTCGTCATGAGAGGTGGGAGGAGTAACCGAGGCAACGCAAAATAAAGATAATGTCGTAAAGTGGGCGTGGTTTGTGACATGGGCACAGTGTTGTCACCTGGTTCCCACTGGGCTCTCAAGTCCGTGGAAATGCAGGCAGGCTCTTGCTGGTTCCCAACTTCAGCACCAGCCCAGCACTGGCACCAGTGGAGTGGAAAAGGGGCCTAAATAGGATGTCTGTCCATCACATGGCACACACGTTTTTTGGACTGCAAGAGGGAACCTGGTATATCGTAGTAAGACAGCTGAGCTGTAAATAAATCCAGGTAGTTTAGACATTGCTGTTAAATAATTCAGTAAACACTAAATTCTTTTAGCGTCCTTTCTTCCAAAGGAAAGCCAAAGTCTGGCTTCAATTCTATCACAATCAAATATCGATCAAGTCTTAGGATTTGTGTGGCTGGGGGAGGGGGGTATTTAATGGAGGTTTTTAATGGTGCAAAAAATGTTCATGTGCACTTCAAAATACCTGAAAATTTCTCTACTGTTTGGGGGTAAGACATAAGTAAAAGCCATTCACCATTTATTTCAAATTTTAAATGCTATTAAACAGATTTTTTAGCTATTTTCTTCATTTCGTTGTTCTTTATTATTGTTTTTCAATCCATTAGCTGGAACACTATAGGGCAATGTAAGCCTAGTGGTTAAGAATTTGTATACTTGTATACCCAAGGTTTCTGGTTCAAGTTCCAGCCAGGAGGGACCCTGGTAGAGCAGTCTAGGGGAAGGTATCTAACCTGGATTGCCTCAGTAAAATACTGTAAACAGATACTTTGCTCTGGATAAAAGCATCATAAAAATAAACAGTTAATTGCAGCACAAAGAACTGCAAGCCTAAGAAAATTTACGTTGTGGTGTAACAATTTTCTTAAAGCAATTTTAGGCCCTTTAAACAATATACTATCCTCTGTCTACAGACATAAAGAGCTTCTCTATAAGAATTCAAGCATAATAAGAATCTACTGACTGACTGGTCCTGTAACGTCCTGCCTGGCTGAGGAGAAATGTTACATTATAATTTGGGCTTAGCAGGGAACTGGAGAACAGGCCATCTGCTAAGTTTTATGTTCTTTTGAAAGAAATTCTCTTAGCTGCTTTAGCTGGCAATCCACTAAGCAATGTAAGACAAATACCAAACGAAGTAGGAGCGCACATATGCAGGACGTGGAACACAGAAATCCGGCTTGATCCCAGCATATGAGAAGGAATCCTGTCAGACTCCCTCAATTCTCCGGCCAATCAATGGGAACTGCAGGCACGTCAGCGCTCTCAGCAATTTGTCATCTAAAGAAGCAGCATCCCTACCTGCCTGATAGAAATAGACAAAGACTGGTAATTGCATTTCTGTGATTGAAGTAGTTTTTCCTCAAATCTGCTTTAAAATAGCAACAATCAGGGAAAAAAAATAATCATCAAACTACAGAAACCATTCAAATGTAACTGCATGATAGAGGCAAACTTAGTTCATTTCAAAACCAGCCAAACCAGAGATATTATGGATAAAATAATGACAATATCTATCCATCCATGCATCCATCCGTGTTTTAGCGACTTTCCAGATGTCCCTTTATCAGGTGACAAGTGATCAATCAATATAACCTAATCAGAATCCGATTTGCATATGAAATTCAAGATATTCCCTCCACAGGCGAAAGGAAAGCCGGCATCTCTTCATTCAAACACAGGACTGACAGTGAATCAAACTGCTTTGCTCTTGTGCTCTCGTAAGCCATCACTAATGTAAAGATGAGAAAACGAACATGCTGAACCTTCCAGTATGCTCATCTGCTTTTACAAGGGCAACACTGCAAGGCTGAACAAATTTTTAACAATGCATAAAAGTATCATTGAATTTTATGGTTTGTTATATTTTTCTATTTAGAAGCTGCGGTAGGGATGCTGGAAAGGGCAGTAATGTGTCAGCCTAACTATGCTAACAGGGGGCTTATTTTACACTCCATAAACGGCTCCATAAACGGTGCATCCATCTTCCAACAGTGTATCCCAGTCAGGGTCACAGGGGGCTTGGAGCTTATCTCTGGCAGCACAGGGCACAAGGATGGGGTCCACCCCGGACGGGATGCCAGTCCATCACAGGGCACAAGGATGGGGTCCACCCCAGACGGGATGCCAGTCCATCACAGGGCACAAGGATGGGGTCCACCCCGGACGGGATGCCAGTCCATCACAGGGCACAAGGATGGGGTCCACCCCGGACGGGATGCCAGTCCATCACAGGGCACAAGGATGGGGTCCACCCCGGACGGGAATGCTAGTCCATAAATCATAGCATTACATTTTATTTTTACAAAGTGCAAGAACCTATTTAATAAATCCAGTACATGTTTGTTAATTTCATTTAATTCAAGGCCATTTTCCTTGAGCAAATATTTTATGCTTCATTTTACATTCTTGGCATTGTGACCTGAGAAGGCCCTTAATTTAGATTGTATCCCGGCCATTCCTGGAAAAGGGATGGAGCGATTAGCCTCGTATAAAATCGGAATAAAGCTGGAATGCCTGCTGGCATGAGAAGCACAAGAGTCTGATGTAGAGATTAAGTCCTTCCTGTCGGGCAGAGATCAAGCAGCACCTGAAGGGTTCTGCAGCACTTAAGGAGTCCAAAAAAAAAGCATTTAGGTAAATGTGCACAAACAGTCTTTTGCAACCCAACCCAAACCATCAAAAACACACACACAGACAAGCAAACACCTGGGGCCCATTAAGCTCTGCCCCCCCTGTCACAGCACGTCCCTCCGGCTTCTCCCCCTCCCACCACTCCATGTCTGTTTTTTTGGTCTCAGCGATTTATTGCTCTTTGGCTCCTCACTAAGGGTAGGGCCGCCACCCCAAGACTTCAGCCAACAGACCCATTAATGTGTGTGAACTGGAAGGCTGAACAGTGTATAGACTTGGGGGTGCAGGGTGGGGGTGGGGGGATGCAACAGCAGAGTTCACCAAAGGACAAGGAAGCATTAGTGGAATCTGGTGGAAGACGACCAATGAAGTAAGAAATAGTTTAAAAATTAATATAATCCTAGCGACAGCAATAAAATGTGATTTTATTTACCGCTTTCCTCCTATTTCCGATGTCCCTTCCTATTTCTTCATTAACGTTTTTGTAAATGCATCTTTTTATTATATGGTGTAATAAAGTTCCATCTAAACAAACAAGCAAGTGAGTTTATAATAGAAATTAAAATTAAGAAAGTAAGGATTAGGGTAATAACTCATTTATGATTTAACTGGAGAAATGAATAATGTAAATGCCCACGAACAATCAGTCAACCTAATTTAGGTAATATTTATTGTGATAACACTGCCCCCAAGCGTCCATAACTATTCATTACTACTAATTTTCATACAGCTGCTGGGTCTTGGGTGATCTTATCTTATACAGGTCCATGTATTACATTGTAACAAGTAATTCGACAGATCAACTGCGAATCAAAAATTCTGAACTTCTATTATGCAATACGTACACAAACGGACAGTTTGTCACAGCTAACAAACCCTCTGGATTCAGCTCCATTTTCCTAACCACCACACTGTGTCGTACCTTCTGGGCTTCCTTAAATGTCCAATAGCTTAAACGATTTGCAAAAGCAGAGGTAAGACTGCATCCTCCTTGATGTTTTATGGTTCAACAAATGTAAATGTCTGTTTGTACATCCCCAACAAGGCCTCATGCAGCTGTAACAGTACAGTACAGGGCATGACATTTTGGTAACAAAATTACCTCCGCTGTGGAATTGCCCGGGTATGCATCACATCAAAGACACCAACTCTAGTCCTGCTTTCTGAATACCTTACTTAAAGAATCGTGTTTCAATACCAAATTTCACTTTCATGTATTTATACTTGTCAAATAACTAGTGATTTCACTAGCTTCTTTACATGTTTAATACTTCTATAAGATTGCACCCACTATATTTTTGGCAATACTTGCACATTATCTGACTAAAGCTCAAATGTAAAAGCCCACATATTAGCAGTTCGGTCACATATTTCCCAGTGGGACCTTATTAAATATACACACTTTTGTTTGGTCTTAACTTAGCCTCGAACCCTCAGACTGCCAACGAAGCTTATTATATCGTCTCTGAGATGCAACTGACAGGAAAAATGGAATACCAGGTACAATATGATATGCAATTATTAATAAGTATTATCTCAGCCTCAGTAATAGGTATATATTCAAATGCAAATCATCCAGCCCACCTCTTCTGGAGTAGAGGATCACAGGAGGGCCAGAGTCTCTAATTCCAGACAGGACAGGACACAAGGCAGGGAAACATACACATACACACTTTTGTATCCATATCTTTGTGGGGACCGTCCATTCATTTCTATGGCAAAAACCCCAATCCTAACAATGAAAACCTTAACCCCTACCCAACCCTAACTTTAACCATAAGCAACCAAACAAAATAGAAGACTTTTGGCATTTTTAGTTCTTTAATTGCAGTCACAGGTTTTTATAGGATTGAGTTTCCCCAACTGGTTTTTATCACATCACGGGGATATTTGTTCCCCACGATGTAATACATAAACAACACACACACACACACACAGGCCAAATTGCAACACTGAATTTTTGTGGATTGCAGGTGAAAACCAGACTAGCCAGAGGAAACCCACACAATACTGGAGGAGCATGCGAACACAGCATGGATGGGTGATACGCATTATCACCAACTCTGGTGGTGTGACAATATGTGCTCTTATGCCCAGAGCCATTTCTAGCCATTGAAAAGATCGGGGGATAAGTCAAGTTTACCTGTAACTGTTACGGCTGAATGAGGCCTTGTTGGGGATGTACTGGCTTCAGGGTTAGGCTCACAGCCCCCAGTGATCAGACCTAACGACACCCAAGCTGATATACAGACCCGGCAACAAAGTATTGCTTCTTCTTTGTCTTGATATACAGTGCTTTAAGTGTGAAAACACCGGTGCCAATACTCACCTTGTTTTTCACTACCGGTAGATTTTGAGAGGTGTCAGTACGCAAGAAACGCTTCCGGTACTAGAAGAGGAAAACAATGAGGTACCGGTACTACGTACAGGTGTTACGCCGAAAAAGGCATCCCTGCCGTAGAATACATGCCTGTCTCTAAATCAGGGGTGGCCAATCTTATCCGCAAAGGGCCAGTGTGCTTGCAGGTTTTTGGGATAACCTGTAGGTCAGCTGTTCAAACCCAGGTGTGAGGACTCTTCGGCCAATCAGTCCTCTAATTAGTTATCTAATTAGGACGTTACAGCGAAAACCCTTTAGAGCGGCTACCCCTGCTCTAAATGACCGATTCGCTGATCTGAAAGGAGTTGAGCTACTTTGTTGAGTTAGGCTACCGCAGTGCTAATCGATAGCCCTAACCCCCAAAAAACCTGTAAAACCCGAACCCCAACCCCCAAAACACCCCTAAAGACCTAACCCCCCAAAAAAACCATAAAAGCTCAACTCGTCAGAACACCGGCATGCATTCTACGGCAGGGATGCCTCTTTCGGCATAACACCTGTGAGTGTACCGGCCCGCTTCAAGCACTGCTGAAAAACGATCACACCCTGAGAGCACAGGCAGAACCGAGCAAAGTGAACGAGTAAATGAGACCCTACATGACACACCAAATCCAACCCAGATCATGTCTGTCAAGCTTGTACACTGACCCATAAAGAACCAATAAACTAAGGATTACAGAGAGAGTGCAATCGTAAGAACACAAGTACGTATAAGACTGTTGCAGGAATTATTTTGTAACATAAACTTTCTAAGCAGCAAAAGTGCAAACTCAGTAACAAACTAAGACTGCCAATATCCCGTTATGTTTGAAGGGCAGCGTAAAATAAGAGTACTCTTCTGTCAAAGTGTCATTGTGTATATTATGTATTATATATGAATTATGACACTTGGTACCGTATGTTGTCACATTAGTGATAGGTGTTTGGGCATCTTACCGTGAAAAACAATATTCACACGTAGTTCCCATCCCATTCTTAGAAACAACGTGCGCGTATGGTTCAGCCGTGAATATCTGTTCTCCTGCTCTTATCGGCAGGGCAGCACGCAAACCATTGCCCTTTCCTTCACTACGGAAACGTTCGAGTTTACGCGCCATGTTCCAGCCTGGTCCTGAAACGGCGAACCGGGTGAGAAATGTATGGACATAATGCGCATGCGTGTGCAGTTCACAGTGAACTACACTTCCGCTTTCGTCATATGACGGCTGCGCAAGTTTCTCTGGTGTCCCTAGTGCTTGGGGATCTGCGTACTTCGTTTTTGATAAGGGCATAAATTAATTTCTCTTCTGCTCTCACTTTTTCGCCGCATTTCCTGAAGAGGGTCGCGGTTTCAACTAATTCAATTACATGGATTATGACTGGCATTGGGCACATATAAAAAGTATGAATTTTTGTTTGTTATTAATCGCTATAAAATACATATTTTTGTAGTTCGATCATATGTAAACTTATGTTGCGACTAAACTGCGGTGAACTCGGACGCCTGAATATTTATGCGTATTGGTCCGACTAACCAATAATAATAAAGTGCGAGGTGTGATTTCAGAAATACTGAAAAGGAAAATACACGGGTATTTGTGGTGCAATATATATATATAATTTCCATTTGTGCAAAGATAAATAACGAATTAGTATTAATATCTATAGAGTCTACAAATAAAAAATATAGGGCCAACAACACTAGAATAAGAAAAAAGTCTTATTTGTCATTTTAGAATATCCGATAGACTATCTGCAAGGTATTTGGCGGAAAGTGTCACAGAGCTGCAGAACCGTGCTGCATGTCGATCGACCTATTCACTCAGTCCGTCTGCAGGTCGGTTATTCCAGTGACGTTCAGCGTCTATCAAAAAACTACGACGTGAAAAAAAGTGCTGACCTGTCGCTAGATATCAGCGTGTGAGGAGAATCGGCGACATGGGGTCATGTTATTGCAGGCATGTAAACACCGCCGAGATCACCGTGGACACGGAAAAATAGCTGAAGGTACAGTTTGTAAAAATAGGAAAATGTTAGTTAAAGGGGAACAACGTTTATCTATCACACGATTTTATCCAAAGCGACTTATAGTCATACGTTAATTTGTGGGGATTTGAACCCACGACTTTTGCGTTGTTAGAACAGCCCTCTACTTGATAGTGCAAGATTAAAAGGTTTGCTACCATGTACCAAAAGTGTTATCTGTTGTGTTGTTCTGCATCTTAGTAAAATGCATATCCAGCTTTCATCCTCGGGAGTCATTATTCCTTTATTAACATCCCCTCCATCTAACAGTGAGACTGTTTCCATGATAGTAAACACAGAGAAACGCTCCCCTGTTAACGTAATAAACATATTCGTAATACTCCCAAGAAGCTCCTAGATCTCCGCTTAGCACCGTTATAGCTCTGTTTTTAGTAATTATGTCTCAGACTTGTGATGGCAACGAGCCACAAAAAGCTACCTTTGCTCAAAAACATATATGGTGCTTTAC
Organism: Hippopotamyrus pictus; assembly: GCA_026781145.1. Taxonomy (NCBI): domain Eukaryota; kingdom Metazoa; phylum Chordata; class Actinopteri; order Osteoglossiformes; family Mormyridae; genus Hippopotamyrus; species Hippopotamyrus pictus. Next base: position 10,596,243 of record JAODLC010000028.1, read on the forward strand.
TGCGTGTAAGCAGTTTTACGCTGAGTATTCTGCGTCGAGTCATGTTACTGTTCGTTAAAATTTAAAGTTTGTATTTAGTTTAAAAGGTTTAGATACAGTTCGTTTAATTTATGTGATGTTGTACTTCAAATAAGTAAGACAGTCACAACAAGAATCATCCCTGTTTATAACCAGTACTTCTAGGACTGTATGCCGCATTACACATCAGAAAACTGTCATCCACTTTGAAATGTATTTTGGCCATTTTGTAGCATTCAACGGTGATGAGTTTAGCATGGTATAAGATTTTATCATGTACGACAGACCTAAATGAAGAACTATCTCGGTGATATATAATGTATGACTATTAATTTTATTCAGAGAACTATCATACTTGCTGCCACTTGAATCTGGTGACCTTTTTTAATTTGCTGTTTCATATACAGGAACAAGTCATCTAAAAATGTCATCTCATGGCCCCAGGCTGCTGGTGAAGGGAATATGGAGCACCATCGACTGCCTAAAGACTATTCATGATCTCAGGCCGTCTGCATGTATACGAATCGTCACTCACGCCCACAAAAGAACTTACTACTTGGACTCGGCCTGTGGAGGCACCGGGCAGACTCAGTCTCAGAGAAAAGCGGAGCTCATCTCACCAGCTCCAGGGCTCTCGCAGAGGAATCGGTCACTGAAGAGCCAGTGCCGCCCCATGTCTAGGTACAACTTCCTTGACCCGGGTGATGTTGATGAAAATACACGTAAGGCACTGACATGCAGGTATCAGCGACACTTCATTGTGGATCCAGATTTTGCCCAACTGGTGGCAGATCACCTGAAAGGAAACCTGACAGAGAGGAATGCCGCCATCTTTGAGTGCAATCCTGGTGTGTTGTATGTTTTTAAATATCTAGTCATTAGGCACTTTGTAGTTACATATTTAGTTTTTTTTTTCTTTTTACTTTTTGTGTCTTTAATTCTAGCACAACTACTATTTTTTGGCTTTATTTTATGGAAAGCAAAAATACTTCTTCTTTCCTGTTTCAGATGACTGCAGCCTTTTTTTTTTTATTGTATTTGTTTTTTAACACCTTAATAATTTGACGTTGATGTTTGTGTCCAGGCCCAGGGGTACTGACACGGGCTCTGCTGAATTCTGGGGCACAGCGGGTCATTGGTCTGGAGAGTGATAAGTGCTTCCTTAAAGATCTGCAAGTGAGCATGTCTATCATCTCACGCAGCTTTTCTTAGTTACGAATATTTGGTTGTTTGGATCCAACAGATGCCCTGAGACCTGGATGCATGCTGCTATCTTTGTGACATTGTGTCTTACAGTACTGTGCTCTGCTTCTGGTTTTAGGCTTTGGAGAGCAGACTAGATGGGCAGCTGGAGGTGGTGCACTGTGACTTCTTCAAGCTGGACCCCCTCGGACAGGGCACCATGAAGCCCCCGTCAATGTACTCTGACAAGCTCTTCAATGACCTGGGCATCTCTGAAGTTCCATGGACTGCTGGTCAGGGAGGCAGGGAGGTGGAGAGGATTCGACAGTGTTTTAGTTGCCATTTATATATATTTATATGTATGTGTAAATGTATGTGTTATATATCTTGGTTTCACTGATGCGCACAGACTTTTTGAGGGGCAGATCTCATACGTGGGGGGGCCCCCCTTAGTAAATTTAAACGTCCCTTTACCTTCAGTAAATTATCAAGGTCTTTGGAGGGAGATTTTGTGTTATTTTCATTGAAACATCAAAGGGGGGCACTTTCATTTTTCATCCATTCAGGCAAAAGGGCCAGATGCTGAAACACCTCCCCCCCCACACACACACATACCCATCAAGCAGTAGTGTACTATGTGTTTCTGCCCATTACTAAACAAGTAGCCCTTCCTTTATCTAGTGGTATAGCATAAAGATTTTGTAATTTAATAATAACTTCATTCAATTGTGTTTTGAGAAAGCATGAATCCCACTTTCTGTTATTTCTGTATCCTTTTTAAATTCACTGCTTCAATCTGTATCCAGATGTTCCTGTGAAGGTGCTTGGAATAGTCCCCCAGAGAAACGAGAGACGCATTTTATGGAAGCTCATATACGCCCTCTTTGAGCACACCTCTGTATTCCGTTATGGCCGAGTGCAGTTAGTCATGTTCATGAGTGAAAAGGCGTATTTGGTAAGCACGCAGTTTGCGGTGGGTGAGAGGGTGATTACTGTGTCACTTTCCATGGTTTCTGGGATTCTAAGTTACATTTTAGAGACTTTTTTTCTCACTCGTTGGTGGAATTTTCAGAATGTATCTGTAACTTGAATCCTTCGCCACATCAGCTTTGACAGCCCAGAGTAGTTTTCTGATTTGATTGCACCTTACTTACAAAGTTACATTCTAACAAATGCTAAAAAATGCAGTGATGTCTGTTCTCTTATAGAAACTTGTGGCTCAACCAGGAAATCTTAAAAAATACCAGTCATTGAGTGTATTATGGCAGATTGCTTGTGATATCAAGCTGATACAAAAGGTGAGGACAGAAATAAATAAAACATCATCCAAACTGATACTGATGCCTTTATATCTGTGAAGGATTTGCTATAAATTGATGTTCGATATGTAATAATTGCAAATAAGATTATATGTCTTATGCTGAAATAATAATATGAACTGATGAAATCTTGATTATTTTTTACTGTTTAGGTGCCAATAAGTTCTTTTGTGATATCTTCCAAGGGTCATGGTACCTCTGTCAAAAATACACAAGTAAGATAATGGTTTTCGCATTTTTTTATCGCATATTTCAGGCATAAATCACATACAGTTTAGTATGTTACTTATATATCACTCCTACAGAAGCACATTAAGCACCCATACAAAATACATATACATTACTTTTGTTCAAGTTAATTTCGCAGGCGTTGAAAGCCATTAGGGTTTGTGCTGCAGAATAATGTTATTTATGTCATAATAATCTTGAGGATTCAGTGTGTCATTGTCCTCTCTGTACTTATCCCCTTCCAACAGTTTCCAGATGACCACCTGTGCTTGGTTAGCATGACCCCTCACCCAAACCTTTTCTCCAGTAATCTCACCCATGCCAATGGAGCGGCCTTAATCGTGATGGTGAAGCAGTGCATGACTAAGAAGAAGACCCAACTGATTGACCATCTGAAGTAAGTAGATAAATCTGATACCAAATTAAATATATTGAAGATATTCCACAGTTAATATTCACTAAGGAGTATTTTAGTTCATTAATGTGAATAAGTAGAACAAGAAACCATAAATGTGTTATTAAATCTTTTATTAAAATAGTTATATATATATATATATATATATTATAAAATGTGCTAGCTGTAAGCAGGTAACTGTCAACATTAAGGAGAAACTAGTAAATAAAGATATTTGCTACATATACAGCAAAATGTAATTCCTTTGGTCCTAATTTTGCAATGGTTTTAATAGAGCATGGAGTCCAGAAAATGGACCAAAGGTGCTGACTGACCTGGATTTGCTAGAAGACATCCAGACAGGATATGTGTTTCCTGAAGAATACAGAATTGTGTTTGAAAGTCTGCATCATACTAAGGAATTCAAGCAGAGCTGGATCTACAGTGAGACTTTAAACACTGAAACAACAACCATTGTGTAACTTAACTAAGACAAAAAGCTGAAACCACCTTTTCAAGATGGATCACTTAAAATTATCTGGGTTGGAAAATATCGACGCAGCCGACAGCAGGAGTGCAGGGGCCTGTATCACAAAGCAGGACTTCATGCTGGATAACTTGTTGGGTTTAAGCTACCCCAGTTTAAATGGACTTTATCTTTGTTCACTTGCATTTAGCCCAGACTACCTTAAATCTGGCAAGTTATCTGGCTCAGCAAGAAATCCTGCTTCGTGATACAGGCCTCAGCTCTATTGATGATTGGTTATTTGAATCTGAACTTATTTCCCATTGGTAAAGAGAAGTTGCTTCTGAAGGAACGAATAATAATCTTGTAATGCCAAAATGCTATTTATTTTAGAAATGTAAGTAAAATATGGCTTGAAAGGTTCACACGATGAAATTATTTGAAATATATGCTTGAGAAAGTGTTCATCTATAAATTTAAATTAATATAGCATGTGGTATTTTAAAGCATTTTCAGTGCATAAATAATGCACTGGTTCTTTGTGCAAATGATGTGTACTATGGCAATGTCATTCTGTGATATTGCTATACATTAAGGAGTTTTATTCTGCTAAAATTGTCCATGTTTAATACTATATAAATTAGTATGTGACATGTTTCACCTTGTATTTGGCATCATATATTGCTTTTCTCTTTGAAGTGCCATCAGTGATGGTGCACCATCAACTACTTATTTTGGTCCAGACTGAACTGGACCAATCTGGGTGTGGAGGGAAGGTGCTGGTTGTGGGTCAGTGGAGGTCTATTCAGGATGCTTGACGATGAGCTACAGACACAGGCAGAGGTGAAAGGTTCAGGTTCAGAAAGTACAAATCCAGACCAAGATTTTATTTCAACCAACCAGTTGAGTATTAAAGAGTCACATTGACTAGTTGGTTGAAACAAAATCTTGGTCTGGATTTGTACTTTCTGAACCTGAACTTTTCACCTGTGGGTACAGGAATAAAATTAATAATATTCTTTTACTAGTAGCTGAGTGAACTGAATACAAATGTAACAGACACTGTGTTCTCCTAAGAATATGATGTTAAATCACTAGTTGTACTTAGATTTAAATGGAAATATTTAAATATTGTTTTTGGAGTTTACTAGACATGTATTGCCAAAATAATGCAATAAATGTTTTATCAAAAGATAGAGATGACCTAACTTTCAAAGTTGCCTCCTTCAGGTCAAATACAGGGGTTGGACAATGAACCCAAAACTAATGGTTTTAGACACAGTAATTTATTAGTGTGGCGTTGGGCCTCCTTTTATGGCCAATACAGCAGTGTTTCTCGAACCAGTCATCGGGGACCCGCAGGGAGTCCGCGTTTTTACTCTCTCCCAAATCCCTGGGAGTTGGGAGTAACCAAAAATGTGGACCGTCTCAGGGTCCCTGAGGACTGGTTTGAGAAACACTGCAAGACAGCATCAGCTCATCTTGGGAATGACAGACGCAGGTGTGCATTGATGCATTATCATCCTGATACACAGCACCACCTTCAGGGTACTATGCTTGAACCACCGGGTGAACATGGTCCTCCAGAATGGTTCGGTAGTCCTTGGCAGTGACATGCCCATGTAGAATATGTAGTGGGCCATACCATGATAATGCAGCCCAAACCATTACTGATCCACCCCAGTGCCGCAATCTGGGTACGCAACAGTCAGGGTGGTAAGCCTCCTTGGGGCTTCTCCACACTAACTCTCCCGGATGTCAGTAAGGCAGTGACGCTCGACCCATCAGAGAACAACACATGGTTCACATTGTCCACAGCCCAAGATTTGTGTTGCTGGCACCATTGAAACTGACATTTAGCCTTAGCACGAGTGACCAAAGGTTTGACTATAGCAGCCCGACCATGATTATTGGCCTTCTAGAGCTCCTGATGAACAGTTTTCGTGGAAACAGGAGAGTCGGGCAGCTGTGGTTTTATGTATTTTGGATACAATCCAGGTTAGTGCCTGGACGTCCCTTTCAGACAGTTCCTTCTTGCATCCACAGTTGCTCCTGTTGGGTGTGATCTGTTCTTCATGGTGGTATACTGACATTACCCTGGATACTGTGGCACCAACATGCAATTTGTCCTCTTTTCAACTCTGATATGCCTTCCATTATGCTGTGTGGATTGCAATATTTTATGTACAGCTGTGCTATTACTCTACTAATTCAACCTTCACACTCTGCTCTTACTGATGGAATGTGTAAATCAGTGAAGACTGGCAACCAGGCCGTGCATATATAGGCATAAAACCTCAAACACTATAGCATCCAGTGTTTCAGTTTCATGGTCCAACCCCTGTATATAGAGAGTGGTGCCACAAGGTAAAACAACATCTATTGTTCCGAATTTGGTAGTTCAAGTTTTACAAGGACAGCTCATGGTCAAAGGACTTCACAAAGTGTCTAATACTGCATAAAAACACATAATGGCTCTGTCATTGTAATTATCAAGTTGATTTTTTTTCCCTCTTACATTTCTCTTTCCATTTTTCAATTAATGACCCACTATCACCTTGCTTTGTGCGTCTTCACCTTGAATGTGTCTGATAAGTCTTCTTGTTGCGTTAACAACGACCTCTGCGTATGTGTTCACGTGTTCACGTGTGTACGTGTGTGTGTGTGTGTGTGTGTGTGTGTCTGTGTCTGTGTATTCAGTAGTTTCAGTGCTTCTTAAATGTTACCGGCTCTACATTACCCAGAGATCTTTGCTCTGGCGCATGAAGATGACGTTCACGGCTCATGGCACTGCTGGGGTTGAAACAAGTGGAGATCGAACTGCTGTTTCAATGTCATGCACCCAAGTAAAGGACAGAATGATGCCCTAGGTTAAACAATAGCGACAGTATTTCAACGGATATTATCATCCCGACGGTACAGATAAGTCATTATATTTTATAATGGTTTTGAGGGCTTCTTAAGTAAATTTAGCTGTTGCGAAACGCTTCACTAAACGACCATGCGGCTTTATACGGCCAGCCGCGCGATCCACCAGTCAGGAATGTTCATAGTTGCCTTTTCTATATAATTTACCTCTATTCTTTTATGTAAACGGCAGAATATGTAGTGATATCGTCGGTAGCTATTTCCATACAGCTGCATTATCGTAATACGAAAACATATAAGCTGTGTAAGGCACGACATGTACTTCATTTTGTAGTTTTCCAATGGAGTGTTTCTGGCTTTTTAAAATTTACTTAAATGTTCTCACTTATTTTTAAGCAAGGACCTAAAATGTATTACGTAATATGCAGTCTAAGTATTTAGCTACTGTATTTAGCTCACAAAGCGCGCCTTTCCAATATTTTAGTGTATATAGCTTTCGTGACAAAATGCTTTATGCCCATTTCCAACCAGTTACAAACACTGGTCACGTGTAGTTTACTGGTTGAACCGTGCACAAAATCAAGAGTGTGTGGTTAAACTAGACTTACGTTTTTTTTTTTAACATGGTTACTAATATTACTTTAATACAGTGCAAAATAAAACTCAAAGGGTTAGTTACTGTGATAGACCGTCGTATTTGCCTCGTCACGATATTTTGGTCATTTTTACATTACTTGTGCAACTGTCACCTTCTGCCTTGTGCTTTTGGTCATCATTGCTTTTTCTGTTGCAGTTATAACTCTTCCCAACAATGTCATCTCATGGCCCCAGGCTGCTGGTGAAGGGAATATGGAGCACCATCGGCTGCCTACAGACTATTCATGATCTCAGGCCGTCTGCATGTATACGAATCGTCACTCACGCCCACAAAAGAACTTACTACTTGGACTCGGCCTGTGGAGGCGCCGGGCAGACTCAGTCTCAGAGTAAAGCGGAGCTCATCTCACCAGCTCCAGGGCTCTCGCAGAGGAATCTGTCTGCTGCAGCTAGGTCACTGAAGAGCCAGTGCCGCCCCCTGTGTAGATACGACTTCCTCGACCCAGATGAGGTAGAGGAAAACACACGTAAGGCACTGGCGTGCAAAAACCTGCGACACTTCATTGTGGATCCAGATTTTGCCCAACTGGTGGCAGATCACCTGAAAGGAGACCTGACAGAGAGGAACGCCGCCATCTTTGAGTGCAATCCTGGTGTGTTGTATGTTTTTAAATTTGAATTATTTGGCACTTTGATAGTTCATATGCAAGTTACTGTTTTTGTGTGTATTTTTTTAGCCTAGTACAATTTGTTACAAAAATAGCTGTCTTTGGGTTTTGCATCAGAGTAGTGCAACAGGTTAACTCTTAGTCTTTTGTGTTTTTTTTTTTTTTTTGTTCTTTAGAAATCTATAAATATCGTTCTTCTACTCTTGATGTTTGTGTCCAGGCCCAGGGGTACTGACACGGGCTCTGCTGAACTCTGGGGCACAGCGGGTCATTGGTCTGGAGAGTGATAAGAGCTTCCTTAAAGATCTGCAGGTGGGTATGTCTGTCACCTAATGTTTTATTGCATAATCCGCTGGTCTGTAAGTGTGGTGAGGTTTGGCCCATGCCATGCTCTTTAACACGGGGGAATGCACTTTGTGTCTAAGGCTTTGGAGAATACTCTGGATGGGCAGCTGGAGGTGGTGCACTGTGACTTCTTCAAGCTGGACCCCCTCGGACAGGGCACCATGAAGCCCCCGTCAATGTACTCTGACAAGCTCTTCAATGACCTGGGCATCTCTGAAGTTCCATGGACTGCTGGTCAGTCTCACAGGCATTCAGTAAACGCTACTCACCTTCTGGCAAGTGGTGCCTTTATGTTATATTAGTAACTGAAATCAAATTGCCATGTATTATGACAGACCTTCAGAGAAAAGGACAAGATTGAAAGGAGATTTTCTTTCTATCAATAATTGTGTTAAACTGGAAGGTTTTTTGCTCCTGTTAAACAAGAATAGAAAAATGTTTCTATCTTAAAAAGGCTACTACACTAAATATGGAGAAGAGATTAGAGAAGTTGATAACCCCTAGGTACAGTAAACACAGAAGTACATTTTTTCCCTATCAGGCTGTATGATGCTGTTATCTGCAAGAATATGGAAATTATGTTAAAGTATGCTAATTATGTTAATCTTAGTTTAAATTATGTAGAATGTTTCCATTAGAACACATTTTGAATGAAAAATTCAACACATTGGAATTAACCACTTACACTTCAACAAAATTGAACAAATTTAATGGATTCTGTGAGGTCTGTTCTTAGCCTCTTGAAATGCATTATTTTTGTCTGTGTATCCAGATGTTCCAGTGAAGGTGATGGGAATCTTCCCCCAGCGGAATGAGAGGAGCATTTTGTGGAAGCTGGTCTATTCCCTTTTTGAGCGCACATCAGTTTTCCGCTATGGCCGTCTGCAGTTGGTCATCTTCATGAGCGAGATGGAGTATTTGGTAACCTCACATTATTCCTTGGTGTAACCTTAAAACTAGTTGCTGAGCCTTGATTACAGACCAGCTGCTTACGGGGTGGGGATGGAGCTGATTTGGATCCTATCAATGACGAAACTAAACCTACATCCTTAGATTAGAATCTTAATGTTTCTTACTGGTTGGTAATTTTGGCTTTCTTGCATGTCCATGGTAGAAACTGGTTGCTTCTCCAGGGGATCTGAAAAAGTACCAGCCCCTTGGGGTGCTGTGGCAGATGGCGTGTGATATTGAGCTCCTCCACAAGGTGAGAGGTCTCATTCTGCACAGGGCCAGAAGAGACTGTTTCGCAGAGTAAACAATCACACACTGAATCACTAAAGGATGTTTACACTGCTCTTTGATTTATGAAATTAATAGGAAAGAGAATGTGACATTTAAAGAATAAAAATACTTTTTGGCATATTTTAATGTTTTACTTTTCTACATTTTTAGGAACCATGGACGACTTTTGTGACCTCAGCAAAACGTAGTACTTTGACAGCCCAAAAAACAAAGGCAAGAGATTCTTTTTCTTGGCTATTTCACGGATTTGCATCGAAACTTTGATAATTGCATGCGCACGTATCTCGTACCGATTTCACTGCACTGCCATTTGTTTCTCAGAATATCTGTTTACCATAAAGATGTTTTTACTGTGTGCTGTTGTCCCCTCCCAGCTCCCGAATGACCACCTGTGCCTGGTAAGGCTGACCCCCCGCCCAAGCCTTTTTTCCGGGAATCTTACCCCTGCCAACGGGGCGACCCTAATCATGATGGTCAAGCAGTGCTTAACTAAGAAGAAAGCCCTGCTCATCAATCAGTTAAAGTGAGTATACAATGTACATCACATTAGAGAGCAAGTAACGTCTTGTCATATAACCAAAGGCAGTTTATTATGTTTCATTATAATGCAAGAACCACAGTACAGATCTTTTAATTTTTAGATTAGAGATCCAAAATGTCCTAAGTGATCTTGTTGGATTCAGGGTGCTTTGCTTTAATGTTGGATCACTTAGATCATACCAGAGGCATCACTAGGCTGGAGCATAGCAGGGTTTAAGCCCCAAACAAGCCCCAAATGATTTGTTCAGCTCAGATGTTTTAACACCCATGCTTTGTTTGAGAACCGGTGCCACGTCCCGGTGTCTTAAGATCCTAGCAATGCGTCTGGATCATACCTTCTGCCATCAGGCTAATTCCATGAAGAATTGTCTTAAGACCCTTTTCGCACTAACCTCATTTTCCCACTGACTCTCACCAAGCAGCTGTGATCATGTTGACGCAGGTTCACTTGGCACTGGATGCTGTCATTGTATTATTCATTTGGATTTGGTTTCCACCAAGTTCTCACGGTGATGTTTTTGTGTAGATTTTCTAATGTTAGACTGATATCAATATTACATTTCTTTAAAAAAACTCAGAAACCATCGTCCAAAAAATATGCAATACAGGAAATCAGGCAAATACATTTTCACTGCGCTAAATGTTGGTTCCTTGACAGCTATTTGCTTTTGATGTGTTTGACTTGCACGTCACTTTGGACAAAAGCATCTGTTACAAAAATCAAAATTTCTAAAATGCATTTAGCAGATGTTTCATGCATTAAGCAGGTTCTCATTCCTTCTTTACACTCTGTTCTTGCAGCTCATGGTCTCCTGAAAGCGGGGCAAAGGTGCTTAATGAGCTCGGTCTTCTAGAGGACATCCGGACAGGACACGTCTTCCCAGAAGAGTACAAAATCCTGTTTGAAAGTCTGCACCAGTCCAAGGAATTCACCCAGAGCTGGCTGTATGATGAGACCTTAAACATTCAGACCTCTGTCGTGCTGTAAATTGTTTTAAGGGCGAAACCTTGAGAGCCCCTTTCAATAAGGGTATCCTAAAAGCAGAGGGTGACAGTGGAGGAGACTCCTGGATGCAGTAGGTCAGTGCTGCCTGGCCATTACAAATCATGAAGCTCTCCTTCACAGACAAGGTCTTCACTGTCCAGCACTTGATTAACATAAAATGAGCAAACAATTGTCGATCTACAGTAAACTTACTGCGGAATTCATTAACAAGCATTGAAATATGGCTAGTTCTGTCCCCTTGTGTAATGCCCTATGTTTAATTACAGTTTTTATATATAATGGATATGTACATAGTGTATTTGGAAATCATGCTGCTTGATAAGCCATCGGAGTGAAACGATGCTGTTACCTTATCACAGGTTCTTTGTGTAATCTAATAGTTACTGAACTGTAGTCAAAGGAAAGTTACAGGATGTTCTGTGATGTATGAGGAGTTTTGGTATTTCATCAGGATTCTGACGATAATGTTATACCACTTAAATTTTGTTCACCATTCGGAAGTTTGTCCTCTGGTAATATGCAATAATATGAGTCTCCCTTGATATGGACATTTAAAGAAATTATTTGTAATAAATAATTAAATCTGGTCACAGCACAGTTTGGACTGTGCCACCACTATTTGTTTTTCATTGTGTTTCAATGTGTTAATGTAACCACTGAGATGGAGAGTGCACTTTTAGGGATAAGAATCAGTCGACGCTTATTTGCGGATACAGTGTGTATTTATATTACGAAAAAAACGAATTACAAAACCTGTTGCATCAGTTTCAGAACAGGTAATTGTGGGCAACGTTCTTAATAGTACGGAGTCTTCAGCCATAAATGTCGAAATTAAATGTACGGTATTTTGTGATCATTCATAGCTTACGTGTGTTGTAGACCATATTTAGTGGGACATTAGTCCCCCAGAGAGGGGGGGTACCGTATTTCTTCAGATTCGCCCCTGATATAAGCTACTCACCGATGTAAAATTGCTATAAACAAAATTTATGCGATAAAATGTAAAGGTGAATGCGGTCGCTACTAAACGACATATCCGCTGCGCTTTTTGATGAAAAAATGCAACCTACGGTAATACCTAGTTATTTGTTGAAATTATATTTAGAGCAACAATTCTTAGGAAGTAACAAGTATTTTGAACTGTTATTTACAGAAATCTTACAACAGGTCTATATTACTCCATTATAAACCTAAAATTAGCTACATTAAAAACGTTGGATTAGTTTTAAAAGCTTACAGACTATTAACAAGGTAATAAAACTGTTACATGTATATACGTGTGTAGACGAATTGAAAATCTTACTCCAACAAGCTGACGAAAGTGGGCAACCTTGTATTTACTACTGTTGGTCAAAATAAACAATTTAAGAAGCATAAACAACTGCTTCGAACATAAAGTAATTCTACGAAAAAACCTGACAGACAGTAGACTGCCCCACGTATTTTCTCCGCACCGACATCAGGAGAGGAAAGGCGACACTGCGCCGGGAGGTGGCGCCCTTCTCCCGCACAGGAGCGGCTCCGTAGCTGTGCTCGTCCTCCTAGATGCCCGGATAGATCTCAGGAAGCGACCTGACCGCGGCGAGCAGACCTAGGTGTCAGCCTGACGCGGTGGACGATGCGGCCAGGAGCGGCGGCCGGGGCCGGCTGATGCGGACACCATGCGCCGATTAGCGTGATGCTGCGGCCGAGCCTGAGCGCCTTTACACGCTGCATGAGCCACTAAGCGAGGTAGGTGTTACCGCTGCGGAGAAAATGTCAGCCCGCGACCCGAAGCTGTCGCTGGGCGACGGCGCTTTTGGCTACATACTTACTGCAAACAGCATCTAATCCTCCGGGCATTTAATGCAAATGATACAAGGTATCTTATCTCGGTCAAATATATGATCAATCGCTGTTTACGGAGAATTAACAAAAGGGGTCATCTGTCAACTAATACTCCTATTTCGTGTTAGTTAGGGGTATTAGCTGTTATTTCATTATAGGTATTTGCGCCCCCGGACTCCAGTAATCGAGCGTTACTTTAACAGGGGGTTTTTGGTTCAGCTTTCGGTGTCTGTAGTTTAGCGACTGAAGCTAAGTGGCGCGGGCAGCGGGCTCTGATCGGCTAGTAATGCTAGCAAGGTGCCGGAGCGGTGGCTGCCCTGTCGAAGGACAGGAAAGGAAACCTTGGCGGTCGGCAGCTGCCGCCCCGGGACCGCAAACACACGCCACGGTCCCGAACCTCCAGCTTTTATGATGTCGCCGTAATGAAGAGGATCGCTTTCCCGGTTGCACATGCTTCCCGTCATTTGTATGTATGTTATGATTTGAGGATGTGCATTTCGGACACGCTTTCATTATTTATGTGGTTTGTTATTTAAAAAGCCACGTTCCCTTTCGCTGACGATGAGGAGATTCGTAAATATGACGCGCCGATCTCTTCGCTGCGCCTTAAGACGGTTTATTACTTAAGTGCCGTAAGAGAGGCCGGTGGTATTTTCCGTTTTCGTGGCGTTTTGTTAACTACCAATCACATAATAATGAAATGTTTATAGGTTTCTGATCCTCCGCGCGAGGATGATGCAGATCATTAGATAGAAAGTATTTGTTAGGGTCCCGCGCGCCGGCTGCACATTGATCAGGTAAAATCAGTCACTGTATCAGTGGTCCGGTGGTGGCAGTATTGGTGGTTTTCCATTCAGTCGTTTCTGATTTCGCATGTCAGATTTAGGATTCTGGTTATTTTCAGATATGAGATATTTGGGATGTTAATGAAGGTTAAACTTTACACCGAGATGGACCTAATGACTTCTGTTAAGAAGCAGTCTGAACATGAGATGGTGCCCCGTGCAGTCACAGCAACGTCAAATTTTAGTCAACCCCGAAGTTAAAGATTTACTGCAAATTTCTTGCTTTCGGTATTAATCTTTGTTGTCTGATAGGTAACAGACTTGGGAAATGTTTATGCAGGCAGGTAAAAGAACCGGCACATACCTTTCATAAACGCTGGGACCCTTGTCACATTGCTCTGTCACGGTTGCCTGCTCTATTTGTTGTTGGAAATGTGTGGTTCCCACTCATTTGCATCCTCATTTGAGGTTCGTGCCGGTTTTTAGTGCAAAATCTTAAAATTGGGCGCTTTGAACATGACGTGTGTCCAGCTAATGGCTTTGAGTCTAAATGTATTATGAGAACAAAGGAAATGTACAGAAAAGTCAGTCAAGCTATATAACTATAGTGTTTGGAAAGGCAACAACAGTTTAAAATATCTAAACGTCTTGCTCAGGAAATTGTAACAAAATATTTAAATGAACAGATTTTGTAATCCAAGTGTCTCATCTGAAAGTATAACCTGTGATAATTAAGGAAAATAAGGCTAGGTATGATTCCTAGAAATGTATTTATGGTTTGATACTTTAAGTTAGTAGCAAATGAGGGAGCGTTGATTTAGAATATTACTCAAGTTCTCAAAACTATATCTTGTGGAAGTGTGTATAGATTTATAACCATGATTTTTTTGTGTGTGTGTGGCGTTTCTGTGTAAGACTGCTGTCTGAAATATGAAACTGGACGCATTTTGAGCTAACATCTTCATTTGAGTAGTACAACCTTGTTCACTCTGTCGTTGAGCGGGTACAGGGGGGTAGGCTGAACACCGTCCTTGTCTGTCATTGTTCTGCAAACCAGAGGATTTATGAGCAGGTGTGTGTGTAAATGTAATTCTTTGAACAGTGTTCTTTGTTTTTTCAGTCATAATAATCTGTCCTTTCTTTATTGTTCAGTGTGTCCTATCTCCCCTGCACAGCCAGAGTAACGCTCGCTTGTCTGTGGCTCCTATTAAGCATCAGTAGCGCCATTAAGGTTGCCTTTGTCGCTTCTGGGTTTCGGTATATATTTTTTCCTCTGCTTTAATTTTAATCCTTTCAGCACCAACTGAGTGCAGACGTTGACCTAATTTTGCCACGCAGCTCGTTCGGTGTAGTTATTTGTGATGGAGGGAGAGCATATGCATCGCTAACAGTTTACAGAGTTGCAAGAAGGCCATTGCTAGGGTGACTGCTCAAAGCACTGACTTAATGGGCTGCTCAGTGCCAAGAAACACTTCCTCTGTGTGTGTCTGACCTTCCCAACATGGATCGTCTCAAAGAGCTTGACCTGAGTATCTGCCAACAATGTTGCAAGTTGATATGGCAACTGGAAGGAGAACAGCATGTAGCATGAAGACAGATGTAACAGTATATAATGTTATATAACATTATTATATAAATGTGTGTGTGTGTGTGTGTGTATATATATATATAATATATGTGTGTGTTTATGCATAAAATGTGTGTGTGTGAAAGATCAGTGTGGAAAGTGAGAATTACGTGGCAGCAAAGCTGTTGAGTGACTTTGGTTATTTTAAGAACTCTATACCTCACGTGACCTCATCTTCATATGCATGTGCTTGTCTGAACCTCTAGGCACAAAACCTGTGTGTAACAGATTAATCACTCGGTACATGTGCTGTTCAGGTTGGAACGTTGTTAATGACTTAAAGTGAAGTTTTCACTATTAGTAAGGCACATAACTCTGCTTATAGAATATCTGCATGTCACAAAAATTGCACAATCCAGACTGTCAGAATGAACCTCTTTTTAGTTTAAAAATTGTGGTATTTATCACGTGTGAGTCCTAAAAATCCACATGAACACTTCAGTGATGAATGCAGTTTTTTTGTACCCGTTTCATCCTTTCTGAGTGTGCAGTAAGGCAGAAACATAGCTAGCGGAAGCGCACCAGCCAGCTGTTGGACGACTCATCCTTCGGGAATTCATGTCAGGCTGACATTCTGGAGAGTCTCCTATTGGCCGAGCTGGACGAAGGGCCTGTCTTTACACATCATGCCTATGATAAGGCAGCAGAATCAGCTTTACGGGAATCACTTCTGACGTTTCGCATTATCCTGGTTAGAAGGATCTGTGCTGGAAGAGGCTGTTGGCACTTAATGAAAACACCACTAAGAACGTTGTAGCTGCCAAATCTGCCTTAACATGAAGAGATCCAGCAGAGGTGGAAATTTCAGGTCCAGAAAGTATAAATCCAGACCAGGATTTTGTTTCAACCAACCAGTCGAGTAGTCTGTAACTGTGACTCTTTATGCTCAACTGGTTGGTTGAAACTAAATCACGGTCTGGATTTGTACTTTCTGGACCTGAAATTTCCACCTCTGAGATCCAGTGGCCAATACCAAGTGTATCTAATAATGTTTTATTACATACAGTATGCTGGATGTTTTTATTTAAATGCACTAATAGAATAACTGGCAGTATATTTACATTTTTTATGTGGTCCAGCTAAGTAAATAATAGTTTAATTTTGGAATTAATTTTGTTGTTTGGTCAATAACTGATAGCAGAGCCTTTGAGTTGAATATAATGTTTGTGTTTTTTAATTTACACTTTTTGATGCTCTTTACATGCAGTATTAATTGAATAAGAAAAAATGCAGTCCTAAGTGTGTGTCTGAGTGGTGTGGTGCCCGGTGACAGGGTAGCGGTCCGTCCTGGGTTGTTCCTTGCTTTGTGCCCATAGCCTCCAGGGTGGGTTCTGGCCCCCCACGACCCTGCATAGGACAAGTGGCTGTGGACAGTGAATGATTGAAAGGATGTGTGAACGTTCCTGATGCTCTATGGCAGTGTTTCCCAACCCAGTTCTTGGGGACCCACAGACAGTCCACATTTCTGCTGCCAGAAGCAGAGTTAAGGAGCAAAAACACGGACAGTCTGTGGGTCCCCAAGGAGTGGTTGGGAAACGCAGCTCTGTGGTATTGTTGCTTGTATTGCTTGCTCATATAGAACATATTGTGCGTGTCATGCCTCTCTGTGTATTACAGTGAAGCTTTTTTTTTTTTTTTTTTTACCATTATATTCACCCTGGGACAGTACATCAGTACATGGTCATCCACTGGTTGTCCTCAAGGAATGACCTTGTAACATGATTTATCCTCCTGGAGGAGATGAACCGGAGGTGTAAGTAAAGGGTGCAAT
This sequence comes from Hippopotamyrus pictus, assembly GCA_026781145.1. Lineage (NCBI taxonomy): Eukaryota > Metazoa > Chordata > Actinopteri > Osteoglossiformes > Mormyridae > Hippopotamyrus > Hippopotamyrus pictus. The sequence goes on from JAODLC010000028.1 coordinate 10,613,126, forward strand.
ATCGTGGCTCACCATGACCTGTCGCCCGGCGACGACATAAATTTCAAGGTCGTCTTTCTTGGCAGTTTTGAAATTAACTTCCTTAAAAAGGTTGTTTAAAAAGGTGAGAGAGGTCTTGCATGGAATCGTGAAGCCCCCACTCCCCACTTGAACAATATTCAAGCCACCCCCCCCAAAAAGGGTGCTTAGCTTTTACTTACTTATAAGGTCATGCATTAGTGGTACAGCAGGCCTAGTGCTGCTGTATCTTCATTTGGTGGCTTCTCATTGAAAAGCCCTGCTGTAGTAACCTTTTCACATTTCTGATCAGGTGTGCAGAACCATGAAATTACCCAAACAAAGTAGCATCAGGCAGGTGAGAGTTAAAAAAAAAAAAAAAAAAAAATGTAATATCAAAGTTTAACTTTTTTTTTTAAAACTGAAAAGCCGTTTAAGGCTGTTAGCAGTTTGCAGACGTGTATAATTTTCTCTCTAGGCACAAAGTGCTCTCTGCCTAATGGTTCTAAAATATTTAAACGGGTCAAAGGTCGCAGTGACTCTTGTAGGAAACCAGGCCAGCAGACTGATAAGCAGTTACTGGATCACTGCAGGGACCCGCCTGCTCCCTCCGCGGCTGTACAGAATCCTGTCTTTCAGAATGGTGACGTCTTCCATGAGTATAGAGAGACCCGGGGCCTGACTCTCAGCCTTATACCGTGCCCTTGTCAAGTCGAATTAGAAAATTAAATGCAGAAAAGGGGGCACTTCAAATGCTCTTGCTGTTAGCTTTGTCAGATTCCTCAGGCCCACAAATTAGCCCTCATCCGATGCTTTGAAGGTGAGTTAAATCATAGCTGATATTCTTGTGTGCCAGCAGTTCGAATCCTGTTGCATAGACGTGTCTTGAAATCATTCCCGACTCATTTCATCGCGTTACTACAGAACAGTACTGACTGCACTAAACTGTAGTGTGTTGCCTCTCAGTAACATATCAGGGTGCCTTTATGGTCAAGGCGTGTGCTGTCTCTGGTTTGGATTGTTTCAGTAGTATTTAATGTACTTAGTGGCACATTTGTGATGAATTGTCCTTAAGACTACCAAGCCCCTGACCTAGGGGTACTTTAACGAAGACTAATTATGTATCAGAGGACTGACACAACAGGGGTGTTTTTTCTTGATTTTGATACAGTCGAGCACGGTTATTACGATTTTCTGGGGCCGGCAGATTTCTTTCGTTATAACCGAATTTCGTTATATCCA